>JANDJT010000190.1:20050392-20072543 GCA_024331685.1 Stegophilus panzeri | reverse complement strand
AAAACCACTGCTTGGGAAGGGGAATTGAGGAAAGAGGGAAATTCCTGCAACATCCAGACAGAAATGAGTCAAGGCCAGAATTCAGCTCAGTCAGACCACACGCAAGCCTAGACTTGTTGAAGTGAGCAATCAGCATTGTGGGTATTTGTGCAATAAATTTTGCAGCCCCTTCCTCATAGACAAGTATTTTAGCTGGAATGCAACACAAAATACATTTTTTTTCTAAATCATGTAAACATTATGTAGTTACTTTAACTGCACTGCAAAAAAAATCATCTTAGCAAGTGAAAATATCTTGAATATAGTCAAATCTATCTAATATTTCTTATTATAAGATTACAGTCAACCCAATATAAGATCATTAAGCATATTTCTAGACATTATTAATCATTTCGAGTGAGTTGGTTTCTTATTCTTTTGGCAGATAATTTTGCTTCTTTTTTTAAGAAATAAATGCTTAAAATGAGTGCAACTATCTGCCAATAGAACCAGACTATTTCAAGTTTGACATTAGTACAACTGGCTTGAAATAGATTTCATAATCTTATATTTGCTTTATTGTAATCTTATAATAGGAAATACTAGATACATTTGACCATATTCAAGGTATTTCCACTTACTAAGATTTTTAGTAGTGTGAAAAAGTAAAAAAAAAAAAATAAAAAAAAAAGGCTTATTTCCTGTACCCCTTGCACTACTATTTTTCCCTTTTTCTTTTTTTAACTACATAGAGAATTAGCAAACTCTTTGCAATGAATGTAAACATCCTGGTTAGTGATATCACCACAGCTACCACTACACAAGAACCACTTGAATTAGAGTTCCTGTAAAATGGGAGCATCATCGCTATGAGTGCGGTTATCCTCCATTTCTTGCTAATACCTAATTGTAAGCAATGTTGATCATGAGGATTGTTGGTAAAATAATTATACGGGGATATTTCAGACAGTACACATACTGTTTCACATGATGTGTAGCTCAGCAGGTGTTTCACAGGCTTTCAGTGTTTCTAGACTAAGGGTTCTCTATTCTAAATCAGTGACTTAAGTCCTAAAGTTACATCAGTATTTATGTGGAGAAAGTTATGTGTATTCAGAGACAGGTTACACATTGATTTTCTGGGTTCAAATCACCTGTATGTAGTTCAATCATCTGAGGCTGCCATGTTTTTCTTGACAAGGTCATAACATTTCATTGTGCCCACCGACTTCACACAGGAGCACTTGCATTTAAGCCTAAAATTTTTGGCTGTCAAATGTAATATGATGTAATATAATAGCAAGAGACAATTAATTAAAAAAAAGAGACTAATATGATGAGAAATGAAGGAGAAACATCTAACAGGAGTCTAGTATATTGACACTACATTGTTGCATAGTCCTAATTATAATCATCACATTATTCACTGCAAAATTGGCTTATTTTAACAATATGGATTCCACTCTCATAATTCAGGAGCCTCTAAAATAGCACTTGATCCTGCACATGATACTTTAACTTTAACTTTAAAAAAATATATATATTTTACTCCAACAATTAGTTGTATGCAACTTAAAGTATCCATGAGATAATTAGTTGAAGTCATGAGATTATAAAGTGTGGGCAGGATATACGCCATTTTATCTCACTTTTATTTCACTGTTTTGAATTGTCAAATTAATAATAAAAAAAAATGTCTTTGTTGATCCTGTAAGGAAAACATACATGGTTTGAAGGATAAGTTGATTGAGCACTCATCTGCTGCACTTCATCATTTTATCCATAATTCAGTCCTTAATATAAGCAGGGTCATCATAAGATGCTGTCTCCATACAATTAAATAAATAAATAAAAAATAAAGTGATACTTTTCATTAATTAATAGTTTTATATTTACTGTTGTGCAATGTTTGATTCTTTTTGAAAACAGATATTAACAGGGCCAGATTTACTTGCTGATCATGACTAATGTACATCTGTGTGTGATGCGTAAACATTCCACACCTGAATGGCAGCCTGTGTTTCCCCATGATAAACATCTTTCACCTCTGTGTATAGATGCTCGGCTTCAGTGCATGCTGTGGTTTTACACTTCCACCCCCTAATTTAGTGAATTACTTGGCATCTCGGCATTCCTTTAACAGCTTGGGTGTCGTTGAAAAAAACAAGGAATTCCATGACGTTTTCCTGTATCATGTGCTGTTTGAAAACCAGGCAAACATGAAAAAGGCCAAAGGCTATGAGCAGGTTTACACTTGCTGAAACATTCCCATATTTTAGAGGTGTTTTTTTTGTTGTTGTTGTTTCCTTTGTATTTATGGTCCCAGAATTTTCATCGTTTTTCACTTTATTTTTATGGTTTGCAATTTTATATTAAAGGTGGGAAAAGATCTGACATGATATATCTTAGTGTCATTCTTTTAATTCACAAAAAGCTGCCATTTCAACAGGGGTGTGTAGACGTTTTATATCCATTGTATCTCACTTCATCTTTTTGCACAATACATATTTACAGTATGAGGGAATTGTCTAAGATTCTTGTGCAGAATTTCCTAATTTCAGACAACTTTCTCTGAAAATGTTTTGTTTTTGTCATCACAGTACTGATTTAAACAATATCATATTACTTGCCTTTTGGAGCATCATAATGCCCATCTTTCTGAAGAATACCAATTATAAGCAAAACAAAGCTTTAATGAGTCTTTATTGGTCACATATACATATGCACAGTGAAATTCTTTTCTTCGCCTATCCCAGCATGTCAGGAAGCTGGGGTCAGAGCACAGGGTCAGCCATGATACAGCACCCCTGGAGCAAAGAGGGTCAAGGTCCTTGCTCAAGGGCCCAACAGTGGCAGCTTAGCAGTGCTGGGGCTTGAACTCCCGACCTTCCGATCAGTAACCCAGAGTCTTAACCGCTAAGCCACCACTGCCCACTGAGCATTTGTTTAGCACATGAGTTGTGATTGGTTTATTACTGACTAAATTAATGTTGTTCAGAGTTCCTACATTAAATTACAGAATAACAATGATATTTTTTGCATCTGAACAAGTCTGGGGCAGTGCAGTGGCTCAGAGGTTCAGCAGGCAGCATTGCCACTTCACAACTCAGGGTGCCATGTGATGGACTTGCAGCCCATCCAGGATATATTCCCGCATCTCAAACAGTGTTCCTGGGATAGAGTCCAGATCCACCATGACCCTGACCAGGATAAGCGTTTACTGAAAGTGAGTAAAAAAATTCTACCCTTTGACTGTGAAATAAAATGGAAACCAATTCTGAATGTGCCAAATGATGATGTTAATTTCCCAGTACATAATCATTGGTAAAATAATAATTTCCAAGAATATAATATGTCACAGGTAGAGCCCAATGTAACATATTTCAAATATTTTGAAAGAAAAGCAGGCTCCTTTACTCACCTCCTCCAGGAAATTACTCATTGCTCTTTGGAAAGTCACTTGGACCGTCGTCAATTGCCACAGCCTGACAGTGTGATATATACAGACAGTATCAGTTTGTCATCTATATGAGCAATGCAAGGATGAATGTATTGAAAGTTATAATTCGTTAGATTTATATAGCGCTTTTCTGGGCACTCAAAGCGCTTTATATTGTATGTGGGAAATATCCTCAACTATTACCCGTGTGTAGCAACCACCTGGATGATGCAACAGCAGCCATAGTGTGCCAGAATGCCCATCACACACCAGCTATTGGTGGAGAAGAGAGATGTAGCCAATTCAGGGATGGAAATTATTAGGGGGCCATGATAGATAAGAGCCAATGGGGGAATTTCACCAGGACTCCAGGGTTCTACCCCCTACTCTTTACAAGAAATGTCCTGGGATGGATTTTTAATGACCACAAAGAGTCAGGACCTGGGTTTCACGTCGCTGTTTTTACATTATAGTGTCCCATCACTATACTGGGGCATTAGGCCCCACACAGACCACAGGGTGAGCACCCCCTGCTGGCCTCACTAATACCAGCAGCAGCCTTAGTTTTCCCCAGGAGGTCTCCCACCCAGGTACTGGCAAGGCTCAAGGCTACATAGCTTAACTAGGAAACAGGTGAGATCTGCAGGTTGATATGCAAGGTTATAGTGTCCTTTGGATTTCCTCCCTTAATATAGTGTATACAAATGGCTAGCAACTGCAATAAGACAAGACAAACATATTAGCTTATGAATATGAATACTTTATGGGCAAAGGTAAATGAATGAGCTTGTACCTACAAAATACAACCACTCCACATTAAAATGTTTTTTTGGTTTTTTTTGGTTTTTTTTATGTTACATTTGTGCTCTTTCTGGTCAGTTAATGTTGGGTTCATTACATGATCCAGATATCTCATGCTAGCTTTGCTTTATTTGAAGATTGTTTTATTATTATTATTATTATTATTATTATTATTATTATTGCTACTAAAAATAATATGTTGAGGTAAAACCATGTCATTGTAAAAAAATTTGACTTTAAATAATATATACCCATGCAAAAAAAAAACCCAACTTTTTTTTTTTTTTTACATGTACAGCAATTTTAACACCATCATCCTCACATCTCCTTCACCTCACTCAAACAAGCATTTATGCACACAATCAGATATGCAGTAGAGGCATCTCAAGTGTCATCTGCTGCTCTCCTACCTATAATATATTCTGCTTCCCTCTCTTCTAAAGAAATTACCTTACTTGATTACACACAAGATCATGCCCCTCTGTAATTTCCCAGTGTACATTAAGAAAGAATCAGAAGAATTTCCCAAGGGCATCACAGCATGATAGCTCTCCATGGGGAAAAGATCAGGTGAGAGGAAAACTGTTTGGTAAATCAACCTGCTTAATGATATGCAGTGAAATGTTGCACAGTACACAATATGTCTCTATGCAATATTCTAGATACAAAAGACACCTCAACTGTAGGGAAACCAGGATATGTTTGCACAGTATGGTATATACTGTATATACAGTTATTTATATGGCTACTGCATTAATGAGGCAGTAGAAACATTTGAATACATTTCTATATTTTAAAATACAAAAATTTAATTCGTTTAATAATTAGACCTTGTAATCAGAAAGCAGTACCTCCTCTTCTGTAGTGACACAATAGACAAAACAGTCTCAGTTAGGTTAATGGAAGGTCAGAAACCATTTGAAATGGATGATGTCTGATCTCCCAAATATGAAACTCATCACTTAAAATGTGGTTAAGAATTAGATTAGTCCATGGCACTACAGGAATATGATATGTTGTTATGCCTCCTGCGCCCATCAGAGGGCACCCAAGGCTCAATGATGGAAGAGGCAAAGCCCTTGGCAAGTCCAGGCCTCCTGTATGCATTCCTATTCACAGAGCCACTGAGGTGACATTAGGTCATTTGTAAGGATATTATTGCCTATTAAGGCCACAAGATGTTTGTCAAGATCGATTTCAACACAAATTTATTTGTCCAGAGCATTAACCAATAGATATTAATAGAGAGCAGCTTTACAGAAACCCAGATGGTTTTCTCTCCATTAAATACTTGGTTGTGGCAACTACTGTACTGGTTATCCTACACAGTATCGCGGAGAGCCTGGAGCCTATCCCAGAGAACAATCAGCTTACAACGCATGTCTTTGGACTGGGGGAGGAAACCGGAGTACCTGCAGGAAACCCTCGAAGCACGGGGAGAACATGCAAACTCCTCCCGAGTGAGAGTCGGGAATCAACCCTTGTGAACAGTATGATCACAGGAACCTAAGCATTGAGCTGATTTATGATAAACTTTAATTTGATTTTGGAATGATGCATAAAGACATACAGGAATCACTGGCATTGCAACATGGATAGCCTACCATTAGCCTGTGCCACCTAAAATGAATTCTCAAAAATAACAGACTTTTCAACCATATAATTAACTGGAGGCCATGCATTAAGTATGACCTTCCCACAGTGTATTAAGTTACATTGGCCTCAATTTACATAATTCATAGTCACGATTATGGTATGTGGCCAGAATCATTTGTGACCATAAGATACTTAGTTTATGCCCTAAAAATATTAATTTGTGGCTAAAGTATATTAATCCCTAGCAAAAGCTTATAAAAAAATAACTACCATCTCACCTCAGAGGCTGCATAGAGATGATTTAGAACTGCTAACAGTATTTAAAGTGCTTCTGTGGCCTTGCTTGATGGGTTGTTAATGACTGTCCATGAGACTGTCCAGGAGAGGCATACGTTTTATGCTTCAGCATTTTTGACATTGTAAATTTGGCCAATCTCAAAATCATCTCTTGGTTTTGTATCATCCATCAGAGTGCTTTGCTATGTTCACTTTCATCTCAAGTCCTTTCTTTCTCTCTCATATTCATTCACACTTCATGTGATGTGCTTATCTTCCACACCCCCATGACAGCCATCTGCTGTGTCATTCCAGAGATGCAGAGCATCTGCTGTTTCCAGCAAGAGGAAATAATCACCTTTTTTTTTTTTTGCACAAGTCTTTCACTAACATTCCTTTGAGATTCTGGTCCACGTTGGCATAACTGCATCACATTATTGTTGCAGATTTGTCATGCTTCTAATCTCCTATTCTAGCACATCCAAAAGTTATACAGTTGGATTCAGAACTGACTGGCTCGAGGTTTGGCTTGTTGTGTTCTGAGATGCTTTTATGCCCACCACAGTTTTAAAGAGTTACTGTAGCCTTTCTGTCAGGTCAAACCATTCATTCTCCTGGCCATTCTCCTCCTCGCCCATCAACAAGGCACTTTTGCCTACAGAACTGCTGCTTACTGCATGTTTTTTGTTGTAAACTCTAGAGACTGTTATGTGTGACAATCCAAGGAGAATAGTAATGTCTGACATAATCAAACCAGCCTGCCCAGCATTAAAGTCACTGAGACCTTGGCCTGGGTCTGCATGATTTTATGCATTGCGCACTTGAGTCACTTGATAAATCAAATCCTGTCTGTTGGAACATATTAAAATGTAGATGTATATTTCAGGACAATGATTGAGAACCATTGATCCAGATAGACAAAAGGGAAGCATTTTGGTCAGGTAAATCATTTTATTTTACACATTCTCAATCCTTCAAGAGCTACAGTATTGAAAGTGAGGTTATTAGTGCCTGCTAATGCTTATTTGAGGTAAGTCAAACTAATTTGGTTCAGGTTTTGCTGCAGCAGTGACCAGGTCTAGATTTATGTTCTAATAAATGTTATGGTACCACAAAGCTAGAGTCAGCAGAAATTTATGGCCAACTAGGAAATAATTCAGCAGGTGACACCTTTATAGCCCACCTGGTCTACCTCTATTGCTGTGTATTAAATTGGAATTGGAACCGATGTTGAAGTATTGATATATATCTAGTACAGTGGTTCTCAACCAGGGGGGCGCGGAGAAATCAGAAGGGGTGCGAAAAACACAGACAGTGCATCATTTTGGTACTCTGTGTATTTTATTGCTTTTCAAATAGAATGTGGGTAAATGAAAAACCCCGCGTTCCCTCTCCCTCTGCATTTTCTTTTTGCTGGGGAGAGGCAGAGCTTAGCCTGCCTTTTATCTAGCTGTCAGTGCAGATCAGTGCTGCCAACTTAGCGACTTTTCAGACCCCTTTAGCAACTTTTTTTTCACAAAAAAAAAACGACTTTTTGGATAAACCTTAGCAACTTTTCAAATTTCGCCAGTACTGTCCTGCAAGTGCAAGGTCTTGCTTTCCCGCTGCACTCACACCTCTCTCTGCGTCTGTTCTGTTCAGTGAGGGGCTGAGAGCCGAAGCAGCACATCCCAGTGACCGCACGGCAGCTAATATGGACGTTAATGTAAAAAGAATCAAGTGCAGGTGTCCCACTGATTGATTTAACAATGTCATGGATAACGAGACACACCCTTCATCCCAATTTATATCATTCATATGCAAAGGTTTTTAGAACGCAAGACAAATGGAATGCAACATGTTTTACATGTAAAATAGTACATGTTATTACAGCCTAGTTCTCTTGTTCAAAGTAGTTATAGTGTTCAGAAACATTTTTGATCATTCATTTTTTATTAATTTTGATGTTCCATACCTGTCCATTATATACTTTTATCAAAGTCATAAAAGTTATTTTTAAAAAATTATAAAAGTTATGAAAAGTAATTAAAATATTATAAAAGCAAAAAACATCTATCTATCTATCTATCTATCTATCTATCTATCAAAAACAGATTATAGATTAGGTTATATATAGATAGATTTGATAATGAATAGATAATCATTATAGCTGGTCTCCTCCAATATGGGGGCGGGTGTGCCACATGATAGGGGAGGTTTGGGGGGGCTTTAGCTACAAAAGGTTGAGAACCTTTGATCTAGTATAATAACAAAAATATATATATATTACATAAAATATGACTGAAATTTTAGTTCTCTTCAGCTTCGGAGTGCATATGTTTCTGGAGCACATGGTCCAAACTTAGGTACTGCTTTCAGGTTTCACTAATGAGGTCAACAGAGCTTCACCTCTGTAACACAGATCAATATGACTAACATGGTGTCTGCAAGTATGATCTGGCAAGCCTGCCATTATGCCATTATATCTCACATTAATGGTGAGAAGGCGTAGCTCTAAAGAGCACACATAGCAATGAAAAGTGCTCAGGCAGCAGCACCCTCTGGATGAACACATATCCATAAAAATAGTGGCAAAAAAGACAAAAAACTAGCTACCTCTAGAGAGCTTAGCTGACCTTGTTCTATAAGTAAGTACATATACAAGCCTACTGCTGTTTTTTTCCCACAGCTATTCTTATTCTAAGGAAGATTGCATTCCAAGGATTTGCAGCATTTGTGAGCAAGTGAACAATGGCTTTTTAGGCACAGACCAATCAGTCTCTGTCATAGTTGTGTGTCCATGGGCTATTAATATTCAACTCCCCTCCATTGGGACCAAACTCAAACAACTTTACTCATCATGGCTTCCCCAAACAGTGACAACTAGACACACCACAGTCATTGAATCAAATCATCTGTTCAATTTTAAACTACTAACTCATGCTTTTATTAATTTTCAGAACAGCTATCATCCACCAATCAAAAATGTTTGGTGCATTTTTAGATTGAGGCACAACCTTGCAGAACATAATCTATTTCGATCATCCATAACATTAAAACCACTGACAGGTGAAGTGAATAAGATTGATTATCTCAATACAGTGGCACCTTTCAAGGGATGGGATATATTAGGCAGCAAGTGAACAGTCAGTTCTCGAAGTTAATGTGTTGGAAGCAGGAAAAATGGAGGCCCAAAAAAAGGAAAAATGGACAAATTGTAAGAGCATCTCCAAAATGGCAGGTCTTGTGGGGTGTTCCTGGTATGCAATGGTTAGTATCTAATAAAAGTGGTTCAAGGAAGGCAACCGGTGAACCAGCGACAGGGTCATGGGTGCCAACGGTTCATTGATATGCGTGGGGAGTAAAGGATAGCCCATCTGGTACAATCCCACAGAAGAGCTACTGGAGCACAAATTGCTGAGAAAGTTAATGTTGGCTATGATAGAAAGGTGTCAGAAGACACAGTGCATCACAGCTTGCTATCTATGGGGCTGCATAGCTGTGGACCGGTCAGAGTGTCCATGCTGACTTATAGCACTAAACATAACTTACAGGACTTAAAGCATCTGCTACTAACGTCTTGGGGCCAGATAGCACAGCACACCTTCAGAGTTCTTGTGGAGTCCATCCCTCAATGGGTCAGAGCTGTTTTGGCGGCACAAGGGAGACTTACACAGTATTAGGAAGGTGGATGTAATGTTACGGTTGATCAGTATTTCAGGTGGTTTTACAAAGTGGCATTGAGTTCATGCAGAGATTTTGTCCTGCAGTGTTTTATGACATGTGCAGTGCATTATTCAGCCTCCCTCTTCAAGACACGCACACACACACACACACACACACACACACACACACACACACTTCCCCATAAGTGGATAAGACTGCATGCTCATTACCATTTAATGAATTTCAGCATGTTGTCTTGCGTGGCTCAACGAGCTGGAATTAGCACCTCACAGTTTTTCTCATTTTTGCAGGTAGTCAGCTCATAGTTTCATCCATGGAAATGAAACTAATGAAGATGAGAAAATCTAACGAAAACAGAAAAAAAGATTACGAGGCAAAATGTGAATTCCAAACTGCAATATTGGAGCTCATTGTAAAATGTATCCCTATATTCGGTATCCCTAGTTTTCTTTAGAAGTGCAAAGAATTGACATATTCTGTTCTATACTGTATGCTGTGGATACAAAGCCCATAACGGGAATAAAGGATGGAACTGTGAGGAGGAAATGCTACCCGTTTTATCTTAGACAAGATGTTACTATCACACTACATACTTACAATTACAACAGACTATATCCTACATCCATCTAAAAGATTTTTTATTCCAACTGGACAGCCTTTTTTTAACTTAAAAACAGATGTGTAAATTCTCACACAATCAGAAATCTTTTCTGTTTGTTATTTTGTCCCAAGCCCTAAGACGTGATATGCTGTAAATGACCTGAAGCTAATGGTATGTACAGTCAATAAATACAGTGGTGCTAGCTAGAATAGATCTTAAAAATATGATATAAACAGAATTCAATATTTTCAATATGTCAATATTTTAAAATCAAGAGATCTTTTAAAAGGGGGAACAGGAAGACAGGTTATTTGCAAAGAGACAGCCAATCCATCCTCAGAACAAGAGTAAGTGTGAAATACACAGTCAGCACTATTCCCCAACTGAGATTAAGCCAGACATTCATTCCTTCTATTCAAGGATGCTTCAGATCTTTTGTCCACTTATTTCTGTCTGATGTAGCTAGTAGATGGTGCTGATAGACCACATCATTGCCTCTTTTTCTAGTTTTAACAGGCCTCAGGCTCATTTGAGGTCCAGCACAGCTGGCACAGCTATAGTTGGCTCATAGCTATTTTCTTTATCTGAAGCCAACTCATGATTTGTACTGGTGTCTGAATCTTAGTCTCACATCAATTTTGGAGCTCTCTGAATTTGAAGGTATTTATTTGGCCCCGGAGCAGAATTTTCATAGCCTTGATTCACCAATTGAGAATGGCCCACTATTATCAAATATGTACACAGTGATAAAACTTCAAAGTGCCAGTCCAATGATAGTGTGAGAACCCATGACATCAGAGCTTATCAGAACCTGTGAACATCCTGACAACACTCAGCATCGCCACTCTGCTGCGCACTTGCCAGAAATAGCATTTCACTGTGAGCTTTTGTTCAGTTTGTTCATTAGACTCTGTTTGGCTTTGCCATTGCTATCAGGCAATAAATCAGTTTACACAGAACCAAGGTGAGACCCAGGTTATCTAGAGGTGGCACACCATTTACATTTGGTATTGTTTCAACATTGCTTGGCCACCTTAAAATAAAAACATACTAAAAATAAACATACTATAAGAGAAACAAACAAAAGATCGTGTTAAATGAGTCTATACAACCTCCACAGCACTTGATAAATGTGCTAACAGACACTGGTACAAAAGGAATTTCAATAGCATTGTTTGTTTTTACAGCAGATGCACTAAAATGCCAGGTTGGTGGGAGTGTTTCAAACAATCACAAGGACAATTAAAAAATTGCTTCTGTTGTAGCACAATAAGTCTGACTCAAATGCCTGATGTAATCTGCTTTTATTTTTTAAGCCACATGAGTATATTAAAGCTTAAAACAAATCCTCTCGAAAAGTGTCATCATGTACATGTAAAGCAAACTCTAAATTAATTTATCTTCCACAAAAAAAAGGTAACGATGTCCTCAGGTATTTCTAATTCTCTACTGACTTAATGCTGTGATAGTCTGTTTAGGATTGGGGGATCTATAGCTAATAATTTTAGGTTAGTAGGACGATTTGTGAAGGTTATATTTCTAGGAACTTTTGTGTGTTGTGTTTTCTGGCTGTTCATAGAATGTTTTGCATAACCTTTATATACTTTCCTACCACACTGTTGCGACATGTTTAGTTGTTGGACTCAAAGGTCAAGTTGATTATTATTCCACGTCCCAAAGTATCTTATTCCTCGTATACCACAGCAGATCACTAACTATTAAAGTTTCAGTTAATTAAAGTTACATCATGCTTTTTTTTAATATCAGTTTGTAGTTACATTTAATTTTACATTAAAGTTATTTCTTGTCATCACTTAAATTAGAGCAGCTATTAACAGCTATTTCCTCACAAACTCTCTTTTTTTCTCTCTCTCTTCAAGTTAATAAGACAAAAATGCAGCTTATTATGTTACCAGGAAGAAATATCAGAAACAACTCGGTCCTGAAGAGTCTCCCATGGCAAAAATTTACTGACATTTACACAGCACTGACACCGGAGACCCCTATAAAGTACTGACACTGGAGACTCCTTCTGTAAATGTTAAATAAACCCCCCTTACAGGAAACTTCACTATATCAAGGATTTTTTTTTTTTGTTAAATAACAATAAAGTTTTAGTTTGTATTTTCTTAGTGTCCCTTCTATAGCTGTTCCTATAGAGAAGGTAACATATTAGAATGAGCACATTCATATAAACCTTGACTGTCTTGGCACCATAGCTGATTGATTAGCAAGACCTTTTTCTTTTCATGATTATTTATGAGGTAAAGTCATGACAATCAAATCAAATGCAATCAAATGCCTATAAAACTAAAACAAACAAACAAACAAACAAACAAACAAAAAAACACTTCAGCCCCCATCATGACACTTAGTAAGTGTTCTCATACCTCTTCAGGCAGCCCTGAGATGCCATTGCTACATTAGTGAGATTCTTATCACTTATCTACTTCGAAAACTCTCAGGGCTGCAACATGACCCTCCAAACACCCTTTATCTTTTCACTAAGAAGACCTTTTGATGTTTTGAAGCTGATGGCTTGATATTAGTCAGTTTGGTGGGAATAAGACCTGAAACACAATTGAGTATGTGCATCAGAACAATCTTATTATAGAAACAAGCTTTTTATAGAACTCACTTCTCCTATTGATTAAGATTATAGGAAAGGGTAGACCTTTAGGCCAGTATAGGGGCTTAAAATAAAGCAGCATAACCTTGAAAACCTACACAATAACACACCTCCTCCCCCAACAGTTTCCTGAATAAAATACAAGATAATGAAGACTGTGTGTGCTAGTTATTGATTGCACTGCCAGGACATGCAACCTGACACTGAATGTCAGTGAATCAATGGGGAATTACTTGCACTAATATAAGACAACATTTCTTTTTTGTATGTGGGGCATTTGTGGAAAAAAAAACATTCCCATATATAAAGAAGAGATAGTAAGTTTTGCTTTGGTTATTTAAGCAAACCTAAAGCCCTGTAGGAGACGAAGTGGTGATCTTATATGTGAGAAATCTTCTACCCTCCTGAGGAATCATGTACCTCAGAAATGGAGGAATATATTTTATACACAGACAGACAGACAGACAGACACACACACACACACACACACACACACAGACAGAGAGAGAGAGAGAGAGAGAGAGAGAGAGAGAAAGAAAGAGTATACAACAATGAAGATGTTTGAGCAGACTATCCCAGGGGCTGATCACTTTGTAATACATGGTTTACCAGCCTTTCAAGAGAGGCGCTTCTAATAGCCTGTGTATGAGCACCGATACTGATGGATTGCTGACAGGAGAGGCTCACTGCGGGGAAATGGTTAGGTTTGCCTGTTTTATTTGACATTTGTCTCTGCTGCTGTCCCTGATTCAATGCCATTATACTATAGGTCAGTCATCATATGTCCACTCAAAGCACAATGGTAAACAGTGAGGACTAGGATCAATATAATGGATCAATATACTATTTACATTTTCTTCCATTAAAATTGCCACATTTGCCACACAATTACTATTATAATTATTTTCCAGCTGAAAATGAAAATTTATCTGGAAATTTACTTTGTAGAGCTGGGTTCTTTTAAAACATTTAGATGGCAATATCTTGTAGATATTGCTCTAATTGCTGAGCTTATTCATCCCATTCCTTTTGCTGTTTTTAAAAGAGATGTCTCATAATTTTTCACAACACATGTGAGTAATAATTGTGTCCACAATTATATATACAACTGGACAGAGCATGTATATCAGTCTGTGTGTGCAAGGATGGGTTACCAAGCAGGCCTACCAAGAGTCAGGGGGCCCCAAAGCCAGAATCTCCATGTAAATGTACTCTTATTAACTAACCACTGTCAAAGGCCCAAAAGTCTTCCGGAAAAACTGAAGAAATAGCCTATACAATAAATTTGAAGATGTCACAACAAAGAAACCATCAATATGGACCCCACAACTAATCCAAAAAAGGTTCACAACAACGAATCCATTTGAACTTCTAACAGGCCTCTCAGAGGTTGCCCAGAAAGAGGATATAAGGACCACCCCTTCCAAAACAATGATTAAAAGTAAATGTGGCAGTTACCTAAAGGCATGATTCATAAGAAATCTGCTAGGTTTTTTTCCACCCCGATTTGTCTAGGGCCCCCTAACTCATATAACAGCTTTGTCCTCCAGACCAGTATACAACTGAGTTGTCACTTGACCATGGAGTTATTTTTTGAAGGGCTGTATGAGCCATCAGTGGTTCTGAAAGTGCTGCCTGTTGAAGCATTTTGTACCATGAAATATTATGCATACCATGTAGCCTGCACTGTGCTCTTGTGGTGTGTCACATGGCTCCTTTAAATATGTACTGCTAAGCCTAAACTGGAACAAATAAAATTACATATTAATAAAAATAATATTATTACTTTTAATAGTTTATCGGACCCCACCTCTTGCAAAAATCAGGGGATGCCCCCTGTAATTCCATATAATATAAATAAGGAATAATTTACGACGGGCCGTTGAATTATTAGAAAATTACGCACACCCGAGCTGGTAATTCTCGATTCTGATTGGCTGACAGACTTTAATATAATAATATATACATTAATATAATATAATATAATATAATATAATATACAGCTAGAACATGCATGTTGAACAGAAAATTCATCTGCAGAAAAGTTTGCTTTCATGTGTTATCCAATTACAGAATACTCTGTGATGCTCTAACTACAGTACAGGAGCAGGCATTCTCTCTAAAACAGTTACACCATCTGTTCAATCTCATCCTTCAGCAAAGAGCATGAGCCATGCAGATCATTGGGATTTAGAGCACTGATGGCTGGGCGACCGATAGAATGGGAGGTGAGCTGTGAGCAAAACCAGCCTGTCAGATTTACCCTCACCCACAACTAGCTCCATTTCACTTCCAGGAAAACCAGGTCAGAAGCAGGCCACCTTTAAAATATAAGCTTGAATGAAGACAAAAAAGAATGATTCTATGGAATGAAATTAGCTTGGGAGTATAATCATATTCAGCTCACTTGTGATCTAAAAATAACTGCAAGATCCTCTCAAAGCAAATAGATATTGTTTGGTGTTGTAACTCTACTGCTGCATAGAACTTTAAGAATGCATCTGATTACAGATTAAATAAAATGCCCTGTGATTGGCTGGCATCCCACCCAGGTTGTATTCCCAACTTTTAGAATATTTGCTAAATTAAGTCAATTAAGTTAATGCAACAAGATTCATAAGTCTCCCTCTGTACATTTACTTTTGCTCATTTGGCTGATGCTTTTATCCAAACAGAATTCCAATTGCACCAGGATGCAACTAAGTGTTGGCCAAAACTGGGGTATTATTGATTAGTTTCCTGGGATTTCTGTAAACATAAAATCTTTAGTGGGACTTTTTTTCACTCACATGATATAAAATTCTTTCTTACTTCATACTTAGGGAAGTGTATATTAGTAGGTTCTAAAACTGCCATTCCAGGGTGGCACAGTGGTGCAGTGGGTAACATTGCCACCTCACAGCTCCAGGGTTCAAGTCTAAGCTTCTGAGTATGTTCTTCTCATTTCCACATGGGTCTTCTCCAGATTCTCCCACTGCCAAAAAACATACCAGTATGTAAATGGTCTGCACTTATATAGTGCTTTTATCCAAAGCACTTTACACAGTGTCTCATTTACCCATTCACACACACACACACACTCACACACACACACACACACACACACACACACACACCAATGATAGCAGAGTTGCCATGCAAGGTGCTAACTTGCCATCAGGAGCAACTTGGGGTTCAGTGTCTTGCCTATGGACACTTTGGTATGTGGAGTCATGTGGGCTGGGAATCGAACCGCCAACCCTATGATCAGTGGATATCCCACTCTACCACCTTAGCCACAGCCGCCCCATGTGTGAAGTGGCTGTGCTACATTGTCCCTAGGTGTGCAAGAGTGTGTGAATATGTGTGAGCATGAAGCCGTGTGATGGACAGGCATTCTAGTCAGGGTGTTTTCCTGTCTCTTGCCCAGCATTCCTGAGATTAACTCTGGATCCACTGCAACCCTGGCCAGGATAAAGCATCTACTGGAGATGAATAAATGAATGAATGAAAAATCACTACACTATGATGCAGCCATAGTACATTAGTATCACTGAATATCAATCTAAAACCGGAAATAAGACCCCATTTGTCAGGCTGAGACAGATGCAATTGCAGTTATCTTTATCTTTAATAAGAGAAGTGCAGACAAATCCAAATCAAGAGACAAGCACAGGGTAAAAATCAGGCTGAGGTCAGGCAATTTACAAACAAGACAAACTGGGCAAAGTCTGAACACAAAAATCAGGAAACAAGTCAAGGTCAAACCAGATCAGCGATAACAGACGAAACAGGCTTGGTAACGTCAGGTATAAGAGACAAACTGAGCATACTTCACAATAAACAAAGACATACAAGGGTTTAAACACACAATCTAATCAAGGGGCAAACTGAAAACAAGTGCAAGTAATCAAGACACATGTGGGAGACAAGTAATGACAATACATGGGAGGAGACAGGACATGAATCAAAACAAAACAAACATGGATACGTAAAGTGTGTGCCATAGCACTGCGGGCTACTATGTGCTGAGCATCTCTGCATGCGGCACTCAGCACAAGGGGGAAATATGTGACACCATTAAAGAATTTCCTCAGTTTGTGAAGCACAGTCCATGAAAAATTTAAATACCTCTCCTCATATTATCATGAAATATTACATAAAAACAATGTGAAGAGAAGCAGGAAAATCATTATCCAAAGCTTCCTTAAGACAGCCCTTGGGAATATTTTGTATTCACAGTAGCAGCTTCACAGTTCTTCACCCATATCCAATATTGCCCAGCTATGAATGAATTGTCCTTTAACTAGATTAATCAAAGACCTTGACTCCAAGACCCACTATGCTACACAACTGACTGTTCATTTAACCCACAATATATTTTAAAATGTGCATTTCATTCTGGCTTCAACAAAACTCCAAAGTAGATTCAGTTCTGAATTTGCGTTTTAAAATGTACACTATGAAGAATTTCTAGATCATAAGGTCCAGTGGGGGAGAAATTCCTGGAAAGCTCTCGTGCTGTGTTGAGTTTTCCCGTTGACTGACAGGGTGAGAAATATGTAGAGACACAGGCAGGTAGTATTGCTGTCGGCCTGCTGTGTTAGAGTAGGGTTAGAGTAATACTAGCAGGCTGTGCTATGTTATGCATCTAAGACACATGCCATCTCTCCACTACTGAATAATAAATTTGTGTTAATTAGATAAAAAATATTCTGTTCTGTAGTTGGCATGTAAACAAACGTTATTATGAGGCAATGAGGATGTCAGTTTTCTTTTTCTTTTTTCTTTTGTGTGTCAACCTTTCAACCTGTCAACATATGCATTCAGTGATGCTTCTTGTTTTTTTCTTTTTCATTTTTTTTTCATTGTCCATGGACAATGAAAATCACCACCACATTTAATTCAAATAATACATTCATTCACTCTGGTTCAAGGTGAAACAGACCATAAAGAAAAAAGAGATAATACAAGTAATACAAGTGAAAAGATTTATACAAGTGACCTTCCTGTGAAAAGAGCAAGGTCACCTTTCTTCACCTTGTTTCACCAAACACAAGGCTTAGGGCATACTCAGCATACAAAATAGCACACAAATGCAGGATGTGCCATCAACCTTTTCACATTTGTTGAAGCCGTTTAAGCCAGGTAGTATTTCTTTACTGATAGACAATTTGATATTTTCTTGAAATTTGATTGGCCAAGAAATTCTCCATAAATATTCAAAATAAATATGGAAAAAACAACTGCATCATCTAATTTATTTCAGACTGCTATTTTTGTTTTTATGCAATTTTATGTGGCAAAGTAATCCATCTTTTGTAAGTTTGGGAATGCACTATACTGTATATAAAGCATTTCCAAATCTCTATACTGGAAGAAAATCAATGATGAAATAATCACTGTTCAGTGTTACAAGAGTATCAAACAGGATATGAAACATATGATTAATGATGACAAGGAGAAGAGAATCCACTGCACTCATTGTATTATACAAATAATATCACATAGTTTGAGAGAGAGAGAGAGAGAGAGAGAGAGAGAGAGAGAGAGAGAGAGAAAACCAGTGTAAATGTAACATTTTTGCCAGTTAAAATGACAATTCTCTCTCCTGCTGAAACCATCCATTAAAAGGAAAAGAATGCCATTACATTTTCTCATGGATGGATTAGAAGATGCATTATACATGCTTTATTAGATGGGCTCTCAGGTAATATAATTACTTTCAATCCTATAATGCAGCAAAACACCCCTACACTACACTTCAGTATAATACATTATGTATTTGTAAGCGTATGCTTAAATAAAGTGAGCAAATTTGTTTAAATTATTTTGAAATTTGTTTATTATATTATGTGTATGAAAATACATTCTTAATAGTAGTCTTATTGCCATGAGAGATAGTCAGAGCTTAAATTGGGGTGAGGTGGGGACTCAAGTGAGCTGGGCAGCCCCACCTTTGGTTTATGTAATTGGCAAACAGAGATGAGCTCTGGTACTGCAATTTCAAATTCCTACTGGTTTATGGAAATTTTGGAATGTAATGCCTTTACCAGAAATGAATGTCTTTGTCAGAAATTAATGAAGATGCCAATGCTGAAATGTTCTGACCAGTTGCATTTAGGTAAATTAAGCCCTGAGGTCAGCTGCAGCCAATATATTATCCACATTTGCATGATTTGAGAACTCCACATTATAACACATGAAGCACAGCTGTTCGCACATTGTTGTCACCCATGGAAAAAGTAGGGCCCACTGCCTCCAAAAACCATGTATAGCCTCTGGCAACAGCTGTTGTGTTATGAACGATAAAGATAAGTATGTGTACCACGTCGGGGCACTTCTTGTTTGTTCTTTTGTATACAAAATGTTCAGGCAGTTGTAATGGTACACACTTTAAAATTCTCAAAGTGTCCTATCTAGTCTAGAGCAATTTGGTTAATGGACAGCCTGGCAGGTCTTCTTGAACATTCTGATCCTACTTTACTCCATATTATACAGCATCGTGTAAAATCGTGACCAGTTGTCAGGACTGCTGTGGATGTAGTGCTATTCTAATTCATGCTAAGCATTAAATCAATGATGCAATTCACTGTCTCTGGCGATCAATTACTACCAAATGTTCTATTAAGCAAATGCATTTATTTTGATAAACGACAGGAAAGAAAAGACTACATGCAGAGAGTCCTTTGTGGATGGCATCAAGTCTGTACGAGTTCGACTAGCTTAGCTTGGTTTTCTGTAAATGATGGCTGCAGTCTGAGCCAAACATGTCTTAATCTCAATCTGATAAAAATGTCCCCAGCAGCACATTTCTCACCATTGTGATGAAGGATCTGTCACTCAGACATTGTCTTTACTAAACTCTGACTCAACACTCTGCTGCAATAATCTGTCTGGCAGTTTATGAGTCTGGATGGGGTAACACAACAGGAAATGATGGCAGTGCATGTGTGAGTAAGAGAGAAAGCATTGAAAACTAACAGATACTGTATTTGAAAATATTCCACTATGGGTTGACTGAATCTGGCTTCCTGCTAGGATCAGGTATGTAGCCTTAAGCCTTAATATAAACCTTACATATTCAACAAGATTTGTTACAATATGACAAGAAACGAACTAAATCTGCTTTATCAGCAATCTGTCCCTGAAACTGAGACTTAATGATGCTTGTAGAAACTGGACCTTCTCTGCCTGTTATATCATAGAAATGGGTGGTGCCTTTTAAGGCCGTGTGGACATTTGAAGAGACTGTTTCTCCACAGCAAGCTTTATTCAGTGTGGGAGCCCTGTGCACATGTACTATTTAAATATCCAACAGATTAACTGCCTAGCAGAAAAACAAATACTCTGTCACTACTCTGAGTATACTACATCAGCCAGCAGATGATTCCAGCCCTCTCAGTATCAGAAAGCAAGCCTTCTCAATAGCAAGCTTTAGCAAGTAATCAATTTTTTTCCCGCCCAAACATATCTAATTTTGTCTTTGACTGAGCCAGAAAAATGGTTTAAGAACAACACCCTAATCTTTCAGTGGAGCTATAATGCCACAGCACCGACCCAAAAAAGGGCCTGCTATTTTTGAACCAGAACTCCTCTGTGACAACTTTGAGTGCTTGCTGTTATATTGCCAGCTGTGCTCAGCACTATTTCCTCTGCAGGTTCACAAACTCATATACCTACTGCTCCCAAGTAATTTAATCCATCCCATCATTAAGAATTTAGCTTGTCTTTAATTAAAGGATATGTTCTTTCTAATCATTAACATTGATCATTACCAAGACAATTAACATCAGTTGGTTTCTATATATGTTGCCATTGTACAACAACTTGCCCTTGATCAGATGAGGCTGATTAACTGAGCACGGCTGAAACCAGGTCATGTCATGGCTCTGCAGTCTTATGTTGCAAGTTTATATTTCTGAGAATTCTGTGAGATTATCCATGAACACCATGCACCAAGCTGTTGTTCTGATACCAATAATATGCTCTCAGGACCTATAAACAGGACTACAGCCATTCTAAGCATAATATATGCATAACCATAGTTTACAACCAAGGCAAGCAGGAAAGCATCTCAGAATGCAAAACACATCAAACCTTGATGCAGATAGGATACAACAGCTGACAGCCACATTGGGTTCCGTTCGTATCAGCTAAGACCAGGAATCTGAGGGTACACTGGGCACAGGTTGACCTAAACTGCACAGTGGAAGAATGTAAAAATCTCACCTGATCTTCTTCCAAACTTCCGAATTTCTGTGAGCCTGTGCCCAGTCTAGCCTCAGATTCACCATGCTTGTAAAGAGTGTTTTTCTGAGTTACCGTAGTCCCGTCACCTCAAATCAGTCTGGCCATATTCCTCTGATGTCTCTCATCAACAAGTCATTTCCTGCCCAGAGCAGAACCACGGCTCAAAAAACGGATGTTTTTTGCACCATTCTGTGTAACTCTAGAAAATCCCAGGAGATCAGCTATTTTCCCCATTCCGATGTTTGATGTGAACATTAACTGAAGCTCTTGACCTGTACCTGCATGATTTTATGCACTGTGCTGCTGGTACATGATCACCTGACTGGGAAATTGCCTGAATGATCAGAGGTACAGGTGATCCTATTAAAGTGGACTGTGATTGTATATAAAATCCTAATATAAATATAAATTCTAACAGGGCCCTCTGATGGCTCAGGGGCCTTAAGCGACTACTTATATTGTTTGTAGCTACAAATAGCAATGCTGATAGGGTTTAATTCAAACCTGACACATGTACCCATTCCCCAGAGGTGTTTATGTGATGGACGAGACACTGTGGGCACAGTGTTTCCTGTATCACATTGTGTCCAGTGTAAATTTCAAAGCTCATGCAAATCATTTCTCCAGGCAATTATCTTCATTCTGTCCTTCACATAAAAGACCCATGTGGGTTGCTTCATGCAATTTGCATATGATTTTACTGTCTTTACATTTAAACATCAAATAAAAGGTGAAATGTTGTTGGATTGATTGATTTCCCAAGAATGCAGCTGTTGCATATTAAAATCCAATTACAGCTAGACCAGCTGGAGCCAACCTCAGAAAACAAATCAGGCCATGCTTTTTAACACACACACACACACACACACACACACACACACACACACACACAGACAGACAGAGAGAGAGAGAGAGAGAGAGAGAGAGAGAGA
>JANDJT010000190.1:20029726-20041576 GCA_024331685.1 Stegophilus panzeri | reverse complement strand
TGTCACATGAAAAGATATAATCAAATATTTACAAAAATGTGAGGGGTGTACTCACTTTTGTGAGATACTGTAAATCAGCTAGATAACTTATTAATGAATCAGGGCACAGGCTTCTAAATGAGATTTATTAGAATAAATGAGCAAACAGCACTGTCAGCAAACTGCTGCTCCCAGAGTGTGGACTCAACTCACATTCTTCAGGAACAGCACAGCAGCTTTGACTAAGATTCCAATCAGAGTGATCAGCTGAGTCTACACTTTGCGAATAAAGCTTGTGTGGTGTACTCACCCAAGTGAAAAATATGAATTTTTTGGGTGGACATTTAAATCATATACTGTACCTTAGATGAAGATTTGGATTCAAAGCTCTAATGTTTAATGAGCATGCACTCACTTTAACTAGCTATTCATTTTGTAAATACTAATTAAAGGCTGATCCGGAAGTCATGCATTATTACTAAAATTAGGCCAGACTATTGATTTGAGCTTATATATCCCAGTGGGCTTGGATAAACAGGACAGCACTGTAAAATACAGCCTGGATGGATGCAGAGGGGCCATTTTTCTCCAACCTTTGCTGCTTTTTTTCTTCTGCACTCTATCTGCTGTTGTCAGGTCATTGAAGCTTTTTGTTGGTTTTGCAACCAAGGACCTGAATGACACGCTGAACTCTACCACATCACAGTGAAGTGAGTAATCGCATTTATAACACCACAGTGCTATTTTGTTTTCAGACTCTGTACTCAGTAATGTTTGCATTCCCCCATTAGTTCTCACACTTCACACACCAACATGCATTAGCAGAGCATGCAAAAAGTACTGACAAATTAACTAGTAATAATAACGTTATATTTGAAATTCACCAACTAACATCAGCAGCCAAGCTCCAAAGAAATCATAAATTACATCTGTGTTTTAAAAAGAAAAAAGAAAAAAAGTCTCTGATAATGGGATGGGCTGGTGTTGGAGGAGAATTTTTGTTATCATGATTTCTGTGTACTGCTGGTTAATATTTCACTTTCTGCCAATAGATTTAAGTTTTTCTGTTTGAATATGCCACATACTGTACTAAATTAGAGACTACTTCTCCTAACTCTTATAGTCTGTAAATCACTATCTCCCTCTAATTGCACTGTTTGGAAATCATGTAACTTACTCAAACTTCTAAATAAACTGTTTCTGTTAAGTATTTTGATTTTAGGACCATTTGGTACAGTGTAATAAATGCCACTATCTGTATCTGTATCAGTGTATACTTATACATGGCATAAAACAGTTGGTGTTTTGTTGCTGTTGCTGCTATTGTTGTTGTTGTTGTTGTTGTTGTTGGTGGTGGTGGTGGTGGTGGTGGTGTTATTTTAATTAAAATGGAACCCTAACCCTATGCCACTGGAAACACAGGGAAAAATCCAAGAGGTAGAAATTTAGAAACCAAATTTAGTTGGTTCATTTTCCCAAAATATAAACAGATTTTTTATAATTTGTGTCATGGTGGCGCGTGTGTATGCAGCAGTTTTTTTCTCTCCAGTTCGGTGTTTTGTTTGGGTGGTTTTGTATTTGTTTTTGTGTCTGTGGGTCAAGACTTGTATGCAAATTCCCGATGCTGCATTTCAGCTAGAGGGCCGCATGATACATCGGCAGGACAGGAATAGAGATTCGGGTAAGAGAAGAGGAGTTGGACTTAGCATTTACGTGCACAATGAATGGTGCAACAACAGTAAAATCATTGACAGGTATTGTTCTCCTGAATTGGAAGTGATGTCATTTATATGTAGGCCTTTTTATTTATCATGGGAGCTAACAATAGTCATAGTGATCGCTGTTTACATTCCACCAGATGCAAATTTTAGTGTAGCTCTCACTCAATTACTCACCATTGTAAACAAATACCACCGGACAAAGCTGTAAACAAAGATAATAAAAACCTGGCCTGACGGAACTCTCTCTCAACTGCAGGACTGCTTTGAACGTACAGAATGGGAGGTATTTGTATAGCAGGACTTTGTATAGCAGGAATACACAGAAACAGTTTTGTTCTACATTAAAAACTGTACAGACAGTGTCACTGTCAACAAAAAGATTCAGGTATTTCCTAACCAGAAGCCCTGGATGACAAGTGAGATACATTCTTTACTCAAAGAGCACAACTCTGCCTTCAGGTGTGGTGATAAGGCCCTGTTCAACACTGCTAAAACCGACCTGAGGCGAGGCATGAAACTCAACAAGGAGGCCTACAAGAGGAAAATTGAGGTTCATCTCACAGACAATAACCCCAGGAGGGTGTGGAGCTTCTGAGCTTCACTAATTACAAGAACAACTCCAGCATTGTCTATGCTGATGCCTCACTGGCAGAGGAGTTGAATCATTTCTTTGCCTGTTTTGAGGTCAGTAAGCCCATCACAAACCCACTGCCTCCATCAACCCCCAGCACCTGCCATTTCACCCTACAAGTACATGAGGTGAGATGGGTGCTTAAAGCTGTAAATACAAGTAAGGCTGCTGGCCTTGACAGAGTATCTGATAAGGTACTCAAAGCCTGTGCCGACCAGCTTGCCGTGGTCTTCACAAATATTTTCAACCTCTCTCTGACATTACCCACCATCCCACTCTGCTTAAAATCAGCTACCATTATCCCTGTTCCAACGCTAGTCATCAACAGCCTGAATGACTACAGGCCTGTTACACTTACATCAATAATCATGAAGTGTTTTGAGAGACTGGTCTCACAGCACATCAAATCCAGCTTCCAGTCCACCTTCAACCCACATCAGTTTGCATATAAAGCAAACAGGTTTACGGAAGATGCTATCACCATACCCCTTTAAACTGCACTGAGCCACCTTGAACTCTGTGGAACCTATGTAAGGATGCTCTTCATAGAATATAGCTCAGTGTTCAACACAGTCATCCCAGATATACTAGTAAGCAAACTAGCTAAACTGGGCTTTTCTCCCTCCATCTGTACCTGGATGAAGGACTTCCTCACAAACTGTCCACAATCTGTTTACGTGCTGATGACCCATCACAACAGCCCCATGCTTCATAGGTAACATGGTGCTGCACCTCAGTGTTTGATAATACAACATCATGGCACTGACAAAGCAAAAGAAAAACCGCAAATGGACAAGAGCTGAAATTTTATGTTTAATTTCAGTTTGGGGAGAACAACGTTATCAAACGCTGTTTGAACAAATGGTACATAATCATTCAAGTTAGGGAGGTGATTTTTCAGGACGTTTGTGATAAATGACCTTCTGTCAAAGTGGCGTTTGGCAACTGGACTAAATGTCGAGAACGAATTGACTACATAAAAAGAAAATATAGAGAGTGCATTTGCAAGGGATTAGTTTAACCTGGGGTTATTGTTACAGGCCGTTTATAGAACATAAAAGACACTTTAATCTTCATTGGCACAGGAATGGGCAGTCCAGAAAAAGTCCAGAAAAATAACTGACATGACCAGTTCGCACTGGATTAAAATCACAGAGAAGCTCTGGTAATTATTACATTACCCCACCTCCCCATATAAAACTAGAACACTGATGGTTCTTCCATAGGAGTAGAGCATAACCATTTATATCAACAGATAAAAATCGGTTCATAAAGTCCTCATTTACAATGACATACATTTTCAATTTTGTTGAAACACAAAATTAATAATTTCTTTTGAGTCGCCAATGATTTTTTAAAAAATGATGCTGTTTGACAGATATAAACCTATGTTCCACTGACTTTACCTTTCTGTTTACCTTTCTAGATATTGAGCAGTCAGGGTTAGCATGCTCACTGCTTTTATCTCCATAGAGTAATTTATGCACCAAATGGTCAAAAATGGGAATTGCACAAAGCACTGATAGAGACCCATTGGGGTAGGAATTACGATGGCCAGTGGTCAAAGGAGAAGCAGAGGGTAGGACAATTAATGACAGTGCTGCCAGATTGGGTTAGTTTAAAAAAAAAAAAAAACAACAGCAAACCTTTCACGATGGCCAGTATCTTCTTTTACAGCAATAATTAGAATTACATCTGATAAATTTCCACACACAAAGGCACCGTGTTAATGCAAACAACATAATATTTATTAGATTATAATATTATAATTCACAAAATACAGTAATATAAGTGTGATAGTCTCACAACTTAATTTTGTTCGAGGCTATGTTGTTATTAACGTCATCCTGGCCCACCAAAATCTATGATCATGAGCCACTGCTAAATGTCTTTGTATTTGGTTACATCCGTATTAGATGGACACAATCTGCAGAAGTATCATCTCATATTATTTTCCACACACCCCCTTCTGTGGCAACACATCTTCATTGAGCTGTGTCTTGGTACCGATGGTGTTACATAAACAAACATGAGAAAGGAGGGATCCATTTGGGCTTCTCCCAAAGGCCTCATATAGCAATAACAGGACTGAAGCCAGTTCTTCAGAGGCATATTCTGGAAATTATTCTGACAGAGAATTCTAATACACAAACAGACCAGATCCTGGATCCTTCAAAACTCCTGCATGGAAACAAATGTGTTCCTAGTTTTAAATGGTTTCCTGGTTTACAAAAAAAAAGTTGCTGTTCCATATTATTATAGGTTATTCTATATTGGGAGCTATTTTTTAAAGTCCCCATGAAATCAAATTGAAGTTTTGTGGCTTTTACTATGAATAGGTTAGCCTTAAACTTATCTATAAGCAAGAGTGCTCCAAAACAATGACATAATTCGCATTTAGAAGATATACACATTCAAAATTTACAGTCTCTCTCTACCACCAGTACGGATCAACATTTTCAATGACATCATTCTGCACTTCAGCTTCTCTGTCCAATCAAATGCTCTCTAGAATCTGAAGTGTCCTGCCCGCAACATTATAAAAATCCCTGGTACTGTCAGGTATGGCTTAGCCCAGGCTGTGACGTAAGCTAAACGCTATTGACTATTTAAAAAGGGAGAGTAGCCACTCGATATGTCCCGTACTGATTTCCTGTTTCAGTGGAAATTATGTCAACACATCAAATAACTCTGTGCATTTCAAGTCCCTTCGCGGGTACTTTAAATATAGCTTTGTTTGTTGATGCTATGGATGGTCTTCAGTATGCTATCCTGACATATTTCTTCTGTTAAAAAAACAAAAACTTGACATATTTGCTTCATCTCACCACAAAAAGTATTTCATTGACTTTCACACAAGAATCCTCTCACTGTATTCAGTGTCACACACAAGGAATTAAACCAGCCTCTAGTGTGCTGTCTATACAACCTGCAGTCTGACCTGCAGCAGTCTGTGGATGGATGTAAGACAGGCATTGTTCATTTTCACAAAATCCCTCTTCTATAAACCTATTAGTGGTTCTGAAACACTTGTCAGACGCTCTCCCTTATTTTCAAGGTCTGATGCAAACCTCTGCCTTTAAACTGTCTGTCCATGAATCATGCCAGGGTGTGCTGCATTATAACTGGACAATTTAGAAGGTGACAAAAAAGGCAGCATTTCTTCAGCAGCACAATGTAATGTATCCTGTCAGGGCTCTTTTTTTTAAAAAAAAATATTTAAGAGTTTTCCACTGCAAGAACTCTGTCTTTTACCAGTCAGTCCTGACTCCCTTTGCAAATCTTCTCTCTCTGGAACATAAACAGATATTTCTCCAACTCAGCCAAATTGCTATGTTTGAAAATTACCATACACATCTTACTATGTATGGGGGATAGAGAGTGCTATCTGAATTTTGATTTATAACTGTATATTGTTGAACATATACATACCTTCATATCTAACAACAGTCTTGACAATTTCCAGTGTAGGGATTTTTGCGTAACTGTTCATAGTGTGACTACAGTACTTTCCCAAGTCTTTCCCAAAAATCTAAAAAATAATTTTTGGTATAATGTTTGGGATAATGAAAATAATGTTATGAATAACATTTATTAGTCAGCTGATATCTGGTTGCTTGTTAGTATTTTTCTTCACATTTACTATATAGCAGCACTACAATCTACAGCAGGCTCTGTTGTACCATCCATCCATTTTCTGTACCGCTTATCCTACACCGGGTCATGGGGAGCCTGGAGCCTATATACCTGGATGGGGTGCCAAGCCATTGCAGGGCACAATCACACACACATTTGCACACTACGGACAATTTGGAAATGCCAATCAGCATACAGTGCATATCTTTGAATCTTCTCGGGGAAGAAACCCCCGAAACACAGGGAGAACATGCAAACTCTGCACACACAGAGCGGCGGTGTGAATTGAACCCTCAACCCTGGAGGTGTGAGGCAAACGTGTTAACCACTATGCCACTATGTCCCCCTCTTTTGTACCTTAAAAAAATAGAGTAATTTATTTGTAGCAGAAATATTGTGAAAATGGTGATGTTGGCTTGTCCCACTTAATCCAGAACAGTATTATAACAGGAGCACATGTACAAAACATGAATCATCTCTAAAAGTCTACCCAATTTTATGCAGAGAACACAACATACACATATCAAACACTGTACTCACTAGATAGGCCTTTGTAGTTTACAAATTGAAAAATTATTTCTTACATCCACAAAATTAAAATTATTAAGTAAAATTAATAGCAAATTACATTCAAATATAAAATGTATGTGAATTCAGTGCACAGTTTTCTTTTAACTTTCTGCACAAAACAATACTGTTTTTGTTTCTGTCTTTCTTTGGACAAATTGTCACAAGACATTATTTCATTTGTTTTGTAATGAAAGTAATCCACTTCATGACTCACTCACAAACAATGGCCATCCTAGTCAGGGACACAGTGCATCTGGAGTCCATTTCATTAGCTCAAGAGGCCATCACCATAGGTTGGGAATGTGTATGTGCATGGAGCCGTGCTATGGAAGGCAATTTACTTCAGCTTCCATGTTTTTAGGAGATGGGAGGAAACCAAAGAACCTGAAGGAACCCTATGCAGGCATGGGGAGAACACACAACATTCCACACAGATAGCATCCTGAGCTCAAGATCAAACTGGGGACCCTGGAGCTGGACCTCGGTATGTGTGTTTTTGTGTGTGTGTGTGTGTGTGTGTGTGTGTGTGTGTGTGTGTGTGTGTGTGTGTGTGTGTGTGTGTGTGTGTGTGTAAACTTACTATAAGTTAGGATAACTTACAATAGCGTGTACAGAATCTAAGCTAAGTAGGAAGCTGAGCTAATGAGAAAGACAGACACAGAACAGTGTTATTACAAAAGTCGGCTGATTTTAGCTACTAAATGTGCATGGTGTTTAAAAATATAAATAATGTAAGAATCTCCAGCACTTATTTTCCCTGAGGATGGCTTTAACAATTTTTAGCAGAAGATGACATGACTCAGTAAGAGGTTAATTCTCGAGCCTCATGTGATTTTAATGACAGGCAGCATTAGTGAACACAGTTCAAGCAGGTTATTTATGACAGCTTTTACTTTATAAAAGTCTCCTGGATAATTTTTAGGAATAGCTGCTAATTACAGTACCTTTGGTAGCTCAGCACTAGTTGTTAGCAGCTAACTTTTGCAGTTAACTCAAAATATCCTTGTTCACTTATGTCTTCAGGTGTGTCACATTGGCTATGGTATAGTTAGATACATACAGCATATCCAATTCTGTTACGTTACAGCATTTGTTATATTTCCAAACAAGCTGGTGTGCTACAAAGTTGGGTACCAGTCTAATCTTTCCAGTAGTTCCATGCTGCCTACTAATTGCATTATATAGAATATGCTTTCACACCATATGTAGTGCACTGTATGTCCAACAATTAGCCCTCTCGCTAAATTAAGCACAAAAAAACATGCAAGAACATTTAAAAGCACATGGTAAGAGGTTGGAAGCTGAAAAAAGTATTTAAATATGATTTTTTTTAATATATTTTAGTACACATGATATGAAATACTTTTTTTTCCTGTGGTGTATTTAATAAATATACATTTATTTTTTTTATTATTATTATTTATTTATTTATTTATTTTGCTTTGCTAGAGGTAAAAATGTTAGAGTTTATAAAAATAAGTTTTTAGCAGTCTTCTTAAATTATTTACTGCAGTTGCCTGATCTATTTTTAAAGTGATGTAGTTCTGATTCCATTCCATTTTCAGGTGTATAAATACAGAAGCCTGCTTGAACACATCTTTTCTTCATGACTTTGGGTACACTGAGCAAGCATGCAGTACTAGATATCAGCGAATGATTTGGAACACATGGAGACAGACTATGTATTACAACCCCAATTCCAAAAAAGTTGGGACGCTGTGTAAAATGTAAATAAAAACAGAATGCAATGATTTGCAAAGCTCATAAACCCATACGTTATTCACAATAGAACATAGAAAACATATCAAATGTTTAAACTGAGGAAATGTACCATATTAAGGGGAAAATTAGGTAATTATTAATTTGATGGCTGCAACACGTCTCAAAAAATTTGGGACAGGGGCAACAGAAGGCTGGAAAAGTAATGTTACTAAAAAGAAACAGCTGGAGGAACATTTTGCAACTAATTAGGTTAATTGGTAATGGGTCAGTAATATGACTGGGTATAAAAAGAGTATCTTAGAGAGGCAGAGTCTCTCAGAAGTTAGTCCGCTTTAGTTTAGAGAACTGTGGTCCATGATTTCCAAAAAGAATTTCAAATTTCAATTTGTCTGACCACAGAACAGTTTTCCACTTTGCCTCAGTCCATTTTAAATGAGCTTTGGCCCAGAGAAGACGGCGGCGTTTCTGGATCATGTTCACATATGGCTTCTTCTTTGCATGATAGAGCTTTAACCAGCATTTATTTGTGTTTTAGATGGCTTCTCCCTTCAGTCTCCTTTTTAGGAGGTGAAATGCATGCTCAATTGCCTTATGGTATGGTGATTGACTTGGTCAGTCTAAGACCTTCCACTTTCCCCCACTGATGAAGTCCTTTGTTGTGTTGCCAGTATGTTTTGGGTTATTTTCTTACTGCATAATGAAGTTCCTCCCAATTAGATTGGATGAATTTCTCTGGCATTGTTTCTCTAGACTTCTGAATTCATTCTGCTGCTACCATCATGTGCTACATCATCAATAATGATTAGTGAGCCCATTCCAGACGGAGCCCTGTATGCCCAATTATGACACTACCTCCAACATGCTTGACTGATGAGCTTCCATGTTTTGGATCAAGAGCAGATAATAATAAATTTAATTTATCTAGTACCTTTCCAGAGCTCAAGAACACTTTACAATAGTAATACAATGCTACATAAACAATGAACAATCATGGACAAACACAAAATGTGAAAAATAATGCGCAATCAAACACAGAAGAGAAATACATAGTACAGATAGTACAGTCACTGAGAAAATGCATTACAACAGATTAGTACAGATAGCATTGAGAAAACAGATACATTTTCAATTGAGATTTGAACTCGGAGATGGATGTGATGTCGCAAAGAGTCAGAGAGACAGAATTCCAGATTTAAGGTGTTACAACACTGAAAGACCTGCCACCCATGGCAGGGAGATGAAATCTAGGGACAGAATGAAGTCCGAGCCCAGAGGACCTGAGAGAGCGGGTTGGGTTGTAGGGGAGAAGCAATTCACTAAGATAGAAAGATGCCAAACCGTGAAGTGATTTACATGTGAGCAGAATGATTTTATATTTAATGCAAAGTAAAACCGGTAGCGAATGCAGTTCAGACAGGATTGGAGTAATGTGAGCTGAGAGCTTGGTATGTGTGAGAAGTCTAGCGACAGAGTTTTGAATATATTGTAACCTAGCAATAGAATTAGCAGGTAGACCAATGAGGAGAACATTGGAATAGTCAATGCCTTCTTTCTCCACACAATGGCCTTTCCATCACTTTGGTAGAGGTTAATCTTGGTTCCAGAATGGTCATGGCTCATCTCTGTATTTGCAAATTCAAAATCTGGTGTTCCAATTATTACTGCTGAAGAGTGATTTGCATCTTGTGGTATGGTCTCTATATTTCTGCACTTGGATTGTGATACCTTCACCCCTACCCAGTGAAGGTTGTTGGTGATGTCACTAATTGTTGTTTTGGGGGTTTTCTTCACAGCTCTCACAATGTTTCGGTCATCAGCTATTGTTGTTTTCTTTAGCCGACCTGTTCCATGTCTGGTTGATAGTATACAAGTGGTTACTTTCTATTTCTCAAAAATGCATGTGCAGTGGCCCTGATAGATTTTTCCTCTTTTCTCAGCATCAAGATGGCTTGCTTTTTTCGCATACGCAGCTCTCTGGTCATCATGTTAGTTTATCCTTTTTAACAACAAATGCAGCCTTTACAGGCAAAACCTAGGGGTCAAACCAAGAGTAGACATTCAGAGCTATTAATTGTTTAAACAATCAATCTAACAGGGCACACCTAGGCAGCAAAAAACACCTATCAGTCACATGTTTCAATATTTTTGATCACTTAAAAAATGGGTGGGTTCAAATTAAAGGTGTCATGTTCTAATTTGTTTAAATCTAGTTATAAATATGAGGAAATGAAAGCTGATCTATCGTCTTATATTTTGATGTCAAACCCAAATGTCTTCAGTGTATAGCAAAAACAATAGAATTGGCCATGCTGTTCTAATACTTTCCTTATGGATTGTATGGTACAAATATGGTTTTATTTTGAAGCTCACTAAGGCAGTCAGGCAAAAACCAAATAGTTCATCTCACATTAGTATTATAATGACCATGCTCTTTTTTCATTTCTGTGAGCAAGTTTGCCAAATTCTGCATGTCTATGTGTTGCAGATGTATACTGCAATTCAGAAATGCACACCACTTTGTACCTTGCTTCCTCCAAAATGACAAAAATAAAATGCATCTACCTTTTCTTGTGAACATTTTGGGCTAGAGTAAAGTCTTTTGTGCATTTTTTCCAGTTGTTGTTGGGAATTTTGCTGGCACCTTTCATATCTGTATCCATATTTGTTTAGGGTGCATTATCTGTTCGATCCGATTAATGTATTCATATTTGGTTACACCCCTATAATAGGTTTTTCTTTGTTACATCATCCATCCTTCTTCTATACCGTTTATCCTACAGGGTAGCGGGGAACCTGGAGCCTATCCCACAGAGCACAGGGGTACCCCCTGGGTACACCAGGAGTACATCCTGGACAGGGTGCCAATCCATTGCAGGGCACAATCGCATACACTTTCAGAGACCCATTCATACACTATGGACACTTTGGCTATACCATGCAGGTCTTTGGGAGGAAACCGGAGTAACCGGAGGAAATTCCCGCAGCACAGGGAGAACATGCAAACTCCGCACATACAGGGAGGCGGCAGGAATCGAATCCCCAGCTCTGGAGGTGTGAGGCAAACATGCTAACCACTAAGCCACTGTGTGCCCTCATTTTAAAATTCATTATTATTTGAATGAGCTGTTACAACTGAAACAATAATGTTTTAGAACAAAGGCATCAATATAAATCTATGTCGTCCCTTGCAGCCATCATTATTGTCAGAGTCATGCTCTTGTAGAAATTTAATTAAGAACTTGTGACCTTTTGATCAGATATGAGCATTAAACAGCATTGTTGTGTTAGAAGGAATTAAACCACTTTTCAAGTGTGTCTAGAGTAGAATAGATTAGTGAGCAGTACCAAAGGCAGCAGAACAATCTGACAGTACAGATACAGATGAGCATTTAGTCTGAGGACATTGACTACCCTCAGCAGCACTGTGTGCCACTTAGTAAAGTAGATGGACTCATCAATACATACATACATATACAGTATCTCACAAAAGTGAGTACACCCCTCACATTTTTCAAAATATCTGATTATATCTTTTCATGTGACAACACTGAAGAAATGACACTTTGCTACAATGTAAAGTAGTGAGTGTAC
>JANDJT010000190.1:19986371-20007893 GCA_024331685.1 Stegophilus panzeri | reverse complement strand
ATTTGCATTTCCTTCAGAATTGTGGAATTAATTATTATTAATTTAAAAGAAGGCATAAAAGGCAGAAGTATCGGTATTGGCCGATATCACTCTGAATAACCGGTTATCCGTATCGGCTGAGAAATTGAGAAATAGTATCGGTACAACTTTAATGAAAACTCCATGAATTAAGCGGTGTCTGAAATACTCAAACTCAAAACATTACAGTGCTGCCGCACTATTGATTGATTAATTGGAAGAAGAAGAAAAAAACTGCATGAATGTGCTGGTGTTCCTAATAAAGTGGATGAAGAAAATGTAAGAAAATAACATTAAGGTGATTAGAAAATCTCAAACATGTATTGATTTCTTTAATCAAATTAAAAGGAAGCTGCAAAATAACATGGTCTACCAGTTTGTCCAACTCAGTCTGTGTTTTAGCAGCTGGCACCTGGTGAGACTAGGCTGGATTTTTCCGCAGGGTTATGAATCCACTGTGGGATTTTTCATATATGATATTCTATATATTTCTATAGTTCTCCACTCAGTCCTGTGGGTCCCCTTCTATGTATTGTACATTATCAAGTTTTTTCTGCTTTCAAGATCTTTTCCTGAGCTGACTCTAGCACTCTTTCGGTTTAAATATTTTACGGTATGATAACCTAGTCTAAAAATGTCATGGAATCAGTTGACCTTTAAAAATACAGAAAAAAAAAGGAATTGGAATTTATTACAAATTCATGGACATAAACAACAAATGAAGAATCAAATCTCCTAATTGTTCTTCTTTCTTAGAAAAGATATTACCAGTGGAAAGAGAAAGTGGCTGCATGGAAAGACAGTGTGCTGAGGTCAGAGGAAATTGATTGGCCAGATTGGTTCGAGCTGCCAGGAAGGATATAGCAACTCAAATAATCACTCTTTACAACTGTGGTGAGCAGAAAAGCATCTCAGTATGCACAAGACATCGAATCTTGTGGATGACCTACAACAGCAGAAGACCACACTGTGTTCCACTCCTGTCAGCCAAGAACAGGAATCATGGGTACAGGCTCACAGAAACTAGACAGTTGAAGAAAAAGTATCACCTGGTCTTTTTCCAGTCTTCAACTGTCCCATTTCAGTGAGTCTGCATGATAGCCACCGATTTCTTTTCTCTGACAGGAGTGGAACCTAATGTGGTCTTCTGCTGTTGTAGCTCATCCACTCATGTTTTGATGTGTTCTATGTTCTGAGATGCTTTTCTGCTCACCACGGTTGTAAAGACTGCTTATTTGAGTTACTATAGACTTCCTGTCAGCTCGAACCAGTCTGGTCATTCTTCTCAGATCTCTTTCATCAACAAGGTTTTTCAGCCTGCAGAACCTCCCTTCACAGGATGTTTTTGTTTGTTTGTTTTTCGCACCATTCTGCTCCTTTGTGCTGCTGCCACATGTTAGGCTGATTAAATGTATGCTGATTAACAGCATGAATGTACAGTTCCTAATAAAGTGGATGGTGAGCGTATAAACGTACAGTGTTGTTTCTTCTGATTTAAGTTTTCCACAGTGTTGTTGCATTTGATGTTCTCTGTTATGCAGGTGAACGAAAAATGGATCCGGCCTCTGGAGGTTGGTGAGCCGCACCTGTTGCCCCTGGATGACATTGGGAAGGAAAAATTGACCGTTACCCTTATTGATGCCAACCACTGTCCTGGGGCTGTTATGTTTTTTTTCGAGGGCTACTTTGGCACTATTCTTTACACCGGTACACTTTAGTTTAAGTTTAATTGAACACAATTATATGTGAGTAAAGCAGTCTGTAAAACAGAAAGCTTATTTGTACTCGGTTCTTAACTATTTTTCCACTTTTTAACAGGTGACTTTCGGTACACTCCATCAATGCTGCGTGAGCCGTGTCTCAGAAATAATACTACTATTGATGTACTTTATTTGGACAACACTAACTGTGACCCCACACGTTTGATTCCTACTCGCCAGCGAGCCTGTCAACAGATGAAGGAGATCATACGAGACCATCCAAACTACACTGTGGTCATCGGTGAGATTCACAGTTTATAATCTTTTAAAATGTGTCACATGCCGAGTTCATGCTGAGTTGCACCTTTTAAAGCTTCATTAATTAGGAGCTAGGAAGAAAAAGAATAAATCCACTTTAATAGGAACACCTTTACACCTGCTCATTTATGCAGTTATCCAATCAGCCAGTCATGTGGCAGCAGCACAATGCATAAAATCATGCAGATACAGGTCAAGAGCTTCAGTTAATGTTCACATCAGAATGAGGAAAAAGTCTGATCTCTGTGACTTTAACTGTGGCATGATTGTTGGTAACAGATGGGTAGAGTATTTCAGATACTACTGATCTCCTGGGATTTTCACACATAACAGTTTACACAGTCTGCATCAGAGTTTACACAGAATAGTGCGAAAAACAAAAACCATTGAGTGAGCGACAGTTCTGTGGGTGGAAACACCTTGTTGGAAAATGGCCATATTGGATCAAGCTGCCAGGAAGGATATAGTGATTTCATAAGAAATGAAATCTTTAAATGTCTAGAATCTTTAAATACAGTTTCTCCCTTTCCACTTTTGGGGGTAGCTAGATTTTAAAATGCTATAACATAATGAGATACATGTAAAAGTATCTCATTACATACATGCAAAAGAAAAACCTGTACTTTTTTAAATGTTTTACATATAGAAGAAAATGGCTAAATTTGATCAGGTGAAGGGGTTTTCCAGGCCACCACACTATCCTGTTGTTGGAAAGTCTGTGATGAATAATACATGTGATGAATAATACAATTTCAGGCTCCAGCTGGGAGTTCATTTCTCAGGTGGATAAAGGCTGAGGTTAAGCAGTGTAACAATTTTTAATGTATAAAATATGAATATAGTATTTTTTTGCACATAGGCATGTATGCTCTGGGGAAAGAGTCTCTGCTTGTAGAGTTGGCAAGGGAGTTTAAGACCTGGGTGGAGGTAGACGTGGAGCGTCTGGAGACCCTGCGGGTGCTAGAGCTGCCCGATGTGTTCTGCACAAAGCCAGGCTCTGGGCGTCTTCGTGCCGTTGCTCAGTCTGAGGTCACTGCATCCAACCTGTTGGCCTGGAATAAGGAGCAGCCTACCATCGCAATACTGCCCACGAGCCGCCCAGTGGTTTCCTACCATCCTAACGTCCATGTTGTGCCCTACTCAGACCACTCTTCCTACCAGCAGCTGGAAGAATTTGTTTCAGCTTTACGTCCTTTGTCTCTGGTGCCAATTGTGGGAAGCTGCATGCCGAACTTCTCCTCTCTTCTGTGCCAACGCAGGAAGCGACACGAGGTGGTGATACCCGAGTCAGTACAGCGCTACATGATGGCAAAGCCTAATGCTCAGCCTTTTACTTTTACACGAAACTTTCTTCATCGTTCTTTGCACACAGTGCCTCAAGGGGTTGTGTTCGAATCACCTGGAAAGAATCCCAGACTCCCTAGCCATGATGACGTTGAAGATTCAGATGCTATGGAGGCAGAAGATAATGTAGTGGAAGTCGATTCTGAACTGGATGAAGACTCTCATTGCATTCTGTTAGACATGAGCACAGCCCTAACACATGATGTTAACACTCAACACCCTAAGAGTCTAAATCTGATTCGGGTCCCATTGGAGGATGCAATCATGATTGACAGTCTCCCTCGAGATGAGACTGATCCCCTCATTGCCCTTGAAGGATCACGGTCGCCTAATGTTAATAGCACAAGAAAAATCACACCTTCACCCTGTGATGGCGTTACTGCTGTGACCCATAACAAAAATCCCAGGAAGAGGAGCCCCCAAATGGGAAATATTAACTCCAGAGTGATGTGCTCATCAATGGACAGCATTAGTCTCCATGACAGGAGCTGTGTAATGGATTTGGCAGCTTTAACACCATCTGAAACAGATCCTGATTCATCTGATGCATTTGATACAGTCGAGAGAGAGGAGACAGAGCAGTGGCTACTCAACAACTTCACTATTCGAGAGGAAGAACTCGCATGTCAATACGGAGTCATTCAAGGTCTACACAAGGTGTATCCACTCGCGCCAATCAATATGCCAAAAGCCGAGGGTGATCCGTTTGAGGTTGCAATACAGAGATTCAAATCCAAATAGGTATTGAAAACATTTAGGACAATGACAAAACCAAGACATATACTGCCCATCATCATTACAAGTAACATAAATTGTCAAATAGTGTATAAGACATTAATAGTGAAAATGTGATGTAAATGTATGATAGTAATTATACGCACTGTTTGCCTTCTTCGAATCAGATCTGGAGAAAGCTAGGGTGGCAGAACTTCTTTCTTCTGGCTTAATCTAAGTCTTTGTGTTGATTTTGCCACAATAACAACCACTACACACTCAAAAGCTCTCTAATACAACTTGCTTAATGTACAACAGTTTTTACATGAAGTGTTAAAACTCTTCTGTGGTTTGTTCAGTATTATTCAACTTATTATGACGTAGCATGATGTAGCACTTTTTAGACTGTTCTTTCCTATTGCAACATCATGATTTAAGTTGGGTTCTTATTGTACTTATTGTCAAACCAAATCCATTATGTGTCTTGTTATTGTACCTAAATGGGTGTTAACTGATTGTCTTTTCAACAGTATGGAAACCATTATGGTATTAGCATGTTATGCTTTTGCTATTTTATAAGTTACTTACTATATATAATGTTGAAATTGTATGCACACAACGTTTTTCCCCCCAAAACCTTCAGATTGAATTGTAATAAAAGGTCTTATGTTTTTGGTTGTCATTTCATCATTACCGTTGGTCACATGGTCAACATCAGAGGAATATTATGTTGATTGTGTGTATTGTGTTGTATGTTATATTAACTCAATCATTTACAACAAATGAACATAAGGTGCAAAACTTTAACTTGTTTTAAGACGTGAATTTCTAAGAGGTGAATTTCAAATTTCTTTAAGAGCATGAAGTTTTTAATTCTAGTTCAGATTCTAGTGAATTTAATTTTACCCTATCATAGACATGGAAAGGGAAGTTATTTCATTCATTCATTCATCTTCAGTAACCGATCAGGGTCATGGCCTATCCGAAGTCTGTCCTTACACAGTAAAATCCCTAGTGTTGAATTAACACCCATAGTGTTTATTTGAGTCCAATGGAGGGTGTGAATTCAGCACTGTGGGTGTTAAATCAACACTGGTGATTTTGCTGTGTATAACACTGGGTGCAAGGCTGATGGGACACCAGTCTATCACAGAGACATTCACTCCTAGTGGCAATTTTGCATAGCCAATCCACCTAACTACATGTTTGTGTACAGTAGGAGGAAACCCACACAAACATGGGGAGAACATGCAGCGCTACACACAGACAGTAACCCACACTCAGGATCCAACTGGGAACACTGGAGCTGTGACGCTGCAATGCTAACCACTGTGCTGCCCTAGGGATGTTGTCTATTTATGTAACTTGAGTTATGCATATATCTGGAAAAGTGCAACAAACTTGACTTTAAATCAGAGGTTTCGCAGTTCCAGTTCTGCAGAGTTGTTTTGGTGAAGGGTTACAAGCAAAGGGACAAAGTGTGTTTTTTTTCCTATACGCTGTTACTGTTTTTTCTCATTTAGTTCAGTCAGGAGGTTTTTAGTGTCTAGTGTTATCAAATAAAAAAATAAAATGGATTAACAGACAAGAAATATATGGTAATGCTTACTTAGAATTGGATTTAAATAAGTTATTAACAGCCCTATTGCGTAAGTGTGCCAAGTATAAGGTGAGGGTGGATTATAGAAATGTACCAAATGTATAGAGTGTTTTTTTTAAAGTCAGATTAACACTAGTTAAGTACCTTTTTATGAGTTAAAACTATAGAACAAGCAAGAGAAGGATGGCCAGATTTGAAAAGTAGGGAGAATACATGAATCTTCTAAATATTCTCAATATTTTACATTTGAATTAACATCATTTTCCATGATTTTCAACTTTTGCAGCCAGCAAATTTGGGGTTTTTTTGGCTGGAAAATCTGTAAGTGTAATGGTTTGTCAGTAGATGGCAGTAAATAACAGGCAATGTCATGATTTAGTCACCCTTTTCAGTCATTTTTCTCCTTCTACAAAGAATAGATAAACGTCTACATATTCTGTTCACCCCATAATGCTTTGTCTGCACATTTCACACAAGCATGTGAATGGTTTTTGGACACTAATTCCTAATTAGTGAAAAATATTTAGCTGTATTAGCTTAATTTAACTAGGAGATTTTGTTTTCTCAGCAGGACAGACAGTTTATAAGCACTCCGTGGAAACACTCCCTCTTTTTTCCTGGCTTTCTAATGGATGTTTCATAATGCGTTCATTTAGCACAAGGCTCATTTACAATTGTGCAGTGCTTTTGACTTCCAACAACGTCAGACACTAAGGAGTCTTTAGCACAGCAGGACAACAAGCACTGCACAAGTAGTCCAAAATAACACCACTTATATTTGGTATTTGTTATATTTGTTTTTTGTCTCTTGTCTCTGTCTCTTATCAGCACGTAACTAGAAATAGCGTGTAGTACTTTCAGACTATGCAAATGCTAGCGAGGCGCTTTGTACTATAATTTTTCTTATCCAACGAATATACAATACCATTTGTTCATTACTGTATTGTGCTGTATGTTTGTGTTGTAAGTTATATGCAGTTATGCATATACTTGATCAGGGATTAGAAGTAGACTACCTTTGTCCATCATTGGCATTCTGATTTAAAATACACCATCCGGTGTTTTAATATAGCATCAATAATACATTTACAGTTTTTCCTGCTGAAGATATTTTAACTTGGCTGGCTTAAAATTTCACATGCAGACAGACTTTAGTTCAGAGTTTGTCGACTTGTCTCTCATTCCCATGCATTTTATATGCGCTGCTTATAAGACTCCAGCACAGTCCCCCTGTGCTCATAAAGAATGAATGTGCTGAGGCTGTCTTGGAAATTCTTTGCATTCTCTGTGAAGTCGCTTTCAGATTAACACACAGACCATACTTTGTGAGATCAGCTCATATTCACACTGATATGCAGGGTCCATTTTATGATAATGTATTCTACTTGTGACACAGTGTACGATTATATTTTACAATTACCAAATGTGTACATATAGTAAAATAAGTATATTCAAATTTAAGTTTAAAATATACAGTCATTGGCCACTTTATTAGGTTATGCAATAATCTAATAATCCTAATTACTTGGCAGCAGCACAATGCACACAATCCTGCAGATACAGATTGAGAGTTTCAGTTAATGTTCACATCAAACACCAGAATGGGGAAAATGTTATCTCAATGACTCTGACTGTGGCATGGTTGCTGGTGGCAGACAGGACTTTTTAAGTAATTCAGAAACTGCTGATCTCCTGGAATGCTGTTGAAACTGGACATCTTCAACTGTCCAGCTGCTGTGAGCCTGGGCACTCTACTCTACAGTAGCACACTAGATTCCTGTTGTTGGCAGGCAAGTGTGATGTGGTTTTCTGATGTTGTAGCCCATTTGCCTCAAGGTTTTTACATGAGGTGCTTGCTGAGATGCTTTTCTGCTCACCATGGTTGTACCATGGATTTGCACCATTCTGCAGACTATTGTGTGTGAAAATCCCAGGAGAGCAACAGAAAACCAGTCTGTCTGGCACCAACAGCCATGCCACAGTCAGAGTCAGTCAATGAGATAATGTGACAACCCATGCAAGTTCTCCCATATCATCACAATGCACCAAATTGGACCACTCCCCACTGGTGCACCAAGTTCTTCCCAAGCCTGTAGGATGGCTCGACTTGACGCACCATTCCTCAACGTCCAAGGAAGACCAAACAGAGTCACTGGTGTCATCAAACAAAGATGGAAGACCTACATCTTCACCAAGCACTTAAATGAGCACTAATTTTAAAAAATTATAATTGAATTAATTTAAAAGTTAATTACAAGAATCCTTGGCTTATCGTATCTCTTCTCTCTAAAAGGGTTTAGATTGATAGTATTAGACCTATTTGTACTGGCATGAAGATATGCTTTTGATGGCCTCAGTATAAGGCCATCTGCTAAATAATACAAAGGTCTCTAGTCATAAAGTTATGTCAGTTTTCTGGAAGAGCTTATGTAGGTTTCATGTACCTCTGTGAATGCTGTCCTTAAGTGAAGTGTTACCCCTTTTTCTATTTTGTGTACAGTATGCACAGAAAGACCAGTCTGGAATACTGCAATCCATGGAGGACTAGATCTTGAGATACTATAGTATGAGAAAAGATCAAATATCTCAAATTGTGAATTTTGTCTTAATAGTTTTGTTGCTTAATGAATATAGGTGCTTTCCAACTACTACAGTAGTATTTAAAAAAAAAGTTCATCAGCACATACTGTCTTACTGTTGCTGTTTATTATATATTATATTGACGAACAATTAAATGGCATTGTTATTAAAGGTTGTTTAAAAAAAAAAAAACTAACATTCAACCAGGAACCACTATAAACTTGTAATCTCTTGCAGAGTGTTTTTTCATCACTTGTACTGCACTGTTCGGAAGCCTACAGCTGTGTTTTCAGCCACAGCATAACTTACTTCCACAATGATTGCTTTCTAGGCAGAGTTAGACATCTAAAGGTGTATTGGAGAAGTGGAAGATAAATGATGGCAAACTGCAGATATGGCTTTTATCCACAGCAGGGCAGCAGGGTGAAACCTAATGGCTTTGTTTCAAACCATTTTACTTTACCCTTGTTTTCATAGGCTGAGGGCCCAGCAGTCTGAGTGCTTCTATGCCACAGGCGGGTGTGTGCCAGGGGAGGAATCCTTGCTAAATTTCAACCAAGCAAAATTAGCCACCAGAAAAATCTGATATTTGCTGAATATTCTGCAGATATGCTGCATTCGAATAATGTCTCCTGCTCCTGTAACAAAATTTCCATCTGAATTATGAATCCAGACTTCAGTATTCAAATATTTTTTTAATTAAATTTTTCTATGATGATGCAGCAGAAATATAACAGCATCCAAAAGTATTTTTGCAGACTGAATTCCTCAGTATTATTCTGCCTATGTGTATGCTTCAAAACTTTACATTGCATATTTAGAACATTAATTTTACCAACACTGCAGCACTGACAGTCTTTATCTGTACAGGGACCTCTGTCTGATCTCTAATTAGAAAATAATTTCAAGTGTCAGAATAACACATCGGCAGTGCTCATCCATGCATCGTCTCCCACCCCTCCTCTTTGCTTTGACACGGCACAGCAGCACCATTATCACACCCAGAGGTATGCAACTCAAGCCTTCTTCTGAAAATAGAACATCTTACAAAGCTAACGTTGGGAGTGTGTTTATGGGCATATCAATAAGGCATAGAACAGTGGCTCTCTTCACTGCAAAGCCCTACGATATGCTGTATACTAGGGGTTTCTACACAGCATAAATTAAGACATAATACATAATGAGCAAGGATGCAAGGAAGGAAAAGGGGAGAGAGAGAGAGAGAGAGAGATTCAAAGGTGCTGCCCAGAAAAAAGCCTTTGAATGAGAAAAATGAAGACATTTATGCACTCATTATTAAGGGCATTATTAAGGTCAGCATATGTCAGCACATTCTTTCTACTAATGTTGAAATGTATATCTAGGAAAGTTATTGTATTTAACCCGTTAAAGTCTCAGCTTATTATTCAGTTCATTTCAAAACATTATTTAGTAACCAGTGTTGGGTAAGTTACTCAAAAAAAGTGATTCACTAAAGATGACTAATTACTACTTTAAAATTATAATTTGATTACATTACTGATTATTGCATGTAAAAAGTAATCAGATTACTAATTACTTTACTTTCATGTTACATTCAAAACCTATCAAACCTACAAAAACACTACAAAGTGAAACTCATAGTTCTTTCAGTAATTTTAGCATGTATCAATGTATGACATGATCAGAAAAAGTTGGATTTATCAAAAAAACTTGCCTTGGGTGTTGTCACTGTTTGTAGAACTACCAGACCGACAAAATATAAAACTTTTCTATAACTAGGCTAGTTTGGTTTCGCTAGCCAAGGGGAGGCACAGCTAAGCTATGGGTTTAGCTGCTACAGTGCTAATCAAAGCTCTGCTCATATCATATTCACGTAAACTGGAACTCATATAGACATTTACCTTGTTTTCCTGCTCAGCATCAGAGGATGTTACTGTTTCAGTTTCAATCCCTTTACTGGTTTATAAAAAAAAAACCATATAACCATTTTTCCTGACACTGACTGTGAGCTAGCATTTGCCGGAAATTGAGAGCTGTCAGCCAATAAGACCCTGTCTGATTGGTCTCATACTGTTCACTGAAGATATACATAGTGACAAACCGCTCCAAGTGGAGAATTATTCAAGGCTAATGAATCTTCGGCTGTCATCTTCTTCGAGGCTACAGCCCCCAATGGCGAGGCCAGGTTATGCCCCTGGCAGCCGGGCAATACATAATTTATTTTAAAAATGCATTTTACTTAATATTGTTTTCTTAACAATATATTTGTAACGCAAGTAAAGTAATTTTATTGACATAAGTAACTGTAATCAAATTACATAAATTTAAAATGTAATGCATTACATTTACTGCGTTATCATAAAACATAATTAGATCACAGTGACAGTTACATTGTAACACATTACACCCAACTCTGTTAATAACTACAGTGAAACTAATAGGTAAAGTGTGTTGTTACATTGGTGACTCACGCAAAAGGGTTTAATTTACAATTTAAATCAGCAATATTCTAATTATATATAAATTTCTAATTTCAAATCAAGTATAAATTTACTTTTCAGTAACTTTACTTCTAAGTATAAATTTACTGCTCAAACTCCAGCTGGACAAGAATTGTTGAGTTATGTATCTTGCTCAAGTGTATGGTTACAGTACCATGCACCTGTAGATGCATTATACATTATTTAATTTACATCTAAATTGGTGCTACCTCCAGGATTTGTATTAGCAACTTGGCAGATTTCAATATCAACATCAGCAGCAAACTACAGCACAGCTTTGATGTAATCTCCTCCAAGCTCAGCAAGTTTTACAGCATCTCTATTCCCCAGACACACTGCAATATCGTAACAACATTGGGTGATCTTCACCAACTTCTATAAACAAACAAATAACTTCAGGCGACAAAAAACACAACAGATTTTACTATGTAGTCATTTCCCCCCAGATTTGAAATTCACCATTCTACAATGAGAAAGATTGATTACAAATGGAGAGCCATTAAGAGAGTTGCCAATCTTCTCAGGAGTGAGTTTCCCAGCAAATTCAGTCCAAGGTCATACCTATTAATGCTCAAAGAAATAAAGAAAAACTCAAGATCTACATCATGTAACCTACAGGCCTCTGAAAACACATTGAATGTTAAGGTTCATGAAAGCATAATCAGAACAACATGGAAAAAGCCCTTTCTTTTCAAAAAGTATATAGGGCATGACTTAGGTTTGCAAAATTGCAGTATCCTTTGGACTGATGAGACCAATGTGTAGAGTTTTGGTTATGCACAGCGCCATGTTTGGCGAAAACCAAACACAGCATATCACCACAAACACCTCATACTAGCCGTCAAGCATGGTGGAGGTCAGTTGATGATTTGGGCTTGTTTTGCAGCCACAGGACCTGGGAAACTTGCAGTCATTGACACAATGACAAACTCCACTTTATTCCAGAATATTCTTTAGACAAATGTGAGGCTATCTGTCCAGCAGCTTAAGCTGGGCTGAAATTGGGACATGCAACAGGACAATGATCCCAAGCACACCAGCAAATCGACTTCTGAATGGCTAAAGAAGAACAAAATCAAGGTATTGGAATGGCCAAGTCTAAGTCCAGACTTGTTTATAGAAGTTGGTGAGGACCACATAATTGTTATTTAGGCCATGATAAATAAAAACATAGAACTGAAGGAGGGTGTACTTTCTTTTTCTCATACTTTCAAAATGATGTACAAAATGATTTTTTTTGTTGATGATTCTATAAATTTTTTCCTCAATATTGAGTGATTCCCTAATTTTTTCAGAAAAAAATTTGTCTGGGAAAAAAAATTAATTAAAAGTATTTAATTTAATTAGTTTGAGGTATGTTTCATGAAGCCAGAATGTTCAGCTATTAAAGATAAATTGTTTTGTGTCATATCTGTGATTTCTTTATTTGCTATGAAGTAAAAAAAGGTGAGGCATCCTTTACATGTGGTGATTCCATAATTTTTGCCCGGCATGATATTTTAGAAATATCATGTCTTTATGCCTAATACAAACTTTGCTAGCTAACTTTACTAACTTTATGTAAATGCTGAATCTGTCCATCATTGTCTTCAGAATCTGGGGTGGTCACTAAGGCTTTTATGGAAAATTTACCAAATTGTTTACCAACTTATCAATTGTGTAGTTTGGGTTGCATCATTCCTAAAACTGCAAAACAAGCAATTATGCAGAAATAACAGAATAATTGGTTACATAATTTAATGAACTAGTAAAATAATATTCACTGGTGAAACATCTCTGTCAATAATATGAAGCCTTGATATTGGTAACAAAGAGTTTTTTTTTGTTGTTGTTGTTGTAGCTAGCACTATGAAATGGTCATCTGTCTGTTAGGCATAGCCAGACCTTATTGATATTTTCAAATATAAAATGTATTCAGATTGCAAAGCTAAGCCACAGCAATGTTTTTGATTTAATAAAGCTTCTTTATTCTTATGTTTTAATGTCAAGGGTTATTCACAATGTCTGAAAGGTATTTAACAATCCAACATCTTCATTTTATTGTCATATCTTTTAAAATATCAGTATCAAATAAAAAAAAACAAAAACACTGATTAACAACTACTGTTAATGTTCCAGCTGTACCATCTTCTAAACAAACATTACCATGATCTCAGTTTCACTAATTACAGTTGACTTAATGGACCCTTTCAGAGTGTAGCATACAGTATATTCATGTAGTTTATGTTTGACTATGCAATCAGCACTCTCAGCTGGCCCACATACTGCATCATTAGATTTATCATTATTCATAGATCTGACAGTGGCACTGCATTGCACAAAATGTATTTGTCTCTAGACATCATTATTTATTATTTAGATGACTTCTTATTCCCTTTTCTTATCATTGCAATGAAATGAATTTTAGCACCTATATTTTAAACTGTATTGAGCTAAAACATTATTTGATTATATGTAATGTATAGACGTGCACTATCCATACTTCCACAAAGCATTGCTGTCCACTTTCACATTATTAAACATATTCTAGGTACTGTTAATGTTCACATTTATTTAACCCATATCGATTATGTACACCTTATTGTTATTCAGTTCACCTCTTGCCATTTTATACCCTATTACACAATGAAATTGGTATCTGAATTAGAGTAATTCTTCTGTGGGTTGCAGAAAATGAGTATGCTACTAGGCCCCTTACAAAAGTATTGCATATCCAAACCCATCAGCATAGACAAAAAAAAAGCAAAAAAAAAAAACAAAAAAAAAGGAAAGCAAAAAACCCACATGTGTGAAAGATGTCACCTGATCTTCAATAGCGGGAGGCTGATTATCAACTCAAACCCACTCCACTGGCAGATAAAAGGTACTTATAAGAACAGTGCCCGTTTGGATGGAAAGAAAGAGTCAACAGATGTTCTCCAGAGCAACACTGTCTCACATTTTAGCCACCGGATTTCATTTTCATCAAGCAGCACCACCCAGAGCCTGTCTGTCTGTCTGTCTGTCTGTCTCTCTCTTGCCTCCTGCTACAAGATGCATAGGGTTAACACATCAGGCAACGTCACATTTTTTAAAAATTAGACAAAGGGAGACCTTTGAATCACAAGGTACTATTTGACTAGTATTATGTACATGGTACTCAATTTATATATTTTTTAAATAAAAAGCTCCTTAAGTATAGTAAATATAAAGTTTATACTTTGTAGTTTATATATACTTTGTAGTTTTATTAAGAGTCAAATTATCATGGCTTAGTATCTTAAAATCACAGATATCTCAGATATAACTTTATAGAACTTAAAGGTTTTGAGTTATCTGCTTAGTAGTCTTGCAATTGTATTGTCAGAGAAATCCATCCGCCCATTTTCTGTACCGCTTATCCTACACAGGGTTGCAGAGGAGCCTGGAGCCTATCCCAGGGAACTCGGGGCACAAGGACAGGGTGCCAACCCATCACAATCGTACATATATTCACACACCCATTTACACACTACAGACTATTTGGAAATGCCAATCAGCCAGCAATACAACACATGTATTTGGACTGGGGGAGGAAATCGCAGTACCCGGAGAAAACCCCCAAAGCATGAGGAGAACATGCAAACTCCACGCACACAGGGTGGAGGCAGGATTAAAAACCCCAACCCTAGAGGTGTGAGGCAAGTGATTCCTTGTCAAAAAAATCTCTACAGTTAATTTAGAAATTGTGTCACTATAATCGTCATTAATTCTAATAATATTATCTTCTGTATTGCATACATCTTATCCTTCAAATCTTTCAGAACATACTTTCCAATTTTTAAACAACAACAACAACAACAACAGCAGAATAACAACTGAGCATACACGTTGATTTGATCAATGCAGACATTTACACTGAGAGATATTTATGAGTACAGGAATGAGGTTTGACAACATGTATTACAGAGGGTTTAACACATATTATTAATGTTTATTTTTAGAATTAAATTGCCCTAGATCCCAGTTTACATTGGCCTGTTTCTTCCCTTCTCTATCTTTGAGTGCTTTTCTTTATTGTGCTTTAAAAGCACTAATGGCTCATGGGCATTTTGATAAGGAGCATTAGGGTTTTATGACATTGTGTACTGTCTGAAATTCTCCCCTTTAGCAAAACATATAACTGAGCCATGACACTACAGATATTACAGGTTTAAATAAATGTCAGTATTTCATATTTGCAAATACAGTATTTATGTGTTGGTGTAGACAATATCATGGATCACAAATTAAATAAAAAACCAACATAAAGTATTTTAGGAAGGTGTTGAGACACAATGAGCCATTAGGAATTAGAAAACTGTATTGGAAGGTCTAACATGATTCTTCCTAAAGATATTCTCTCAAAGGTGGTGGAGAGAGCACCCAACAGTTTTGGTGTTTAATTGGATTGAGAACTGGTGGCTGTGAAAGATATGGCATATCATTTATACCAAACCATTCATTGAGCCACCATGTCCTGTAGATTTGGTTGCTGGGACTACGGTTGCTGCTATGGCCTTGGGACTGCAATTACCACATGCAGGTTTGTACTCAGGTCTCCTTTGGTGAACAGTGAACTAGTTCAACAAACAGACTTCATGTAAAAACCATAATGAACTTTTTTTTACTTTCACACTATCCGTTGTTACCCAGATGAGGATGGGTTCACATCTGAGTTTGGTTCCTCTCTAGGTTTCTTCCTCATATCATCTTAGGGAGTTTTTCCTTGCCAACCATTGCCACTGGCTTGCTCAATAGGGATAAATTCCCACACTTAAAATCTGTATCCTAGTTTCTGTAAAGCTGCTTTGAGACAAAGTCCATTGTTAAAAGTGCTATACAAATAAAATTGAATTGAATTGAATTGAACTGTAGATGAGGAAGGGGTCATGCTGCAAGAGACCACTCCCATAAAGATAGACATGTTTCATCATAGTGTAAAGGTGATCAGTCAGAATAACTTTGTATTGACTTACAATAACTCTTGCCTGTTATCTCTTGTTACCAAAAAAACTGCCCCCTACAACATAATAGAACCAGCAGGTTTTATCTTGTGACTCATATATAGTATATGGGTTAATGTATAACTGTTTATTATTTGCATAATTGCTAAGTTGTATAGCCCAATAATTTATGATCTTATTATAATCTATGCACTGTGGTTGTCATATATCTTCCCTTGTTCTCATCAAGAGTTTATTCAACATTTTTCAGATGGACAAATCAACCTGGCAGCATTTCTCTCTTGCACATCAGGCTAAAGCTTCACAAAATGGTGTTGAAAAGGAATGCTTTTTGGAGATTTTTCCGCAAATAAACAGGCGAGGTAATTATGCATGAATACCTGAAACTGCTTGGTTTTGACCTTTACACAATGCTAATCAGAAATCTTAGCCATACACAGTATATCAGCCACACTGTGAACAATAAAGAGTGATTTGGATGAGCTTCTCAATACAGAACATCTGCAGAGAGACTGTGGACACCGAACTGCGATTTACTAACAGTAAAGGCAGCTCATCATTCACTCAGACCTGTCTCTATTCAGAATAGTTTGACAACAGGCTGTCGTCAAACAAGTTTGCTTGTGCTTGCCACTCAGAGAGAGAGTGAGAGCGTGGTGCAGCAGTGTTTTTTCTCTTACTTCTTCAAGTAAAGAGGCTGATGTGAGAACTGAACCTTATTACATCCTGGAAGACAAGGAGATGATGTGGAGGAGGGGGCTCAGACTGAACAGGAAGATCACACCAACATGTTCTGAGAACACCACTTACCAATAGTCACTGACATTAAAAAAAAACAGAGAGAAAAAAAACCTAATAATACTAATGTATTATGCTTTTCAAAAGTGGACTTAGTTTTGAACACTTCATTACATTTTAGAACATTACTTCAAAAATTCCGTTTGAAAAACATTCAAAAGCATGGTAGTGGCATCAAGAAGCACTAGTGTTGTTTTGCAGAGCCCTTTTGTTAAAATGTCTTTTCATACCAAACAACTGGCACACCACATCTGAAAAACAGGCAATCCAATAAATGAGACTATAGTTATTTGTGAGACAGTGGTGTGATCCAATTTATGTTCATGTCTATGCATCAGCAGTAGCTTTTCCCAATAAACTTTACAACTCAGCATGCTAATAAATAAAAATAGATTGAATGTATTGTACATGTGACACATTTATCTGAGCAGATTAAGCAACTAAGTATTGATTAGTATTGATTGTTGCTGCCTTATTAATCAACACACAACCAGTATTTATACCCTTTGCAAAACTTGCCACTGTTTTTTTATTATTATTATTATTCCTTGTAAGGTAATCCATTACAAACTTCACAAAAACCATGGAAATGACAACAGCAATGCTTTAAGTTTGGAAAACTGTTCATCATGCATATTGACTGAGATCTAGAGAGGTGTAAAAGAGAATAAAAGCACAGAAAAGGAAAATCAAGCCAAAACAATGAGTTGGGTCATGCTGAAAAGCTGCACTGGATAACCTCTCACTGTAGCATTGCACACGAGAAGGAGGAAGCAGGTTTCACAAAATCTTTTTAGTCCCAGCATGCACATCTCATAGAATAAGCAATGGCACTTGATGGGTGGCACCTTGTCGAGGAAAAACTCTATTACTAATTTGTCTCTACATGAAAAATCTGTTGTGTAAATTTTCAGTTCCTTATCTCCTCAAGCTGATGTTCTTGGTTTGAAAATGATGTGACTAAGTTAGTATCTAGTGATGAAAGAATTGTTTGCTCTTATTAATTATGAACTGAATCTAGTATCAGATGTGGATTCAGTAGAATGTGAATTTATACAACAAAACTCATCCATCCATCCATCCATCCATCTTCTACACCACTTTATCCTTTTCAGGGTCACGGGGAAACCTGGAGCCTATCCCAGGAAACATCGGGTACAAGGCAGGGTACACCCTGGACAGGGTGCCAATCCATCGCAGGGCAAAACTCATTAAAATCAAATTATAATACAACAAATTTGACCAAAAAAAAACCCTACAAGAGGACTAAATTTGAAACAACCAAAAATGAATCCACCAAAACAAACAAATGCACTGAAATGACTAACGATTCATTCATGCGTTTCCCATAGTAGAGGTTTACAAAAATAATGTGCATGACTGCTTAGTATCAGTTGGCCAGGTAAGTCAAAATACTATACATGCTCACTATGACTGAAATGATACAAAATCGATTGTTGAAAAGGTACCCTCAAAAATAAACCTACCACTTTGATCAAACACACTTTCTGAAGTTTACCAGATCATTTTCAGGACTAGGCTAACTGCAAATAGTAACAACATAAGGCAATTTAACATGCATATCCTTATTAAACATTTATGAGACATGAATTATTGCACCCAATTTATATCAAAACATCAATAAAGATAATCACATAGGGCGGGGGGAAAATCAGCCATTAGGTCAGGATGTCAAATGCACAGGTCACTCTATCAAGCAGACCTTTGATTTAATGGGCTAATTGCAGTCCATGAAATCAAAGGCCATGCTAAACTATATGAAGCCAGTGTTGAATGGAATTGGGAAAATTCCATGCAACTAATTGAATTATCATAATTTATGTTCACTAATAGATTGAGTCTAGCTTTCCATAATTCAAGAAAAGAGCCTCTGTCCAATCTCACAGTCTATCTCACAGATATCAGTGAGGATTTTAATAGAAAAGTGAGAGCTCAAAGTTTAAAATACATAAAAATCAGGGGTAACATTCCAGCATTGTTGGGGATGCACATCAGAATACGGCAGTGAAAGCAATTAAGCCCTGCTGTTCACCAAGAGTGTTGATGCACCAATAAGTCACCCAGTAAGCACCTATTCTAACTTAACACTGATACTGAATACTTAACTGTCAAAAACTAGAAATAAGAGTATTAACAATTATTACAGTTTGCCTAGTGAATTCAACATGGGTCTTTGTGTATCCTTAAAAATTTTAGATGAAAATGACAAAAGATACCAAGAACCTGCAAGATTTTAGTTAGTCTGAACTAGTTGTGCCTCTTGAAGCATATTCTTTGATTTATAATGTTATATGTATATACTGTATATTTATGTTGTATGTATATTTATGTTGCTTCAGAAATAAAAAATAAAAAAAACATTGGTGCTTTTCATGCACTTGGGTTTATGGGTTTTGAAAAGGAGAGAGTGAGGTCAAGGAAGAGGGAAAACTTCCAAAGCAGTTTTGTTAAATGATCTTTTGATACCTGAATGCATTTCCATATTTTCTCAAAATTGTAAACTAAGTCTGCATTGAGATGCCACTTTGAAAATTTTACTCATAATTTCCCAAATCTCAGAAACACCATTTCCAAAATGTATCTCCAAATTAACACAATGTGAACAATCTACTATATTGCAAGCCTATCTAGGGCATTGTACAATTAAAATCATCTGACATGACATCTTTTTGCAACCACTAGTGGTTGTCTAAATTATTCTCTTCATGGCATATATTTACAAATCCTATAGCTGGATGACATGCCCTGGAACAGTGATATTGTAAACCTATCCTGATGCTGCTGTGATGTGCAAGCAAAAAATAAATAAATAAATAAATAAAATAAAATAAAATAAAATAAAATAAAATAAAATAAAATAAAATAAAGAAACAAGGCAATTGTCTCTAGAGAGTGTCTCTTATTTAGGATATACATACTCCTGAAAAGAAGTCTATAAGTCTCAAATTTTGTAGAACATATAGTGAACAAGCTCTAAAATGACAAAGCAAACTACACTCAAAAGAATATCCAGGTATTGTCCAAGTATTGACATATTTTTAAAATCCAAAGGTGTTCTTACCACTGAAACAAATCTCGGAAACTCAAATAGAGTGTCACTTGTTGTTGTTCAGACTCTGAAAGGAGTGTGAGCCATACGCTGTGGCCATTGCTTGATTGTTTGTGCTTTATAGCATGTTCACCTGTAGAGATACTGCTGGATTGGTTGTGAAAATATCCAGATGTGGAGAGGGAAGCCTGTGACTACGGCCTGTTTTCCCTGGTCTGAACTGAGCCGGTATACACTCAGATAGTAGAGGTTGGGCTAAGCACAGCAGGGCTATAGTCTGGTGGAGTCTGGTTGGGTTTGATGCCTCTTGATTTCATGTAAGAGATTAACTGATCGGGGATCTCAGCCAGGACATCTTTGGCTAGCCGCGCCATGCTGAGAACATGGTTCCCTGTCCGGTCCATGTAGTCCCGGAATGGCACAAACTGTTGTGACACAATAAACAGTTAAATGCAGTTTATTCCCACATCTCTGAATTCAAATGAGCAAGAGCTCATTGTGGTTGGTTTTTGTTCTGCGTCTCAATTCGCCTACTATTTATCCTAAATTGTATCCAAGATTAGAATTAATCCCAAATTGTAGTATGTTGGAATGAGTATCCCAAAGGTACCTGGATTGTCTACTATTTCCGGTAGATTTTCAAAGTGTGGCTCTGTGGACACTTTTTCAGCTAATATTGCCCACAACTCCTTGTGCGAGGGAAGGAGGAGGAGTTTTGTGATGGTTTGCATCACCGGATTCAAGGACGCATTTTAGAGACATATAAATGAAATGTGGAAAAATAAATCAAGGGAATGATACATTAAATTATAAAGTATACATTTTATAATGAATAATGAATAATGAGGAGCTTGTTTACGGTGACAGACGTATTAGTATGTCCCAGTACTTGTATACTCTTTTGCTACACACTCAAAAGTATGTACTTTTTCTTTACAAAAAGAGTACATACTTTTAGTGCATAGTATAAGTAGGCGAATTGAGATGCAACATAAATCTTAAGTAAATAATAGAATGCAAACCCCACCCCAGCAGCTGAAGGTATTTTTGGTTGGTAAAGGCAGTGGGCTATTTCTTTACACACAAAAAAAATTCATTTGATGTTTCAAATGTTGTATGCCTAAAAGACCCCATTTACACCTGGTCGTTTGTATCCTGATTGTAACCACACGCATTTACACTTGTAGTCAAATGCATTTCTGGTCAGCTTGACTGAAATTCAACAGCTATACATTATTTACATGCAATTGTAAATTGACATGCAAATGATCTCTTTATAATCTAACAGGTGGCATCACCTACTGTGAGGAGTCAAATGTCACTTGGAGATACATGGAGACAGATAAAGTATAACATGTGACTAAAATGCATCTCAGATGTCAAAGTGTGATCAGATTTAAATCTCTTTCAAATGCACCATGGGTGCATTTTCTCTTTCATTTTTATGTGGATATTCTCCATTCTGATATAATCTTGTTACTTAAGATGCAAGAAATGATCAGGTGTAAAAGGAGACAAAAGCTTACACTTAGAAAACATTGTATAACCCTGCTGAAAGAGACAATAGAAACTCTCATAAAATTTGTAATGGTTTTAATTATTATATTGGGAATTATATTGGTTTTAATGGAAAGTGTAATGTCCCTGTGGGTCTCTACCAGTAATTTGTTGCCTTCTATTGCTGGAATGTCTAGTTGATACTATTAAAGACCAATAATGGCAATGGTTTAAATGGTTAATAGCTGGTTTGTAATGGTATTTGTAGTGGAAACCATTAGAATTTCATTTTGTTTCTCTTGTTTTTTTTCATTCAGGACAGTTTCATAATGTCATCATGGTCGTGATCATCTCAGTGGTGTAATTTGAGGGCTGTAAGGATATGTGAGTGCATTCTTAAAAATAAGAAAAAAAAATTGGGGGGGGGGGGGGGGGG
>JANDJT010000190.1:19959168-19981350 GCA_024331685.1 Stegophilus panzeri | reverse complement strand
GGAAATAATATGAAAAAACTCTGCAGAGTTTTCTAATAAAACAACCGCACAAAATTAAATGTGCAAATTTTTCTGCAGTTTAAAAAAGAGTGCTCACATCTTAGAGAGCTGCTGTATAAAGCAGCACAAATTGTGGCTTAAAAAAGATCAGTTAAAACAAACAAGGGCATTATAAAACTTCTGTAACATTCTGTAATGATTACGATTATTTCTTATATTTATTTTCAGGCAACTGTGAAAACCTGGACCAAGTAAAACTGAATAGAAAAACTGTAAAGCAATGCATAAGAGTAAAGCAAAGAAAACAAAGTATTTAGACACAAAACAATGTCTGAATGAACTGTAAGAAAACAGAAATTTTCCCCTAAAGAAATGCTGTTCACATTGAAAGAAGCCAATCATTAATGCCTGAACACAAAAGAACAAGTTTCCAATGAGCTAAAGCTTGAAAAAAAAACGTTTACCCTTATTGAATGGGGTTACATGTCAGGTAAAGGCATGAAAAAGATGTCAGTCATTAAATCCTCTGTAGCTGCCAAATTGCAATTTTTATTCAATCAAATAAATAAAGTCATCAAACAATTTTATCAATATAATTATGTATTTTGCTATAGACCAGAAAAAAACATGGAATAATAGAAATCAGATAATAGCTAGAGACTATAGTCTCTTGAGTTGTATATTGAGAAGACATTGGTATTTTTTCACTGGCCCTCAGAAGGACACTATCTTTCAGAATTTTTTACATTAGAAGAACGAATCTCAGTATATGCAGAGCTGCAGAATTTTACAAGGTACAGATGATTTCCAATTTCCAGACCTTTTCATATGAAATAGCTATTACGCTTCTTCGCAATTATGCTTGAAAGCTTGCAATTACTTCTAAAAATGATAATTGACAGCCAATAAATGAGAAATTATACAAACCAAGTATATGAGAGGTCATAAGAAAATTGAGATATATGCCCAAGTTTTGGACTGGAGTTTTACAGACATAGCCAGAATACTTTTTGGCAAATGAAACAAGAAATTATGAGGGTGGAAGTAGGTCAGTGTTCTTGGAAAAGCTTTCAGGGGCCAGAGCTCAACACAGAGAGAAGAAAGCGCGCGCGCACACACACACACACACACACACACACACACACACACACACACACAAATAATCTTTTACTATGGCAATGCTACAAGCTATTTCATTGCTCGAGCTATCTTTTTCTTGGTATTGAAATTCTGAATCTCACACAGTGAACTTTACACCTCAAAGTTTAAATTCATTTACACCGTTAGTACAATAAGCATAGAGTAATAAAAAATAAAAAATAAAAACATTCGAATCATGATCATGGTATTATAATGTATTAGAATTCATTCTTAATTCCTAACCCAGATAGAGTCTTATAATACTAAGGTTGCCAAATCTAAAATGCTGGCATGTACATGAGATACACAAAACCACGATTCTGCTTATTCATTATAAGAACTTTCATGATCAACTGCTCCAAGCTCTTATCAGTGAATGAGCACAATGAACAAATGACAGCAGAGCAATCCTTTTAAATAGCTTGTGAAGCAGCAAGGTTTTTCAAACATAGGAATATAAATGAATCCTTGGAAGAACTGTCTCTGTGACATGTGGGGCAGTGAGAAAAAGAATAATAGAAAGAAATAGGAGAAAGAAAGAGAGAGAGAGAGAGAGAGAGAGAGAGAGAGAGAGAGAGAGAGTTTCCAACTGGAACAAATGAATTAGGGTGCAGTCACTGATTCTGTCACCTCGGACTGTCAGGTCAGGAAATCCGTCTGCATAATTTAACCAACAGCTGTGGAGAAGAGAACAGCTTCACACAAAGTGCCCAATTTAATTTACTCCACATAAAAAAGGCTTGAGAAAGAAAGAAGAAAAAGAAGCAGAATTTTACTAAATGCTTACATTCTTAAAAATAAAGGTTCCAATTAGAACCAAAAAAGGGTTTTTCAATCTGATGCCATAGAAGAACCCTTTTAAGTTGCACAAAGAACCTTTTACTATCAAGTTCTTCAGAGAACCATCTACTTACTGGTGCTTTAAAGAACCCAAAAATGGTTCTTCATAACATATATAATCATGTTGTCATATGTTCTCTAAAAACCCTTATTTAGTGCTTTAAGGAATCAAAATAAGGTTATTAAGAGTGGTGCCAGGAGAACCTTTTCAAGTTACACAAACAACTCACTCAAAGGGTTCACTGTAACCTGTTAAGGTACAGTAAGATACCTTGAAGAACCAATACACTGCTCTGAAGAAACATATAACTCAAGAACCCTATACACAGAAAAATGGTTCTTGACAAGAAGAAGGTTCTTTGCAGAAGAAGTGTTGTGATGGTGTATTGAAGAACCTTTATTTTTTAAGAGTGCAACATATTCAGAATGTGATCTGCCCTGATCTAGGAACATTGAAGCTGTTTGTTATATAAACATAAATATAATCTAGTGGCCTAATTTAAACCATCAGGCAGTTAATAAGGATTGCCACAGTTGCATGTTAATGAACATAATCTTTGTTCCACAAACTTCATGCTTGAGCATGCATCACAAGAAAATGAAACTATTGCTCCACTCATGTGACTTTTTTGTTACTTCCCACAGGATCTAGCCTTAAATACAGTAAATTCCATTTCTAGCATGCTTTCTAAAATAAAAAAAGAATAGTCCGCCTACTATTTGCATCTGTATTTGTGTTTGTTTAGGATGCATTATTTGTTAAATCCAAATAACATACTTGTTTTGGTTATATCCTTTATTGGAAATGTTCTTGCTCAAATATAAATATTTAATATGTTATTTTAAAAAAATCTGATTCACCATCTTTCAGATCTATGAACCTTAAAAATACATGGATCTGTTCATCAAGGATGGTATTAAATTCCCTAGTCCTGCAGAAAAGCAAGGTTGATGGATGTGAAGAGAAAGAGCAGCAGACAAGATCTTAAAAGGAAGGTGTGGCTGTTCTAATGGTTTGACTAACAGTCGCAAATTCCCTTTAAATCCAGTCTGCTGGGTAACTGATGGTAGGGTAGCAGTTGTCGTGGCAGAAGAGCTTCTGAAGATGTAGAAGTTGAGAGAGATTTCGATCCTCCCAAAGATAATTTGGTGTAAAGGCCTTTTTTTTTTTAACATAATGCAATAAACTCAGAAAACTGACAGTTGGTAAAGAAAGAGAAACAGACAGACAGAGGTGTGTGTGTGTGTGTGTGTGTGTGTGTGTGTGTGTGTGTGTAAGACAGAGATATACACATGTAATTAGAAAGATACTCACATTGACGATGGCTTCTTTGGTCTGAGCCATGTCTGATATAACTCCATCTGTGATGATTAGGAGCACAAAGTACTGTGAGCCATCTTCCACTACTGCTGCATATCTAATACATACACACACACACACACACACACACACACACACACACAAGAAAACAAGCATCAGCACACTCCAAAGTATAGAAATCTACCGCACCTAAAAAAAAAAAAAAAAAAAGTGAAAGACTTAAATTGCGTAACAAATGTGTTTAACACCCGAATGATTAACCATTAATAAATCACATGGACAAAAAAGGATCATGAAACAAACCAATGAACAGGGTTATAATCTATTTTTGCAGGCAGCCTAAAACCAATGCATTTCCTCTTGGATGCTTGTTGATCTCAGACTCTGTATTGTTTTATTATCATCAAATTCTCTAAACCACTTTGTGATTCAAATTGGTTCGTGCAGATTACAAAAAAATAATGGATCATGCTGTAGATTAAACCTCTCTGGTGTCACAACTTATGGCAGTGATTTTGTCTTATGCACTTAATGTAAAATCAAGCAGCTATTTTTGATATGCATGCTGTCATTTGTTCCTTGTGCATTAAACTGAAACGAATGCAACTCAGAAATAATGTCAGCTTGTCTCATTAGTGTACAATAATGACCTTCAAAAAAAATGGACACTGGGTCCCATCAGGTCCCATGGGGTAATATCTTTTCTGTCTTGTCAAGGACTGGCACATAATGGCATGTTTAATTAAAAGTTAGACAAGAGGATTAGGCACTCTCATTCCCTCACAGGCCTCTCTATTTTTCCCTCTTTGAAAGTAATGAGACATGCAGTTTGTCAGGTTACAGAGAAAACGTGATTCTCAAAGTCCTCCATCCTGAAGGCTTTCCTGTGGAGAACTTAAACAAACAGCTTTACCTCTTATCTGACTGTTAGAAAGCACTGACACTGGAGAGCCCTTACAAAAATCTCTTCAGAGAAAGCTGTGCCATTTTACTGATTACATGCATTATTTCTTAACCATTTATGTGGAGCAGCTACAATAAAAAGTCCCTGTGTAAGTCATTACAGAAAATGGAGCAATAATATATTCTTACTAGTGCATTAATATAAACCTTGCAGCTGGAATTACTCTCAGAGATGCTGTTATAGAAAATTAATCAGTCATAAACAAGCATTTAACAGCACTATGGTATAAATTGCTGTAACAGATTTTTTTTTTTTTTTTTTTTTTTTAAACTCACCTCGCTACATGATTGATGACTGGGGCAAAGTTAGTTGGTCCATAAAGCTGAACCGTCTTCAGACTCTGGTGGTATGCCTCTAGAATGCCCTCCATGCCATTACAGTATGGGTTATCCACATTACCATTCTTTAATTAAAAACAAGAGATCAAACAATATCATACACTGCATATTAGGTAAATAATTTGGAAAGTGAGTTAGAATGTCAATCATTCAATCAGTCAAATCGTCAGAAGGCATAAGACAATAATAAAACAATCTGTCATAAGGCACAAGTTAAAAGTAGAGTAATGCACTATGAGTGAATACAGATATGAGCATATTAAAAAGTACCTGGAATGGAGCAAATGATGGTATAGTGAAAAGAGGGAGGGAGTGTATTAGTTCACAGATTTGAAGAATGCTGCAATGAGAGTACTAAGCAATATACTGTAAGGGATTTTCACAGAACTGTACGCATACATTAAAGATAAATGAAGAAATGCAGTCCTATAAAGTAGTAGTTTAACATACATATTTAATAAACTGCAACCAAAATCTACACCATCAAACAGTAAAAGATAACAATGGCATGGAAACGCAAAAATTAGACTAAATGTACAAAATATCATGCAACTATGCAGGGCTGTAAACATTACATTTTAATACTATGCCCATAAAGTAATGATGAGCAGTGCACCTCTTACCAGGGGGAACTCATGAGACACTCTGCCATCAGGGGGGAGTTTGGCTCCAAAACCCAGCGCAGGGAACATCTTGTCACTGTCATAATCCTGGATGATCTCCCCAACAGCCTTTAGTGCCATAGCATAGGCGTTCATCTGGTACGGGTTCATATAATGCAGAGATGTGGACTGAGATGGGTTCCCTTAGAGGAGAGAAATGAGGGCATGTTCTGTTTTACAGAGAATAAAAATGTGCAGAAAATGGCGGAAATACACAACCCAGTAATAATAATAATAATAATAATTATTATTATTATTATTATTATTATTATTATTATTATTATTATTATTATTATGCAACTGTCTGCCAGTAATATGACATCTTTCTAGAATGGAGTCAAAAAGAAGACACATCATTATAGAAAGAAGAACCAATAGAAACTAGTGAGATCAAGTAGCAGCCACATCTTTGCACAATTGGATGATCCTTTGTGGGTTGTATGCATTTTCTATCCAAACTAAAATACCTTCATGCATATTTATTAACTAAATAAAATTGACTAAGCTGTAACAAAGGGGAAATAATTCAGCATAAATCTTCTCAGACAGAGAAAAACCTTTAATCATCCTTTCTTTAGTTAATTACAATGTATTACATCTAAATTTGCTCACGTATTCTTTTGGGTTTTTTTGTTTTTGTTTTTTTTTTGTGGTGTAAGCCTGACTCAGCATCATTAACAGCACTTAATTAACCATTCTAAGTGCTTGGTCATATACAGTAGGTGGACATTTTCCTGAAGAAAATTACTCATTATCTATAAAGCTGCACATGAGTTAATGAACACCATTAATAAGTAAATCTAGAAACAAGTAAGAAAATATTATAAAAACACAAAAAGAAATTCTCACCATTGGAAGCTGTGAAATCAATAGCCACGGTGAAATGGATCTGAGTGCTAGAAAACAGGGAGCAAGAGTTGGATAAAAAAGAAAAGAAATTACCAGATATAAAAAAAGAGAGAAGAATTCATAGCAAAAAAAAAAAAAAAAAAAACCCTTGACAATGAGCATTAATATCAAGATCTTGCAGTCCAATTCCTCTGAAAGCATAAACTCTCCAGACATCTCTTCGGCACGGAGGCCATCTGATTGAGCAAACTAGTGCAATCAGAGGCTCCCTGTGGACCTACATTGTGTTAGCTTGTTCTCCCGCTGTGCATTCTCTTTTTGTTCATCTCTGTCCTGTCATCCTTCAGAATCTGCTTTGGATTTAGGACAGTTTTCCCAAAGCAAACTATTATTTAAACTGTTATGATAGTGGCTGCACAATGGATTCCAACCAAATCAGCCTGCAAAGGGCCGTCTGTATCAACACCTGCAAAATCTTCCTCTTTCATTCCAGCCAGCAGGGCACCAGTGTCAGGTCAGCAGGAGCTGCTGATTGCAGGTGCTTGTCCATCATTTATTCCTATCACCTGTCACAGCTAGCTGCCCACAGACTCCTATAACAGGCCATTATAAATGTATGAGGATGTCAGAGCTCATGGAGACAGAATACTGCTGACGGCTGTCCAAAGTGCAAGCCAGTAGTTATTAGAACTGTAGAAAGAGTCCATGTACCTCATAAGTGCAGTGTTTTTATTTGTTGAGAAAATGTTTCTGACTAGAAGATGGCTGCTATTTAGGTTTGTTAGGTCCATTTGTATAGACAGGAGTGTATCATATCAGAAACAACACAAGCAAGTATATTTGAGATTACTTAATACCTCAACACAGTTTGAGAGGAGTGTGTGATAATTTAGCAATGCTCTTTTCATGATGGTAAACAAGAGCCTATAATCTTCTTTTACTTGCTAGCTTTAATAGCCTTGTACATAGGGGTAACGTCTGCTGAGGAATGGTGAGGACTATTTTCTGATATGCCCAGTTTTGTCCCCATGTGGTTTTTTAAAAAAATCTTTTATATAATAGGTTGGGAGTTCAATTCCGGCCTCCACCCTGAGTACACGGAGTTGGTATTTTCTCCTCATGCTTCAGGGTTTCCTCCAGGTACTCAGGTTTCCTCCTCCAGCCCAAAGACATGAACTGTAGGCTGATTGGCATTTCCAAATTGTCCGTAGTGTGTGAATAGGTGTGTGCATGATTGTGCCCTGTGATGGATTAGCACCCCGTCCAGGGTGTCCATGTGCCAAAAGGTTCCTTGGGCTAGGCTCCAGGCTCCCCATGACTCTGTTTAGGATAAGTGGTACAGAAAATGGATGGATGGATGGATGGATGGATGAATAAGTTCCAAACACATCAGAAAAAAAAAATCACATCATAAAAAAAAGAACTATTCGTGTTGTTTGTTTCTTATAGTGGTTTATATATAATTCAATGTCTTCTCAGTAATAAAACTCACACAACTAGACAGATTTAACACAAAAAAAATCAAGTTTCAGGATTCCTTTTCTGCAGGTCCACATATCTGTGTGATGTGATTGCTGTATCACATTTTGCAAAACAGTCAAATGGTATTGCAGCATATATAAACAAAATTAAAGTGAGGCTTTATATTGGCTGTAGCTCATTATAAACAGTAAAATCCCTAGTGTTGAATTAACACCCAGAGTGTTCATTTGAGTGCAATGGACTTATATAAACACTGTAGGGTGTAAATTCAATACTCTGGGTGTTAAATCAACACTGGCGATTTTGCTGTGTACTAGGCTATTTAAGCATCCCATGCTCTTTACTTTCTTTTTTAATCTAACAGGCACATGTTAAGTTATGAAACTAGATAATCCACAGACCCTTCATTATGATCATGGTCCAACTATTCAAATATGAGGCTCAAATTTGTTTATTAAACTTTAGTAACTGCAATTTGGATTAAACCCATTCAGTGACCAGACAAATAGGCTAATAAATATACAAACTCAACAGTAAATATAGTGATTTTGATAATGGTGGATTGAGATTTCTACCACTGTAACAAAATGTTTTAAATCGTGGAGCTTCTGGTTATGTTGGAAGTCACATGCTGCTGCTGAGGATGGCCCCACATGGTGCAGCCAGAGATCATTGAGATTACTGAGGGTTGTACCACTTAAAAACCATAAAGATGGCTTTGGACCCCAATTCATATGAACTGTTATGATATGATGGCTATGATTGCTATACAATTGCTATGACAGCTTTAGGACTGCAATTATCACAAACAGTTTTGCACTCAAGTCTCCATCAGTGAACAGTGGATAAGTTCAACAAAATAGACTTCATGTAAAAATTGTAATGAATTTTCCTGGTTACACAAATGCACTATTTGACCATATAGTGTTGGCACATTTATAGGAGGGATTTATTTATTTATGTGTCACCCAGATGAGGATGGGTTCCCTTTTGTGTGGTTCCTCCTCATATTGTCTCAGGGAGTTTTTCCTTGCCAATGTCACCGCTGGCTCGCTCATTAGGGATAATCTATATCCTGAATTTATATATTTCTGTAGAGCTGCTTTGGGACAATGCCCATTGTTAAAAAGCTATACAAATAAATCTGTTAAAATGTTTCACCCATTTTACTTGGAGAATCATGGGTGTTGGTGTTGTAAAGCACATTTCAAAAGACATCTAAAGTATCCATCACTTCCTGATTGCCTTAAGTGCTTAAAAAGCTGGTGCGCATTTAAACACTGGTTTAAATTGAAGGTGTTTTTTTTTTCTTCATTAACCATAATTGATACAGATGACTAAAAAGTAATTGGCTCAGTATTTCATTGATCATTCAAGGTTTCCCATCATTGTTTCCTGTCAGCATTCCTGTCCCTAGCACATTTGAAAACAAAGTTACTATTGTGGAATTGTAGCTCTTGTACAAAACAAAGATTTGGCTGATCGGTTATGTTTAGGATTAAAGGGTGGTTTATTTTTCCCTTTCCTCAGTGCAAAGCAATTAAAATGTGATGTTAGCAAAATGGTGTTTACTTATGGTATCTTTCTTACTTATCTTCAATTCTAACACTCAGCCTGCTTCAAAGTTTTTGGGTTATTTTGAATTCATTACAACAAAGAGTTCACGCTTGTGCATTAATCTGTGTCATCTGCAGCTACCATCAAGCTGCTCTGAATGAAATGAATTGTTTTAGGACATGGCGCTACTAGAATCTTATTATGACATTTATTTCACTGGGCTTATTTATGAATGTCACATTCTGTATAAGCGCAGCACCAGTTTTACACAGAGCTTATGACTGTGATATTGGAACAAAGTAAAGCTTTATCTGTACAGAGCTGCCAGAAAGTTTTGGATGTACACAAGATAAATACGGGGATAAGGCATGACCTCGACTGCCTATTAGTCATCAATCTTTTTATAAACTGGAGGTTGAAGTTCTAACACATAACTCTCTCTCTCTCTCTCTCTCTCTCTCTCTCTCTCTCTCACACACACACACACACACACACACACACTTACAAACATACATAATACTCAATTGGTTCAGCTTTATTGTGCACTTGACATCCATCCAGTTTGCTTTCTGAACGAATTAGGATGAATTATGAGTACAGATCACAGTACACAACCTCTGTGTATGGGGTTTCTGAGCCCTTTTGACCTACATTTTACCCACCTCCTTTTTTCAATTTACTCTACCACCTGTTTGAATGAGAATTATTTTAACAAATAGCACTGGATTGGGTAAAATCCACTATAGAAAGAAATTCAACAGCATTTTTAACACAAATAGCAAAGGTCATGGGAATCAGAAAAGGGGGATACAGGGCAGGAAGTGGTTTACTAGCGGATTAGATCATGTTCAAACAATGCAAGTGGGCGACGTCAGTCCGCAATGGATTGTTTAAGCCTGAAAGGTCAATCGTATCCCTCACAGTCAAATTTCTTTCGTACTGTCACACATTTCTCAAAACTCCCTCCCACATCCCATTTTAAGATTGACTGACAAAGTGAGAGCACAATTCTGTCACTAGGTGAGGTATAACTGTGAAATAGCTCCAGACATGGGTTATAGAAATCAGGACAACTGTTGATCAGTAAGGAAATACATGCAGCACTGAGATAGCAGAACCATTATGGCACATTAGAGCTGTTATCAACTACAGTAATATGAGGCCAGTCATCACCCGCATGCTAATTAAGATAAGGTTTGTGTACGTGACTGTGTATAATTAATTTTCTTTGTTTGTTTTTATTACACACTGCAAAAAATCAATATAGTCAATATAGTTAAACTTCTCTAGTATTTCCTATTATAAGATTATTGTTAATATAAAGCAAATGTTGTTTTGGTATATTGGCAGATTTTTTTTCCTTTTTTTTTTCCAACAGCATCTAAAAACAGGCTGAATAATCTTACATTTGACTTATAATAGTCTCATAATAAGAAATATTAAATACATTTGCCCATACTGAAGCTATTTTCACTTGCTAAGATATAATTTTTACAGTGCAATACCACTGGCAGGTGTAACAATTTCTAGCTCTTGTTAAAATTCTGCATATTACAAATAATACATTTTGATTATTCTTGCTTATTATTTATTCAGAAGGCACAGGTGAAGCTAGGCCATGGCATATTGTGAAACGAAAAATGACTAAATTGCATTTTAATGTATTGTCTTGTTAATGTCTAGTAGAAATTGGTGTTCTACATAACACTGAGCTGTAGGAAGGTGAAGGTGGGTAGGAAAAAAAGCAGCATAGCAAATAATAGCAATTTCACAGCACACCAGTGTGTTAGGAGGTGTGGGGCAAACCGATTATAGTTTTCCTGTAATCAAGGCCTCAATTTTGAAAGTCTTTTCATCTTTTCCTCAGGGCAAGCTAAAGAAGACCTGGCAACACAAAATTATGATAACTGTACTAATAGTAACAGCTCTGTTTGTTGTGTCTGGCCTTGCAATGTGTCTGCTCCTTATCAGGGATATCCACACAATGTCAGCTATGTCACTGACCTTCAGCTATGGGACTACTGTATAAAAGTAGAACGGAATGTTTTGGGTTCTTTATATTCCACCATTAAAGGGTAGTCTTTAAAATGCTCAAACCTGTAAAAAGACAAAACTAAGGATTTTATTTCCTTAGTATGTGCATTTGTTCATGTGAGCATTTGTACTCACCCTGCTTTGATGTAATCTAGGAAAGTGTGTTCCGCCTCAACAGAGAATGAAAGCAACGTCACCTTGGGAATTAGAGAAATCAGAGCATTTACAAGACCTATGGATACCATATGCTCCACACTGCACACCTGCTTTATAACATGCCTTCAATCAGTAAACACACAGACACCTCTAACTATCACAGCAGTGCATTGTTGCTCATTAGTATAAGAGCTGCACAGTATTTCTTTTTTTCGATCATTATTACAGAAGGCTGCAATGGTTAAATGAATCTCCTAGCACAGCTAACAAAAATATTTTCTGTGCTTTGAGAATTCTAATCAATCTCAAACAAAACAGATGCTAGCAAAATCCTGGCATTCACCTTATGATAGCAGATAATTTTGCGCAAAATAATCTTTAGCCATATCACATTATGGGTTCTCTGGTGTATTTTAAAGCATCTCAGTCTCTACCAACAAATGCTAAAGTTGAATTTTTATTCATTTTGTGCAGCTTTAATTAGTATGGTCATGATTATGAAGGGAGCCACAAGGTTACTATGCTACTGTAAAGCCAGATGATGGATTACTCATGCGTATAATTATACAGTGGCTTTCCCTCTTTCAGATCAATGCAGGGATTCTAACTGGATCAACAGCTTCACCAGTGAAAATTAAACAAGAGATTTATTACTCATAATAAAGGGGTAGACAAATCACTAACCCAGGCGGGACTTTACGTCCAAGTGGAATTTATGTCCAGGCTAGTAGTTTTTTATTTGTTGTTGCCTGACTGACAAATGGGTTTAACAAAAAGAAAGAAAGAAAGAAAGAAAGAAAGAAAGAAAGAAAGAAAGAGAGACAAAATACTACTGACTTTCTTAAAACAAAATTTTTCAAACAAGTTTTCATGTCTACGTTTAAACTTAATTCATTTCATGGTGGTGCAACACACCTATGTCTATAGCTCATGCTACTGATTCCTAATCCCAAAGTCTGCTGCACTACACACATTGGCTGGCACAGTCTGGTTGATGGCAGAGCTTTTTTTTTTTAGTAGGTGGATTAATTAGTTTGCATGGTGACAGATGACCTTTTCTGTATCAGGAACATGCAGATATGTCAAAACCATCACAAAACTGAGCAAAATAAAGTTGGATGCAAAGCAACCATATAAATCTAAACCTGCTTCATACATGAAGTCACACTGTGCTTGAACATAGCAAAAGAAATTTAACATGCTACTCAGACTTGAATATCATTTACATGTGATTACAAGAGAGAATACCAGTTTTCAGAGCTAAAACCTTAGCCAATAACTTGATGCGCAACATTAGAAACTTTGTTAGACATGGATAATAATTGTACTGATTTGTTTCACTTTGTCTGTATTAATGCAGTTAACAATAGTCTTTCTTGAAGTTTGTGAACCCTTTAGAATTTTCTATATTTCTGCATAAATATGGCCTAAAACATCATCAGATTTTCACACAACTCCTAAAAGTAGATAAAGAGAACCCAATTAAACAAAGGAGACAAGAAAATATTAAACATGGTCATTTATTTATTAAGGAAAATGAGCCAATATTGCATATCTGTTAGTGTCAAGAGTATGTGAGGCTTTGCTTTCAGTATCTGGTGTGACACCAGATAATGTATCTATTGTGCAGCAATAACTGCAACTAAACGTTTCCAGTAACTGTTGATCAGTCCTGCACATCAGCTTGGAGGAATTTTAGCCCATTCCTCAGTACAGAACAGCTTCAACTCTGGGATGTTGGTGGGTTTCCTCACATGAAGTGCTTGCTTCAGGTCCTTCCACTACATTTCTATTGGATTAAGGTCAGGACTTTGACTTGGCCATTCCAAAACATCAATTTTATACTTCTTTAACCATTCTTTGGTAGAATTACTTGTGTGCTTAGGGTCTTGCTGCATGACCAACTTTCTCTTGAGATTCAGTTCATGAACAGATCTCCAGACATTTTCCTTTAGAATTCACTGGTATAATTCAGAATTCACTGTTCCATCAATGATGGAAAGCTATCCTGGCCCAGATGCAGTAAAACAGGCCCAAACCATGATACCACCACCACCATGTTTCACAGATGAGATAAGGTTCTCATGCTAGAATGCAGTGTTTTCCCTTCTCTAAACCTAACACTTCTCATTTAAACCAAAAATTTTATTTTGGTCTCATCCATCCACAAAACATTTTTCCAGTGCCTTCTGGCTTGTCCATGTGATCTTTAGCAAACTGCATAGGGCAGCAATGTTCTTTTTGGAGATGGTGGCCTCCTGATGATGGACTCATGAACATTACCACTAGCCAATGTGAGAGTGGCCTTTAGTTGCTTAGAAGTTACACTGGGTTCATTTGTGACCTCACAGACTATAACATGTCTTGCTCTTGGAGTGATCTTTGTTGGTGGACCATTCCTGGGAGGGTAACAGAGGTCTTGAATTTCCTCCATTTGTACACAATCTGTCTGACTGTGGATTGGTGGAGTCCAAACTCTTTAGAGATGGTTTTGTAAACTTTTCAAGCTTGATGACCATCAACAACTCAGAAATTGTCCTCAGAAATTGTGACGTCCTTAGAATTTGTGATACACTTCCACAAACATGTGTTGTGAAGCTCATACTCTCATAGATCCCTGTTCTTTAAATAAAACAAGGTGCTCACTCACACCTGATTGTCATCCCATTGATTGAAAACACCTGACTAGTTTCACCTTTAAATTAATCCTAGAGATTCATATACAGTGCTCAAAAAATTAAGGGAACACTTAATCATCACAGTATAACAGCAAGTCAATTAAACTTCAGGGATATCATTCTGTCCAGTTAGGAAGCATAAGTGTTTGTGAATCAGTTTCACCTGCTTTGGTGCAAATAAAAGTTACAACAAGTGCACTGGAGCGGCAACAGCAAGACAGCGACCAAAAAGGGAATGGTTTTGCAGGTGGTGGCCACAGACAATTGCTCTCTCCTTATCCTTCCTGACTGATTTGTCTCTAGTTTTGTGTTTTGTTAGGGTTCTTGTCACTACTTGTAGCATGAGGTAGTACCTGCAACCCAATCAGGTTGCATAGGTAGTCAAGCTCCTCCAGGATGGCACATCCATAAATGCCATCGCAAGGAGGTTTGGTGTGTCTCCCAGCACAATTTCAAGAGCATGGAGGAGATACTGGGAGACGGGCCTTTACACGAGGAGAGCTGGACAGGGCCGTAGAAGGGCAACAACCCAGCAGCAGCAGGACGGGTATCTGCTCCTTTGTGCAAGGAGGAACTGGAGGACTGCCAGAGCCCTACAAAATGACCTCCAGCTGGATACTGGTGTGCATGTTTCTGACCACACTATCAAAAACAGACTCCAGGAGGGTGGCATGAGGTCCTGTGGTCCTCTAGTGGGACCTGTGCTCACAGCCCAGCACCGTGCAGCTTGATTGCCATTTGCCAGAAAACACCAGAATAGGCATGTCCACCATTAGTGCCCTGTTCTCTTCACGGATCAGAGCAGGTTCACACTGAGCATGTGACAGATGTGAAAGAGTCTGGAGATGCCAAGAAGAATGTTATGCTGCCTGCAACATCATCCAGCATGACCGGTTTGGCAGTGGGTCAGTGATGGTCTGGGGAGGAATATCCTCAGAGGGTCGCACAGACCTCCACATGTTAGCCAAAGGTACCCTTGCTGCTGTTAGGTACTGGGATGAAATCCTCAGAGCCTTTGTCAGAGCCTTACGCTGGTCCAGTGGGCCCTGGGTTCCTCCTGGTGCATGACAATGCCCGGCCTTAGGTGGCCAGAATGTGTAGGCAGTTTCTGGACGACAAAGGCATTGATGCCATGAGGCATCCAATTGAGAACCTCTGGGACATTATGTATCGGAGCATCCAAAGCTGCCAAGTAGCACCACAGACTGTCCAGGAGCTCACTGATGCCCTGATCCAGGTCTGGGAGGAGGAGGACACCATTCACTATCACATCAGGAGCATGCCCAGATGCTGTCGGGAGTGCATACAGGCACGTGGGGGCCATACACACTACTGACTGACATTATGAGGTGCCGTGATGAAATTCATGCAAGTTGGATCAGCCTGTAATTGAAATTTTTTAATTTGATTTTCGGTGGGATTTTGAATCCAGCCCACAATGTGTTGATGATTTTGGCTTCCATTGACCATTGTCACATCATTTTGTTCTCAACGAATTACACAATGGATGTAAGTAAAGATTTTCAACTTAAATATTCCGTTCATCGAGATCCAATGTGTGATTTAAGTGTTTCCTTAAGTTTTTGAGCAGTGTACTTTTGCCACTCACAGATATGTATAATATAAGTATAATATATTATTATTATTATTATTATTATTATTATTATTATTCATTCAGGTTCATTTGGTCTTATATAACATTACCTACCACTTTTTGCCTAGTCAGTTAGGTTTCCAGACAACCAAGGGCCCATCCATGCATAAAAATAAACAACACATCCTGGATATAAACAATTGTGAATTGTGAATTGTTCTCTAAACTGTAACACTGACCACCAACTGATGCAGGCCAATGCTGACAGTGACCATAAACCAATGTAGTTTGCTGTTTATGTGTCGCTTCCCTTTACTGACTAGAAACACTGGATCTATTTAATGATGTTGGTCTTGTGTTTAGAGAGCAAAAGTATGGTTTCCTAAGTCTCCATACATAGAAGAAATTACCACTTTTAAGCTTTTTTTATTTTCATACTTAGTTTATATATAATTTTCAGATAGCCTTTAAAAATCCCATTGACAAAAAAAAGAACATATTGAAATCATTCTCATGGCTGGATCAGGAAGCTGTCGCAAGGTCGCGATCACACATGATGCTGTTGCCAATATTATTTACAAATTCAAAAAGATTGGAAGTGTTGTGGACGAACCGAGAATTCTCTGTCCACAAGCATTCACCGACAAAGGCAAAGCTGACGTGGTGCTGGTATACATAGTCTCCTACTGTATGGAGACTTTTGAGACACCCTGTACAAAAAGAATCAGCAGCTACCAAAATAAATGTATAATTTTTGTAAGTAAGTATAAAGAAATGTAAGTATAAAGACAAGAATATTTAGACATTTGCAGGCCAGAGACTCACTGTTCCAGAGTTGATGTATCTTCTCTTCTTTGTTTTCTTTTTGGCATTCACCACCTGAAATCCCCAAATTACAAAATTTCAAAGTTATCATCGTTAACAAGAGATCAAACAAATTATATTGCTGAAAACAGCATGAAAACAGAAATAACATGAATCTCTACTGAAAGAAAATCACAGATGTAAGACATGGCAGAGCTAGTGTGTTGATCTCTCTGGTCCTGCTGGGACTGTCACGCTCCATTACAACTGCTTTCACATCCAACATGACCCCATAGGGATAATACTATAGTACACCTACTACACATACTCACATGCTGTCTCTTTTTCGCCATCCTTGTGAACTGTTTCACTCTTTCAAATTCTGATATTCCCAGCCTTCAGTCTTACTTCCTGCTTCCTTTTAAATGTATCTTTTCTGTATGCTTTCAGATAAGCTGGGAAAAATTCACCAGTTCTCTAGCTTGTAATAGTGTCTATGCTCTATTTGTTCTTATTCAGTAATTTTCTCTCTCAGGCCTTGTATTAAATGTTTGATTTTGTAAAAATATGAACAAACTTGATAACACCTGAAAAAAATTAGCAAGCTTAATTACTAACAGGGTCTGCAGATGATTGTGTTTTTCACATGAACTAGCATGTCTCCAACTTTTATGTTTGCTTAATGATGTATTCTGGGGCATTTCAACCATAAAGCTGCAATACAGAACTTTTTTTGGTTAAAAATGTACAAAAATCAATTATGTATCAATTATACATAAAAAAAAAAATCAGTGTTCAAAACTGTCTCCTTACCTTACCCTGATTCGCAACAGTAAGCTTATAGTAATGATTTATAAATTCAGCTGTCGGGTCGGATTTTGCAGGAAATGTCAATTGACGTCATTCGTCTTTGCATGGTTATGTCACATTCATAAACAGATAGAAGAGTTGGCTACTATATCACGCGTGTGGGGGCTGAGGATGGCGGAGTGTTTGTAGCTTGCTTTTACAGTTGCTTAGAATTTAAACTGGTCATCTAAATGGCTGCTTTAATCTGGATCGTTCTAAATGCAATCATCATTGACATCTGGGGAATCAGCTGTTGGGTGTTGTCAAAACCAAGAACTCCGAAATATGAAGGGATTGAAGAGATGGCTTTTTTCTGCTGAACAGGTAAGATATTTTAGTGGCTCAATAGGTAGCTAGCTAACATTAGCACACTTGTTTACTTGATTCAGCTAGATATCGAGTTTCCTTTGTTTTTTTGTTTGTTGTTGTTTTGCTATGGTCAATGTGGTAAATTGCACTTGTTTTTTGCTAGCTATGAGCAACTCACCTCTACTCCAAGAAAACCGTATCCGGCTCCAGCTCCGTTGTCAAGTATTGGAGCTAATATATACATACGAATACCTCAGTGTTGCCAACTCACGCAAGACAAATAAGCAACAGCTTCAGTAACAAGCCCAAAATTATGATAGCCTGTTATGGCCTCAATGTAAACAGACTCAATAAATGAGCCTGCAACATATTAAACTGAATTTATTTTATTTTAAAAAATCATCAAACGGCAACAAAGCTTATAAGGAGGACAGACACTTTTCACTCATCTTATATCACCTGCGTGCAGAATATGATTGGAGAGATGGAAAAGATTACATTAGAACCATAGCTACTATTAGTATATATGAGTATGTTATGTTTTTTTTGTTATAACCTGTAATAAGTGTGAGAGGGGCAAAATACACAACAGCACTGATATTATTGTGAGACTATGAGCAGGCAATGTCAATGCACTGGTGAAAATAGCGACCATAAATGTAAAAAACAAACAAACAAACAAAAAACAATAAAGTAGCTTGTCAGATATTCCTAACAAGCAACCATATTTTTTAAAACAACCCCAAAAAATGGCAATTCGCAACCCGTGATTTTTTCAAGCAACTTCAGAAAAAAAGAAGCCCAAAGTCACGTATTATAAGCGGACTTGGCAACTCTGATGAGTATACCTCAAACCATCAGATTCATCCACACAGACGAGTAGTGCCAAACCACAACCCACATAAAAACACACGTAATAATAACTCCACAAGTAACTTGCAATTTTATGTTTCAAACAGAGATGGCGATGGAGAGGCAAAAGTCCAGTACTGCAGCTTTAACCTTAACCCTTTTCATTTCAAGTGAAAACACTTTAAAAAAAAAAAAAAAAAACATTTTTGAGCATATTTTTTAATTTGTGGAAAGGCCATTCCTGTTTGTGTAACAACCATTTACTAGGAACTTTATATAAATTATGGCATTTTAAAATAAACTGAGAGTGTCTCAAAATAATAACAATATTCCTATGGTGAAATTTGTTTATTAGATATTCACTGCACATTTGCACCTCTTTAAACAGAACCTTAGAAGTCTTCACTGACACATGCCTTATTAACATAGCACACACTCATGTCTGCACTCTTTTATTCATATCATATTTTTAACAGGTTTTCAACCTGTCATTCTGCCTTAAGCTGGTCTTATACTTGAGTTTCAGTTTCAATTTACTTTTCAGGGAGCCTGCTTTACATTCTAGATATGCTTGAGGCCACACAGGCCTTGACTGTCACTTGTCCTAGCACAATGATGGTTAGAGTTTTTTTTTTGTTTTTTGTTTTTGCCTGACTTCAGCAAATTCCTCTGGTGTTAAGTGACCTCATCAAGGAGTGGAGAGAGCAACAGATACAAGTGCAGAGCCCTCAAGAAAAAAAAAGTAAGTTCCTTTGACATCTTGCAGTGGCAGGAACAAAAGCAGGCAGAAGACACCACTGAGTAGTCCCACTGAAGAGAAGAGAGTGCTTTTCGATGATTATAGGAGCTAGCAGTGGAGCCAAATGCAAGAGCTGTTAGTAGGAAAGCAACAGTGCATTGAAGTATGGAGCTCAATGGAGCCTAGTACAGCCTCCTCACACACAGAGACAGCCCATGATTTGCTATCAGTGCGTCTCATTCTCTAAACTTAAGGCCCTTTTTGGCAGAGAGCACTGATAGCTGGACATCAGGGCAGACTGAAGATTGTAATGAAAGGCAAGAGCACAGCTCAGCTTCAGCACTGAATGTGGTAAAGTCCAGACAAGTGCCTAATCCATTTTGTAGTACATCTGTAATACATATGGATGTGGATGAGCGATTCCCTAATGTACTGATTTCATTGATTAGCTCTATGCACACTGAAAAGGGCACGCATACTGGCTGCAATGACAGATGCAAAAACACTAGGCTTGAGGTCAGAGAGACCTATTGCCTTTTTTGCAGACAATTTTCAAAAGCAATTGCAAACTGTATTTGCAATTGCGTTTCTTGATTGTGGATTCATAAATTATGACAATGCAAATGAAAATGCAAATCGTGTATTACTATTAGCGTCTGATAAATTTCAAATGGAAACGCAAAGTCCATTTGCAACTGCATTTCCCATGTCTTATGAGTTATGATCCTGTCATATCAAAATATCAATTGAAATTACCACGTTTGCTATTTCACTTCCTTGGGGTCACGTACAGAGCTTGCCAAAATTGTAACAGAATATCATTAGCATCATTTGCATCATTGCATTTGCATTTGCATTTCCCTTGCCTTGCACAGAAACCTGCCAATCAGTGTTGAGGGTGGGAGTATACTATGGGGCGTGTTTGTATTTGGAAGTGACGTCAGTTACAGTTGTACAGTGTACAGATGATTGTGCCAATGCTTTATTTAAAGATAAAGAAGGATAAATCTGTCGGCATAAAACCAGAGATTTCAGCGCAACACTGTTCACATAAAGTTTTCTAATAAGTTTACTGTTGCACCGGCGCTCTAAGAAATACACATTTCTTGAATATTGTATTGAGGATTAATTACCCTTCAAAACTCAACACGTGTCACATCAACATTCTTATATTTGATAAATTTTTTGTAACTAAGTGAAAATGATAGTCTTCTCAACAATTTTTTTGTTAAATAAGGTCCAGTTTCTATGCAAAACATGCTGCTTATTCTACACAATACATCCGTGAGGTGAAAAGTTGTGTTTAAAAGCTAACTTCCATGAGCCTAAGGCCTGTTCCACACTGGATGTGTGAGCAGAGCAGAAGCAGCATGTATTTGTTTCGGCACTTTGGGTAATTGCTATTGCTATTTTGCTATGACTGGATCATAAGACATGGGACGTGTAATTGCAAATGGACTTTGCATTTCCATTTGAAATTTGGCAGACACTATACGTTCGTGTAAATGAAAACTCAAACACGATTTGCATTTTCATTTGCATTATGTCACAATTTATGCATCCACAATTAGGAAATGCTTTTGACAATTGTCTGTAAAATACTTCCATATTAGTGTACTACAGGCTGATAAAGTTTAGAATGAAAAGCTGCACTGCGTTTGCTGGTTTGTAAAGCATATGATACATGGGTAAATACTGCATAAGTTGCATCTTCAATACAGTGGTATACTTAATACTGGCCCCGAAGGAAATAATCCATGCATCAAACCATGGGAGCCACAGCAATAGCAGCACATCACTGTGGCTGTTTACACAGTAGAAGAGACAAGTTGCAGTCCGTACAGGATTTCGCGGATTTTTTTTTTAATGATTGGTGCAGATTGTTTAGTGATCTTTTTTTGCAGAAAACTACTTGAATTGACAAAACTGCAGTTGCCTGAAATTGTATTGCACGGTCTTTCGCAATGATGTTTGTTGGTACCTTTTAGCTGTACTTATGCTCAACGCATGTGAATCGAAGACTGAACGTGCATTGTGATGACGTCACATGATGTGTCTTGGCCAAAATCTGCAGATAATCTGTGGTAATTTTGACCTCCGAATATTGCGGCGTTTGCTTGATTTTGCGTTAATTTCTGCAATCGCAAAATCGTGATATCCTGGAGGGACTGCAGTTTGGTTGGTTTAAATTCCATTGTTGGAGCTCGGTACAAACATTATGCACCAGCTGTCATTAGTACCTACTGTAGACAGGTCTTTGGTGCACAGGCTCAAAAGGCATTAAATGACAGCCTCATGTGATGCAACAGACTTCACTTAGATGCTGATCTGCACCGGAACATTATTCCCATGGAACTGGGTTGCAAAGACTGCATCAGCGAATGGAAGGTGCTCAGGGAACACGTTGTTGCTGCTGCAGCAACCCAAAACACAAAGGTGGTTTTGTGCCAGAACACAGCATGATCAACCCTTTAAATCATGATTTACTGAAACTGCCAGATCACGGCATTTGTTCTGAAATGACCCAGTTAATGGTGGAATAGTTTTTTTCTCTGCAACTAGAGAAGTGGAGGTTAATAATAACAAAGCAGTTGCTATTGAACACACTGTCCACAGGGTATCATTTACAGTTTTCACTATTGGCCAACATCAAACAGACAAAGGTTCTAGATCCAAGCTATTTGGTTATTCTGACTGTGGAATTGCAGTTGCTACTAGAAAAACAGGCAAAATAAAAATTACTTTTGAAATAGGATTTTACATTGTACATTTATTTTGTAAATAACTGTCATTCCATATGCAATGCATAACAGATGTGAAATGAGTGGTGAACAAACATGAGTGGTGAACAAACAGATCTGAAGGATGCAAATTTCTACTTTCCAATTTCTTTAGAACACGGATGATTTCTCCATTTGCCCATAAGCATAGAGAGGCAGAACATCTTCATTACTGAGTAACAAGTCCAGCCACCAAGACTCACTGCTGAGATAAATGTATTCCTTTGTTCTTTT
>JANDJT010000190.1:19946345-19956997 GCA_024331685.1 Stegophilus panzeri | reverse complement strand
TATATATAAACTGCAATTACATACCTGTCTAGGAACAATGTCAAAAGTCCAGCTTTATCCCATTTATCCCATTTAACAATGAATTACTCCACTGTGAAAAAGCATTGCCAATGCTTATTCTTGTTTTACTTGTTCTTTTTTCTTCTTGTTCAGTTTTTTCAAAGCACAGCATGTGTTTTCAAAGTACATTTTTACTTTACCTTACGTTTGCTTTACTCATTCTCCAGTTCACACAAACACTCACACACCAATAGTAGCAGAGCTGTCATGCTAGCTTGCCATCAGGAGCAATTTAGGGTTCAGTGTCTTGCCCAAGGACACTTCAGCATGTGGAGTCATGTGGGCCGGGAATCGGACCGCCAATCCTACGATTAGTGGACAACCCGCACTACCAACTGAGCCACAACCCTGTTCCCAAGAGAACTATCATGCTGTGCTGGACAATTGCTGATTTCAGATTGAAATTGGGGTAGAGTAAAGTGTTGAGGAGTGTAAAATGACTGATAAGAGGACCATGTAAACAAGAACAAGCACTCCAGACCATAACAGTGTTTTCCAATGATGACAGCGGGGCACATTAGGGTTTTTCATGGTAGCTGAGCAGCACTTGACTTTCCTTCATCAGAAGATTTAATAATACCTTTGAATAGTAAATAAATTGTAATTATACTGACCTCATAAACATTGAACTGACTCTGGCCCCGTGACAGCTCCCGGTAGCTAGTGGAAAATTCTCCAATGAAGTCATGGCTGAAAGGCAAAAAATTATAATAGCTTTATATAAAAATTGGTACTTTAATTTAATTAATTAATTCAGAGAGAAATAAGAGACATACCTGCCAAGAGAAAAAAGAGACATACCTGCCATCCCTGTCCCAATCATATATTTCCACCTTAATTGACCTAGAAGACATACAACATGGGTTTCAAGAAACATAATTAAAGAGAATGAAAAATAATTTATCTGTGACATTAGCTGCTTTCCAGACACTTTTAAAACTGAAAAAGCATGATGAGGGTGTATCAGGCTACATACAAAACCACATAACCATACTAAATAGTAATAGTAGATCTAATGTTGCCCTAAAACCAGCCAATCATCCCATTAGGTAGAATGTTCAGAATTGCTCAGAAATCAGTGCCTGGCATGAAACATGGTTTAATTACATTTCATCATTTATTATTATTACGCTTTGAATAACTAAAATCTCATTCTTTTCATGGAGCAATAATTTTGCCAATTACACAGAGACACTCTTGATTTGTAACCTTGTTACTACAAATAGGTAATAATCAAGCACATGCCATTAAGTATCAAACAAAACAAGCACACTGTGATTTGCAAGAATTTGCAGAACAACACAGAAACAAGTTGGGAGAGAAATCTTGCTGGATTCTGTCTGTCAAGGCATGTTAAATTCTTTTTGAAGAATTATCTCAAAATAGCCTCAGGGTATGTGAGGAAAGTCAGCTATATTTGAGAATTAACAGAGCATTTTTGAAGTGAGAAGTTAGCAGCCTGAACCGGGAAAATCGTGTGTCGGGTTGTTTATACTTTCCGGAGAAACTTGACACATGAGATTAACAGGAACATCATAGGTTTTATTTCATAAGCAATTAGACTGATTGACAGAGTTAACCACTGTGCCAGTGTCTTGTTGGGAGACACATTAGCATCAGTGCACAGAATAAAATGGTTGCCAATCAGATTAATACATATAATTGAGATTTAAAAATGTTTTATTAAACAAGCAGAAACGTTTTAGGGAAAATAGGAAAAATAAAAAACTTACATTAACCTTGTTGCATAAGTGTGCACACCCTTCTATAATTGGAAATGTGGCTGTGTTCAGAATGAAACAATCACATTCAATCTCATGTGCAAAAGTAATTACCATACAGCTGTCATTGATGAAATTAATCTGATTATGACCAAATAAAGACCAGATGTTTCTGTAGGGTTTCCTTGACATCATCTTGGTTACATCTGACTTGTATGTATGGAATCTCTCTTGTTGAAAGATATTGATCAGGAGAGGGGTATAAAAGAATTTCCAAAACATTAGATGTAACATGGAACACTGTGAACGCCATCATTCACAAGTGGAGAAAATGGGGCACCACAGTGACATTAGCAAGAACAGAACATCCCTCCAAAACTTATATAAGGACAAGACAAAATCTTATCAGGGAGGCTGCCAAGAAACCAACAGCAACATTAAAGGAGCTGCAGGAATATCTGACAAATACTGATTAATCTGTAAAATAAATCACCCCAAACCATGTGGCAAAATGTTTTATGGTCTGAGACCAATTCCAAAAGGTATATTTGACACAAAAAAAAAATCCACCAAAAGAACACTATACCCATGGTGGAGGAAGCATTATGCCTTAGGGCTTCTTTTCTTCAGCTTGAATTTGAGCTTTTTTTAAGGTTGAGGGAATCATGAATAGCTACAGTACACATAGCAGTCAATTTGAGTGTAAAACATTCAGGTCTCTGCTAGTAATCTGAAGATGAAAAGGAATTTCACCTTTCAGCACAACAATGACTCACAGCATACATGCAAATCAACAAAGGATTTGTTGATACTTCATTTATAGAAGTAGGTTTTACACACACAAAAAAAAAAACAATCTGCAGCTAAGTCATGCCAAGATCTGAAAATGACAAAAGCCAACTCAAGAAAGATTTCAAGCTATAATCGAAGAAAGATCAAGAAAAGATCCCAGATGAGCCTGCCAGCAGCAGCAAAGGATCAAACCAAAGCCAAAATGCAACCTACCAGCCACTGATCAACTGACAACACAAGACTGAGAGAGTGCAGGCTTCTGTAACATCACACGCTTCAGTGAGTCAAACGGCTGAGCAAGAGAACCAAATCACATCTAAATCAAGATAGAATCTGTGAAAGTAATAAAAAATCATTCATGCTGAGCGAGAGCTCTTGAAATCTTCTGAAAATTAATGGTGCATTGTATGCTCTAAGACAACTTTAACTTGGATTGCATTGATTAATTATAAAACCATCTGAAAAATAAATGTAACCCAGGTAGGGTGCTATATAGACTAAATAGTTACAGCTGTCTCTCTGCTAAATGATTCTACCTTCATGTTTCATCTAAGAGGTTTTTCATTTGAAGTTTGAGCAGTAAGTGTAAGTGTTTGGAAACTCCTAAAGCCTTCTGAAAATGGTAGATGATGGTTAGAATAAATATTGAGCACAATGTAAATGATTAGAGCATTCTACAAGGCTTTGTTTGATACTGCTTTATAGCACTGTGTTATGCTGCTGTTTACAATTGCTGACATTTGCTGTTGCACTGTTCTATGTTTAACACACTTCTACTTCTTTATGGCAGTGGCTGTTTGATTTATAGCTGTAATATATTCTTGTGTGTGTGTGTGTGTGCGCGTGTGTGGGAGACAGACTATCTTAGCTCTGAGTCAATGCCTATGTTCCACTACTTCATGTTATTTTTGAACTATTGTGAAATTTTTACAAGGTTCAGTTGTAATCTGTGGTTATAAACATACACATTTGCTCTAATCAACCTTAGCACAATTACAAATGCAACTCTGGAGAGTTTGCGAGTAACACCTACACCATCTGCGAGTAACACCTACACCAATTCCATCTGCTACTGTTGGACAGAAGGTGTAGAAAGGTGTAGACGTCAGAATTTTCATTTCATTATAATTCATCCAATATATAAACATGGCACATCTCTTCCCACTGATATTAATCACCCTGACTACTTATGCCATCACAGCCTTTATGTGTTATGACCAGAAAAGTAATTTCTACATGAAATTAGTTTGCATGCCAGTTATTTGATGCATGTGGGTTGATATCTGAATGTACATCACACGGGTGATCAGTGATGTCTATGCAGAACGCTTTACAGGTAGATAGATATCTTACTTGGAAGTAACAAAAGCCTCATGACTATACTTTAAAATAAATTTAGATGCCATAAAAATACTAGAAGCTGTAGTTTGTTTTTGGACCCATATCCAACATTAGTATAGCAGCACGGTTTATTTGTCTCTGTAGGACTTACAACTGTGTTATCATTAGAAGTCATCTTTCATCCTCATTACCCCCATACATGTTCAGGGGTTTCTGCGTTAGATGATTTAGTTAAAGCTACCAGAGTGGCACAACTGAACAGCATTTACTCTATTGTACAGATATCCCAATATTCCTCCCATCTGTGGCAAGGAACCAAGGAAACAAATGTAGCCATGCTCTCTAGGTGGGAGAGATGGCATACTCTCTCTCCCCTGTCAATCACAGCGATACTAAGTATTCATGGGCATCTGTTGGCCGATGTAGGCTGTGTTGGGCAGATAGCGCTTTCCTCAGAGTCGGTTACGCTACCCTGTGACACAGCATGAGTAGCAGTTTGAAAAGATGCAATTGGCTGGTATCACGTGTCTCAGAGGAAGTATGTGATTATATGATAGCGTTCAGCCTCCCAGGTTGGTAGCTGTCATATGATAGAGGAGAGCTGGCTGGAAGGTGGGTATTGGCAGGTGACCAAATTAGAGAGAAAAAGAGGAGATGGGGGTGGGGTAATGGAATGACAGTATGTATAAACCCCAACACACACACACACACTATGGGTTAAAATCTATGAGTTAACCGATTATGACTTTGTACTTGTTGACAGACAGCAATTTAGCCATTAAAGATAATTTTCTTTTGATTTTTTTTTTTCATACATCGGCCAACAGATGCCCATGAATACTTACATGGTACATCAACTGCTTTTGTGTAGTGCTTGTACTCTTCCAATCTCATAGATTACTAAATAAGATGCTGCAGTGCTGTAGAAAAATTAACATTGTTAATTTATCCATTTATTATGTTCGATATTATTTGTGACATAACTACTCATTTACAAAAAAAATTCTTATTGATTCATGAAGGGCTTCAATTAGAATCATTATTGTTTTAGATTTATTCATAAATCATTAGTCTCAATAGTAAACTTTAGTTAGTCTAGTTTGGTTTAAATGACAGTTGGGCAGTAACAAATCTAAATCAAAACTGTATGCCGAGTGCCTGAAATGTCTTTCCTTGACCTCTGACAGTCTTTGCCACATGAGTTGTTTAGAGTTACTGATGTTTAGAGCTACATGTCAAATTCTCAGCATGATCTCCATTAGGAGCAGATAAATGAGCTGTGCTCAGAATCATTCTGGTGTAAGGGGTATGAAAACTTCTTGCCATGGATCATCTGTCCATTTTTAGAAATCGTTTGTGTACAGTATATAAGAATCCTACATAGCACGCCAGAAGAGCAGGTGTATGGATTAGTATGTACACAAAGACACACAGAAATGGGATGGAAAGCCAAGTAGGGATTATGAGGCAGGTGTCTCTGACAGTATCGGACAACACACAGCTGCCAGAGTGTCTGTCAGGTTTACCTGAATCACAAACCCGAAAAAAAAAACACATTCTGGCTTTTTTTTTTTTTTGAATCCCTTTCCAATGTGTCTCTCAGATATAATGGCAGATGCAGCTGGTGCATTTAGTGAGAGATACATCAAGAGCACGACTGTTATTTGTAACTATCAATCAAAAAAGACCAGCTTTTCTCTGCAGGAAGCCGCATAATATCTCCCCTTTACACTCTTGGATACAATAACACTCGCAAATCATTGCTGCCTGGGGCACAGGCATTTGAGGATCATCATACTGCCGAAATTATACATACCAGGCTATTGTTGGTAGGAAATAATCCTGCTGTTGAGTGGCACTGTGTGTGCATACCTATCATAGTCTCCATTGCAGAGGGCTCTCACAGGGATGCTGAAAGGTTTCCACACAGGGTTGAGTGTGTTTTTCATCACCTCTGTCTTATGGCAGATAGTAAACCTGAATACAGAATAAAAACAAAGATGAGCTAATCTCTCCTGTTAATGGGCTAGTTATACATAACATATAAATATCAGCATGTATATCCATTTATATTAATGAAACCAGACATAGTATAAAAACAGGCTTTTCCCCATGCTGTGATACTATGCAGAGATGAACTGGATTGCAACTGGATTAGTCTTAGTACATTTTAGGAAGTATCGTCTGTACACTGTAAGAGATCTTACAGTGAATAACATATTCAAAAACACTCACTTAGATCTTCAACATACTGACATGCATTAGAACTCAGAGTGAACATGAACTGATTAACTCACGTTCCGTCCTCATTACTCCGGTAGAACACCATGAAAGGGTCTGAGCGACCAAAGAAGTCTTTCTTGTCCAGCTTATTGGCACAGAACTGCATAGTGACACAGTCCTGGGGGAAGTTGAGAAAGCAAGAGGTTGTAAATCCAATAGGATTATAGTTACAGCTTGCATTGCTACAGAGAATCAGCTTGTGTAGACAGAAACAAGATTATCACATTAAAACCAGACCTTGTGCATAAAAATTTCCATCTTAGTTTCACATAAAATAATATTTGGGTTTCCAGCTACAGCATAAGGACACAAGATAATTATTATTTATTTATTTTTTATCTTTGCCTAACTTGTGTTTATGTGCAGAAGGCCAAACAAAAACAAAACAATGTGTCTTAATGTCAACGGGAATGGGTGTGATTATATATATACATGTCTGTGTGTATATGTATGTGCACTGGAGGATCCTTTTTGCAATAATCCTTACAGCTATAGTGATGCATTAGCACAGTGTTACAGAGATTACTACAGTTTATAATGCATTTCCATGTTTCATTCTCATCACTGGCACAATGAAAATGCTATGAGTCTATTAAAGCATATGATTAGATTGAGGTCTGGAGCAGAAAAATGGAGAAGGATAAGGAGGGGAGAGATAGAAGGATAGAGGGAAATCAATGAATGACAAGAAGCAGTAAAAAAGGGAGAGATGAGATAAAAGAAAGGGGGGGGATAGAGCAGCCTGCCAAAGGTCTGAGCTAAATGACAGTTTCACGCGTGTTAAAGAGACCGTTATAATCCAGCACACTTCACTAGGCAAGATAACTAGCATTCCTGCAGATGCTACTCTTTTAACAGAGTGTAGCTGCCATATAATTCCTTTGAGATTGCCAGAGGTTTGAAGCTGCACTTGGGAGTGACAATAAAATAGGGAGAATGTTTCACTTGTTAAAATATGGACTGCATCAAATGTAATTCCAACAAAGAATGGGTGTTCATAACATGTATATGGGAGAGGGGGGTGGTGATGTAGTAAAATTAATTTAATTTTGGTATGCAAAAACAATTACACAATCAAAGTGTAATATTTGAACATTGCAATTACACTTAGTGTTAGAACCGTTATGCAGTGTTGCCACAGCTGAGCTCTGTACCACACACAAATCTAGAAACAAAACTGTAACACTCCAAGCATTCAAATACCATTTTCTCTATTATGCACAAAGATGAACTTTGCTCCACCACACTAAATTAATACCTGCACACTTCTGCCAGCTGTACTTCCTCTGGCTCTAGGAATACAATTAGCAATGCAAAGGTCATCATCATTAGTTATAATAGTGAAGACTCCAATGAACACTGGCAAGAATTGCCTGAATATGTGCATTATACCCCAGAGAGACTACGCTTGATGTTAAATCTTTACGACTGGGATGAAGGAGATTTGTTCTGACACTGTGAAATGAATTATGCCTTAAACCAGTGAGACCAAGCATTCTAATGCAAACTTGTCTGCATAATCTATGTCAGCTTTCACTAAACATAGCACACATTCCGTCTGGAGGAAACAGGAAAATATTTTTGCACACAGAGTACAAAAAACTCTGCATAATAAAACCACCTTTTTTTGTCTTAACACCCATATGGTCTAAGCAGAAAGACTACAAAAGTCTTTGTGTCATAGAGTGCTCTGAATCTGTGTCTTACTGATCCCTGGTGGACTATAATGTTCTCTCAGCTGCAGAGTTTTATTGAATGTCATAACACTGGTGTGGCAGTAAATTTAATGGGACAACAGGGAGAAAGTAAACTTATTTTCTAGAACATACTAAGTGAGAAAATCTTTCTTCTTATTATTTGGTCAGAGACAATCTAGGTTTCCTGCTCTTTTTCAGTGTGATAACCGACTATTTGGATTTCCTGGACTGCTATGGACATGACTTGAAGACATAGCCTAGTCCTTACCTAAATTACTGGAGACAAATTAACATGTCCTCAGCAATCTTATCTTGATCTTTTTCATGTCTCATGTGCTCCAAGCCACATCACCTCACCAGTCACAAGTGCCCTCTAAGCACATCTCCCTGTTTATCAGTAAGTATCCCAAGTTCCCTTTAGTCCATGGGCACAATCACAACCACAAAGTCCATGTCTGTTATCAGAATTAGAGTGTACAAGAATTTCATTTATTTATTTATTTTTGTGCAGTGTCACAAATAGAGGACAGCACATTGACCAAAGACTACAATACAATATATTACAATACAATACATTATGATACAATACAATACAATATATCTGTACAGGAAGACAGTACAAATATTTAATGTGATATGTGGATACAGTTGGGGTGTAATATAATTATTACTAAGACTATAATTAGTGTTATTGTGCAGTTACTGCAGGTGTTAGTGTATTTACAATTTAATTTTACTGGTCTATTAAAGTGACTTGTGTTGTATGTCAGAGGGGAGAGATGTAGGGAGAGTGTTTATTTAGAAGAATTGTAGCCTGGGGTAAGAAATTGTGCAGGTGTTGACTGGTATTGGGATATCAGGGCTCTTCTTCTGGGTTTTTGTTGTTAAGGAAAATGCTGAAAAAGAAAGTGAGAGTCTGCCATGATTTTCCCCACTCTTTTCTTCACCTTGGATGAGGTCAGTAAGGGTGGGGATCTGACAGCCAATAGTTTCTTTCTGCACTTCTGATAATGCTCTGTAGCTTGAGTTAGGAGTGTGAAGTTGCAGAGCTGAACCAGGCAGAATTGGAGGATGTGACTATTGATTCTATTGTAGCTCTGTGGAATAGGACCAGTAGCTTCTGTGACAGCTTAAATTTCTTTAGCTGTTGCAGAAAATGCAGGTATTTCAGGGCCTTCTTGGTGATTGTGTTGGAAACTCTGTACCATTTGAGGTTCTGCTTGATGATGGTACCCAGGAATTTGTGTGACTCTGTTCTGCTGACTGCTGAGCCATTTATTTCGAAAGGAAGGTGTGGTGGATGCTTCCTACTGAAACCAATAATCATCTCCACAGTTCATGCATGTTCAACTCTAAGCTGCACACCTGCCATCAGATTGGACTTCTGTCCAATATGTGAACTCATCTTTGTTTGATATGAGTCGCACAAGGGTGGTGTCATCTGCAAACTTGATGAGCTTGATGGAGTCACTTTCAGAAGTACAGTCCTTGGTGTACAGTGAGTAGAGCAGGGAAGAAATCATGCAACTTTGTGGAGCACCAGTGTTGAGGTAGAGCGGGTCTGAGAACTGATCATCCATCCTCACGTAGTGTTTCAGGACAGGAAATCGATAATCCAGCAGCAGGCAGGTGGAGATATGTTAAGCTGCCTTAGTTTATCCAGTTGAAGGTCAGAGATGATGTTATTGAAAGTAGAATATGCCAAGGTTTGTAACAAGACCAATGCTTGTGCACTCTCTCCACACAGACCCTATGGCTGATTTATAGACCTGCTGTCCGACACAACCCAACCCTATGTCTATCCTCTGTTGGCCACCTAAAGGAGGAAGGGAACTGAAAGCATACATTGGGGAGTATATCACAGGCCCTCAAGCTGAAGTATATCCCCTTCCATGGAAGCCCATGTTAGTCACATTAAGACTTTCCTAAAGTGACACCTGAAGAACCAGCTATATATGAAATGTGAGAAATGTTAATTTCACATCCCTAAAGTTGTTAACATGGGGGTATTGATGATATTGAAGTTCAAGTTCAGTGCCATCACTGGGTGGCTAATCCCTGATATTTTTCATAAATTCCTAGGCATCACCAACTCACACCTCATACTTCCCATTATCATGGAGGTTGATACCAGTAACAGGGACCTTTAAGACCCTTAAAACTCCATCCAGTGACCTTGGTTTCCAAAAGCATTTCCAGGTGAGTGCAATTATGTCTTTAGGTACAGAGAGCTTCTGGCTGTAAAAATGGTGCTGGAAGAGTGTCACCAATAGCAAAGCACCCCTTTGTCTAAAGTAGCTGAAGACAGCTAAGTGGTTGAACCCATGACAAGGGTGATTACTCTTTTACTCAAATTTTAATTTCATGTTTTTTTTCTCAACCTGGTTCCAAGCAAACCAGCATGGACACATTCTAAAGCCTTTATCCCATTCCTCCCTGAGATGAGACCTCAAAACCTATACAGAACCTATAATTTGTGAATCCCACTTTGTTGGTGTCATAAGCTGGGACATTGAACAAGAAATAGCTCAAACACATAATAAGCAACCAGCCCTTTCATCATGCCCTGCCACCACATCTAATCCAAATTGACCTTATCAATACTGTAGACCCTCCACTAATATGAGCACCCTTGGTAAATATGAGCAAAGAAGGCTGTGTTATTATTGTTTAACCTTTTGATCTTTTGTTTAAAAAAAATTACAAAAAATTCTCTGCTCTAATGGATATCAAACAATTGGAAACACAACACAGGTTT
>JANDJT010000190.1:19924502-19946245 GCA_024331685.1 Stegophilus panzeri | reverse complement strand
ATCCTTCAAATTTTGAGGTTCATGCTGGTGGACTCTCCTCTTCAGTTCACCCCACAGGTTTTCTATGGGTTTCAAGTGAGGGGAATGGGATAGCCATGGCAGGATCTTGATTGTGGTCAGTAAACCATTTTTGTGTTGATTTTGATGTAACAATAAAGACAAATTTTCACAGCCTTCTTTGCTCATATTTAACAAGGGTGGCAATATTAGTGGAAGGCACTGTAATTGTTGTGAAGGTCTCTAATATCAAATCCAGTATCTTGTTAAAACCAGAAACTATTTACATCCTGTGATAGGAATCATCATTTGCTTCTACTCAGACATCCATGAGAAGCCTCCACCTGCATGAAGCCTCAGTAATTTTAAATGTTTTTTTTTCTATTCAAGTTCTTTCTGATCCTCATGATTTGTATAATTCATCATTTTTTTTTCTATTAGAAGTAATTTTATCTTTTGATAAAGAGCCTCTTATCCTTCCATCTAGTGTTGTTCATTGTGACTCTATAAAATAGCAATTACAGTAGATGCATCCATACATAGGAAATGCATAAGCCATTATACTGAATAATCTCTCCAGTAATTCTAGCTGCTTAGTCATCCTTATCACAAATGATGAATGCAAGACCTAAAGCAAAAAATGTACTAGAAAGTTGTCAATGCCACATAGGTCTCCCAGGATGTCTCAGGATTCTAAACCTGTCAAGCCTTTGAAATAAACTTCAGACTCAAAGTTGCACTTGAACTGACCAAAGAGGAATGCTGACATATTAGAAACTATCCTACAAGGTCTGAAGAAACACTCTGATTAAGTTTTGTTAAAGCTTTATGGCACAAAAGCAGAACTGAAAAATGCTGTGCCAATCATTGTGTTGATCTTTATTGTCATGTTAATAAGTACTTGAATGGCATCTCTTGGTCTGGAAAAAGTACATGTATGCATCATGTGTGTGTGTGTGTGTGTGTGTGTGTGCGTGTGTGTGTGTGAAAATGACTATTCTGGGGGTTTTTTTCTGAGCCTTGGCTTGGAAAATAGCTTCAGCTATATGTTTAATCTTCATTACATAATAGGAAAGCTGAGTACTACAGTAAAGAAATAAACTGCCTAGTATGAGCATCACGTTTAAAAAGTTAATTGAGCATCACAACAAATTATGTTTAGCAGAGTTGTACTCTGTTACAATATTTACATAAATGACACACTTACCCTGCAGTTTCCCAGTTCCTCTGCTGTTAAAATGATAGTGCCACATTTTTTCCCTGAAATGCCCCTAAAAACAAACCAAAATAATTGTATATCAATCAACTGTACATTCTTAAGCAGAATAGAGTAAAGAAATTAGTAACACACTGAATATTTTTGTAATAATAGGGTATAGCAAATATATTTAATATACAGCTAATATATTTAACATAGTGTTTTGTTTTATAACTACATTTATTGGAAATCAACAATAAGAAGATACTGCAGCAACATATCAGATCCCAGCTGAATGTACTCTACATTATTATTAAGTTAACATTTATAATAAATGCCTCCCTATTGGGGATGTATTTGCTTTCTCCTTACAAACACACAGGCAAAAGTAATGGATAGGATGAAAATTGCATACATTGCATACATTGCAAGAATCAAATACAGAAAAATTACAATAAAATAGAATTAAACAGTTAAAAATGAATTAAGTCATTTTAAATCAGTATTTGATGTGAGCATCTTTGTGTGTGCTTTTAAAATTGCAGTAGTTTTCATAAGAACACCACTGTGTAGTTTTATAAGGAAATTGGCCAATAGGTTGTTCCAAGAATCTTGGAGAAATTGCCCCAGTTCTTCTGCACTCTTTGTTTTTTTCACTTGTTTCTATCTTTGCAGATCCAATCTTCAATTATGTTTTTGTGTGAAAAATTCAATATCCTTTTGTCTTTTATGGCATACAAAAAAATTCTCTAGTGTGTTTTGAATGTTCAGAAATTGTAGACCAAAGTGTTTTTTTCCCACTGGACACATTAATGCAGCACTGCAGAAGACATAAAATATCAACAAAATGTAAATTTAAGGCAAGAAGTATTATAACATTTTAAAGAGTTCATGAAGTCCTGACCACCCTGAAGAGGTAAGGGATTATAAGGGTATGGTTTATAAACAACTGTGAATATAGGTTAACCCGTTTTCTCAAGATCCAACCAAGAGGCCTGAATATTGCACCCTAAGAAAAGTTCCAGTGATAGGCCATAGAAAGGAGCTGTTATAATGACGAGTTTTCACAAAACACTGAATCCCCAGTCTGAAGAATGTTCATTGTCAAAGAATACAACTACTGTAACTATTTCCTTCACATTTTGAAGAAATATGAGTTCACAATTTAAACTCTGGAATTATCACCTAAAATTATTAACCTTCACTGTAGCTAACCTGTAACTGAAGGAAATGTCTCAGTAGTTGAAAAATGAGCTTCTGTGATACTGCATTAATTCACAGAAATTTCCTTCTGATGGGACACCAAAATCTTGGATGATGAAACCACTCGAAATGACCCATCTAATTTCCTTTTACAACCTCCACCAGTGAATTGGGTTTTTTATTATTGATGTGGCTTTTACTGCTCTCTGCTCCCAATGCTCCCCAGCACAGCCAAACAGAATCAATCATGTTCACACATCCCGTGTCCTATTTCCAATTGATTTGCATGTGATCAAACATCAGTACTCCCACTGGCCTTGCAAGTGTTGTGTAAAATGCTAAATAAATCAATTTTTTTAAAAAGTGTTGTTTTTTTATGTTTATATAGTAGGGCACACATGCAAATCAAACTAGTTAATGCTGTGTATAGTTTCAAATTGCAACTTGAAGACCCGAGTTTCCTGTCTGTCTGTGGACAAACATGAGTTGGTCAAGCCCAGTGAAGTAGTCGTTCATGAGGAAACTCAATAACAGTGAGTCAGGAAGATCTAGAAATAACAACAGTGCAGTACTGGAATTGTTACTGTATGTCATAACTAAATTAGTGATTTGTAAACAGAAGATCATGTCCTCTATGGAGGACCAAACCTGCAGAAAAATAAGAATTTTCAGTTGACTGGAACTATTTGTGAAGCTCAACGTTTTGCTGCACATCACAGCTATATTCCTTGGTCTTACCCATTGTTATGAATGACTAAGGGAATTTGGCCTATGTGCTACTTCATATTTATACCCCTGTGAAACAGGAAGTCATGGTTGAACAATTTCCTGTTCCTAGTCACCCAGGTGGACTAAAAGTTTTTTTTAAATATCAATGGGAATATACTTCAGATATATTTTAATCATATGAATTCATAGGGGTACCAACAATTGTTGCACACCTATGTTTAACAAAGATTTTTTTGATAAACCTGTGTTGTGTTTGCAATTGTTTGCTAACCATGAAAGCAGAGTATTTTTGTGAACTTTTTTAACAAAAGATCAAAAGGTTAAACAATAAAGACAATTTTTCACAGCCTTCTTTGCTCATATTTACCAAGGGTGCCAATATTAGTAGAGAGCATTATGTTCAACTGCACAAAAGAAACGCTGATCAAACAAGGTTTTAACAAAGCCTGCTAACCAAGCCAGAGTCATAATGCACAGGGTAGAATATTTTTACATACTAATCACACATGAAAGTGAGGAGAGCAAGTCCAGAGATGTGATTCAGTAGTATGCTTGTTATTTACCACCACTATTTACAGAGCTTTTTTCCTTTTGTGCCTGCCATGCTTTAGCATCTAATTTTGTATGGGCAGGCCTGATTGTAGATGAGGATGTGATTTATGATGGCACTTCTGAGCCTAATAAGTTGCACTCTGTTTGTGTGGCAAATTTTGCATTCTACATCAGGAATCATTTAAATTCTGGCAGAGCTTTGGGCAGAGCCTGGGATTGCAATTTGGTTTCTGCTCAGGCATGTCCTACAATAGGACACAACATTAAGTTCCAGGCAATAAAAAACGTTCCAATTAAATGCAGGGTCAAGCAATGCTTTTTGCTGCGCGTTGACATATCCCACAACACACAGATAATGTCCTCCTCTGTGACTTTGGAAAACATAAAAAAATAAAAACATAATGCAATTTAACTGGAAACAGCATTGTCATATGAAACGTCAGGGAGTGAGGCATCTTGGGAGGTTTGCGCATGCACTAATTTGGATGAAAAATGGTGCTGGTATTTAAACAAGAGTGCAAACTGTCATGTGGCAGGTGCAGGAAAATTGGTATTTGGACATACAGCTCAGGATGTGATGCAAGAAGCTCAAAGCAAACACCACTATTAAGGTCATCAATATGCCAATGCCCATCAGATCTCACTACTAAAATACAAATGGGAAATGGGAAAAAAGAGGGGAAAAAAAAACATGTTTATAGCCAGAGTCATGAGCAACAGCAGTGGCAGAGTGATATAGTGGGACATGGAAACTCATGTGTTTTCAGGCAGGCAAAGGGTCTACCAGAATGTTCTGAAATAAACACCAATTTTTCAGTGAGATAAGCTGTGCAGTCACAGACCATTGGTCCATCAGAAACATTAAACATTCAGTTTAGACCAGAATTAAATGAAAGAGAACATTTGACTCATCATGTGAAACTAAGACAATTAAAGCTTTTAGTGAAATTTGCTGGATGGCGGCTATTCTAAACACAACACATGGCTAATCACAGTGACAGCATTAAGAAAACTCTATCAGCATAGAGTCAGAACCATAATCATGTTGGTTTTCAACACAGCCACTGACAATGATTATGAATAGTAGGATATAAACTGGCCTGATGTTTCATATTCAGTTGTGATTTCAGTGCTTGCAGAGCTTGCATGTTATTTTTGATAGTTCACTTTAGGCTCTTTATGAACCATCAATAGACTGTCCTGAAACAGCCTTGAAACTAATTCTCAACACCATGTCAAATGATCTTTATCTATCTTTCCACAATACAAAATGTATCACTAAGTCCCCCTGAACTGAATGCAAAATCTTGATAGGGCTAGGAACCAGCTGATATAGATCTGTCTATAGATGATCTACTCTTTATCAAGTTCTATAAACTGGGCCAACCAAATAAAGTGAAGTTGATAGTCTATAGAATGTGTACAGATTTTCTACTAAACATCTACAACCAAAAAATGTTTGGGCTAGCTGATGACAGTCACCTGACAGTTTGTTACTTTGTTGACTGGTATAGTATAAATTGTGGCAGTAAAATGATGTTGGACTGGTCAGATTAAAATGATCAGGAATGTAATAAATCTGGTCATCTAAATTATGTTTAACTAAATATTCTTCAGGTAAGCAATGTGGTGACATCATAAGATATGATAACATATGATCATATGATGCAAGTTTACAAAATAACGTTTACAGTTTTCGATTCTATAGTTTTCAATTCTATAGTTTTCGATTCTTATACTTCACACTCACACACACACACACACACACACACACACATACTGGGACAACCTGGTCCACACGAGAGACCTTTAGCCATTGTTCCACAGACTCATTCTCATGAACAGAATTAACATACAACACCTTATGGTGAGCCTACCAAGCTGGAGGTCCATCCTGCCATAAAACACATTGTGTCTCTCCAATTTGATATTCTGGTCATTATACATTACACAAAGAGACTCAGGGGTATAAAAACATGTAGCAGAGATGCAATCCCATCTGCATCCTATGCCGATGACTCAGTCCATTGACTTTATAAGCTCTCTCTATTTTTACTTTCTGTATATTGTGTATTTGTGTTTTGGATAATAAACCCATTTATTACTGTATTCCTAAATACTGAGTAGTTCTTCTGCAAGAAAATATAATTCATTAAGAGTGCATGATTTGTACGATTTATATGGTAAGTTTTAGTGCGTTAGACGTGTTTGAAAGCAACCTCTGACAAGCTATTATAATAGGCTAATACTTGCAAGTTTAAATAAAAACCTCTGAGAAGTAAGTAGGAAAGGCTTAGGCTTGCATGTTGATAGAAACCTCTGCACTAATAGAATAATTGAACATGGAGATATTACACTACTAGCACTAACTAAGAGATTATTCTTTGGAATCAGGTAACCTAGCAAAGTGGAGTCAGATAATTAAGTTAAGAGTTATTATAAATTGGAGTCAGAGCTTTAATTAAATGTACTGTAGTCAGATATTTAAGTCATACAGTTAAAACATGCATTTAAGCTTCAGCTTCAGCTATTTCTGTCCTTGATCATAGGAGAGCAGTAGACTAAGATAGCTTTTTTTTTCAATCCTACACTGGACAGTGCCTTGAGTGGATTTTTCAACTAAGATGTTAGTTTACTAAGTTTACTCTGCCTGTGTGAAAGGATTATCACTTATATATAACACTTACTTACTAATAATTACTTACGAATGCTACTTATGCTTAGGATGAACTATGTGAGATGGTAATAAGTCGACCACATCCAACCTCAAAAGAAACACCAACACATGTGCTACGACTCCTTGTATAATACATTCACAAAACACATTGATGCCACTGTGCTAGTCATTCACCCCATGATCTTAATGAGTGCTCATCTAATGCGTCCTGAAATACTTTACTGTTAAATGAACCTTACGCATATTAAAATGCAGCAGCATCATTTATTGTGGAAAAATGCACTTATTAGATTTCTATTTAAATTTCAGACAGAGCTAAATTGAACCCACTGGTACCAGATCTCAACCTAGGGACTAGAATTAATTAATGAATTAAGAGGTAAAATGTAAAAGGCAGTTGTAAGGCTATTTTTCATTAATGCTTCCTTTAACTGTGAACTCCTGCTTGGCAATGAAAACAGATGCTCTGGCCCCTTTGCTGCCACTGCTGCTTGGGTATAATGGCACTTACCATGTACAGTGAGTGATAGCATTCATATCTGTAATTCTGTTATATATCCACTTAGCTATGAGCTTCTCCAGTGACTCTAAAGCTCACAAGGGTTTAGCTGCATTACCACATCAAAGCTCTATTAGCCTGAATGAAATTGCACCACAAAACCCACTTACATTTACAATGAGGCTTGACCCACTATAGCGGTTACCCCCAAACTGCCTGCAAGTTAAGCAGATTGGCTAATGCTGAGGTGGCAATAAGTGTAACACACTTCTACCAGCATTTGAACTCAGTAATGCAGGGTTGTTTTTATTGTTGTTGTTGATTTAAAACTCAGAGCACATAAATAATTGTGTACTTTAGGAAAATAAGCAGTTTTGTTTTAAAGAAAATAGAGACATTAGATATGCACAGAATGTGAGCAAGTATATCTTAAAATGTCTTAAAACTTAAAATGTCAACTTGTGGAGGGCATCTCTAAAAAGCACAGAATCAGTTTATGCATTTGCATAATATGGGACCCTGAAAATTAAAAACTAGCCTTTGTGCAGCACATAAATTACATATGCATTTCCTTTATTCTGATGATCTATTCTTGTGCTGGTTTATATAAACTTTATACTGGTCCGTTCAGTTCCCATAGGTTAGCATGGTAATACAGTGCTTTTAAACATACATACAATATTGTAAGTGTGTATTTAATATATTTAATTTTTAATAAGATGGTGATCATAGGACACAACTAAGATGACCATTAAAACTGTCAGGCGGGTTCTATCAATAACCACAAGGTGCAGTGAAAATCACCAGGCTAATGAATTCCACAATGTCAAAAGGAACCAACCCACTTTATGACTGACTGGAAAGGTGTTCAAATAAACCCCACACTTATGCCAGGGTGAAGTTAACTCTGTAAAACTCAAAGAAGGTTCATGGTTATGCCCATTTAGCAGCACAACCTTGGAGTGTTATGCATCTAAATAATGCCCATGAAGCAGAGATGGCAATTGTAGAGTGGCATGTCACAATGTAGGCCATGGTGTTGACGTCTTCACCCAGTGGGCCAGTCTCGTATAGACATTGGAGCACCCCAGATATTTCCTCTATGACAGACAAACAGTTGATCTGGTGATCAAATGGCAGCCATTCAGTCCACAAAGTACCATAGGGCATGTACTGGCCATAACAGGGAATGATCTGCAGGTTCACCCTCATGAAGGCCCCAAGATCAATCAGTTGCTTAACAAAATTGAGTGATATTACCTTGGGCAGAATACCTGGCTCACTCAAGCTCACTCCATAATCATCAGTCATCTAGTGCGCACATGGTGGTCTTACGCCAAGGCATGCAGTTCCCTCACTCTTTTTGCTTTTGTGATTGCTACCCAATGGCAGTCTTTAGAGAGACCCATTTCAATTTGGCATCCAGCATGAGCTCATAAGGAGCAGCCTTAAAGGGCCCTAGAACAAGAGGGAGATCAATTGCCAGGCTTTAGGAGAAGAGGCAAATCAAAGCACCTTGCCTCCAGCAAGACACCATCAGTGGTGCTGTGATGCATTACAATGGCCATCACATACATCTTGAGCATAGTCCCTGCATTAAAGCTAGTACTCTAGGAACCAGGCAGCACACTGGATCCAATGGATGGGGTGCACACCACCTGAGAACATAAAAGCCCTGTGTATTGAGGCTCTTGAGTTCATGAGTGTTTCCTAGACTGTTAGGTCAAAGTAATCAACTTAACTTTCACTGCAAATGGCCAAACCACGAAGTAGATAGGTGGCCATAATGTGGCTGATAATGTGGTGCCAAATCGCTCTGTCCATTTGGGACAACAGATCTTCTCAGGGAGGAAGTAGTGTTCTTACCACAAGTAGTAGAAAGAAGCAGTAGAAACAAAGGTTTTGATGGCTTCTTTTTAGCCACAAACAAGACCCTGTCGCCTAACTGGTGAATTCTCTTGAATCAGTGCTAGAGGCAGAAACTGTCAGCTCACTGTAAGCCTTGAAAAATCCCCAAGTCACTGCAACCAAACAGATAATAGGACAGGATAAGAGTGTATTGTCAGCTTTAGAAGACAGGCTACCTGAAGCTCAGACTAGTTCTGTAGTGCTACGGAGATAGTTCTGTAAGGTTTATACAAGGTCTGACATGTGTACAAGGCAAGAAGAAGAAAGAGAACGATGGTTATATCACAAGAGTATTTATTGCAAATACTATATCATATCTTCACTACATGACCTTGTTGTGCAAGATACCCAGGTGATGTGAGCACACTTCAGTCTCATTGTAAAGAACATCATGATGGGTTATAAATAAGAACGTCTTTATCTTTACTCTGGAATGAGTTAATTAGTGTGAACTTTAGAGAGTGCATACACACTAAGTTTTCTCAGTGGGGGGAAAAAAATTATAGAGTTTTTATAAAATTGTATAAAGGTGGCTTTGTAGTTCCAAAGCGTTTTAGTTCCCTCCATTATTCGTTTTAATGTGTAAAAATTAAGATGCTTTGACTCTCCCACTCCTGTCATTGCTATATGACGTTAATAGCTGCCTAGAGCCAAAGCATATCTGTTCACTTTAATATGATACTTTTGTCTGAGAGATAATGACTTGGTTTTACATGTGCATTAACCCTTCACCAGACAGTATGAGTTACAAAAACTACAGCATGTAGATTCTCAGTAATACACTTCAAACAAAAGCAATATAACTGGGAGGAAAAATAGACTGTATATCACAGGTAGGGCTGAATCTATGCTATGAATGTACATATGCTAGGATTAGCCCCTACAAAACAAATCTACATTTGAGCAAAATATCTTGACAACTGTTAGAGTCCTATGTGCCTGTGTTTGCAAAAAACAAGAAGGATGAGTAGCACTAATTATAGAGAAACAGATATCTAAATAAGGGAAATTTAGCTGTGAGAAGACAGCAACAACAATGCTATTTGCCTTTATTATTCCCATGACAATTGAATACACAATGGAGATGTCCAGCAGTTTTATCAAGTGCTTGCAGAAACAAAGGCAGAACTCTACCCTGTAATTTGTCATTTAATGACAGTAAACAAAAAAAAACCCACAAACGGACACCAATGAAGAATTCACATTGTGTGTGTGTGTGTGTGTGTGTGTGTGTGTGTGTGTGTGTGAATGTGGTTAATAATTATGTCAATGGAAGATCCTTACAAGGGATGTAACCAAATAAAAATACATTCTTCAAAATGACAGATAATGTGTTCCTAAGAGATACAAAGACAGATATGAATAGCAGGCATATTGGGTTTTTTTTTATAGAGCACTTGTCAGAAAGGGTCATCACAGGGCATCTAGTTGAGAATAAAGGTGTGCATAGGGACTGGGATCCCATAGGATGCAACAAAAAGTTATTTGAGTAGGAGGTTTTTACTTTCATGCAGACACAGGCACAAGCTCAGACATGAAGCTTAGAGGACAAACAAAGACCACAGTGCATGATGCATTTCCAGCATTTAATTATGGTGTGCTGACAGTGCTGACCAGTGTTTTCCAGTGTTTCTGGGAGCATGATCATAGGGTTCATATTTAATTAAGAAAAACCTTTCTGATTTAGGCCAGGCCCTTATGGATTAGGGGTACACCTCTAACTGCTACAAGGATAGCAAGACAAATGTGTGTGTGTGTGTGTGTGTGTGTGTGTGTGTGTGTGTGTGTGTGTGTGTGTGTGTGTGTGTGATGAGCTAGTAAGCTGACAGATACAGTATGCTCTAGGAGAGCAGGTCATTCACTGTGCTGAGAGTGAGAGAAGACTCATTTAGACAAAACTAACAGATCTGCACAAGCCTCCAGATGCCCTTTCTTCTCCTCAGTCTCTTTGCTTTAAGGCACTTACCTACAGACACAAGCAAACAGTACACACATACAGAGCACACCTCCCTTGTTCATAAACAAACAGAGAGATGGCTAGGCACTAGAAGGTGGATCTGTACAGAATGTTGTGGCAGTGAGGCTGAAATCCCCTGCAAAGCTATTAAATTTCTGTAAGGTCCTTCAGTGTCTCCCACCGGCACCCAATCACAATCCAACAGATGAAGGGATTTCACACATTCCTAGCCAGAGTGGGACAGAATTGACTTTTGTATTGGATCAGTTGAGATGCACACCCACACATACTGTACACACATACAAATACAATCCCATGCCCTTGCAACCTATCACAGAACCTTTCCATCTAATTTTTTTTTCCTCAGTTGCTGTTGTGGTTCCACCTTGGCCATGATCTCTGATCATTCATTTAGCAAGCTGCACATATGACTCGCTTCTACTGTATAAATGTGCTATACTGGAAGTAACGTTATAGTCATTTGTCACAGCTATGAGTGGATTTGGTCTCAATTTGCATTGTCAAATACTCAGCAGTTTATTTAACAGCAGCAATCTGTCACAATACATACATTAGTGATAAATATATAAGTTTATCACTATCATTAGGTAATTACCTTGCTGGCTAGGTTGGTGTGCAGTTTCTGTGGCAGTTTCTACAAGTCGAGGTCACTTATGATCCATCTAACCAACCTAGCTAAAAAAAAAAAAGTATAATAAATAAAATAATAAAATAAAATAAATAGACTGTTTGAAGTTGCTAATTGTTGGGTCAACTCCGTCCATGGACTCAGTTTCCCAGAACACACTGCGGCCGATAGACATGGCCACCCCGGACTGCGCTTTCCCAGAATCCATCACCATTAACATGTTCGCAATCCCCAGGTTTTTGTTTACACTTACCTGTTCTCAATCACACACACATAAAAAAGACTCTCACTCGCAAACACATTGCAAAGTAAACACTCAGTTGGTTCACTGCTTCTGACAGGTACCAAGCCATATATTCCAGTGATTGTTGTTCTGGTTTGTCGACTTTGTTAGCGTCTTGGTTTTCAAGTTTTTGTCGTAGCCTTGTTTACCCTGTTTGTGCCTCGCCTGTCTTATGTCTGTTTGGTTTTTTTTATTCTGATCTTGCCTAACATTTTTTAAATTGTCTGCCTGCCTTTTATTAAAATAACTGCTCAACTCTAACTTTTCAGCCTCCCTTTATATGACACCAATCCCATTTTGTGAGATCAAATTGACCTGATACACAGCACTCCCTAAATAATTTATTATACACAGATTAGCCATAACTTTAAAACCACCTGCCTAATATTGTGTAGGTCCCCTTTGTGCTGTCAAAATGGCTCTGACACATCGAAGCATGGACTCAACAAGACCTCTGAAGGTGTGCTGTATTATCTGGCACCAAAACGTTAGCAGCAGATCCTTTAGGTGGGGCCTCCATGGATCGGACTTGTTTGTACAGCACATCCCACAGATGCTCACTTGGATTGAGATCTGGTGAATTTGGAGGCCAAGTCAACACCTTGAACTCTTTGTCATGTTCCTTAAACCATTCCTGAACAAGTTTTGCAGTGTGGTAGGGCTCATTATCCTGCTAAATGAGGCTGCTGCCATTAGAGAATACCGTTGTCTGCAACAATGTTTAGGTAGGTGGTACGTGTCAAAGTAACATCCACATGAATGCCAGGAACATTGCCCAGAGCATCACACTTCCTCCGCCAGCTTGCCTTCTTCCCATAGTGCATCCTGGTGCCACCTCTTCCCCAGGTAAGCGACGCACATGCAACCATTTACAATACTATATCAGAATAAAGGTTTTTAAATGAAATAAATTATGTTTGATGCAATTTAGATATTTCTCTCTCACTTTCTTTTTTCAGTGCAAATTACATTACTGTGTAAATGACTGTTCACCTATATGTACGGTTTTCAAGCACTTACAGTTAATTAAAAACCCTTTTCAACATCTGCTTTCAGGGTCAAAACAAAACTGAATAACTTAACGGTGCATTCAATAAACCTTTCTAAGTGATTAATGTAAATTAATCTGTAAAAATCCAGTAACTCGTGAATTTATATCGAGCACAATTTCAATACGTTGGGCTTGACTATTATGTCTTCATTTTGCCTTCTCTTAACTATGAGCATGGCTACTGGGGGCATAAACAGCTGCTCAGATGACTAATTGTAGAGTGGACATGTCTGGTTGTGCTCCGTTAAAATTCACACTCATCTAAAATATGAACGCAGACTTCAGATGGTAACACTGTAAGGAAACATCTTCCAGTATTCCACAATGAAACAGAAACCAGATAAAAGCCATTCTATAGCTGGGAAAAGCACCCAGCCTCAGTCAATTAAGAACATTTAATGAATGTGTATGGACCAAATGGTATTTGTGTTTGTTGTACATTAGTGCTTCATAAATAAAATAGGAACAATGTGTTTTGGTATAGGAAAAAAAATTATATTGGGAATAGGATTATGTAAGTGTGTTATGTACAGTGTATTACGTTTGAAATGTTGTAAATGTTTCTGAGTTTGATTGCTCTGCTTGGCTGTGCTCTACTATTGTGGGCTGTTCTGTTTACATCAAGTGTAACAGAGATTTATGTGACGCAGCAGTTTTAGTATAGCAGGAGTACATGGAGCAACAGTTTTTTGACCATAGTGCACTGTACTGAGCTTACAGTGATGCTTGAAAGTTTGTGAATCTTGTAGAATTTTCTGTATTTCTGCATAAATCTTAACTAAACATCATCAGATTTTCACACAAGTCCTAAAAGTAGACAGCAAGAACCCTATTAAAGAAATGTGCAAAAATATTATACTTGGTCATTTATTTATTGAGAAAAATTATCCAATATTACATATCTGTGAGTGGCAAAAGTATGTGAACCATCGCTTTCAGTATCTGGTGTGACCCCCTTGTGCAGCAATAACTGCATCTAGTGTCTGGTAACTGTTGATCAGTCCTGCACATTAGCTTGAAGGAATTTTAGCCAATTTCTCAGTAATATTGGATCATTTTCCTTAATAAATAAACCCATCCATCCATTTTCTATACCGCTTATCCTACAGGGTCATGGGGAACCTGGAGCCTATCGTAGGGAGCATCGGGCACAAGGCAGGGTACACCCTGGATGTGGTACCAGTCCATCGCAGGGCACAATCACATACACATTCACACACCCATTCATACACTACGGACACTTTGGACATGGCAATCAGCCTACCATGCATGTCTTTGGACTGGGGGAGGAAACTGGAGTGCCCGGAGGAAGCCCCTGCAGCACAGGGAGAACATGCAAACTCCACACACACAGGGCCATAGCTGGAATCAAACCCCCAACCCTGGAGTTGTGAGGCAAATATACTAACCCCTAAGCCACTGTGTGCCCCTTAATAAATAAATGACCAAGTATAATATTTTTGTCTCATTTGTTTAATTGGGTTCTCGATGTCTACTTTTAGATATTCACTTGTGTGAAAATCTGATAATGTTTTAGCTCATCTTTATGCAGCTATACAGTGGGGGAAATAAGTACTGAACACGTCAACATTTTTTTTCAGTAAATATATTTCCAATGAGGTTATTAATATGAAATTTTCACCAGACATCAGTATTAACTCAAGAAATCTGAAAATATAAAGAAGTCACAACAATAAAGTCTATAAATCCAGTTATATGTAATAAAGTGGAATGACAGGAAAAGAGTATTGAAGATGCTAAGAAAATCAGTTCTCCAAAGCAAGGTAAGGCAAGGAACTAGCTGAACTCTAAGTAATTAGAAAGTAATTATACCTCCTATCTGGGCAAATGAATATCAGCTGGGTAAATTAGTATTTTAGTAAATTGATGGACTATAAGTAAATAGTAAATTGATGGACTGTAAAAAGGCTTTTCGTTACCAAGATGTCACACAAGAAGCATCTCATGATGGGTAAAAGCAAAGAGCTCTCCCAAGACCTTTGCAACTTTATTATTCCAAAACATGGAATCAGATACAGACATATTTCAGGGAGCCAGAAGAATAGTCAGAAGAGTAGCCCAAGAGCCAAGGACCACTCGGAAAGAGCTCCAGAAACACTTAGAGGCAGCAGGTACCATCGTCACAGAGAAAACAATAGGCAATGCACTCCACAGCCATGGCCTCTATGCACACTCACTCTGCAAGACTCCAAGAAAAGGCACCCCGCAAGACTCCAAGAAAAGGCATGTCGAAGCTCGTTTAAAGTTTGCTACAACTCTATTTAGACAAGCCTATGAAATACAGACATGAGCAAAATTGAACTTTTTGGCTGTCATACTACACACCATGTTGGGAGAAGAAATGGCACTGCAGATCACCCTAAAAACACTATATCAGTGAAGTTTGAAGATGGAAGCATCATGGTGTGAGGCTGTTTTTTATCGCAAGGTACTGGCAGACTTCATATAATTGAAGGAACGATGAATGGAACCCTTTACCCAGAGATTCTTGAGAAGAATCTGTTGCCTTCCACCAGGATGATGAAGATAAGACATGGGTGTACCTTGCAGTAGGACAACGACCCAAAGCATACAGCAAAGGAAACTCTCATTTGGTTTCAGAGAAAAAAAATCAAGGTGTTAGAATGGCCCAGTCAGTAACCTGACTTGAATCAAGTTGAATATTTGTGGAAAGAGCTAAAGATCGAGGTTCACAAGAGGGTCCCCTGGAAGCCTCAATATTTAAAGACAATATGTTTAGAAGAATGGGCCAAAATCACAACTGAATACTGCGGCCGATTAATTTCTTCATACAGGAAGCGTCTTGAAGCTGTCATTACAGCTGTCATTAAGGCTTCTCCACTGAGTACTAAATACATTTCAGTTAGCGAGTTCAATACTTTTTTCCCTGTCATTCCTCTTTATTACACATAACTTCATTTATGGACTTTAATGCTTGGATTTATTTATATGTGTGGATTTCTTGAGTTAATACCAAATTCTAGTGAAAATTTCATGTGAATAGCCTATTAGAAATATATTTACTGAAAAAAAATGTTGACACATTCAATATTTATTTCCCATACTATATAGAAAATTCACAAACTTTTCAGCACCACTGTAAATTCTTTGCAGTTCATTATAGTCTTAGCTATAACATTTTTATTTTATGTGCATGCAGCTCTTTGTCATATAATATGTTGTTTTATAGGAATAAATGAACCTGTAAGCACCATCATCTGTCTGTTTATTGAGTGGAGATTCAAGCCAAAAACACAGTATACTTTTAGTTATTTAGACAAAATAGACTTCAATCTTATCCACAAAGGACCGGTGTGGCTACAGGCTTTCATTCCAACCAGGCAGGAGTTACAGGTTTCCTCTTGTTTAATCAGTTCATCTTGGGATTCGATCAACTATAAAGTGTGCCTCCTATTTGGCTGGAATGAAAACCTGCAGCCACAACAACCCTTTGGGGATAGGCTTAAAGATCTCTTCTCTAGACCTCAAAAAAGATTACGTTTGCTAATTTATTACAAAACATTTCATACTTTAAAAAAATGTATAGTTGCATTCAATCTTGTGGACATCCACAAGAGAAGTTAGTTCCTTGTTTCCCTTTTGTTATAGCAGCTACAAACAAGCATTCCCTCCCCTCACAAGTCTTTCATTTGTTTCTCTCCCTGAAGTTAATAAGACAAAAAAACAAAGCATAGTTTTTCATGTCACAGAGAAACCAGAAAGCACAACCCCCTCTGTACCAAAGACTCTCTCCTGACAGAAAACCTACTGACTGTTACAAAGTGTTGACTTTCAAAAATGTTAAATAAACATCTTGTAACAGAAAGTTTTAACATATCAATTATTAGACATCATTAGGTTATTATCTGTTTATCGTTAATCTTAAATTATGCTCTGCATTTGCCATACAAGATTCTATGAACAAGATTTTACTAGAGAAACAATAACATATTAGAATGAGTCCTGCTGTTCGAATTACAACCAGCTCTACACTCAGAACCAGTTACCAGTCAGAATCAAGAATTCAACAGCCCTGTGGTATAAATGCTCATATTCCTGTCTAAGAGTAAGCTGTGTAAACTCATTATATTACTTTGAATTATGGACTTGGGGTTAATTTCCACCTTGTTCAACATGCACTTCATTTAAAATGTTAAATGACAAATTAGTTCAGAAATACTAATTCTATGCAGCATAGCACCTTGAATAAACTGTGCTTCTATATAAATTTGTGAATATGCCCATTGTGTTTAATCACAAACCCAATCAAAGTGGAGGCCATGAACTTCAAAAGTGGCAAATGCATGAATTGCTATCTGGTCTCCTTCTCCCTGTAGTTGTTGATTCACTCAGACCTGTATTAAAGAAGGCAACCTCATCTGTTCCACAAATTCATTTCAGTACATAATGCAACTGATGTAACCTCTGCCATTGTGCAGCAAGCAAGCATGTGCTATAGTTCTTAGTGCATTAGTTTCTTACCCCAGAGGCTTTTCTAGTCGACTGGCTGGAGATCCCACTATCTCACCCAGAGTGCAGAACGTCTGACCCAGGAAGTCCTGCAGAGGGTTGGCATGAAAAGAAAAAAAAACAGGACCAGAGGCGAATCCGGAACACAGGAAATGGAGTGGAGAGAGAGCACACTGAGTCAGAGCAGCGTTTTACCAAGAAATGGGTTGTACAGCTAATAAAGACAAGGAAGGCATCCACGTACGTTCAATTCGGAGGGCTTCCAGAAGGGAGAACGGGCAGGCACCATCATTAGCAACAAAAACAGAGTACATCATGTAACAGAAAGGATAAAAATGAGAGAAAAAAAAAACAAAAAAAAAAAAAAAAAACAAGGCTGCTATAGTCAGGTATAAGAGATGGTGGAAAGAAAAGAGAGAGTGAAAGCAGGAGAGAGAAAGAGAGATAGAATGAGGAGTGGGGGTGAACCACCGCCCTCGATAAGCTGTTTACACACATTAATGTGAATACCAAATCATATATCTTAATTTGAAATAAAAATGGAAATTAACATGTTTTGGTGATATGCAAACCAGTGGCAGAGGTTAAATAAATCCTTAAGTAATACCCAGAGGTGAAAAATAACAAACTATCAAAGCTTCCACTTCTGAAATGTTATTAAAGTGCCCCAATTTTAATAAAGAGTTGAAAAGTCTTAGACTTAAGTGTCATACTTAATTAATCCTTTTCCACCTATGGTCTGGCAATGCAAAATAAAAACATTTTGTTAAAACAAGCTCTGAAAGCTTTGATAAGGGCATCGAAATATGGAAGATTTCATTTCCTGCAGAAATGAACTTGCACATTATGTGTGTATCGTGGGCACACATAAATTATGCTAACCACACATTCAAAATGAATTGCCATCAGTAGAGAATAGCTGGTTAATAGTGATGAGCAGATGTTACTTCATTAGTTAATAGACACTGATCCAAAAAAACATTCATCTTTGTGCACACAGCAGTGTTATTATGACTTAAAAGCACATTTCAACATGTTGATGAGTGAGTCTCATTTGCATAAAACCAAAGATAAAATGGGATGCATGCATGTTAAAATAGATGTGGTCAGTATTTGAAGCACAAAGGGGATTAAATGCACGTTTGCAATTCATGTTTGCCAACAAGCACATGCACATGCAGAAGTATCTCACAAACTTACATGCTTGGCCAGGTCAGGACTTTTGGAATCAATGTCATATCTGAAATCAGGGAGTTAAAAACATCGCTTTCAAATATAGATTACTAACATCCTGATGTACTGTGATTTTTCACTGTACTATTTGACTGAATGATTCACAGAGGACACCATATGCAGATATGAAGCCTGTACATGCCATTTGTGGGTTAAGAGTGAATATTAAATGTCCAAAATATATTAAAAGTATCGGGGGGGGGGGGGGGGGTGTCATTATGACGCTTTATGATCTGTTTGAACCATCCTAATACGAAAATCCTTCATGTTAAAACACATCCCATTTTTGAATATCAACTCACATTCAGTGAAAATACACTCAAAGCTGGGATTGTGCACTTTATCATTATAGAAGTATAATCCAATTTACTGGAGAACAAAACATTTAATATTTAAACATTAAATATTTAAATATAGAAATAACTTACAAACTCAAGGTATTAGCTGTAATACTTATTTTAGCCATTACTTGTACCTCGCTAATGACAGGATAGCTAGTCAATCATACAGATGAGTCTGAGTGAGATTCAAGGGTCTCTGAGGCCCCTGACAGTTGCATATGCTTATAATTAAAACTTAATGACAGGAGCCACAGAATCATAGTGTGGAGAAGCGTGATATCTACAGATCTATTCTAATGCCCTCACTCAGACTCTCAAAGTCCTCTTATTAAGCCATTATATTAGTCACTGAATCCCTGCAAGATGAGCATTAATAACTCACAATATTAAAAAGTTGAGTCAGATTCACTAGCAGAGGAGGTCACACAGCCCTGACCATATATGCCTTGTTAAGAAAAATTGTCTCCCAAGAGCCCTAGTGTGATTCAGAGGCAAGTCTCTGAGGTTAGCAATTATATCTCACACCTCTGGTCATGTGTATGTGCTTTGCCCCTTCAACTGAGAAAGAGCTATTTAGGGAAAAGAAAGTGAGATGGACAGATGGGTGAGATTGGGAATGAGTGTCAATGTCTTTTGCTGAACAGTGGCGAGAAGAATGAGAATTTTTATAAGAATTTTTATCACTTGTTTTATCAATCTGACTTGCATGTCTACACATGACTATCAGGGTATATAACAAGGGGCATCTAAAAATTCCCGGAATTCAAATGTGGCATTCACTGAAGTGCTTAGGCATCTACGGGAAAGCACTGAAAAAAATGTCTGGAGAAGATGGTACACACAGAACTGGATCCTGCAACACGACAATGCTCCTGCACACACTGTGTTGTCAACCAAGGAATTTTTAACCAGAAACAATGTGGTTATCACTTCACATCCACCATATTCAATAGATCCTGCTCCTTGCGTCTTCTTTTTGTTCCCGAAATTTATAAAAGAGACTGAACGGGAAAAGATTTGCCACCATAGAAGAAATCCAGAAAAATGGGAGAAACACTGGGACAATCACAAGGAGAGTACTTTGAAGGGGATTAAATGAGAAATGCTGTAAGTTTTATAACACTATTTTTTTTCAATTCCAGGAATTTTTTGGTTCGCCTTGTATGCATTAATAATGACCAAGAGCAATAACAGGAACGAAAGAAAGAAAGAAAGAACGAAAGAAAGAAAGAAAGGAAGAAAGAGCAAGTCTATTCCTCTGTGTAAAAATCAAAGAGATTAGCTTACATGTCAAAACGCAGATTTTGCTTCTCCTCAAAAAAATAGTCCAGAATGTACTTCCTCACAAAATCTGGGTTGAGTGTGTTGTCAATCACTTCTGTCCTCCCAAACTATGAGAGAGAGAGAGAGAGAGAGAGAGAGAGAGAGAGAGAGAGCAGGGATGTGGGGATCATGGCATTGGTTAAAATCTGACAAGAAGAGGCACTAGACACATCTCTATTTTCCCCTCCATCTTTTATGGTGCTATGGACACAGAGAAGTCCTCAGCAAATGGAGAAGCATTAGAAATGCAAATATAGATATGAATTGGAGGCACACTATGCTTTTTTTTTTTTTTTTAAGAAATGTTCACAGGGCATCTGATTGAGAATAGAATGCTTCATGACACATAAAAAAATTGTGAGAGCAGGAGGTTTTTACCAGAGGCATTAGCTGGAATGTTAATAATCCGGGGGTGAACCCCGATTCTTCTCCACCAAAAACCTTCTAAATAGACTGTTTCCAAGCATTTTTTTCTTGCATGTGAGAGCTAATTGTGAAAATTGGACAAAAAGTTGGATTTATCATGAAACTTATAACACTTTTTGCAGGACTACCAGACAGATAAAACATAATACTTTTTGGCTATCTAACATGAGACAGTATCAAACCACAAAGTTCTCTGCAAAAGTTCTGCATGTGTTAGTTGTTGTATATTAACACCACTTGCTAATGAAGTTCACACACAGAATGAATGCTCTCTAATATTTCTGACACATTCTGTGTTCTCAGCTTTATTCTGGACTCACGCCTGTGAAAAAACATGTGCTCTTCTGTGAAACTTTCCGCCTACTTTGCCACCTGGACAAGCAAACAGTGTAACAGCTTGGAGAACATATTCAGGGTGTTTGTTATATCTACACTGTACAACAGTAACTGTGTAGCAGCACCAGCAAATGCGAGGCACCTCAGAATGCCACATCTAAAGCCAACCCTTCAGTCCTTCAGGCTACAAAGGACTCTCTGCTGTTATTAGAACACAGCAGCTTGTCACAGCTCAGAGCACTAAACTCTGATCTCTGTCTGCAGTGAAAGTGAGAAAGAGAGCAACAGTAGAGGGTGTGCTGCTCTCCCCTCAGAAGCAGCTTGCCAAAAGATGGCAATTCATTCCCTTGTCTAATTGTGTTTACCATGAATAATTCAATTTAAAGAGGCAGCTCTTCAGATCTGCATAAATAAAATATCTCTCACAAGTGCTAGTGTACAGTGACAGTGTGAACTTCTAGTCAAAGGTTTTCAATTGTGTTGAGGAGTAGAGTTGAAAATGGAACACTGAAGCTGCAAGGTCTGACAGGAACCTAATGATATGCTTCTTATGTTGCAGATTATGGGGCAGCTCTGAGCTATTCATTAGGATCTTCTGGATAATTTCTACTCTGTAAACTATGAGCTAAGTCAATATGGTTTGATATATGCTAGTAGTGTTTTCCATTTATTATTTATTCAGCCTATAATGAAGCACTCTTCAACTGCTTAATATATAACACATCGCCTGAGCTTAGTTTGATTACCATTTAATTTGAGCCATGATTTGCAACAGGTTCAGAATTTCTATTTATATATACACAGTATCTCACGAAAGTGAGTACACCCCTCACATTTTTGTAAATATTTGATTATATCTTTTAATGTGACAACACTGAAGAAATGACACT
>JANDJT010000190.1:19885674-19900038 GCA_024331685.1 Stegophilus panzeri | reverse complement strand
GCTCTGCGTTCGTTCCTGCTCCGCTGAGGACGTTGCTTGGTTTTCCTGTTCTGCTGAGGACGTCATTCTGCTTTTCAGTTCTGCTGAGGACATTTTGCCCAAGGGTCCAGGACCACCAGATGGAGGGAGTGCATTTCTGGGCGCTCCCGGAGAAGTGCCCTTGGGGGGGTTCTGTCATATATCATGAAGGTAACTCTGGACTTCAGTTCCCATCAGCCACTGCACTGTACTACATGTCACATGAGCACCTGCACCTGAATCACGTTTCTGGTAACGAAATGTGGTAACACCTATATATAGCCATTGTTTGCACTGCTTCTGTCTTACGTTTGTCTTTGACTACCATGTTCCATGTTAGTGTTTTGTTTCTTGCCACAGTATTTTTCCAAGTTGTCTTAGTGTCTTTGTTTTGTTGTTGGTTTGTTTAATAAAATGTTGAATATCTGCGATTGCTTCCGCCTCAACCTTGAAACGTGACACTTGAATAAAAAAGAATACAAGAAAAGGCTAAGCAAAAAAAATTGGTTTTAGGTTAGATTTAAAAATGCTTAAATTCTGTGCATCTCTAATATGCAAAAATACTACAGATGTTGCCACAGAAAGAGATTCAGCAGAACTGGATTTGTCACCAAACTGATTTGATCAATATTGTATGAATTGTAGGGCAAGGCTTAGGCTGAGAAAGCCAAATAGAGTGTTTCCCGAGGGGGAACACAGAGGATGGACAGCCCAGCACAATTTTGAGCCGAGTGCTATCATTTTGTCAGAATGTTATTAAGATATTTTAATGGGATGGCAATTTCTTTTCCACTCTGGTAGAAGCGGAATTCCCATTATAAGGTTTCATTAACTAATATGAACAGTCAGTGTATTGCCTTGGTTTTCAGTACAACAGTGAAACAACACCATCAGCATTTCATCAACTAATCAACAACAGAGATACTGTATACACAACGCAATTAAAATGTAATCACCAATAAACAGTAGCTTAGTTCATATTTAATCAGAAGGTAAAAATGTCCATTGTCCATTAGCAATTACCATGTTTTATAACTGTGCATGCTCGTGAAGATAAATGGTATCAAATATGGTGATGAATTATTCTTAGAGCGATATTAATAAAGATTCTTAATATAAACAATTAGGCTACTGTCATGATTTATCTGATGAGTGTGCAGTACAGGGGTTAAGAGTAAGACTTGTGGTCTTAATGTCTTAGAGGTCAAATAAATAAATAAACAGTTAAAAGATTATCATGAGAGTGAGAGAGAGCTAATGACGCTGGTGTAATGTATAAGCTTGGAAGAACCATAAATTAGCTGAAGACACAGATGACAGATGACCACCATCCTTGATGTTTTCAATTTTCAATATTTGTCTGTAAATAAGCAGACTACTTTGACATGAGTCAAAATGAGAAAACAGTGGAGTTTCAACCAAAAACAGGACCGTAGATCAGATATTCATTTGAATTCTCCCAAATCTACTGTTGGCCCTGTCAGGATGTGCACCATTTAGAAGACTTCACATAGGATTGGTACAAAGAACCATCATTACTTAAATTTATCTGAAGCAACACACTGTTGAATCTAAACCCATGGATGCACAAACTCACATTTGCATTCAGTGTGTTCACAAATGAACACACACATACAATCTGTCAGCTCTATTAACGACTACCCCAGCCTCACCCTGCCCATCATTTCTTCCAACAGATGCTTCTTCCTACCATCTGGTTGTTTACTCACCATAACCTAGATGAGTGACACTCATAAGGGAATCAGACAGATCCACAGCTTACTAAGTGCCAGCAGTCAATATCTAGATGTAATTTCCTTTAAATAAAGCAGCTTTGTCATTCTGGGACCTGTTTCATGCCCTGTACAGTGTGAGGAGGGAACTCCCATAATGTTAAATAACATTACGCTTACTGACATGCATTCATCTTATATACATATTGGGTGCTTCTCAAGACTAAAGGTTTCTTTAATATTGTTCTAGCTTTTTAAAGGGATACTACTTGGGACCTTTTCTGAAATGGAAAAGGCTGTGCCCTCTGTAGAGTTCTACATAAAACCCCAGAGAAACAAACCAGAGAACAATTTAGGTTGCATTATAGAGTGCTAGATGCAACCTTTTAACAATGACTATAACATATACAGTATACACTCAACATCCAGTTTGATTGGAACACCTGTATACATGTATATTTATGCATTTATCCAATCAGCCAATAATTTGGCAGCAGCACAATGCATAATGTCATGCAGATACAGATCAAGAGCTTCAGTTAAAGTTCACATCAAACATCATAATTGGGGAAAAAGTGTGATCTTAGTGACTTTAACTGTGGCATGGTTGTTGGTGCCATAAGGGTTGGTTTGAGTATTTCATAAACTGTTGATCTCCTGAGATTTTCACACAAACAACAGTCTCTAGAGTTCACTTCCTGTTAGCTCAAACCCAGACTCGAACCAATCTGGCCATTTTCCTCCGAGCTCTATGGTGTTATGTGTCAAAGTAACATCCACATTAATGCCAGTACCCAGGGTTTCCCAGCAGGACATTTCCAGAGCAAACACTGCCTCTGCCAAGTTGCCTTTTTCCCATAGTGTATCCGGGTGCAATCGCTTTCCCAGGTAAGCAACACACACACACAGAAAAGTGTGTACCCTCTGTAGAGTTCTACATAAAACCCTAGTGAAACAAATACTTTAGGGTGCATTATACTAAACGGTGCTAGATGAAACCTTTTAACACTGACTACAGCAAATATACTGTGGTGTTTGAAAGTTTGTGAACTCTTTAGAATTTATATATATATATCTGCATAAATATAACCTAAAACATCATCAGATTTTCACACAAGTCCTAAAAGTAGACAAAGAGAACCCATTGAAACCAAATGAGGCAAAAATATTATACTTGGTTATTTACTTATTGAGGAAAATGATCCAATATTTATTAATAATGTGTGAATGGCAAAAGTATTTGAACCTTTTCTTTCAGTATCTGGTGTGACCCCCTTGTGCAGCAATAAGTGCATCTAAATGTTTACGTTAACTGTTGATCAGTTCTGCACATCGGCTTGGAGGAACAATTCTCCAGCTGTGATCCTTGGAGATTTTTTACCCACTCAAACCATCCTGTTCACAATGTGTTGAGACAATATAGACATATGTCCTCTTCCAGGTTGATTCATAACATTTCCAATCAACTGGAACTCCTTAATTATTGAATATGGCAAAAGTATTGTTCATACTTTTGCCATTCGCAGATATGTAAAATTCCTCTATAAATAAATGACCAGGCATAATATTTTTGTCTCATTTGTTTAATTGGGTTCCCTTTGTCTACTTTTAGGACTTCTGAATGTTTTAGGTCATATTTATGCAGATATATAGAAAATTCTAAAGGGTTCAAAAACTTTCAAGCACCACTGTATGTCCTCTATACAAGTGATCAATATGCATGATTGATTAAAAGAAAAGGTGGGACAGTGTAAAAATATCATAGTTGAAGCAGCATATTAGCACCTATGCAGCAAACTGCTGTCCCTACTGAAAACATCACCACTGAAATTTGAAATAGGAAAGTCTGTCAGTCTGCCACTGTCCCTTTCTCATGAATCCCTAGATGCTTGCATAATCACTTCCTCCATTGCCGATTTAAACACTACTCCTATGACTCTGTACTCTAAGACTATGTTCACATTACAAGCTCTAAATCTGATTTTTGCAGACACACAAAATACTCATCAATTTTTTTTCTACTTATTCTAAACGTTACAGGTTGTTAATTAATCTCCAAATCAAATAATATGTTCTTCTTATTTATTAATTTTACCACTTCAATGATGTATTGAAAAATATTTTTATTGTTCAGGACGTGTGTGGAGGATGCATGTGACATTATCGATCAGACCACTGAAGATCAGATATGAACAAAAAATCTGAAGGCTTACAATGTAAACGTAGCTTGAATATTCCTAAAATTGGAAGTGATATTTAGTTTATTCTTATCTTGGTAAGAAGCAGATGAAAGACTGTTACTATAAACAGCAATGTGTGGAAAGACTGTGAAAGAAAACAAGAGTTAAAGATCAAAGACATGTGCTGAACATGAAATGTCAACCAATCCGAGTGCATTCAGCATTGCATCAGAGAACAAATTCCCTTCACTACCATGTCTTTAGAAAGTACTGGGGCACAAACAACTTACATTTTCCCAAGCCCCAAGGATACTTTAACCCAATGCCAATGTTCAGTGACAATTTGATTAAAAAATTAGCCCCTGAGGAAAGACAATTGCTGTCAGTCATATATGGGAAACAACTAATGACATTTTATTTATTCATTTTGCATAGTGCTGTTGAACATAATTAAACCAGAGGATAATTAGCACTTTCACTGCATCAAGCTCACAAACAAACAGAGCCATAGCAATCTGTCAAACAGGGAATGTACTTTCTCAGCTGTCACATCAAATTCATATTCATTACACAGATAGAAGTGAGGAGTAAAAAACTACTTATAATGTGACTCAGGTAGTAAGGCAGAGAAGACATTTGGGTAGAGGCACAGCACAGCACTGCAGTAACAGTAAACAAAGTAAAGCAGGAAGAGGAGGCAAGCTCCCTGATTCTTCACACCTGCAAGGTCAAGGCAGAGGCAGCCAAGAGGCTGCAGTGTAACTGAGGCATACCAGCAGACACAAGAATCTGCCAGAAGATGTAATGAAATCCCTTAGCTATGTTGTTCAAACTTCCGCTGTGAGAATAACAAGTAAACAGTGTCAGTGTGGAGCCTGTAGTCTCTTTTACACAGTATTATTTTACCCCTAATAAGAACTTTGACTCTGAAGACACTATTATAATTTAATGTGCTTTTTTTAAATAATTGCACCATTGTAGTAGTCCATGACTCCCATCATCAATCTGGATTACACACCTATGCTTTTAACATCAGACATTTCATCCCATTATATTTTCATCTCATGACCTTTGAACATCATTTTCATACTGATTCACTGCTAATAGGTAGCTAGCAATCAAACTTCAGAGCTGTAATGCAGTGACATTACAGGGTAAGGATTTACTGCTCCAAATCTATGTATATGTATCTGTATTTGGATTTAATCCTGAAATGGGTGTAGCCTGAACCACTATGCCTGTGTAAACACTACAAGACAATGGGGATAAACCCAGAGGTAAATAATGTTGAGTTCCTCAACATCAGCTACATAATTTTAGTTCTTATTTAGTCTCAGTTAGTGATGTATGCCAGACTGTTTTGTTAATTCTGTTTGCGCAGTTATTATTTATTTTTGTACCTTCCTGTGATACTTTCAATCACATTTGTGGTTCAATTTCCCTATATTCGTGTTAATAAACATGGTCTATTTTTGTCCTGCAAGTTTCATATGTGACCACATACCAGCATGTAAGTATAAAATTCACATTTAAGCACAAATTTTAAGTATCTCACAGAGTCCCAGTCCTTTCTATTTAAAAAAAATCATACAGTGCACCTCATATAGTGCACATATAGCTATTATATTTGTATCAGTTTAGAACACATCTGTTCAATCTGAAAAATGCATTCATATTCAGTTATATCCCTTTTTCACATAATGCTATCAGACTCTGCAAAATAGGGAATCTATGGTGCACAATTTGATGAAATACTGTAGTGAAGTAACACCAGCCACACACCTTAAGGAATGTGTTTTCATTTGTCACTGCTGAGTATTTCCTAAGTATGAGTATGAGTATGACCTAAAATCAGACAGAGGTGGAAATATTACTGAGTAGTTGAATGATCTGGGCCAATACATGACATTTTCATTTGAAAGTCAAGCACTTCAACTCAAGCAAAGGAGAACAATAACATAGCTGGCAATAGATTGAATATAAAAGTAGCATTTAAAAATTGCACTGTTTTTGTCATGGCATCCCTTTAACTGAGCTCTATACTGCATGGACTTACATGCACATGGAGGTGGAGCTTAGTCGTTGGTGGGATTCTACTTAGCAGATAGGTTTGAAGTGTTCATGTGTCGAATTCCAATTATAGCACCAAGGAATGGGGCAATTTTGCTGCTATGATTGCTGCTATGATGGCACTGGGTTTAAAGCAGTTTGGGGGGTTATTTTATGTTTCTAAATCTCTCAGATTATCATTTTAGTTGATGTTCAATTCATGTACTCCTACTGGGATTTTTATGGGTCCATTGGAAAGCTGATATGTCTAGTTTTTTTAGAAAAGGGTTCTACTTTTTAACTTTCCTGAAAACAGCTCTTCAAAGAGCATAAAGGGTTTTTCCAGATGGTGCTAGATTAAAACTTTTTTTTTACTACAAGCATGGGACAGTGTAACAATCCAGCAAGTCCACAGAAAGCACACATACCCAGGGTTCATCACTATATCACATTTTACATTCAGAAAAGAACCACATGAATTATTTACTCCCTGTTTATTCATTCATAGCAGCAAACAGGACAGCTAGTTCCACATGAGTGCCCTATCCACCAGATTCAGCATATCTGTGAGCAGATTCATGTACTTATCACTGTCTAAAAAGAGGTTTACAAAGCTCATAGATAAAGATAACTTTAAAATATCTTGGAATGTGCATATGTTTGGCAAGCTAAGAACTCCAAACCTAGTCAGTGACTAAATTTTCATGCACATCAATATTCCGATATTAATTGGAATTTGGCAATACTCTAATTAGTATGGAGTCATGTAAACGCCGCTATCTGATTCAAAATAAAACAATACACTGATTCCCCAAATTCTGATTCCTATACAGGAATATTCTGATGTCTGTACGCATATAAACCTCGTATTTGGAATATGGCTGCAACCCGAATATAGACCTTGAACGGAATTTGATGTGCATGTAAACATAGTCACTGTCTTAAGCTTGTCATTCTGTGAGAATTTGAACCTCCTTGAACCCAGAGTATAATTACTGCCAGAAAATGCCTGGTATCACTACATAACAAAATGACCTTATGAGAATATCTGGAGGGGTTATAGAGAGCAATTTTATTCCATGTGGACTTCCCCTGCACTAAATCAGTTACAGGAAACAAATGCATGGAATCCTGGACCCAACTGGCAAAAAATGCAGGTTTCCAGAGAGGGTGGTGTTACTGTGCATTGGCATTTTGTTATTTAGTTAAGTATGAAAACTACAGTTAATATGATATATAAAGGATATGATTTTATTGTTGTTGTTTTTGATATTCAATCAATTTTCACTTTCAGTGTGAAGCTCAACTATATTTCTAAACAACAATCTCTCTATTTGGCTTGGCATATTTGGTTTATAATTTTTTAATTTACATCAAATTACATCAAGCAGCGCTCTATCAGTAGCATCCCAATTGCTCGGTGTACATTAAGCTGAGTTGATGGTCAGTTTATTAGAGCCTACTATTAATTTGCATTCTTATTGTTGTACTCTTGTTGTGTGGTTCAGTAATTATCATTATGTCCAACATGGACTGGAATACATAATTTACTGTAAGTGTTTGTTTGGGCAAAGCCTAAATCTGCCAGCTGATGACTTCCCAAGATGACTGAAAAGCACACACCACCAGCCCACCCCATTACGCTGAGCAATTTGTCTGACTGAGATCTTGATGGCAAAGCAGCATGAATGAGATTGAATTTCTTATCTACCCCCATCTCTGACATTTATCAAGACTTTTAATTGAAGGTGTATTATAACCTGTAACCTATTATGGCTATTAAGGCTGCAACATGGGGTGAGATAAATAAATATCTAGGCAAATTCAATGCTGCACATAGACATAAGTGCTGTAGAGAAAAATAGTTTGATCTGCAATTATCTGGTTTCATCCAGTGTATGCAGATCTAATATACAGTGCAAATATAGGACATGAGAAAATATTCTATTTCGCCTCTGGCCTGGAGTGTATTTATATTCAAAGAGCCCAATGAGCTTTGTGGGAAATGTGTTGTTATCAGATTCATAAATATCAAAGCCATTTATCCACACTGGATCAGAATTTAAGGATCAAATGAGGTTATAGCTAAAAATAAATATTAATTATATGAATTATTTGCTTCCTAGACCAAAGAAAAGTTTAAGAGCTTTCTTTACACACGCTTTTCATAGAGATTATGCCATTGCCGTTACTGAGTAAGAATGAACAGATATTTTGTATAGATTAGTTTCACTGTAGTTATAGAATAGACTAATTTATATGCTCTAAAGTGAATAAAAGAATAATAAGCTAGGTTTTAATCAGGTTAAAGCCAAAGGACTACATCAAAGCACACATAGTTCATTGATGCCTTATACTTGACTAACTACATCTCCATTTACCAAAGACAGAAAACAACAAAATACATAGCACTGAAACTACACCTACCGTGTTTATAGTTCAACTGAATGCACACTGGACTCTAGTGTTAATTAGACACTAAATGTTAATTCAGCACAGGGAATTTTGCTTTTCCTTCACCTCAAGGTTGATGTTTTATTGCCCGTGTAACACTGATGATGAAACCATGAGGAACTAATTGCACATACAGATACTCATTAGGAGTCCATAGTACTAAATTAACACCTACAGTGGTCATACGAACTCTAGAGATAATTAGACATTAACTGTTAATTCAGCACTTGGGATTTTGCTGTGGAGATTTTCCTTAAATCAACTGTGAATCAAGTGCAGCAGGAGGGTTATGGTTTGACGTACCTGCATGAGACACTGATTTCCACTTTGGTGGCGGGGATGTTGCCTGTGACTGGGTCGAACTCGCACACGGAGGCCATGCGCTCCAGCTTGTCCATCCCGTCTCCCTCCATGGGCGCGGGGAAGCTGGCTGCTTCCCACAGCTTCACTTTCCAAACGAAGGCTTTAGCGCAGTAACACCGTGAGCGGACGGAGAAGAATGGAGCAGAGATGAGGCGCGATGCGCTTTACAATTCCAGGCGGACTGATGGAAAGTGGGGCTGCTACTGAGCGCAGAGGAATGCGAAAGTGCGCGTATGCAGTGAGTGCTCTGTGAGCAACACTGGAACACTAGTAAAGTGGAGAAGACGAACTCCACCCCCTTTCGCGTTTTCCCACATGCTCAGCGCAACATCGCATTATCCATGCGCGGCTACGGGATCGTTACTGCTAAAGCCACTGGTCTCACGAGTATTAACGCTGCGCAGTAAATGCTTAGAAATCACCAAACACTGTATAGCCGAACTTTTCCTTATAGTGCACAAAAATGCAAATTAAATCTTAAGGAATCTGTCAATTTATTCCAAAAGCAGGGCTACGCCTTACTCAGTAGCCTGCTAAAAAAGACACCTTGTGTAGAGAACGATCTCTAAAACTGCATGGAACAGCTAAACATATGACTGCAACGTAACAACTAAACATCAACTTAAAGTAGGTCTAAAGGGAAATACGGTTTTGGTTGCTGATGAATATCCCGTTGTGTTCGCCGACAGTCTGCAGCTTTGTCTATTTTCAGCACCACAGGTTTGGATAGCTCCCTATCAGCTCTCTGGATAAACAGCAGTGTGAAAGCTGCTCACAAACAGCTGGCAAGTTACTGCCTGTTAGGTCCCGAGAGAAAAGAAGTTCTAGCTCGAGGCTTATGTTTAGATTGTTTTCAATCTCTTTATTTTTCCCTTTATTGTGAATAGATTTACACGATCACTGATCCTGTGAATGAGGTAAATAGCTTGTTTTGCCCTCAAGCTATGTTCAGTATGTAGCACTGACCGTGAAAACAGAAAGAGCTTATTGTGTACACATCAGAAGTTCAGCAGCTCAGCTGAGAAGAACAACACCCTACTGCAGTACAGAGTAAGTTGCCTACAGTGAGGACCCTGGAAGAAGAGAGGAATTTGCTGCAGCTTCTGATGACTAAGATGAACTGCCTAACATAATGTGTGTGTGCGTGTGCGCGTGCGCGTGTCTGTGTGCGCGCGCGTGTGTGTGTGTGTGTGTGTGTGTGTGTGTGTTCCCGCCAGAAAAGAACAAGGTAAAATAGGAAAACTCATTACACTTGTTAAAGAAATACCACAGAAATGGCAAAAATGTTTTAGTATTGGGTGTTGCTCATTTAGATCATTGATAGCTAGACCTTGGAGCTTACACATGCATAACAGCCATCCATCCATCCATCCATTTACAATACCACTTATCCTACACAGAGTTGTAGGGGAGCTTGGAGCCTATCCCAGGGAACTCTGGGCATGAGGTGGCGGACACCCTGGATGGGGTGCCAATCCATTACAGAGTACAATCACACACTCACATACTCATTCACACACTACAGACAATTTGGAAATGCCAATCAGCCTACAGCACATGACTTTAGACTTGGGGAGGAAACCAGAGTACCTGGACAACATGCAAGAACCCGGAGAACATGCATACTCCGTGCACACAGTGTGGAGACGTGATTCGAATCCCTAAGCCCGGAGGTTTGAGGCAAAGGTGCTAAGCCATTACGCCCCCCAACCCCTCATATGCATACAATTGGTTAATTAATTAATTAGTTCACTAACACTGTCTAAGGCACAGTAAATTAATTTTTGGTGAACCAATTGCTAGTTGGTTAGGTTAGCTTGTTGGTTAGTTTGCCAAACTTGTTTGGCTTGTACTGCAGACACACCTGAATAAACTCATCAGCAATAATACTTATCTACTGTTTAGAGATTTTTTTAAATTCTTTTTTAATCTCATATAATGACTCTGCTGCTTTCATTTTTTTCCCACAGGACCATCCCTTCTTGTGTGCCCATGTTATATAACAGCAGCTGATGGACTCATTTTCAACATAACTGGGCTCTCTCACCAGTACCATAATTCCCATTACAACTTTCTGAACTGTCTGAGCTAAATGCCACATTGGCATTAATTTTCTCGTAGGTAATAAACAATTTAGTTAATTTGTCCTCTGTGGCCAGATGCTCCATTTTAGGGGAGTATAATTATTGCATTAGCCTACGATACATAACCCTGTCAGCATGTTTTATTGAGTATTTGCTTATGCTTTTGGTGTCAGTTGGAACAAACATAGTCAGACTAATAGAATATCTAATAGATATCTATTTAGTCTTCTTCCAAATCACTGTGCTTCAGACGTCATCAGTTATTTCATCACTCATATCAGTAAATATGTGCAAGCAAGTCTATGACAAGGGAAACAATTTCAAGAAAAATATGAACAAAAAGCAGTCGGCTGTCAAGTGAAAAATTCCTGTTCACTGTAAATTTGGCAGACTTGGACTGGAGAGGAGAGTAAAATTATCAGTGCAATGTAGAGGCCCCAGGACCCAACAAAAAAAAAGTCAGAAGAGCAGGCATTTTTTGTTGTCATGCAAGGAGGAGCAGGCAGTAAGATATTAAATGTTTGGGACAAAGAAAGGCCATGTTCATTAAAATGGGAGCCTATTGGATGCATTGGGTTGCTTGCATGCAGATCACATTCGTTCATTCATTTTCAGTAAATGCTTTATTATGGTCAGGGTCACTGGAGTTTATATTACCAATTTGCTTATATTTTAGGAAATAGAGCCAAGTAAGTTTTCCCGGTCCCTGCATTTAATCAGCAGAGACTGGGTATCTGATCAGCATTGAAGACAAGATGGATGGAACCAAATACAGGGCACAATAGCTAGAATTCCTTAGACCTTTTCTATTCTGAAAGAGATTTCAAAGTGGGGCTGAGGTTTATCTTAACAGGACATTTATCCTATGTTTAGTGAGAAAGCCACACAGGAGTGGTTCAAAACCAACAACTTGAATGTGTTCAAAAGACCCAGTCAAAGCCCAGACTTCAATCTGAATGAGAATCTGTGGAGAGATTTAAATATTGCATTTACCTAAGGTGTCAATCAAATCTGATTGCAATTTTGCCAAAAGACATGGGGAAAAATATCAGGATCCAGATGTGCAAAGCTGACAAAAACATTGATATGACTTGCAGCTGTAATTGCAACTAAAGTTGGTTCTACTGAGTATTGACCCACAGGGACGAATACCTGCAATGTATGTTTTTGTTTGTTTAATTAAGTCTCAATAAAAATAATTTGCACATTTAAATGTCAAACATATTATGTAAAATAAGCAATAAAACTTTAATCAAGTCTATTTCCATTCCATGTTGTAACACTATAAAATGTGAAAAGTTTAATGGGGTGAATACTTTGCAACACACTATGTGTGCGCTGTGTCTATTATATTTTATAAAATTTAGTTAGCATGTTAATGATAGCTGGCTTGTGGCTACTGGTGGGTGTTTAGTGTTTCTCTGTTATATTATTATAAGTTAGTTGGTACATAAAAACAAAGAAAGTTTTTTTTTATTATTATTTAGTATTATTTTGTTCAGGATGCACATTTATTCAGCACCACAACATCACAGCATGCAGATTTATAAAAATTAATCAACACTGCAATGAATGTTGGTTTTGTGGTTTTAAAAATCCATGTGTACGCTGTAACAAAAAGAAAATTAATTAAACAGTGTTTCCAAGTTACAAACAGAAAAAGGAAATCTGAGGGGCAATGTTGGTAACAAGAAGGTTCCATACTTCCAAAAAACACCTTTTTTTTTTTGTTCCTTCTAATACAGCATCACCGGGAAGAAAAATAGGCCTACTGTGAGCAAAATTGTGTGAGGAAGTAAATTGTAGCCTAAAACTGTCCTTACATAACAATTAAATTGATTCCCCCTTTTGTGTGTGTGTGTGTGTGTGTGTGTGTGTGAGAGACTTACTTATCTCTTTGTGTGGATGTCCTTTTAAGGGCAATTTTATGTTTGCAGTGACATTTGGATGTTCCCCATGTTTTGTTTTTTTCGGGGGGGGTGTCGCAAAAGTGGGGGGAATCAGTGTGATCATGTTCTCTATGTAGCTCCTTCTTGAATAACAGGATTGTTGTGAATGTGAGCTATCTATCACAGCTATTTGATTGCACCCATTTCTGTGCCTCTTGAACTGAGAGCAGAGAGAGACCAGGACTGATATAAAATGGGTTGTGGGGAGTGTGGGGGCTGAGGGGGATCGGTTTGAATCCAATTCCACAGGGATTTAGGAGATACTCTGTAGCCCCACTCAAAAGTACCTCTGTCTTTGAACTGTCATTCCTGGAGTTAAATTTATGTTTCATGCAAATCACTTGCAAATAGTAGGGTTCTAATAACTAATCTAAACTACATATACGAATAACTGCTGCATTGTGTACATCCTACATTAAACATAGAATGGTTAAATTTCTGGATATATTGCAACCTGGGAGCAGTTGGTAGACATTGGTACTCCAAACAGAGCTCAATCACAGTGCAGCAGTCCATTAAAGAGGAGGGAACCGTCCATTTTCTCTGCCCTCTCAATCCGTAACGCTTGGATTACCCAACACTCTGTACGAAAGGACAAAAATTGAGGGTGCCTGGCTGGAAAATAACATGGCCCTATCAAGCATGCCAAGGTGAGTGAGGAATAGGCTGCATCCCAAATGACTGCCTATTGGACACACAGTGTAGTACATAGTGTGTACAAGTCATTATTTCATACCAGATTCAACCTTCCATCATATCACTTTGTGACCGAGAAGCCGCTCTGGGATAAGGAGTTTTTATAATAAGTCACACCTTTAAAAATGGAAGCCATCTTACTTTTACAATATTTGTATTTTCATTTATTCAATATCTTGTGTCAGAATGATCATTTCTTACAGGTCATCTATCGTGTTGTGAAAAATGTAAAGTTATTTTTATTCATTAAAACTTTAGCTATAGTCACAGTAACCTGAACATGGTGATGACTTATACTATATTAATTTCTTTCATCCATGGAATGACGCATAAAGACATATAGTGGTTGGTGGTGTTGCCATAGCTACCTGGTCATTTCTGTCCAGGTAGCTATGTCTAATCTTCATGCTAGTGTGGCATGTACAAACTCAGGAGCTTTTATGCATTATACTTGATGGCAAAGTCAAAATTACAGTCATTATCCCCATTATCACTTCCTCTCGTCATCATTAGATACATAGTAATCCAACAATATTATTTCCCATCTGTTACTATGGTCAATTTGTCAGCACTCTTCTATCCCATTCATCACTGGAAATGGACCACTGACCAGATATCCATCCATCTTGTAGGTGTACAGTTATAGAATATAGGTCATTTCCAGGCATAATCATTGTTAATGATTCTCAAGCCCTTTGTCACTGTGAGTTTCTGGTGTTTTGGTTGGTGTGCTATTTATCAACCCAGCAGTGGCAGTTGTTTAGCAGTGGCAGGTGTTTAAAAATCCCAGCAGCACAGATACACTCTGTAACACCCACTAAAATAAAAATACAATGGA
>JANDJT010000190.1:19829516-19854136 GCA_024331685.1 Stegophilus panzeri | reverse complement strand
TGTGTGTGTGTGTGTGTGTGTGTGTGTGTGTGTGTGTGTGTGTGTGTGTGTATGTATGTATGTATGTATGTATGTATAACAAACATCAAACCCAATGTCTAGCAAAACAATAAAATGGTCTTTGCTGTTCCAATACTTTTGGAGAGGACTGTGGTTCATTTCAAAGCCAGATTCCCCATTCAGGCCCTATAATTCAAACAATAAAGTGAGAAAGATTCATAAATTTGACCTCTGTTTTTTATGTATACATATAAATTCACAGAGTAATACACATTTAAAAACAGACAAACAACTAACCTTAACCCAGACAATCACATGGTATTATCACTGAACCCACTAGCAAACCATCTGCTCATGAATACAACAGTCCCTGCAGGTGTTGTCAAAACCTAGCCAGACAGTATGGATGAAGTGGGCATATTCTACAGTCTAAGCAACTGCATGTGTGCCTCCAGGCAGCCCAGATTATACATACAACATCAGAGACTCAGAACACAATAATCCACACAATATTTCATCATATGAGGAAAAACAGAAGTGTTTTGCCATGAGTACCTCTTCATTTTAGACATAGAAATTTGTTGGGCAAGGTTGAGCGGTTGGCTTCCTGAAGCAGTGTTGATTCGTGATCATTGGTACAATGGTAAAATAACAAACCCAGGTCTTTTCAGCACATAGCATGGATCTGTTCAGCCTGATAGATGAATGTGGAAAGGACCCAACAGTAAAGGTTTTTTAAATCACAAGAAATATGATTTTTTTTATTGTCTCCATCCTCAGCTAAATTGATTCTCTTATAGATATTGCTCACTACCAGGACCAATCAAGTGTAGCACTGCAGTGAAAGAACAAAACCTTAATGAGCCTTCCATGTGGAATTTTCTACACATAATGATTATTTCATCTCAGCTAACAGTAATTGTTACATTATGAGCATTATGGTAATAGGTTCAACCTATGTTCTGAGAACATTTTTATATAACATTTTTATTTAACATTTATTCAGCATTGTTCCTATAACACTGAGGCAACATTTTTAGTTGTAGGAATGTTAATGGTAATATTTTCGTAATGTTAGTTACGAAACTGGAAACATTTGTTTGAGAAACATTCTAATGAAGCAAAGCATTATTATAGCAGATCTTTTCTGAACATTATTTTGTAATATTGCAGCCTAAAAGTGTTGGAATCATTTAAATACTTACTGAACATTTTAATAATGTTCTCTGTTAACTGGGATAATACTTGATGTAAATCTTTTCTGTATGATTGAAATGCTTCAGCTTCACCAGAAGTAAGATGCTTGAAGAATTAGGAGACGAAGAGCCAGGGTATAGTCAATGAGATGGTTTATTATGCGCGCAAAGACACCCTGGGCACTACGTCATTTCATAGTCTTAGTCTTAGTCTAAACATAATTTGGATCGAGTTGGCTTTTATACTCATATGTACGTGCAAGCAACATACCCAAGGCTAGTAAGGAAAAACATAAAAGAAAAAAATGAGAGAAAAACATAAGTCAAAAGACAAAACACCTTAACAAAAACATAATCAAGGCCAGAAACCCAAAAACATGAGACCATTAGTAAGCAAAAATCACACTGAACTGATCTTAAATGACTGAAGCATAATCATGGAAAATAAGGAAAATATTTCATATACTGATGCATTGATTATTCAAGAGTTGGATGTGTGATATGGAAAAAGTTCACACTTGCCATTCATTGCTGTTGACTATTAATTTGCCAGAGCCACTTTACATAAACAACCTTTTGTGAAAAGTAACACTCTTGAATTCTTAATTGTCAGAAAGTGTTGGTTAATTTTCTATAACAGCAGCTCTGACAGTAGTTCCATCTGCAATTCATATCACAATATGTAATTATTTCTATGGTAACAGATCATTCCCAGGGATTTGTATGGCAGATTTCAAATGGATTTTAAAAATGCATTGGTATTTAACAAAGAAAAATATACAACTGCATATAGGAGCATCCCCACCATTTATATCAGCCATTCAACAAATGTTAGTCTTCATAAAGTCCGCATTGACAACTTCATTCATTTTAAACTCCACTGACATACTAAGTGACTTCTGAGTGACCAATAATTTAACAAATGTAGTTATTTGAAAGAGAAGCAGAATATGTATTGATTTACTCACATTTCTACATATTGCAGAATCGTGGGGCACTGCACGACTCACACATTTAGTTTCTATAGAGATATTATTTCACTTAGTGGTCAAAAATATGAACTGCAACAAGAACTATTAGTCATCCATAGGGGCAAGTCTTACACTGCCCCATGCTTGCTATATGAACATTTTCAGTACAGTAGGAGTGGACAGACAGTTAATGACAGGGTTGCTAGATTGGGCCCACTTATAATGGTTAATAATAGCAGCCAATATCTTTTTCATAACAAATAACCTGAATTAAATCAAATAAATTTAGTCAAAATGGCGGCATGTGTCCAAATATACCCTACCCTACTACACAGTAGGCGTAAAGCAGTATGCAAAAGGAGTAGTATGTCAGAATTCTAAGTATTCATCAAACAGTAGGCAAGAAATATCCGGATGACCTACTGCTTCCACTGAGATTCTGCAGTATGGAACCACTAGAATCAGGCAACAGGTTTGGCAGGGAAGACCTGTCAGAATCCATACTGTGTAGTACGTCCAGATTGTATTCATGCTTACCACTTATACTGATCAATACGTACTGTATCAATGGCCAAACAGTAGGTACTGAATCGAATGCAGTAGGTATTGTCATAGTATGCCATTTCGGATGCACACAGTGTGTCTATGATGTAAAGAACAATTTCTCTTATAAGATAAATTGCAAAGATTGGGAGAGGGGTAGGAGTAGATAATGTCCACATATTAGAAGTATGTGTCTCCAGAAGAACCATGGTTGGTTCTGCAAGATGTTCAATAAAACTTACAACTAATTCCTTATGAAACTGCACAAATTGTACCTGAGATTACTATTTTTATTTATTTTTTGTCACACCTAATATTGACTTTTCAATATTTAGAAAAGTCATATTGTTTAATTTGCTACTGTTTACTGCTCTTTACATTTTTTAAATGTAGAAACAGTTCATTTAATTCATTTGAAGGCATCTTTGCTCTACAGCATTTCTCTGCATGCGCCGAAAATATTTTATAGCAATTTGCTGTGAAATAATTTTGGGTTGGTGACAGCCTTCCACTTCAAGTTGAGCCACACATCACCCCTTTGTCGATTATTTTCCTATAAGCGCACACACCATCATGTTTCATTTCTTACATATTGTTATTCAACAGCATGATAGTAAATACTTCTGTCTTTGTTCCTGATAATATTAACCATTGTACCTTCAATGACATTGAAACAGCAAGTATCCAGACAAGAGTAAAATGTAATGGCAGCATTAAATTCTCCTCTCTAGGCTTCTGTGGATGTTTGCTAAATAGTAGGCTGCAAGGCAGCTTGAGAGTGTGAATAACAACAATGTTTCCCTGCACTTCAATCATATAAAATTGTTATCCAGTCACTGTTAGCAGCCGCCCATAAACAAAATCACTGGCTGAGATTTTGCTGTCATTAGATGTAACAGATGACCACATGAAGAGTTTGGGTATTGAGCCCAGCCTATCCATCTTCACACAGCACAGACAGACGTGAACCATTACAAGATCAAAGGAGAGCCATTATATCAATACTAGATGGTGAGTTGCTACTTATACTGTTGACTGTGCCAATATTGTGGTACGTCAATGAACATCATCAGAGTTTTCTCTCATCTCTTTTTTCCCTACAAAATTAAACAGTGCCCTCTTATGGCCCATGACTGGCAGAGTACTTATTCACCTAACTAGGGTCAGGCCTCATTTTCTTCACACTAAAATGGCATGAACTTTTCTTTTATTTCTGATCCTCTCGTATTCTCAGCTTATTAACGATTTCCATCCAGAATCACAATTCATTACTCTGAATAAATTATTTTTATCATTACCTTAAATTATTCTCCTCAGACCTCAGATCAAAGAGAAAACTGAAATGAATCTTGCGGCTGAGAGACTGAGAAATCCACTGAATGGCAGCGAGTACCATCAAACATACCCAAGAGGTGAAAGAAAATTGGTCCCAGGCCGTTATCGAAGCCGCAATGCTGTAATTAGACTGCAGAAACCTGTATGGAGGTCAAAAGCGCAAGCAAGAATAGCCCATTGATCTGAGAAAAAAGTCTTCACACACACAACTGAACACAGCAGGAACTTGATTCTGCTATACTCAGCACTATTGTTAATTATCCTCAAGAATATGAAAAATACTACACACATAAATAGACTATGTAGTTTAGGAGTGTTGGAAGCTGGAAGAGGAAAAAAAAGTCGACTGTCTGGGGGGTCCCTGGGAACCTGGAAGAAAATGCTAAGATGTGCCATAAGCTGAACATTTCAGTACATTTTCCAAATATTTTCCATGAACTTGATCAATCCAGATTACATACTGTACAATAAATAAAGAACAACTCAAAATAATAGAGATTCTTTTGTAAAGTGAAATGCAGTATTTCAAGTCAGAGATAATTATTGTTGACAGAGGTGAGTGACTCTTAATCTCACATAAAATATTAAAATATATACAATTAAAATATATTACAAAAAGAGCAGATTTTTTTGTGAACAGTCAAAAGCAATCCAGTATTTAGTGACAATAACAATGTTTACGATGTGTTAGATGTAACTGTCAACAATGGTCCAAAAGAAATTTCTCATTTTTGTGCATACTCTAAAGTCATTAGTGTCAAATGAAATAAAGGTGCAGTGGAGATCAAATCTGGTCATGAACACAATTACCAATGTTTTCAAAATGGCTCCAGGGTTTTCAAGTTAGCTCTGTTGTTTTGAAACATTAGACATGATAATGCATCTGTTTAAGGTTAGCTTGAGGGGTGCATAGCGCACAGTCTGGTGCATAGCCCAGTATTTTCAAAACAAATAGATGGAAAATTAATATACAGTCATGTGAAAAAATAAGTACACCCCATGGAAATTGTTGGCTTTTTTGACATATTTGGACAAGCAAATATTTGATCATCTTTGAAACAGTGTCTATTAATAAAGTTGATATACTTGAACAAAGCCACAAGGAAAATTAGCTTATTCAATCAATCAGTCAATAGATGTGATATTCTTCTGTGGAAACAGTAAGTATACCCATGGCCTCAGAAGCCAGTATTGCCCCCTTTAGCAGAAATAACTCCTTGTAGGCATTTTGCATAATTGTCCACTAGGCTTTCTGGGATTTTTGACCACTCTTCCATGCAATATTCTTTCAGTTGCAAGATGTTTGAGGGTTTTCTTGCATGTACTGCCCGTTTCAAATCCCCCCACAACATTTCAATGGGATTCAAATCCAGGCTCTTACTAGGCCATTCCATAACATTCCATTTCTTCTTTTTGAGCCATTCCTCTGTGGATTTGCTAGTGTGCTTAGGATCATTAATCTGTTGAAAGGTCCACTTTCGGTTCAACTTCAACTTTTGGACAGATTATCTTTATCTTCAAGCACATTATCTTCAAGCACTCTTTGATATGATGCAGAATTAATTAGTGTCCAGACCGTGAGGCAATGAAGAAACCCCAAACATTTCCACCACTGTGCTTCACTGTTGGTATGAAGGGCTTTTGCTGAAAAGCTGTCTTTGGTCTTCACCAAATATGTCTGCTGTTACTGTGGCCAAACAACTCTATCTTTGATTTGTCTGTCCAGAGTACATTATTCCAAAATGCCTGGTCTATGCATATATGCTCATTGGCAAACTGAAGTCTTGAAAAGAATTTTTCCTGGCACGCCTCCCATGCAGGTCAAATTTGTGTAACCTCTTTCTGATTGTAGAAGCATGCACTTTGACACCAACAGTTGCAAGACTTACTAGCAGATACTGTGATGAAATTTTGGGGTTCTTGGAGACTTCTTTTTTGCATCAGACGGTCTGCTCTTGGTCTGAATTTGCTGGGACGGCCAGTCCTGGACAAATTGGCAGTCGTTTGAAATCTGTGTCATCTGTAGATGATTTTCCTTACAGTGGAATTGTGTTTTTCAAATAATTTGGAGATCTTTTTAAATCCCTTGCCAGGCTCACAGGTATCCACAGCCTTGTTTTCTGAAGGCCTTACAGAACTCTTTAGATCTTGACATGATGACACCACACACCTCAATAGCAAAGGGAAAACCAGACACTAGATATAAGAGGGGTATAAATAAGACAGGTTCCACCTGCACACCCTAAGCAAGTCCTGATCACTGGCACCCAATCTTGAACACCTGATTCTAATTGTATGGATTTTTTTTTTGGCAGTTGTGAAACTACTAGTAATTGTGAAATTACTACAATTGTTTTTCCACAAATGTTTAGTGAAAATTACTACCACATGTTTTCACATAATGGAGGAGACCTAACGTCCCCCTAATGATAGGAAATCCTGAGAGGTTTGTGAAAACATTTGGCTGATCCCCACAAGGAAAACTGCATTTTAAGGGTTAAAGTTAGGTGTAGGCAGAGCATAATTATAATTATGCTAGTGGAAGATCCTCACAAGGATAATAAGATTAAAAAAATTTGTGTGTGTGTGTGTGTGTGTGTGTGTGTGTGTGTGCGTGTACTTGATTGGGACCTTTTTTTTTTAGATCTTTAAGGAGAATTTTAATGCAAAAAAAAACATCTACAAAGCATTTTGAGAAGGAATAAATCAATTTGTTCTTTTTTTCATTATCTGTTTTATTTCCTGCTTTCATATGTGCTGTCTATGTTCTTCCCTGTTGTTTCTCTTTTTCTCACACATAGCCTGGTTGTATACTAAGCTTTGTATTCTGAAAATTTAAGTTTTGTTCTGTCTCACCTCTGCTATTGTCAGCTATCATGTTATCATGAATTAGGAAAGACTGACTGAACATTTTAGAGGAGTTAAGATAAATAATTTGCTTTTGAATTACTTATTAGTTATAACAAGATATAAATATTTTAAATAAGGAATAAAATACAATGAGGTGTGCTGTTATAGGAAAATAATCAGTGACGTGGTGGTGTGATATTACCACCATAATAGCATATCCCAGAGTGTTTTATTTGGCTTATACCCCAGCAATATTTTTTAATTAAAGAATGGCATCATTCATTTTATCTGTTTATAGTTACATTTAATGTTCTGCAAAACACATTAGTTAATAAGACATCAAATTTAGCTTGTCAAGAAACTGGAAAGAACAGTTTGCAGTTCGCAGACACTTCTTTAAATGTTCAATAAACATCTCCTTTCAGAAAGCTTCACCATGCCAATGATTATATATTTTTCTTTGCTAAATAAAGTTTTGTTAATATGTTTATTATTAGTCTTAGATTATGTGCAGGATCCACAATTTAAGTCCGTGTAAATGGGTTGTTCTTGTGGTATAATAAGTAATAATGGTCACAGATTATATAAACGGGACAAAATATTTGGACACAATTTACAAACGCATGTTACCATAAGTTTAAATCATCTTATATCCAACAAACTATTGATAGAAATTATATTATCCTTTGCTTCAGAAATTATATTCTGTCTGAAAGCTTTTTTTTTTTTTCAAAACAAATAGTTTTTTTAGGCAGTATAAACAACCCTATTTTTTTCTAAACTTTGTTTATTAAATTTATTTTGCCCTGTGATGGACTGCTGTTCTATCCAGGGTGTGTCCCTGCCCAAGCTAGGCTGCAGATCTGCTGCAATCCTAACCAGAATAAACCAGTTACTGAAGAGGAATAAATTAACAAATTAATTTATTATTTAGAACGAAAATGGTGTATTCAATTATAACAAAATTATGTATTCAATTATGTAAACTATGTATTCAACTTTGTGTTAAAAAATGCGTTCTTTTTTAAAGGTTTGTTTAATGCCAAATGTAAAGCTAAGTAGCTAGCACAGGCTGCTTTTACTGTTTGTTTACAACTTTAGCATATAAGGCTGATGAGAATGGAGCATGTATGAATTCATTCAAGGTTATATAAGGTTGATTGTTTTTTTAATTCATCAAATGTGATAAGCAGCAATCTAGTCATCATACAGTAAATTCAATAAATTAGTGACACAATACAGACATCCTAAGGTTTTCCTATTTAAGCTAATAACGGGTCTATTTGTGAATTAAAGCAGTTATCTGAATTAACATTGATATATTGTAACACAAGTTATAACATATTTGCATGTAACGGAGGCACTAATGTGGAATTAAGAATTCAGTGGCTACTTGGATACGGATGGTGCTCAGTCGCTTGCCAGACATCTGTTATTACATTAAACAGCTGAAGTAAAGCAAAGCATTCATTAGATGACAGCTTCATTTACCATTTTGCAACCTCTGCAGACAGGGGCGCTTTTTATTCTTGCTGCGAAGAAGTCTAATCACATCAATTAGTGCAATAAACATGCAATGATCGATTGAAGCAAATTAAGAAGCACACTAAACATATTAGTCATGAAGCAGATGCATTGTATCTCAAGGTCCAAGCATCCCAACTTGTCCAGCATTTTTCATTATCGCTTAGAATATTTTAGAACACTGAGACACAAATTAATTTCATACTTTGTGCTAATTAGTGTTAGTTATACCTGTCTGACTGTGTTTTTACTTAAGATTAGAAACTACTGAGCAACACACTGAAGTGCACCTTGAATACAATCTTGTTTTTGATTTGATTCCTTGCCATCTTGTTTTTGATTCCTAACCATAACAGGTTCCAAAAAAACATGTGAGGATAACTTTTAAATACAGTGTAATATTATTGTAAACTGTGATGTAAGTTTACCATTACATCACATTAACATTAACATTCAATGTCAACACATTCCTAAAGAGACATATAATACAGTTCACTCTACAGTGTGTCCCAAAAGTCTCCATGGTATACATAGTCTAGATTTGCAGTGGCCTCTGTTGCCTGCAAGACGAACTGCAATTGCAATAAAAACACTTGGAAAGCTTTCCCTTTTACCAGAACCTGAGAGGCCACAAAAATAATCTTTAGTTTGTGGGTCAGATGTATAAAATTGTTCACACAGTTAAGTTTAACGTGACCAACATGATACTCAGTCGAAGCTCTTTAGAGGAAAGAACAAATGAACCAAAAGGTCGGCACAATTGTATTAATTTGAGAACTCAAAAAAGTGAATGGAGAGCATAATGTAAGCATAAACAATTTCTTTTCAACAATTTTTTTCTCTCATGGCCACATTATACTCAATTGTGCACATAATTTAATATATCCTAAAAAAAAATAATCTCTATAACTTTCCTGCAACCTAACTAACTTCAAGGATTTTCTTTTGAGAAAAAGAGTCAGAGTTAATTGCCTGGCCACAAAAAAAAAAACCTAAACAAAAACTAAAACATCTACTAAAAATCTACTGCAATATTTCAACACCTATAGCTGAACATAGCTGAACTATGAACACCTGCTGGAAAAGTTTATATGCTAACTAGGACAATAAATGTGAAGCATGTATACTACTGTAATCGCTACTGAATAACACCAAGTTAATCATACCAAAAGTATCTTATTTTACAGAAAAACACTTTACACAAATCACTGAAAAATTTGAAAAATATAATTAGTAGCTAAATCAGTCTTCCTAGCTAACACAATGGTATTAGCCCTGTGTCACTGCCATTCCAGACTACACAGTATCTGAGCATTCTCAAATGAACTGGATTCCTGCTTGAATTGTTTCTTAAACTCTGAAAATTAATGTTTTACCAAGTGAAACATGAAGTACTAAAGATTCAAAGAGTTTCTTGCACAAATGTGTCTTACACAATAACAGGTGCTGTTTTGCTAAGCAGTATGCTGTACAATAACATAACATAACATAACATAAAACACATCATAGCAGTCTAAAATTAAATAGCTTAGGTGCCAGAAGATGAATAAGCTGAGCAAGGATACTGTAAAATTTTAGGCAAACAATGAAGCAATTATTCTGGCTTACTGTAGCAAGCTTATCACTAAATCTTGTGTGCTTGGGTTGTCTTATGTAGATCTTCACATTAATTCTTAAATGCTACCAAAACCCATGATTTAAACCTGGCTGTCTCTCAGAAGCAGTGTGTATGGCTATCAGATAAGGATAAATGTTTTGTCTCCGATGGACTACTCAGGATAAAATGCTATAACTCCAGTGTGTGCTGGAGTATGGAGAAAATATGACAACTTGGTCTTGGTGAATAAATCAACTCATTCCAGTACAGCCTGGCAGCAGCCTTGGGTTTTATTGAAAGTGAAGGCATCATTAAATTTGGGCTGCTTGAGCTGTATATGGGCAAGCTTACAACAACTATGTAGTGACTCTATTCTTAGACGATAATCTCTACATGTATGATTTCTACTTCATTTTAATGTAAAAATGTGGGTAGACATGTAGATATAGAAGCAGATCTCCTTGCTTTGATCACATACCCTGATCTCATTCAAACCTTGTCCAGGAACATTGATTTTGGACAGGTTTCCAGACCAATTTTGTGCAAAGATTTGTATACCCTTAGGTCATCAAATCTCAAACCTCAAAATACATGCTGCTACTGTGAAGTGCTTGATGAAGCTTACATGGAGGAAGCCATTGCATCATTGCACTAATTGCTGTTTTCCAATTTTATTTTTTTTAACCACTCTGATGTACGGGCGAATGACCATCTACATGATACAGACTACATACGAAAATGGATATGTTTAGCTGGGACACAGTAATTTGACTCTTGAGATTTTTGTGATATATGTTTATTGATTGTAGGGTTTCAAAATATAATTCTATGACAGAATGGCATCATGGATCAGTGTTATGCTGGCATGGGCAAAAATGCCCCTTTCAGTCTGAGATTCTGAATGACATCAGTGTTTACCTTGCCGTTTCTATTTTTAATATAATGGGGCATTAGACATAATGTACTTTGAATATGTTGTTATGTTGTGTTAAAAATTGAGATATGACTAAAGTGTACTATAATCTTTTTTCCCGAAATTCCACAAAAAATCTAAGCTTTTCACTGATATATTGACTGATGTAGTGTGGCATTTGCTCTTTTTGACTTGGCCTTAAATTAATTATTATTTCTCATATCTTTGCATTTGAATATTTCCTTGTATATTTAATGCATTGCCTATCTGAAATTTGGATTTTAAGGTTTTCCATTCTGTGTTGTGTAGAGAGCATTAATTGTGAGGATCCACACAGGTTCCAAAGTTGGTGTTGACGATGGAGCCTCCGATGGACCAGTCACCTTCACATTTAAGTCCGTCCTCACAAGTGCAGTAGTAATATGTACCGTACAGGCTCTATGTTGCAGAGAAAACAATCAATTAAGTATCAAAACTTCTGTGTAACTTCTGCAATATCCAACTTATAGTAAACTGCACACTAACAGACCACTATAAAAAAAAAAACAGATACAGTAACTAAACAGTCAATCTTTTTTAGGAATTTTAAGAAGAGTAACACAATATGTGCTTTTCTTTTCTCTAATGAGAGGATAGTCAGCTGCAAATAGCCAGCTAATATAAACTTATGGAAAAGGCCAGCAGGCCCTCCTTCATCATCTTCAAACTTCAGGTCATGCTATGCATCGACTGGAACACCTGAACCTTCTCAATCCCAGCTGCAGGCTCTACCGCTGCACTACATACAAGTGCTTTTACAGAGTGCTTCCATCATTGTCACTGTGAGGGCAGTGAACAGGAGAAACACTCTGCATTAAAACCCCAGTGGCATTTATGCAAGAATGCCACTGTTTACTGATAGATAGAATGGAAAATGTGCAGCAAATATGATAAGTGATATAGTAAGGTTTCATGTTTTGGCAGGACCAAATTCTGAACTGCTTTTTTCCAGTCCTAATTAGTCAAGGATATCTTACATTTAATAAAATGAATGAAAGCATTTAAAAGGACTAAATGTTTACATTTTCTGTGTAATTAATTCTCCCTCATTTGTTACTCTTACAAAATTGTGTCAATTATTAAATTGACCACTTAAAAAAAACATAAAAAATCAAGAGACAGATTCCTGTTCTTGGCTGAGACTATCATGGACACAGACTCACTGAAACTGGACAATTAAAGATTGGGGGGGGAGAAATCACCTGGTCTTTTTCCAGTCTTGAACTGTTCAGTTTGGGTGAGTCTGTGCACATGATAGCCTTAGATTCTTGTTCTTGGCTGACAGGGGTGGAACCTGATATGGTCTTCTGCTGTTGTAGCTCATCCACCTCAAGGTTTATGTGTTGTGCGTTCTGAGATGTTGTACCATGGCTGTAGAGTAATTATTTGAGTTACTATAGACTTCCTGTCAGCTGAAACCAGTCTGGTCATTCTCCTCTGATCTCTCATCAGCAAGGTGTTTCATCCTACAGACCCTCTGCTCACATGATGTTTTTGTTTTTCGCGCCATTCTGTGTAAACTGTGGTGTGAAAATCCCAGGAGATCAGTAGTTTATGAAATATTCAAATCAGACCATCTGGCACCAACAACTATGCCACAGTTAAAGTCACAGAGATCACACTTTTTCCCCATTTTTATGTTTGATATGAACTTGAAGTTGTTGACCTATATCTGCTTGATTTTATGCATTGCACTGCTGCCACATAACTGCATAAATGAGCAGGTGTACATGTATTTATATTAAAGTGGATGGTGAGTGTAGGCAGTAGAGTTATGCTGCTTAAGTTGTTTTAAAAATGTCTACGGCATGGCCTTTACCATTTTAGAGCATGCTTCGTTCTCTGCAGCGCGTGGGGCACAGCGAGCCAGGCCGAGAGCAGATTTACGATGGCAGCAGGAGCTCTTACACTGTGGACTGATGGCACACAGCTCTCCGTTATTCTATAGAGCAGACATTTCAACAAGAAATGCTAATTGGCAAACAGATACATACATTGAAATATGCAAGATCAGTCATCCTACATCCCATGGAAGGAAGGAAATATGGAACAGTTTATATTTTAGGGTTTCGTGGCACATTCAAACAAAAACATGTACTCTGGCAATTTTAATAATTCAGTTCAGCTGCTTGCGCTCAGGTTTCAGTGCTCTTACCAGGTTGATGATAATGCCTCTTTCATCAGAAGTTTCAGGAGTAGTGGCCATAGCCATGCCCATCAAGCACATTGCAATCACTACCACAGCCCTCATCGTGTTGTGTCTAGATCCACAGAAGTTTACTCAGGTTCTGCATTTTTTTTCCTATATATCAGACCTCCCATCCTGCACCATGCCAGTGTTAACAAAGGTCATCTTTCTCAAATAAAGCTAAAGTACATCTATGACCTAGCTCTTGGTTCTAGACAGCTGTACAAACACAGATATTTTCCCATTAGTCCATGTTAATGACAGAAGGTTTATTCCCAGCAAACTCTGTAATGAGTAGTGTATTATGTTGGCGATATTTCAAGAGAATCAAACATGAGTACAGCTTTAAAAAAAATTACCAAAAACATCACTGTGAAAGACCATGGAAAACAATTTCATGAAATTGCAATTTCACCAATTCAAGTAGTTTCCCACAAAAAAAGCACGTAAACTCTGCAAGTTGCATCGCAAATTTTGAAAAACGACACAGAAAAATCGGGTGCACGGTGGCTTAATGGTTAGCACGTTCGCCTCACACCTCAAGGGTCAGGGGTTCGATTCCCACCGTGGCCCTGTGTGTGTGGAGTTTGCATGTTCTCCCCGTGCTGCGGGGGTTTCCTCCCCCAGTCCAAAGACATGCATGGTAGGCATGTCCAATGTGTGTGTGATTGTGTGCCCTGCGATGGATTGGCACCCTACCTTGTGCCCGATGTGTCCTGGGATAGGCTTCCCCGTGACCCTGAAAAGGATAAAGTGGTATAGAAGATGGATGGATGGACACTGCAAAATCGAGCATTCTTGGCTGCAACAATCATAACAAAAACTCAGCGAAATCCTGTACAAACTGGTTAAAGGCTTAGGTTCTGGATCTATCACAACCCTGACCAGGATAAAGTGGTTACTGAAAATGAATGAATTAAAAATATAAACGTGTTGAGTATTTGTTTATGTTGAAAAATAGTATTTATATGAATTTTACTAACAATGTATTAGTGTTCAGAAATTTTGGCCTTGTAATGTAAGCCTGATGAGATTAAAAGCAAAACACACCACACACCTAGGGTTTGGTTAAGACTTGGTTAATAAAAGAAGGGAGAGAAGGAGCGAGAGAGAGCGAGAGAGAGCAAGAGAAGCTGAATACTTTATTCTTTTTTCCAAGCCCTGTTTGTTTTTCAGCCGTGTTTGAGCCAACATAAAAATAGCTCACTCAACACTGAAATCTCTGATAAACCCTCACTTGATATCTCTGGTATCCCACCATTCTCTGAAAAAGAAGAGGTTTTCATTAATCACACACATAAACACACACAAACCATTATTTTTACACAGCTCCATCTGCTGGTTCACATTCCACACTTGGCCACGCCCTCACTGCCACACTTCTTTTGAATGAATTCATATCTATTTATGTGCAGTGTTTCCTCCAAGTGTGATGCAGAGATGGTGGAGTAATGTTTGTGCTCGGGTTGCGGAGGTTTAGAAGGTGTTTGTGTTAGATCTAATATGGTTTTTATACACAACTTAAAGTCACTAGCTAGCAACTCGTACCATCAAAGACCATTTATTTCAAGTATGTATAAAAAATGTTCAAGCATGTATAAAATTACGATGGATTGTGAAGGTATTGAATTAATTATTAGTCTGGATTTACAGAAACATTTCAAACCGTTTAAATGTTCAGTTATGGTACTACTATCTATAACAGACATCAACATATCTCCGATCTTCTCAAAATCACACACACAAAGCAGAGTGCTTGCAAAATATAGAAACTGACGTTAAAACCAGTTTCAAACAAAGCACCCAACACTGACTCAGTCCTCTTTATGACATTCAGGAAGTAGCTGTACACTTACACCAAGGCTTGTTCTATATCTGATTACTCTGGTCAATGGTTTAATCACCTTATTCTGCTCACATTACCATTTAAAATTTATACCCCATGACACCTCTGTTGGCTAGGACACAAAAGAACAAGTGTTGGTGTCACATCGGTCACTTTTTGAAGATACCTCTCTGTACCAGTGAACTTTACCAATTACAGAGAATGCATAGGTCTCCTGAGAGTGTAACAGTAGGCATTAAGAAAGCAAATGACAACCTGGTATCTGTGGTAGTTGGTTTTTTGAAGAGTAGCTTTGGCAAGATAAGGGTTTTGCTGAAGTTTTGTTAGCTGTTCTGGTGTTCACATTTTATTGGACAAGTCTAAATCATTATCAACATGGAGAAAATGCTTCCTGCCACAGAGGCGGTCAAAATCTACCAGACAAACTATGTGAGAAATGCCAGAGCCATTGGTGTCTTATGGGCAATTTTCACCATCTGCTTTGCCATCATCACAGTTGTGGTGTTCATTCAGCCCTACTGGATCGGTGACAGTGTCAACACCCCACAGTCTGGCTACTTCGGGCTCTTCTACTACTGCATAGGCAACCCCATCACCTCAGAACTTGTCTGCAAGGGCAGTGTGCTTGACTTTAACTCCATTCCGTCTGGGGCATTTAAGACTGCCATGTTCTTCGTGGGAACCTCAATGCTGCTTAATGTGGCCACCATGGTCTCCTTCGGTCTTTTCTTCTTCTGCAGTGCAGCCAGTGTGTACAAGATTTGTGCATGGGTGCAGACCTCTTCAGGTAAAACCTAATAGTGTGATTCAAAGTTGAAGTTTGGTTCTCTTGTTTGAAAATTAAATGCATTTAATTAAAGTCAGTACCTACTATAGATAGAAACTACCTCCACAAGCAGCTTTTAAAACCCCTTTGTTCATCTTTTTATGTGGAGAGTCAGTGTTTGCATTTGAGAGAATGTTAATCACTAGAGAATGTGAATCTCTCTCTCACATACACACACACACACACACACACGCACACACACACACACACACACACACACACACAGCCTTTTGAATTCAGAACTTCAGAAGTATTTTATTTTCTGATCTTTTACGTTCTCATTGGGGGCCAAGCAGCACTAAGGGTGAAACTTTGTGGCAGCTCTTCCATAAGACAGGTGTAGAAAAACTCCACCACTTAGATCAGCCATTCAACAAATATTAGTCCTCATAAAGTCTATACAGTTTAAATTCCACTAAAATACTAATGACCTGTTTTAAGTCTCCAGCTTGTCATTTGAGATATAAGCTGTTTTTCTGTTGATTTAATCGCATTTCTAGGAACAACAAGCACTAATAGACATCCATATAGCCATTTCTTTTTCCCATGCTCCGTGAATATTTTCAGTGGAGGAAGAGGACAGGACATGGTGGTTAGTGACAGGGTTACCAGACTGGATTAAATACTCTGCATTCCCCAATATCTTTTTTGTAAGTGTAGACAGTGTGTCTAGGATGTACAGATATATTGCAAAGATCGTGAGAGGGAAAGGGGGATTATGGAGTGAATAATGTCATTATCTCAGAAATGTGTGAAATACTTGTTTGGACTCAAAGGCTGAGAAAAAGAAGAAAGTTTGGGCTAGTTTCAGGTATTTTGTGTGGTTTTTTAGGTGCAGTTGAGCTGGAAATTTTGCTGAAACATGTCAACCCTGGTTAATAATATTAGTTCGACCACAGTTGGAGCCAAGTCTAAACCCACTCATAATAAGCTGCTAAACTGGATGCTGAATGATTGCATGCTATTGACTCTCAACTGCCAAATACAGGGTTACTCTAAAAAGAAAATAATAATAACAACAACTCTATAGGCTAAGATATAGCATAAGTTAAGTCAGAGATCCTGAGTTTCCTAGGGCCCCAAGCAATAGCGAGGTTTGTTTGCTACCTAACTTCATTTCCATGTCTACCAAAACAGAATAATCCTTAACTAGGTATTCGTTTAAGTAAGCTCCAGGGCCCTGGGTTCAATCTTAATCTCGGGTGACCATCGTTGTGGAATTTGTGTGCGTGTTCCCTCCAGTGTCCACATGGGTTTCCTTCAGGTTCTGTGGTTTCCTCCCAAAAACATGCCAATAGGTGGATTGGCCAAGATAAATTGCCCCTAGACGTGATAAATTGCCCCTAGGTGTTCCATTCCAGGGTGTTCCAGGGTGTTCCAGGGTGTCATAGCCCAGTTTTCCCAGGATGGGCTCTGGATCCACTGTGAATAAAAGTTCAGTGTTCTATTCCTACCAACAGATAAAATGTGTATTGGCCAAGAAACCATTAAAAATAACCAAGGAATTCACAAAAAATGTTGCCATACTTGGCGAATGCATGTTTTGCTCACGGTCTTCTCTATCCTATAGCTGTGCTGTTGGTGATGGGCTGTATGATTTACCCTGATGGATGGGACTCTCCAGAGGTAAAGCGAATGTGTGGCGAGCGGACGAGCAAGTATACACTGGGGAACTGCACAGTGCGCTGGGCTTACATTTTGGCCCTCATCTGCATCCTGGATGCACTCATGCTCGCACTTGTGGCCTTTACACTGGGAAACCGACAGGACAAACTGCTGCCTGATGAATTCGAACTGGAGACAGGAGGTAAGAAGTAAACAATTATTTCGAAAAACTAGTGGTGAGCTTGGACACTTGATAAAGTGTCTCTCGCTGCTAAATTCAGCCTAGACTATAAAATTCATAAAGCTAGAGGTTTCCAGTGTAAGTGTTTGGATTATATAATAAGCACTGCTTAAATTCAGTATTTAAATGCAATATTTTGATGAAACTAGGTATAATAGTTCAAAGAAACATCACAAAATATATAAAACCTATAGATCGGTTTAGTTTTGGCTTCAAATATATAATGACAACATGCTTTGTCACTACAGGAAAAAGCTGAATTCAGAAGCTGTTCTGACAACTGCGAAGAATCACAGTAGTCATCCTAAAGCCACCGAGTATATAACCACTGAGGCAGACTGGTGAATACTAAAACTGGTAAAAATCCAAATAAAAGACATTACAAGCTTTAATTTTATTCAGTCTTTGAGACACTTTGCAGTATATGTGGGTTTCACCAATTTTAAATAATTTTGCCATTAGGACAAACACTGTAGACTACACAAAACTGAACCTACCTACAAATAACGAAATCAAATTTCACCCATCTTCCAAACATTTTATTAAAACATTACTGTCCAGCTAAATAATCTTAGTTATCAATAGTACGTATTCTTTAAAAACTGTACATGGCTGTAATATACAGATCAAGGCAAACTCTTTGGTACACATATATACACTGACAAGACGAACGCGCGCGCACGCGCACACACACACACACACACACACACACTTTTCACAACTATCTTCTGGGTGGTGTTTAACAGCTACTCATTTTCTCGAAGCAGAGAAAGCAACCCTCCAAGTGTACTCAGATTTGATCAAAATGCGTACAAAAAAAAATTACTGACACTTTTTGAGACAAAATTAAACAGTGGTATGGCATTTCCTAAAATAAACTACAAATCACTTAAATGCATTTTCTACAGTCATGACATAAAGCTAATGGTTAATTTTCTCTCTCTGGTGTGCTTCCTAAACTAGGAAACATGTAACAAAGTGACCCACAATATGTGCCCTTACATCAACCCCATGTTCAGTTAAATCCCAGCAAAATACAGAAATCTGACCTTTTAGCATGTAACGCACAGCTTGAATAATACAAGAACTGTTCCCTAAAACTGTTGTGCAAACTTAGAGGGAAAAGTAGAGTTTGAGGACAAACGCCGCCTCAGGAAATAATTCTCAAGACATAAAACCACCAGGAAAACACAGTATTTCTCAGGTGAAACATACAAAAAAAACCCACACACAAACATAAGTACAAGTACTATTCAGGTAAGCACTCAAACTGGAACGTGATATGTTGCAGTCTTTTGGGTGGAAGTGGAGGAAAACGGGGCTGCAGTGGTTTATGGAGAGCCACTAGAGGGCGAGCCAGGGGTGGCGCAGGCATTCAGCCGCCGTGGCTCGTTTCTCAGGGATGAGTTCAAGCATGGGGAGCAGGAAGTCTGCAAAGGTCTCGGCGTCCTCACGGGACCACTCATACTTATCCAACAGCACCTCCAACAGACCCCACGGCTTCAACTTTGTGATGTGCTTCAGGTCACCTGCACAGAGCACACATTTACAACCTCCACAATACCCTCTCTACACGCTCACCAGCACACAATATGGGTTAATATGGGCTCTACGGTTTTGACAAAAATGATAAATGATTATTTAAAATTAATTACTTAATTATGCATTGACTAATATTTTTACTATATACCAAATACAAATTTGCTATAATTGTTAAGCTGCATGAAACATGCTTAGCGCTACAACAAATATTTGATGAACTCAACAAATTTGTTAACGAATTTGTGAAATGATTCAAATTATCTACACTTTTCCAACTAAGTCTTTAACTTCCACAGACTTACCCAACTGACTGAACTACTTTTTAAACATTTATCATTCTATCATTTACATGCAAGGTTGTCACAGCAAAAGGGTGCAAGTTAGAAATACTCTTTGATAAGGCAGTGAAAAACATTCACCGTTTGATAAGCATCTACGACATTTTTGCCATCTTATCTCAAGCATTTGGTCTGCCTCCTTTCACGTTTGCCAAAGGTAATTTATTCAGTTTTATGCTGTAAACAAGTTCATTGTTTGAACATGTACACATTTTAAGCTATTTATTTAGATGTCCCAGAAGAGAGTCTTAATATAAATTTGTATTCCACATCTGGTTTTCTTTTATTAAATCAATCATTCAAATTAAATAATCACAGTAATAGCAACAAGAACCACTTGTTCTAAGCTGTTAGGCCGTAATTTCCTTCATTTGAACTAAATGAATGCATCCGCTATGTATCCTGTGGTTGTTCCACACATGGTCGTGTGTGTGCGCACAATTCAAACTAACCCTTCTCAAGACGTAATATCAATGCAAACACAAGGTGACAGCAGTAGCAGCAAAGTGGTAACTGTAGGTGTGTCTCCAATCACATACACATGTACTATCTAGACTATTTGGAAAAAGTCTTTACATCACATGGAACGTGATTTTCTTACAAAATGATTAGTGTTTGAATTGACCAAATCTAAAAGTAGGTCTATGTATTACTCTTTTAGATCGGTACACACTAAATATATTTAAATATGCCTTTGTATGACAGCCAATTGAGGGAAACTATGGGTACATTTACATGACAACGATGTACTAAAGACAGAAAAGGTTTTCCCTTTGCGTTTTTGAAAAGATTTGCATACAGATGACAAAGTTGTCAAAATGATCCCCGTTCACACAGATTCGTGAAATTAACTAAAAACGCTGTATTATGCATGTGAGGCCAGTAGTTGGTGATGTCACTTTGTAAAGAAACACTACGCATATGTGCACATAAGCGCTCACGTCAACAGATCCGCTATGTTGATCCAGGCAAGACTGCCCTATAAATAAATACAAGTAAACAAGGGAGCTGTGTTTTTTCTGGATAAAAAGCACAATAACATTTACATTTCTCAAATGACTTCAATGGTTCAGGATCTACGTGGAGTACAAAAAAAAAAAAAAAAAAAAAAAAAAAAAAGTTTTTTCCCCCCCAGTTACTTAGAATCTCGATAGTTGGAAAAGTATGTCATAAGGAATTGTGAAAACTCCCACTGGACAAGCATAGATTTGCCTTATATTTCTTGATTAATAAATGCTGAGAGGTCCCTAATGTAATATAATTTAATGTACATAAAAGGTTTTTTCATGGTGGAAATGGATTTTTCTGTCTTCAACCACATCTTTTAGCTTTTCTTGTGCTCCAGGTCAGAATTCTTAACAAAGCTCGTTCATTTTTAAATACAGAAAAAATAGAAATGGAGACACTGGTACTCAGTCTGCTTTCTAATATTTTTTGCAATAAAAGGATACTGATATCCTCCTAAACAGACAATTACAAAGAATTATAAGATTTTAAATTCCCTTCGTCTGCGTAGATGTCGGTTAATAATTTGGCGTATGAGACAAATGCGTCTCTGCTGGTCGTAGTAGTGATGCAGTAAATCTACACTTTGCTGGAGAAGCATCAAACTCAAAATCTGTAGTTTTGAACATCTCGCTTGCATGCCTATAGACTGAACATGTAATACGCTTGCACACAACGTCATCATTTTCACAGATTCTCGTTTTTGTACGTTTACATGTACATTGCACTTTGAAACCCGTTTTCAGAAATTTGCGTTTTCAGGCCCCAAAATGCCATTGTCATGTAAACGAACAGCCAAAATGCATAAAAAGCTTTCTGTTTTTAGTTGAAAACGTTGTCATGTAAACAGCCCCTAATAGTGCTGGTATTTGTACATCTCCACACCGATAACATACGTCCTACAACAGCTGCTATAAAATCATTATTTACAAGTCAATACAAAACAGCCAGGGATGTATTGAAGCCATGTGAACACATGTACAAATCATTGTGTACAACACCAGCATTAAGTATAACATCAGCCTTAATGAGTAGCCATTATTCAGTGAAATGCTTTTATCCTTTCCACCCCCTTCACCCATTTCATATTCCACTTTATATAATGTTCTGTCATCACGCTATGGAGCTCAACAGAACTACAACCTCTTACTGTACAAAGACAAGCTAATCCTTACAGACATTTAAGTGCTATTCATAGAAATATTCACAGAACTTAATCACCACCATCCATACAGTATATAGTCTATAGGTGAAATCAGTAGGATTTTTCAAGCTTTCTTTCTACTTGAAATAGGTCATATAAAATAATTCACAAAACAGTATTACCTTTCTTGGTGAAAAAGTCCTTGGAGTACTTTCCTGCAATTATGAGTTTGCGTGGGACCATCCCCAGCAGCTCAATGATCAAAGCAATGTGGTCTGCCATTTTGCATGGCAACAAAAAAGAGGGTTGTTGTGATGGGTGGGGTGTGGGGGTTGGAGGAGACAAAACAAACCACATATTGATCAAACATGGTTAATTGTCATTTATCCACTCTGGGAGAAGGGTGGTGCAGAGAGGAAGAATACAGCTCAAATCTGACAGCACAGAGATAAAAGTCAGCAGTCTGAGTGGTTGCATTATTCCATTTTCTATCTAGCTCTGAAGCTCTTAAGATCAGCCAGAAAGATAATTTAAGTACAGTTTCTGTGATTGCTGTTAATGAGAGCCCTGAATGTCCACATTCATTTAGAAAGCATTCACTGGCCATTAATGCCCTAGTGGAGTGCAGAATACCTCACTTCCAGAGTTATATGAATTAACTACTGGTGTTTTTTTTTCCTGGAAGCATCACTCAGAATACTTTTGGTTCATCAACTGAAAAAAGAAACTTGTAGCTGAAGAATTTAGGAATCCACTGACACTTCATGCCTTTAACTGTGATGTCTGAGAAATGCTAGCTGAAATTAAAATTGTAAAATGCACTGTCAAAAGAAGCTGCAAAAAAAAAAAACACCCTCACGCTTGGCCTTGAGGCCCAGAGTGGAATTCTTACTGCCATGACACGCGTACCTCTCCGGCTGAAGTATTCCTGTGAGACTTTCCCACACAAAGCATAGTGTCTGGGAATTCTACCCAACAGTTCAATGATCAGAGCAAGGTGGTCTGGAGGAAAGTCAAGAGTAGGGCGAGAGAGAGAGAGAGAGAATGACAGTAGCAAGGACAAAAGCAAGATGAACGGTAAAAGGCATGGACCTATGAGAGTTTAAAGCGATATAAAGGTTACAAGCCAGCCACATAGTAATGATGGCTGACAAAAAGTATGCTGCATGCATATCAAGACAAATGTTACTGTAGATGGAAAATAAATGCTGTCTAGGATTAGTAAGGATTACGCAAGAATGTATGTAGAACACTGAGTCTAGATCAGGGATACCAGAACACAAGTCAAAGCACTGAATCTGGTTCCAATCAGACAGCAGGGTAAAAACTGCACTATGCAATGATCTGGGCCTTGATAACTGAACGCTTTCTCCAACCATCACAAAATATCAAAGCGTGTTTTTTGGGGTTGGGAGCACAGTCACTTTGTTGGGTATTAAGAATGTGCTGTGCCAATAGTCATCATATATGAACTATAAAAGTTCATTAAGAACAAGCAAATGACTTATTTCAGAATAACTTCAATTCGAGGGGCAGAGGAAGTTTATACTTTTTATACTGGAAAAAATAAATAAATAAATAAAAATCACAAGCACTCGTACAGCAGATGAAACTGGCATTCTTCTAGTATAAATGCTGTAAAATATCAAGCAGACAGATGAGAGACAAATGTTTAGGAAGACTATTATTAGTGTGACAAATAAAACGTTTGCACGCTAACATTTAGCACATACACAAAACATCCAGGCAATTTCCAATAGAATTTCATGTCTTCTAGAAACTTATTCCCAAGTATGTTTAAATGGATGACGTTTATATTCCATGATCATGGATTCACTATTTGTGGGTAAAAACAAAAAGGACAGGTGCTTTCACTACTGACATGGCATTAAAACTGAAGTAGCATTTGTGAAGGAACAAAAGCATCTTTTGTACTTTGGATCTCCCTGGATGCATGCAGAAACAGCATGATGTGGAATGTAATAAGCATCACAAAAGCATGGGGAGGACCCATAAATTTGGAGCGTTTTTAAAACATCCCTGGAAATAAGGCTCGAATTAGAACATCTTCTGCATGCTATTATAGCATGTAATTTAAAAAGGCAGCAGGTATTAGTCCAACCAAAATGTAGGGGGATGACAAAAAAGGAGGAGAGAATTGAGTGAGAAGGGAAACACAAGTAGAGAAAGTGAAGACATTCGTTCAGATTTTATTGTAGCTCTGTTAGAAGGGAAAGAGACACAGGAATACACACAGTTGCATTATATTTTCTAATGATAAGTCTCAGTGTTGTGCTGGAAACAAAAAAAAAAAAAAAAAAAAAAAAAAAATACTCCAAATACTCAATATCTGTAGCTTGGATCACAGATACAGAGTATGTGATGTGATCACAATTCATTAGTATACTGCCTATTGAAAGATATTATTAAGCAAGTTATTAATTATTCTTAATCTTCATTGATTAGTCATATCAGGAGAGGTACTGCCGAATTGAAGAACTTACAATAGGCATACAGGTGCATCTTAAAAAAAAAATAATAATAATAATAAAAATAAATAAATAAAAAAAGTGAAAGTTCATTTTTTCCCGTAATTTAATTCAAAAAGTGGAACTTTCATATAATATATAATCATTAAACATAAAGTGAAATATTTCAAGCCTTTTCTTGTTTTAATCTTGATGATTACAGCTTACATCTCATGGAAATCAAAAAATACAGTATCTCAAAATATTGGTTACAAGACAGGAATGTTGACCTGACAAAAGCTCTAATCAGATAATTAACTCCAAACACCTGCAAAGGTTTCCTGAGCCTTTAATATCTCAGTCTGGTTCAGTACACAACCACAATCATGGGGAAGATGAAAGTAAATTTTGCATTTCATCTGGAAATCAAGGTCCCAGAGTCTGGAGGA
>JANDJT010000190.1:19803003-19816449 GCA_024331685.1 Stegophilus panzeri | reverse complement strand
CTGGACTTCAAGCAACTTGAATTCTGTGCCTCTCCACTCTTCCTCCAGACTCTGGGACCTTGATTTCCAGATGAAATACAAAATTTACTTTCATCTTCCCCATGATTGTGGTTGTGTGCTGAACCAGAGAGAGAGAGATTAAAGGCTCAGGAAACCTTTGCAGGTGTTTTGAGTTAATTAGCTGATTAGAGCTCTTCTCAGGTCAGCATTTCTGTATTATAAATTCTTTATTCTGATATTTTTAGATATTAGATAATTTTTTCCATGAGCTATAAACTGTAATCATCAAGATTAAAACAAAAAAGGCTTGAAATATTATAGAATATAACATATGAAAGTTCCACTTTTTGAATTATATTATGGAAAAAAGTGAACTTTTCCACCATATTCTAATTTTCTGAGATGTACCTATAATATTTAAAAACAATGACAGGTGAAGTGAATAACATTGCTTATCTCATTATAATAGCACCTGTCAAGCACCTGGGTGGGATATATTGGGCAGCAAGTGAACAGTCACTTCTAGTAGTTGATATGTTGGAAGCAGGAAAAACTGGCAAGCATAAGGATCTGAGCAACACTGACAAGGGCCGAATTGTGATGGCCAGACAACTGGGTCAGAGCATCTCCAAAACAACAGGTCTTGTGTCCATGCTGACCCCTGTCCACCACCGAAAGTACTTACAATGGGCATGCGAGCGTCAGAACTGGACCAAGGAGCAGTGGAAGAAGGTGGCCTAGTCTGATGAATCATGTTTTCCTTTACATCATTTGGATGGCCGGCTGTGTGCGCGCATCACTTACCTGGGGAAGAGATGGCACTTAGATGCACTGTGGGAAGAAGACAAGCCGGTGGAGGTAGTGTGATGCTCTGGGCAATGGTCCTGGCATTAACGTGGATGTTACTTTGACACGTACCACCTTCCTAAACATTGTTGCAGACCAAGTACACCCCTTCATGGCAACGGTATTCCCTAATGACAGTGACCTCTTTCAGCCGAATAATGCGTGCTGCCACACTGCAAAAATTGTTCAGGAATGGTTTGAGGAACATGGCAACACGAGTTCAAGGTGCTGACTTGGTCACCGGATTCCCCAGATCTCACCCAGTCAAGCATCTGTGGGTGTGCTGGACAAACAAGTCCGATCCATAGAGGCCCCACTTCACAACTTACAGAACTTGGAGGATCTGCTGATAACGTATACAGATACAACAGCACACCTTCAGAAGTCTTCAGGAGTCCATGCCATGAAGGGTCAGAGCTATTTTGGCAGCACAAGGGGGACCTACACAATATTAGGCAGATATTTTTAATGTTATGGCTGATCTGTGTATCTGCACTTTTTATGGAATCGTGATGTTTATTGTGCATAATTTATGTTTGAAATGTTAACATGACATGTTGATTATGTTAACATGTTCTCTGTACTCCCCCCCACCCCAACTATAATTGTGTAATTTGTGTAACAATCAAAACGAATTGTTTTCAATAACAACTAAAAACTACTTTCATTATAGCGCTGATTTGTATTATCTACATCTGATATAACTGTCAAATTAACACAATATACCTGTAAATATAAACCAAATAAAAACAACTATTAACCAATACCATCTTGCTACACTATACATTAAATGTTTTGGTCACACTTGACAAATGAAACCCCTTATCTCTGAAAAATATCTGCCTTTATTTTCTTGAATAAACTTTGCTTATTTGATTATATTCTCTACAGTCTAATGTAGGGAAAAAAGCAGACAGAAGCAGCCACTCCAGTAAATATTACCTCTGCAGTATATAAATATCTCACACTGGTACAATATTGACATTCATTTCGTAACTTCTCAAATGACAGCTCAAAAACAAAAGAGGAAAAACCCCATTCACATCATGCAGTCACAATCTCTCCACCTCTCTCTCACACAGTCTTGCACACGGTGACAGCTCAGAATGGTGAACACACCATAAAATATACAGATGATGAAAAAGATTACAAGAATAACCTTGTCACTGGTGGCAATAGTCTCCCAAATAATGGCAGAGTCACTCTAGTTTCTCAAAGTTAAACTAAATGGCACACATCAAAATATTTTTTCAACAAATATTTAGGGGAATTATACAGGGGACTCCCCGGGATTGCCAAATATCTCTAGCGAAATTTCTAACTGTAAGTTAATGCACATACCATGAACTGTTCAACAAAACATGAGTTTAGCTACATGTGTCACAGATCTCAGTACCTTGTTCTAAAATATAATTCTACTAGCAGAGAATAAAATGGAAATATTTGATATCTAAAAATGAAACCTATATCTTATTTAAAAGTCAGGGGTCTAACCAGCTAGTTTGATTCTCAGAAAACGTTATTGAGGAAATGTCAGATAAGACATTGGTGGCAGGAGTATTTTTTTTTCTATGTAGATTATAACACTATAAATAGCAAGAGAAACACTATTTTATTGGAAAAAAAAAAAAAAAAAAAATTTGGTCATATCACTGATACCAAAGTTGCGTTGCTTTTGGATGAAATTCCGATTTACAAATAAGAACCATGACATTTCCAGTGTTAATAGTTTTTGTAATGCTCAATCCCCTGAATTGTAAAGTTGCCGGGTTGGGACATAAAGTAATGAGCATAAAGCTTTGTTGCCAGGTCAGATGTTTTTATGCAAGTGTGTGTGAGCTTGAAAATGTTAACATGTCTGTTCATTTGCCTGACAAATGAATGGAAACATGGCAGGGGGTTAGCTCAAATGCTACTCAATTCTACTGGAGACCCCACTTATGTATAACTCTCATGAAATCTGTCCCTTTTTCTGCCGTAATGTGTTTTGCTCCCTATTTCAGTAGATGCTATTTTTTTAATATACAAAACATTTTTTAAAAGACTAGAACAAAGAAAATAAAGTGGCAGGCACTTTAAAAAAATATCATACTGTCGGTCTGGTTAGAGAACTGCAAAACATTACAGTGCTAACAAACAAAGTTGAAAGACTGCTGAAGTTCCCATCCTGTACAATTCTCACGATTCCATTTCATCCACATCAAAGGCAGGTGGCTCGAAACTGATGACTTCCTCATATGTCAAACCTGTACAGGGATGAGGGATAAAGAACGAAGTGTTACGGCCTAAGCTGCAGAAGCATTCTCCAGACCCAGTTACACATATAAAGCAATATTAAGGAATCCTGGGCCTACGTTCACCAACATTGTGTAGAAATAAATCTAAATTGTGTCGTACGTGTAATACTGAAAAGTCTGGTATTTGCAATAAAACTGGGATATCATCTGCACAAGTGTAAGCAGTGAAGCTCAATAAACACCAGCTGTTCATAGTTTATATTTAACTGAGCACTGAAATGTACTCAAACTGTAGACACACCCACAATTAACCATATCTGGAATGTAGGCGTCACTTTCAAAAGGTTTCTAACAAAAGTACTTGTGCCAAAAAAGGCAAAGATTTTGTGTACTGTTTAATTTTTTTGTGTTTCTCATTTTTTAATTAAAATTCTATGAACTTTAACAAATGTGCATCATGTTCATGAAATAGTAAAGCCATTGGCATAAGGAAGCAAGTGATTTCGTGGAAGTCATGTTTTACATTTGCATGTTGCACATTGGTAATAAGGGAAGTGGTTAAATCTGGGCGTATTAGAAATCATACTCCAGTGTTGCATGCATAATCATACTCTATGATGGTTATGAAATACCAACTATATCAGGGGTTGGGAACATATGGCTCTTTCAGTAATTGCCTATGGCTCAATGGCAGGGGGAAAACAAAACCAAAAAAAATAAATAAATAAATCACAAAAGCTAGTGGGTAAATTCAATTAAAACCCTACATATTCTAAAATATTACATAACTGATAACCGATGCCCGTCTGACACCAACCTGTAGCACAACAAGCTCAAATTTCATTGGACAATGTGGAGCAGAGCATTAATTTCTGGGTCTAATTCATAAATTGGCTGAAAACTACACAGCCAGTCTGTCTTCAATATTTTAACAAAAGGTGAAATGGCTTAAAGAAAAAAAAGAAAAGGCAAGTATCGTTCTTTCCGGTCTGAATGGACATACAAATTTACATTTATGGAAGTCGCATTAATGGTAAGTAGTGTTCACTTTACTCTTATGTACTGCATCTTGTATTGATTTGCCATTTGATGAAATTATCATAGTTGGTTAAATGAAGTCCAAGTGCCACCTACAGGCCTATTAGCTGAAGTGCAGGCTGTTAGGTAGAGAACATGCAAAAAGTTAAATGGCCTTTATTACATTGCCACTTTTTCTAATTATGTAATAATAGTAAAGATAATAACTATAATAAGAAGACATGAAAAATGTCACAAAAAAAAATTACTTTTCTCTGGCTCTTTAAAGAAAAATAATCATAATTTTTATTTTTCACTTTTATGGCTCTGCCAGCTGAAAAGGTTCCCGACCTCTACACTATATAATCGAATTCTCTCAGAAATGTGCATGTAGCCAAAACATCATATGACTGAAAGGTTGTGGACATGCACAGGTACCTGTACACCTCATTTCCCTCCAGAATTTAGGTCTCAAGCTGACACAAATCTATCAGTTTGGGAACTGTTGTCTGCTATAAGCCACTAAGCTTTCAGCCAAAAAAATAAAATAAAAAAATAAAATAAAAAACCTGTCTGGTCCCTGAAACCACTCTATCTAATTGGCATCCTCCAAATAAACATTAACACACTGACTGCTAGCCTTTAATGCCATTGTTTGTATATGACAATTACTTTCATTCAGTGTAATTTAATGTCAAGTTCACTGCAGCTTTGTTTTTCTCTGCTAGGCGCTTTGCAAAAATATACGCATAAATCTAAGCAAATGTTCATTTTGTTCCCACATTTTGTGTAACCTGGCATGTATACAAACTTTTCAACACAGATTCATGCATACACACTGTTAGTAAACGAGGCCCGAGTTCAAAGAAATGCTACAAATTTGCACACACATTTAGAAGCAGACGCTGTTTCAAACCTTAAATGTTACAAAACCCCACACCCTCAAGTAAATCACTGCAACCTGCAGTCACGACTCACGTTTCCACTCCTCAATCTCTAGTTCCCGACTCTCAAAGCTCTGGTCATAGGGCTCTGCTTCTGGTTCATCATCTGGGTCATGATACTGGGCAAAGTATGGATGAGCCAGAGCTTCAGCTGCAGTTATTCTCTTGTCTGTATCCAAAACAAGCATCTTCTCGAGGAGGTCCACGGCTGTGACAGTACAGAAACCCCAATCAACAACCAGTGTATAGCAACGATGAAAATTTGCTTTTTAAGTAGCACATAATATAAATTGCTTGTGTTGTGAGGTACACAGAGTAATAAATCTGTTCATACATGCCATTAAAAAAAAACCTTGATAAATATACATGCAAAGGATGCACTGATCTAGTAGGATGCATCAGTATGCCATATACATGGTTTAATATCACTGATTCTGATATTAAAAGAATAATTTCATAGTGATGCTTAAATATTGTTGTAGATTTTGAATCACACTGAATAAATAGTAATAAATATTTAAATTAATATGACAGGAAACTCCATGGTCACTGATGCATACTGGTAAGTTTCTCTCTTACCCTGTGGATTGGCCCCAATAAATACATCAGCAAAATTCCTTTTAGGCATTTGTGGCAAAGAATGAATGTAATTCCTGGCCTGTAAAAAAGAAAAGGGTTGATTATTTAAGGGTAAGCGTTAGGGAAATCATAAGATTTACGTAAAAGATGATTCTGTCTAAGCTATTTATACTTGCAGTCAGACTTTCTAAACAGACCAGATTAGGGCGCAAAAAGCTGTATTAAACGCGAGAGAATCTGCAAACAGAGATGGGAAAAAAAAAAGCAAGGAAAAAGACTAAGACGAATCATTTCAGGGCCAACTTGCTTCCAAACAATTGTTGAATTTTATGATCTCAGACAAATTAATTTAAATGCATGTTAGAAAGTGGTAGAGTTTTCATCTCACTCTCTTAAGATGTACGATTGGATGCTTGTACGAGATCCCCCCCCCCCCCGGGAAAAAAAAAAAAAAAAACATTTCAATGAATACTGTGTCTCAGGAAATTGTTTATTAGTATGCAGCACTGCATAATTAATGCAAGATTCTCATTAGAATACAGCAGGCTTTGGGATGGCACATACACGGCTTCCATTTTCAATGCACACCAGATAATACAGAGCAAAGAGCTTAGATTCAGAATAACACCAGTCACAACAAGAAAGCGTGAAAAAGCACAAACCCTCCACAACACATGCTATGTTTCAGAATCATTGGATTTTCATGTTAAGGGATGGTTTTGGGGCAACATCAAGGATTACCTCAATATGGAGTAAACTAATAATGATATTCAATGCTGTCGCTCTTTCTAATGCGCTTTCACTATCACAGCGAATGATTGCACTTATATGAAAATGTTTTTTCCTCTCTACAACCGCTGCCAATGTAGTGACCACAAGAAGTATAAGCAATACAGCCTTATGAGCATGAGCAGGCCTATGCACCCAAAAAAAAAAAAAAAAACATGAATTGCAAAGATATTGTGCTTGGGGGCAGGGGCCACAGAAAGCTCACCTCATGGCTAGGCATCCTGCTTATTAGAGAGGCAGGGGGAGTTCCTGTCAGCCGCATTATCTGCTGTAGCTGGTTTATATCTATGACAGCCAGGTCAAGGGCTTATAGCAGACACGTTTTACAAATTACCTGCTTTTGTTTGTCTCCTATTTAGGAGAGAAGAATGGAAAGAGAAGAGACAGAAAGCAACACAGAGGTTTGACATGCACATATGGGACACACAATGCTGCAAAGAACAACTCTCTCGACTTGAAATTGTGCATTATGGTCATTCCCAGAGAAAACACAGCCGGCACCAGCAAAGCTAAGATCAAAATTTTGTTCATTAATTCATTACAAATCACAATCAAGCCAATTATCCGGTTTTAAAAATCACCACAGTTTACATCTTGAAAAAAATTAGTAAAGCATGTAGTACAATAGTACTGGTATACATTATGCTCTGTACATAGCCTTCACTATTTTCCCAATTAAGAGACATTAAAATAGCCATTACAAAGTTTTGCACAATAATCAATTCATACATATATAGATTTCATATCTGGAAAAACGTAAAACGGGAAAGACACGTTTTTCCTCAAGGATTGCATACCATCAGGTAAATCTAAGCAGGAAAACATGGAAGGCTATGTATGGAAGCTGTACAACAGATTATGCAAGAATGTGAAAGCATGCTGCAGGAAAAGGCCTCTTTGTTGGTGAAATCAAAAAAAAAAAAAACAAAAAAAAAAACCCCAAACGTGTACAGTTTAGAAACACACCAAATTAGCTTCGTGTGGCAAAGCATACAGTGTAGCATCCTCCAAACATTACACTCACAGATTCTGATGACATTTTCGTCAACAGCTCAGGTCCTGGAGTTCCAACGAGCAGCATGATAAGTTTCAGCTGGTCAATGTCTACATTGGAACATAAAGGAAAAACAGAGGCAAAGCAGAGACACTGCTGCCACACAGTCTCATGGCCATGACCATGCAGCTGTCATCACTGGCATTTCCATGGACAGGATTTGACAAGCTGAAGAATGTAGCTGCTAGGAGGGAAAAAAAAAAAAAAAAAAAAACCTCTGTCTCCATTTGTGCTAAACATTAACTTCGGGGCATTTAAGTAATGTAAGCAAAAACCCAGAGAAGGTTTCCCAGGAATTCAGGAATTTTCCTAAAAATTTTTTTTTTTAAATCAATTTTTTTCTTTTTTAATAAAAAAAAAAAAAAAATATTGCTGGTACTGTGAAAAATGAAAACAAATGTCATATTAGTGAACATACAATGTGCAGGTTAAAGAATTATAAAACTAGTAAACACATGTAAAATAAGTGTTTTACTTTAAAATACTAAACCAAGCCAAAAAAAACCCAGGCTAGACAAAAATAAAGAAAGAAACAAACAAACAAAATGTTCCAACCATTACTGTTTTTCCATGTGAACAGCTAAGGGTTTCATTTCACTATACTTCAAAATGTATATTTTAAGCACAGCCATATTTGTAGATAGCACTGCATGATCTAATCAGTAAAAATAGCAAAGACTTGCCCAGAGCAAAAAGAACAAGCCCAGGTGTGTTCAGCCTACCACAGAGCTAACTGAAGTAAGAGGTTCAGTCATTAGTGGTATTAAGAAGTAGTCAAGACATGTGTGTGACAAAAATGTGGTACTGTAATGGGGGAAAAACAGGAGCATTAATCATCACACTGACACCAGAGAAAGAAAGAGAATGTGGGATAGCAGGACCAGGAGAGGCATGGCATTCCTTGAAAGGCTGCTCGTTGCTTTCTCAGGAGTATGGATCACATTTCCTTATTAGCACTCCTCGTGGTGAAGAGCCACAGGGTGAGGCTAAAACAGTATATGAAGACACTTACTCCTGTACTGCAACATACCAACCGCATGATAGCCTAGGGAAAGACTTAAAACTAAGAAATATTCATATTTATACACATATAAGCCAGCAAGTTCAAACAAGCATAAGCCAAATGCTCCAGAGTTTGGCTGCATGTGTATAGAAGGTTGAAGGATACGGTCGGTGCCAGGGAACAGCGTTCTCCCTGTCAGCAGCTCAGCCATAATGCAGCCAACAGACCAAATATCCACTGGAAAAATAAAGCCAGGCAAGAACACATTAGCAGATCATTAAGCTTATGTTCCACTACTCTAATCAGATCTTAAAGCTCTTTGACATGAACGATGGATCTGAAACTTAAGTTGACACTAAAGAACAGATTTTGCATAAAAAATCTGCCTGCATGAATTATACTTCTGTGTTTGCATATTTGTGAACACACCAGGGCAATGTGCGCTGGCAGTCGCATAGGTGTCTGCCTTCATATTTACATGGAACATGAACGTGTCCAGTAGTGACAGAAAAATAACTTCAATTACTAAAACCACAAATTAACTAAATTAAACTTTCGTTTCACTATATGAATGGAGAAGGAGCAAAGTAATGGATGCAATAATACTACTTACTAAATCATCAATATCATCCATCCATTTTCCATACCACTTATCTTACACAAGGGACTCAGGGGCACAAAGCAGGGGGCACAATCACACGCACACTCACACTATGGACAATTTGGAAATGCCAATCAACCTACAGTGCACATCTTTGGACTGGAGGAGGAAACCGGAGTACCTGGAGGAAACCCCGAAGCACAGGGAGAACATGCGCACACAGGGTGGGGGTGGGATTCAAACCCCCAACCCCAGAGGTGCGAGGCAAACGTGCTAACCACTAAGCCACCACACCCCCAAAATCATCAATACCATGCAATTTACACACACATATACAGTACTGTGCAAAAGTCTTAAAAGTTTTACGCATCCTATTTTTTTTTTTTTTGTACAAACTTTCTTATACATTCTAATTTTATGACTTCTACATTATCGAGTCAGTACAAAAACATTTTAGATTTCCAAACATTAATTTCCCAGCACAAAATGAAATGTTACACAAAAATGTTTGTATGCCAGTAAAGAAAGCAGCATATTACGTAAGGGACACTTTTCAAGCGAAAAAACACAAAAAATACATTATACATTTCAAAATCTAGGTTTCTGAAAGGATTCATTTGGAGATGACTTGAATATTCCGTGACCATCCATGGAAAAAAATGCGAAGGCGGTTACGACATTAGACGACATATTACGGCATTTAGACTCTCTTGAGCACACTAATGTATAGAGGATTTACCACTTTGTATTTGAGGTAGGATATTGTAGCTATTTCAGCGCATGAAATTGCTGATTGTTTGCTGGTTTTGATCGACAATTTTGTTGTCGAAATAATTATTTAGCCTATGAAACTGTCAAATATGCACAAGTTTGCAAACTAGCTAGCACACCAAAATTGCATGTATGTGCCATTGCTACGTGTCCATAAACGATTTAAAGGTACAATTAGTCAAAATGTTCACACAGAGATGAGCATCCTACAATATTTTAAGAGGAAGAGGAGAGAGGAGGATGAACAGCAGGTCATAGGAGTGGAAAAGACTGAGGAGAACGAGCTTGTAAGTTCACACCGTGTTGGATGTTTGGGATGGCGGCGTCATCGTATGATGAGCTATGAGTTGGAGACACTGTGTTTTCATTTTCTGTCATGATTCTGGAAACGTCCTTTATTAAATAAAGTATATTATGCAGTTTATGGTACGTATTAGTTTTTGTTCCAATTATATGACAGTCCGTCTATCTGACTGTGCTCCCGAGTCTTTATAATCTCCCCTCCCCAGTCTAATCTTCTGTCACTGCAAGTACCCTCTTACAACCACACTAATTAGTACATTCTGTTCCCAAAAGTCATTAGAAATGAGCTTTTAAGTGTTTTATTATTTTTCAGGGGAGCATGCCCCTGAACCCCGCTAGCATTTCAGTGTTCCCCCACAGGTTCAAAATTGCTCCTACACCCCTGGCTGCTGGGTTTTTAAATTTCATTATTTTTGAATGCATTTTAGCTCTACAGCATTTCTTTGCATGCACCTAAGACTTTTGCACAATACTATACATACAAAAACACAAACACACACACACACACACACACACACACACACACACACAGTAGAACTCGACATTCCTCTTCTAGTTGTTCAGTTTGTATTCCTTAAATACCCTCAAACTACACTTCAAACAGGAAGGAAGCTATTGAAGAAAAACTATTTCAGACATTTGACCTTGCTGTGACCTTGACCCTGTTTGGATCAATTCCAAAATCTAAATCAGTTCATGTGCTGGTTACAGTCAAAAATCCATGTAAATCCTACAGACATTCAACTGCTCGTTCTTGAGATACAGCACTCAAGAGAATCTCAGATGGATGCATGGACATAAGAATGACGAAAGGGGGGAAATGCATTTCTTAAATGAAGAAAAGGTATATTTAATCAAACGGTACCGTGTGAAATATGCAGTGGACCAAATGTTCTAATGTTACAGCGATAAGTATTGAAGTAAAGTAGTTTGTGCTTTTAAAAGTTCTATCAACAATCGTGTAATTTTTTTCCCCCTCAATACAATAATTTCATCATATTTAAATGCCCTGAGAAATTGTACTACACGTGCAAGATAATCCTTCACTACCTGTCATATTGTAGTGCATCCAGTTAAGCATGATTTCAGGAGCACGGTACCACCTGGTGGCCACATATCCTGTCATTTCATCATCTGTATGCCGTGCCAGGCCAAAATCAAGGATCTGCAAGAGAGAGAGAGAAAGACCAGAGCAATTCAGAATTACATTTCAGTTTTACAGAGGAAACACCAATTTGAGACAGGAAGCAAAGATTTCCTTATTTTCTGACTAGCTATAACTGGAAATATACCAAGCAAAGTGCTAGACCAACTTCACCTCAAAATTCCATTCTGGTTCATGCCTGGGAATATTATGAAAACAGCGGACATACCTTAAGCTCACAATCTTCATTCACAGCCAAATTACTGGGCTTCAGGTCCTTAGGAAGAGAGAGAATAATTTCAAAAATTTTATTGAAAAATTCTAATGTCTAAATATTCTTAAGAATGAACAGTTCTTTGTTCTTTGAAAGGGTGTATTTGCATTATTATGCTATTATATTATCATTATATAATCAGGAGCATAAAATGGTCTTATAATGACAATATTGTTTATCGCAATTATTTCTTGGACGATATATACTGCCCGACAAAAAGTAGTTATCGTGACTCTTAACTGCAGACTAATTGGCATTTTTACACTTGTGCTGGTATTTGTTTTAGAAATGCATATTACAAGATGATTCCATAATTTTTTCCTCAATATTGAGTGATTCTATTTTTTTTTCCTCTATCTGATCTAGAAAACAAATATGCCATTAATTTAAATAATTTCATTTAACTTGAGGCATGTTTCACAAAGCCAGAATGTTCAGCTATTAAACAAAAATTGTTTTTTGTCATATCTGTGATTTGTTTATTTGCTACAAAGTAAAAAATAAATAAATAAAAAATCCAAGTGAACATCCTCTAATTGTTGTGATTCCATAGTCTGTTCGAGGCTTAAAGAAATACATACTTTATGCCCTTTCCCTGTAATTCTAGAAATATAAAATTACTTACTCTGTGAATGATGTCTGCTGAATGGATGTACTACAACACAGAAGACAAAAGAAACACACATACAAATATTCTTTTTTTTTTTTTTCCCCAAAAGAAAAGTGATTCTACACAATAAAAAGGAGTGGAATACATCAGAACATTTCTAAACATGAATTTATTTACTCTCATAACCTATCTTGTGCACATTGCTTCACCTTGAGCCCTCGAAGAATCTGGTATATAAGGAACTGCACATGGTCATCAGTCAGCTTCTGACATTTCACTATGTTATTTAGGTCTGCACCCATCAGGTGAGTCACCAGGTACCTGCCAATCACAGAAGAGTATTTGGTCATACTCTGGACTTCATCCAAGTGACCAACAGAATAAAATCTCCCACACATAAGATAACATTTGAAGACGTGCGATAGAACTTTGGCAAGGAACATGGAAATTTTCTGATCATTGATAATTGAGCATGCAGAGGATTAAACAAGACAACGTTCAGTCACCAGATGTATTTGTGACTATGCGTGAGACAAGATGCATCAAATAACACTTTGAAATCAACAGTGCCAGTACAAATATCTGAGGAGAAAAAAAAAACCAAAAAAAAACCCCAAAAAACACATCTGAAACTGCTGCAGAAGCATGAGTCAGCAGCTGGTATTATCGTGGCTACTGCCATTAACTCCCACACATGAAGGCGCCACACTGAACTCAACACTGCCTATGCAGACTTAATTACGGTGCAGTGGAGAGTCCAACGCTTGCTTTAGTAATTGCCTCCTAGTAACTCAACTCAGTTTCCGTTGTTCACAGAGTTAATGCTAACCACAATCCCCTAACAGATGATTCACACTGTTCAACAGATAATTCACCCCCTAACAGATGACACGCGTAGTCTGTGGCATTATATGAAACAGAACCTTCCTGGCACTACATAGAAAGGCTTAAAATAAATTCTGCTTAAGCCAACAGAGAGATTTTCCACACCCTCTGCACAAATGGTATCTAAAACAATAAACAAACAAACAAAAAAATAATAATAACGCTACCCTCTCTGTGATACACACACACACAAAGCCTCAGAGATAAAAATGCACATTCCACCAACAAACACATACATCCGCACACAAAGAATCTCATCTTATATAATCAGCTTACACATAATGTGCGCGCGCGCACACACACACAAACATGCTACAGCTCACTCTACAGCTCACTCTACAGCTCACTCTACAGCTCACTCTACAGCTCACTCTACAGCTCACTCAGTT
>JANDJT010000190.1:19787586-19802903 GCA_024331685.1 Stegophilus panzeri | reverse complement strand
CTACAGCTCACTCTACAGCTCACTCTACAGCTCACTCTACAGCTCACTCTACAGCTCACTCTACAGCTCACTCAGTTCATTGGTCAGGTTCAGTGGTATTAATGAGAAGAGTCATTGTTTTTTTCCCCCTATACTGTAAATCTAATTTTTTCCCACCAGTACAGATAAATCAGCGTGAAAAGGGACAAGTGGTACATGTGTGTGCCTTCACTCAGTGAGGTGAATCCAAACATGCATATTTTTGGCAGCAGCAGACACCATAGCAAGTCAAGCCCTTTCTTGAACTGCCGTCCCCAGTAACACTCATGGCACGTCTAGCTAGTTGTTTTGATGTGGCCCTTACATCGTCACGTGCTAATTTTGAATGATTGTCTTAACAAGAACCATCTGGTCCAAAACTCTATAGCACCGTCTCAGTTTTTACATTTTAAAATGTAAACCTTCTGAGCCTTGAACAGTTTTCTCTATACGTGGCTTTGACGTCAAGAATATCAAACACCAAGGATGTGGCGAAGACTATAGTGCGCTGTTTATGAAAACTGACACACGGATAAGGAGTAGATAAGAATTCAGCCAAATTTTACATTGCAAAGTTCAGGTCAAGCCACATTGCATGGTGCTGACTGGCTCAGGTAGTGTGTTCACACCTGCTCTTAACTATAACAACATTAATTGAAATGCTTAAGTAATTGCCTCTAAAATGTGAGAAAGCCTGAAAAAATGTGAAAGCCTGGCAAGAAATTTATTAAGACAAGCTTAATATATGCTAAGGATACACCATACGGCCAAAAGTTTGTGGACACCCGGCTATCACACCCGCATGTGGGTCTTCTCCAAACTGTTGCCACAAGGACACAATTCTATAAGATGTCCGTGTGCTGTAGCATTACAATTTCACTGGAACTACAAGGCCTCGAACCCATTCCAGCATGACAATGCCGCTGTGCACAAAGCGACCTCCATGAAGACATGGTTGGCCAAGGATGGAGTGGAAGAACTGGAGTGGCCTGCACAGAGCCCTGGCCTCAACACCATTAAACCCCCGGCCTCAACCCCACTGAAACCCTTTGGGATGAACCGGAACGCCGATTGCACCCCAGGCCTTCTCACCTAACATCAGTGCCCAAACTCACATGGTGGCTGAATGAGCACAAATCCCCACAACCACGTTCCAAAATCTAGTGGAAAGCCATCCCCGAAGAGTGGAGGTTATAATAACATACTTAGACCATAACATACTTCTTTGGCGTTTACAGCATCTTTTTGGTATCAAGGGTACCGCCCTACAATGGTTCATCTCATAGCTTAAGGACAGGTCTTTTTCGGTAGTGTTGGGTAATTTCTCCTCATCTTCCACTCCTATTATTAGTGGTGTACGTCAAGGCTCCATTCTGGGCCCACTTCTTTTTAACTTATATATGCGTCCATTGGGGAATATTATTAGAACACACAATGTCTCTTTTCATTTATATGCTGATGATACCCAGTTGTACATACCGTTGAAAGCTGGTGACTCCATTCAGCCATTGTTGGACTGTCTGGACGACATTAAAAAATGGTTAACAAATAATTTCCTCCAAATTAATGAAGACAAAACCAAAATAATTGTTTTTGGTCCCCTGAGATTGAGAGGTGGTCTCACAAATGAGTTTCGTAACCATTTCCCCTCAATTTCTTCCCAGGTTAGGAACCTTGGTATCATCCTAGAATTATGATGAACCAAGCAAATAAATTCGGTCGTTAAGAATAGTTTTTATCAACTACGGATTATTCCTAAACTTAAACCATTTTTGTCTTTCCAAGATTTGGAGAAGGTTATGCATGCTTTTATCACATCGTTCTTAGATTATTGTAATACATTGTACTTGGGTCTTCCTCAGTCATCTCTTGCTCATCTCCAGATGGTTCAGAATGCAGCTGTAAGGCTACTGACCAGGGAAAAGAAATATGATCATGCCACCCCAATTTTAGCATCGCTCCATTGGCTCCCGGTCCATTTTAGGATTCAGTTTAAGATTCTGTTGTTTGTCTTTAAAACGCTTAATGATCAAGCTCCTTCCTGTCTCAAAGATCTTCTTACACCACATTCATCTAACAGACTTCTAAGATCTTCTGATAGGTTTAATTTGCATGTCCCTCGATTTTGCTGCCCCTCGTTTATGGAATCAATTTCCACTGGCATTGCACCTTCAATTACCACTTTTTAAAAGAGGCTTAAAACATATCTCTTCTCCCAGGCGTTTTAATCTAATTTTTACTATTGTCTATCTTTACTTGGTTTTATTCTGTTTTCTATTTTACTTTCCTTACTCTGTTCAGGACTTTGGTTAGCTTCGCTGTGTGTAACGTGCTATATAAATAAAATTTACTTACTTAATTACTAAATCTGGAATGGCATGTTCAACAAGCACATTTGAGTGTGATGGTTAGTTGTCCACAAACTTCTGCCTTGTAGTATATGCTGATATATGAATTTATAAATATACTATAAACAACTATCATAATAGGGTTCCTAATATTGAAGTCTAAAAATAAAAAAAAAATACTGCACAGCATCACTTTTCTCAGGCCTGTCTGGAGCCTGTCATGGTCAAGATGCCCCATCATCAACCAGGATTAAGGGGTGAAAGCATAAGCCCTTGCCCTTTGAGACACCAAGAACTTTAGGGATCACAAGCAGTAGTAACATCTAATGTGAGGGGAAAATTAATCTGCATTAATGCTGTAGCTATAAAAAAAAAAAAATAGTCACTTGGTCACCAAACCACACAGTATCACACACAGTCACTAAGCAACAACCAAAACTGACTTTTTCAGCCCATCACATACTTTGATACTTCTATTATAAAAACAAAATTTAATAAAAGTTTAAAAAATATACATATATATTTCCCCATAACAATGTACAAATGTAAATGTTTTTATTAAACAGGCTTACTGTGGAGACCCTGTTAGGTAGATAAGGAGCAAGTTTAACAAAAAAAAATGGCTGCAAAAACAAAAATAAAGCATTTCATTGTCATTTATTTGTATTATTATTATTATTATTATTATTATTATTATTATTATTATTATTATTACTACTACTTCTACACCTTAAATTAGTTTGGTGTCTTTCAGTGAAGTCTGACTATAATATTTAAATTCAATTTTCTAAATTTTTTTGAGGCAACCAAATTTTAAACTATGATAACTTTGCTTGTGACTGCGATACGCGCATAAGAGAAACATTTAAAAAATGTCAATATTTACCAAGAATAGCACACAAATTTAAGACGTTTAAAACAGCAAGGGAAGAATCGCTTTATGCATCTGAAGAAAGCAAGGAGTTTTTACTTCTGTGGCATCAGATTTAGTTCACATAGCTTTCCACCCCCCACAAAAAAAAAATACTGAAAAAGGAAAATTCTGATTTCCTTTTCCTCTTCGGCTGCGCCACAGCGGATCATTAATCTGCATTTTTTAATTTTGGCACAAATTTTATGCTGGATGCCCTCCCTGATACAACGCTCCCCATTTTCTGAGCTTGGGACCAGCACTGAGAGTTCACTAGCTCGTGCAAATCTCCAGTGGCTCGGGTTGGCTCCCTGACCAGGAATCGAACCCGGCCATCAGGGAACCAAACAGGAAAATACTGACTATATTGGGAGATGTCTGAAAAATAAACTGTACCCCACTTAAGAACAAATGAGGTCATTTCATGAAATATTTCTTGATAATAATTGAAGAACACAGCATTGCATCTCATAGTAAAGCTGTACAGGTGTGAGAAATGATCTATAAATATAATACATTTAAATGACACATACGAACATCAGTGTCCACAAAATGTGTGTAATGTCAATCATTACTTATTGATAAAGAAAGAAAACTGTATCTGAGCATCACTTACACGTCGCTGAATTCCTCCAGACTGGTGGAAGGTGTGAAAACATCCAGCAGGCCTATTACCTGGAAAAACAAGAAGCATTATTAAGATTCTTTATTCAATCTGTACAGGAGTTCGTGGAGTTTGTTTGTGATTTTTGCAGACTACAATGCTTAATTTTGCTGCGTCTTTTTTTATTTGCGATTTGCAGAGTTTTTTTATGCTTTATTTTTGCAGAAAACTACCTGAATTGGCAAAACTGCAGTTGCACAAAATTGTTTTGCCTTTCACAGTGATGTTTGTTGGTAAATGAGACCTTTTAGCTGTGCTCATGTTCGACACACATGAATCAAAGAGGGCTTTAGCTGAATGTGCATTGTGATGTCACACAACACGTCTTAGCTCAAACCTGCAATGATTTCAAAAAATTGCAAGCTTCTGCGAATACTGCAGAGTTTCTTTGAATTTGTGTTCATTTCTGCGATCGCTAAAATATTGGAGGGACTGTTTATTGTCCAGTTTCTGTAACCAGTAAAGCAAGACACACACTATACAAGATTTCAAATGTTATACAAACATTACACATTGAAAACGCCTGACCAAATTATATGCTCACATTGTTCGATTTACACATAATGACATGCATGGTCACCATGTTCATGAACCAGTGCCCCTATAGTCATGCTTGGGGGGGGGGCTTTCTTCTCATTACGCTTTGTGGCTCTGTCAAAGCGAGTGGATAAGATAGCATTACTCACACTCAGCTCAGGTTATAAAAACACGCTTCGGCCAACATTTTCTTCCCATCATATTAGGATGATGAAATATGTCAGACAGACACATACAGTGCTGTGCAAAGATGCCCTGAAAAGTAGTGAAATGAAAAGTTTCTACTTATATAAAATGATTCTACAAAGCAGGAAACAGCAACAAACTTGATCAAATCAATATTTAGGCCAGTTTTTTTAAGCACACATAGTTTTATAAGGAAATCAGCTGGTAGGATTTTCAAATGCAGTTCTTTTGCAAATCTTGGCTGTGAAAGTTGTTTGAAAGTCGTCCATTACTTAATATTTTGTTTTCTTTAACAACATACAACTGCTTTTCTGTGAGACATGAGATGTATTAAAAAATTAAATAAGGTGTCTACAATCTTTGCACAGTACTGTATGTTGCTGTCGGAGTTCAACCAATGTGGCGTCCATGCGGTCTGTGCACACATCATCTTCTCTTCTATTAATGTTATTATTACTGACATGCACAGACCCACAAAATTAGTTCATGACTTTGAGGAAACAAGTCAAACTGCTCACGCTGCAAGACAGCCAAGCATAACCTCTGACGTTTCTGTCAGGAATGCAGCTCGATAGGAGTGTGGACAGCTCATCGAGCATTGCTGCCCTGCCTACAATGCACCTGAAACAATGACTGCGACTGAAAGACAGAAACAGAACAATTAAAAAAATGGGGTCAACTCGTACGCTGTTGGCATGAACAACACAATCTCAAAGCAAAACAGGAAGCAACAAAAGGTTCACTTGCCCGCTGATCTTAAAACTGTTTTGATCAAAATACATGGCACCAGTGTAGCATTTGTACAAGAGACACGGGTGCAGTAGAATTTGATTGTACTCTGATCTTTTTAAAAATTAAAAATGCGATATTAAATGGCTTTTGGTCATTATTTGTTCCAAGTAAGGCCACAAACACATTTGCTTCTCAAAATCTTTCACAACATACAAGCATGATAAAGAAGAAGGAAAAGAGAAAAGGGAACAAGAAGTAAAGTGACGGACTAGCACAAAGTGTTCAGAGGAACTGTGAATACAGGACTTTGGTTTGGTAAATCTAGCACAATGGTTTGCAACTGGAGGGTCTCACCAAAATAAAAATAAAAATTTTTAAAAAAAAGAAAGAAAACGCATGTATGCAAGCACACACGCATATTACCACTGGGTCCTGTCGAAAATATTAGCTGTAGTTTTACAAGTTTACAGAACTTCACAGAACTGTGCAGTTTTCATTTGCAATAGAAGGGAACTCCAAACTCCAGATTACTTTTCACTGCTAGTCTAATGTTAAAAGAAGGCCTCTAAATAAAATCAGCTTAATAAAATACACGCAAGACACCCAGCAGTTTGTTACAGCACTTTCATAGTCTTTTAGATTTATATTCAGTCCTTCCAGGAGTTTGCGATAGCAGAATTGAAAGAAAAAACCAAGGAAACTCAGCAATATTTGCAGGAGCTCGCAATGTTTCAAAATTACAGCAGATTTTCCAGCAGAGTTGGAAAAGACTAGACATGTGACGTCATCACGACGCACATTCAGCCAAAGTCCTCTTTGATTCACGTGCGTCAAACAGCTAAAAAAGGTCGCATTTACCAACAAACATGGCTGTGAAAGACCGTGTAAAACAATTTCATGCAACTGCAAATTCACCAATTCAAGTAGTATCCTGTAAAAAAAAATTTTTTTAAACTAAATAAATAAATAACAAAAAAAGCACAAAAATCGTTGCAAACTGCATCACAAATTTTGGAAAAAAGCCACAGCAAAATCGAGCATTTTTGGCCGCAACAATCACAAAAAAAAAAAAAATCTGAAATCCTGTAAGGACTGTATATTGTGGAATAGATTACAATAAATTAGTTAATTTTTATTTAGATTTAAATTTAAAATGATAAAGGAGACTAAGATTCGAATGATAACGGACACGAGTTCTGAGGTTTAACAAGCTGAGAGCCACTGATGCAACATCCACACTTACGTTCTCATGTTTCATGTGCTTGAGAAGCCGCAATTCTCTGTAGGTTCTTTTGGCATGGATAATGGACTGGAATGGCCTTGAGAGTTTTTTCACAGCAACCTTCAAACCTGTCTTCTCATCAACCGCTGAGCTGGAAAAGACAAAGCCATGACATTGAAGTAATAAAAAAATTGTCTTCCTTTTAATACATTTACTGTAACACATCAGTGATGTTGATACAAATTTCATCATAATCCTGTTCCACTGAGTTAGAAGCAAGAACTGCCATAAATTCAAGTCATTCTAAGTAGAGTCACTCTTATTGTAATATTGAGCCTAGAGCTAGTGATGACAGACAGAGGTATGAACAGCGACAGGTTGGAAGTACTGCTCAAACCTTTCCCGTCAAAAATTTGGTAAAAGTCTGATGTAATGTTTAATAGGAACATCAGTACACCTGCTCAGGAAAATGGCTTGTTGATGAGAGAGATCAGACGAGAACGGTCATACTGGGTTGTGCTGACAGGAAGGCAATGGTAACTCAAATAACCACTTTTTACAACCGTGGTGAGCAGAAAAGCATCTCAGAACACATGACACATCAAACCTTGAGGTTACAACAGCAGAAGACCACATCGAGTTTCACACCTGTTAGCCAGCTGCAGGAATCTGAGGCTACAGTAGGCACAGGCTCACTAAAAGTCAGTACATTTACATGGACAACAATATTCCGAAATTAACCCAATTAAGACGATACTCTGATTAAGAAACTACCATTAAACAGCGATTTCTGAGTACCTTAATCAAATCAACTTAAGACATGTGGAGTATTCCTATTTTAGTCGCATTACTGAAGTGCATTACAGACATATAAACATCTTAATCACACTATTAACGTCGTGTGGGAGTTTTCACTGCATTTTGTGACAGAACACGTACACACACGGCAGTGCTCAACCGTTTGACGGCAAACAAGAAAGCATGGCTGCGTACTAAACCATGTAATAACCTCCTAAGTTAAATACACGCATTTCAGCTACTATACAGTAGGTAAGTATGTGGTTTCAGACGCAGTCCATGGCTTCAAGTAATCATCTATTTGCACGTATAGCATAACAAATAATTAACTTCACTTAAAGCTGTTGTAAAATTAAAAATGAAACACCCAAAACTGTACACGGTACCATAACAAAGACGAACCGTATGTTGATATGTGAAATACTTTCTGGAGGGACGTCGGACGGCGTGGTGTGGGGGACGTAATGGCGTGCGCAGTTAATCAATCTATGTTCTATAACATGTAAAACAGGAACATGAAAGGAATATTCTAAAAGCAATTCATGTAAACACCTTAATCACAATATTGTCTTATTCAGAATAAGGTCAATAATTAGATTACTGCTGTCCATGTAAACATACTGACTGTTTACACCGTAGTTTCTTAATCAGAGTATTGTCTTAATCGGGTTAATATCGGATTATTGTTGTCCATGTAAACGTACTGTCTGAGTAGTTGTGGATTGTAAGATAACCAGGGATGTGATTGGTTAACTGGAAAACCGCATGAATGAGCAGGGGTACAGGTGTTCCTACTTTTCAAGTGACCAGCAGGTATATGGACAACACACTTCAACGAGATATCGGAGACATCATGATTTGTTTTATAAATGTTTATATTTGAATAATAATAAATTACAAACGGGTAGCAGCAGATTTGACGTTAACATTTTGCATCACCACAGAGTTAAGACTTTATATCTCATGGACTGTAGAGATAAAAAGAAAGCAAGCTACTCTGACCCAACCCTATCTGCTCTTCAGAGATCCAGTTACATAAGGTTAATGGTGGGTGATGTAAAGGTCCATGAAATATAACCCAGGTGACACCGTTGCCTAGCAACAAGCACCTAACATTCTTCTTTGGCACACATAAGCACACGCTGTCTACCTGGGGAACAGAGTTATCTAGCAAATGAGTTGTGGTGTTCAAACAATTAGGGCATGCCTGTTTTCATTAAAAGACACTTATCAGTAAACATAAGAGTGAGGTCACTGTCAATACGTAATAATGTTGCACAACTTTATTAGAAATTTTTTTTTTTTTAAATCAACTAGCTGTTTGATCAGCTCGATAACCTGATGCAAACCTGGTATCAAAGTATGTGGATGATATTTAAATGATAGCATGAGAAGTTAGAAACTTTTTCCAAAGCAAAAAGCATTTGAGATCAAGAATGGAGTTTTTTCAGTGCCTGCCTGGATAGTTAAATCATACAGGCATCTAAATTTAGATCAAGGTGTAGCCATGTACTGTACTCGCAATCAGTGCTTAATATTTGCCCAAACTCAAGTAAAGCCGAGTGAAAACAACAGGTATGAATCATCACAGCAATCAACAGGGTGACACGACTCAAAAGGATCAGGTGATCACAGCCAGATGAGACAAGGAAGTGGGATTATAACAGAATTTGGTGATTACACGATACTATATGTCATGTAACTGATCACAGCCTGCAATGGATTGTTACTTAGTTACTTTAGTCAGTAATAGTGCAAAACATGTAATCAACAAAGTAGCCTTCTGAAACAACAATCTCAGACATCTCATCTGTTCACAGAAACTGAACTCTAGCATCTGCCAGCACTAAAACATAATTGTCTGTCCGATTGCTAGCCAAGTTAGCTAGCCAAGCTACACGCTAAGGCCTGCAGGAATGAATGGAGCACTCTTCTTTCCTGCCCTTGAGGAAAAGCCAAAATAAAACATTTACCAGACAGATCCGTATGCACCAGAGCCGACTGGAGAGAGGTTCTGATAGCGCACCGGGACCTCCCAAACCGTCTTATTCACCTCCTGTCGGTAAAACGTGGCTCTTTCTTTCTGCGACATTCCTGCAGAGCTAAAGCCCGCGGGCACGCGCAAACTTCTGCTTTAACTCCACAGCCGCCTCAGTCTCGTGCAGCCGAACTGTAGTGAGTGTGAAAAACAAGTGCACAGTCAGCCAAAACACGACCTGCTGCAGCACCCTTTCACCTCCTACAAGGTTAATTCGCACTAACAGCACCAAAAAAAACGTCCTGGAATTTAGCAGTCCTTCAGGACTTTGTCTCCTGTTTCGAGTAACTTTAGGACTCTCCCGTGTGCCTGTCCTGGCACTAATCACTTCCCTGCTGCTCCCTCCCTTCCTTCCTTCCCTCCTTCGCGCGCTAACCCCGCCAGAAACTCTAAAATCTCGCGAGAATACAAAAATGGAGCTACATTATTCATGCAGATGTGCCACAAAGATCACTTGTTCTCGAGTACCGTAACTCAGCATTTTTTTTCTTCATTTAATAATGTTTCTGCACCTCAGTTAAATACATTCATGGGCAGAATTCGGTGTCTTAAAGTCTGTGTTTCCCTTTAGGGCCCATTATTTGTCACCCCAGCCTTGCTGAAAAGTCTCACCAAGTTTATAGGCCATCTTTGCCACCTGGTAAGTAAGTGCTGGTAGAAAGGAAGTCATTTCTGGGTTACTGCTACTGCCCAATTTTGAGTACATTGTAGACACTGCATTTAAAGAAAATAACACAACAGTGCCCTATGATGGGTTGGTTCAGTGTGTTCCCTGGGATAGGCTGGAGGCTTAGGTATAGGTAGGATAAGTGGTATGGAAAATGGGTGGATGGAACACAACAGTAAGGCGATTGTAAAAGTTCAAACATTTTTTAATGAATAAAAAAATCAACTGATCAAGTAATCAGGAAGCTGGAAAACAACTTACCAGCTGGTATAGATGGTCTACACTATCTGTCTGCTTTAGCTGGTCAGACCAAGCTAGAATTTTCATCAGGGTGGACTAGAGTATTTATCACACATGTATGCATACATTCCGTGTCCACTTTACTAACTACATCTACCTTATAGTTACAGTTCTTTCTTTTTTTTTTAAACCAGGCAATACTTACCTTATAGCTACCATGTACTTAAATGTCTGACTATAGTATAAATTGTGCTGCTAATTTGTCAGCCCCCTTATACACTGTCCATCAGGTAGAGAAGAATTCCTGGGAATTTTTTAAGACCTTCAGTGTTACTGTTGGATTGAAAATTGTCTACCAACAAACAAAAAAAATCTAGCCATTAGCAATACCATTGTCTGCCCAGTAATTAAGAACTAGAGGATGATTTGCAAAAATGTCACATGGGTCACCACCCAAATAAGCAGAGGTCCTAGGTTGGTTCTTTGATAGATGAAAGAGGGATGCACAAATGTGCATGACATCAGATCATAATTGTATACCAATCAAAAAGCACCTATATGGGTACACCCACACTTTTTTATAATAACCAAAAAGGAATAATTGGAGCAAATACTTTTTTATATAACTCACATTCTGTACAGACAACAATCAAGACAATCAAGTGAAATGGCTTTACATTAGAAACAGTAGATATTAGGGGGTACAATGAAGTTATACAAGGCAATCCTGCTCTGCATACAGTGCTTGAAAGAGAACAAATGCAGATGTAAGTGTTTCTCATGAAAGTCATCATATCTGCTAACCTTAACTGAACATTAACTAACACTAACTAACCTGACATGATGTAAACTGCACTACTGGACAAATAGGTTTTCCTCAAAGACTGTCTGTGATCAAGAATTTACAGAACTCTAATGCTTCTAGTCTTTATTTATACTGACAAACAAATCATAAATGAGAGAAGGTCAAACAAATTGCTGTACTCAATAAAAAAAAAAAACTTTAAAATGAAAACTCAAAAATGTGCCTGTGAAATATGGATCTCTCCAATCTCTCCTGGTGGTTCTTTCTTATATTCACGAAGAGGACATAAGAAGCAGTGAGGTTCAGAGTGTGAGGATTTCATAGAGCAGCTCCCACTGTCTATTGCCGGCTTAAAGGTCTAGGTCATCTCCATCTCCATGCCTGAGGATGACTTCAAAGGGACAGAGTCAAAGCCATCTGATGTTCTCTGCAAAGGAACAAGGCCATCTAAATTATTCTAACACTATAATCGACAGTATAGTACTTTTACATTTTAACATTAAAATGAGGATAATCTGGGTTCTGAGTCTATAACCTCAATCATAACTTGCTCACTCAGTCTAAATTTCGCTCAAACGTCAAATCATTATTATTCATTCTGTACCACAGTGGCTGTAGAAGATCACTTTACCTCTCTTGTGAAAGATTTAATTTTGGTGAAAAAGGATTTTTTGGTGAGATAGATGAGATCATCTTCTGCATCTTCTCCCTCCATAATGGCACAGCTGTCGGCAGCAGGAAGCTCACACTCTTTTGACTCTGCACTCATCAGCTTTGAGTACTTATACTCCAGCCTGTGGAGTGTATATGTACAGTATTTACACACATTTACACACCACATTTACATTAACACTATATACACCATGCAGTAAGTGAAATGCTACTTAGATTTAACATTCAGTAAAATCATGTAGTATTTTGATGTTCTAAAACTGGTTGCATGCACAAACAAAAGTGTTTTGAACACTTTTGCCTTTTTTATTATTGTTTTATTGCTTTTTAGGAACTGTTGGGATTAAAGCAAACATTTTTTATAAGCTTGAACACTTCAGAAGTGCATATTACTGCTAAGATCGAAATTTTAGCAAAACAGACTCATGCCTACTAAAGATATACGATGTGGACATCTGACTATCACAAACATATGTGTCAATTCCAAAACCATAGGCATTAACAAGGAGTTAATGCCTATGCCTGTGTCCACCCTGCTGTTATAAGAGTCTCCAGTCTTCTGGGAAGGCTTTCTACTAGATTTTGGAGAGTGGCTGTGGGATTTTTGTCTGTTCAGTCACAAGAGCATTAGTGAAGTCAGGCACTGATGTCAGATAAGGAGGCCCGGTGAGCAGTCGGCATTTCTGAAGGTGTTCAGTGGGGTTGAGGTCAGGGCTCTGTGCAGGCCACTCGCGTTCTTCTACATCAACCTCGACAAACCGTGTCTTTAGTTCCAGTTAAGGGTTGACTACAAAGTTGACTACAAAGACATTCTAGACAACTGTGTGCTTAGAAGGTTGTTTCAACGGTTTAGGGAACACCCACATATGGGTTGTGATGGTCAAGTGTGCACAAACCCTTGGCCATATAGTTGCTTACACAGAATTGAGCACTAAGCAAACTCTTCCAAACATGCCTGAAGCACATTAAAACAAACAGTGTAGCTTTTCTGTGGTCATTCCAGAGCTATAGACAGACCTACAGTGAGTGGAAAACAGATGCAACATGGGAAGAAACTTCAACATCAAAGCATGCTCTGATGTGAGCACTCACTTGCGTGTCCGTTTCCAAAAGTAGCAGCTGATGGTGATGAGCAGTATTGCTGCCACAGATCCAACAGAAACACCGAATTTGAGCCAGAAGTCCAAAGTGACACAAGCACTAACCTGTGGACCTGGCAGAGGCACTCCACCTGTACATTGCAAAGGCTGCTGCCACACATAGGTAGTCCTCTGGACACACATGCACACACACACACACACACACGCACACAGAGCATGGCTTTCAAACAGTTTTTTACTCATGGATGGCTTTTAGTATAACAATACGGTCCAAGGACCGCCTAATTTATTGTATTTTACAATGTATTTTAATATTATTAAATATAATGAAAATTCAAGGTCAAAATGTTTAGGAACATCATCAGATTTTAAAAATTGATTTTGTATTTTCATCTTAATAGGCTCAAAATGTCTTTCTCTGCTGAGTTTATTACAATTTATTAGTTATTTAATGAGATACAGAGACTGCATAATAAGAAATGGTCAGATTTGACCAAACAGGATTTGATCTTACAGAATAATAAGGTTCGATCTGTATTTGCCTAGTGTTCAAAAACAAACTTTGTAATTGTCTCAGAATTTCAATAATGTAAATTTGAAGTAACTTTAAAGTATAGGCCTTGTTGAGCTGTAAATGTAAATTACACTACTTTTGAATTTTGCTAGCTGATATGTCAAAACTTGTATCTCAAAATGATTCCTCACCCAGAGAGAGCCTTACAATACTAAAATCATGATATTTCACAGACCCCTGGAAGTTTCTGGACCTCACACAGAGAGCCATGGCATTAGGGGTCAAATATTATTGCTATGTCTTTTGTTATTTAGGATTTTATGAAATTAAACCTACCTGAATTCCATTTATACAGGCACTCACTATCTCTTTATAGTTGCTCTCAGAACAGAGAGGACAGGCATACTGAGAACGCCACAGGAAGTGGAAGGAGCAGCCATCACATGTTCCCTCTGTACATTTACTGTAAAGAGAGGGAGCTTATGAGAATAAGAAGTAGCCTTAACACTCACAGTTCCTTGCTTTGACCTGAAGATGTTGCTATGCACAAAACAATTTAGCTGAATCAGCAGCGATTACACCACATTTGTGGATTACAGGAGACTGCACACAATGGGATTCCTTTTTTTTTTTTTTTAGCTCCTATGCTTATGGCAGTTGGTCTGTTGACTCTCACTGACTTCATTTTATAACTCTGCAGTGCACCTTGGTAAGGAAATTTGATCCATTGCCGTCACTGTGGGATCACATCTGAGTCTGATAGAGGATGATCTGCCATTTTTACATGCCTGTGTTGTTTCACTTGCCCTAAAGACACAAAAAGAACGAAAGACACAAGATTAATGACAATTCTTCAGCACAGTTATTTAAATTTAACTGGTGCTTATGTACAGTTTGTCTCTGATCTTACCGGTAGTAAAATATGACATCAGGCAGTTCAGATTGTGAAGGGAAGGTACTCCCAGAAGATGAGATGTGATCAAGTGTGGAGTCAGTGGTTACACCTATGGTTAAAAAACGCACACAAAAAAACAACAGAAAATTAAAACAGCAGGTCACTATGTAAAGCTGTTCAGTTTGGTTGTAAGTTCACTTAAAACTCACCAATCAATGTGCTTCCAATAATAAAGGGTTGTGAGGACACCACACTTTGACTTCTGACATCGGTAGGCACTATGATTGACTGGCAGACATAACCATTCACCTCCTTCCTGCTCTCCGTTACATTATCAACACAGGAAGCCAGAACACGGTCCTAAGAGTACACAGCTGGTGGTTAAAAATGGTCAATTCCTCTCAGATGGCTGATTCTGATTATATACATTGGTGTTTTTGTCATATTTGCAAGGGTCACATTTGTCTATTTTAAACAATCTTAGCACTTCCAAAAAAAAAAAAAAAAGAACCAAGGCATGGTATGTCCAAGCTCAGTTTGTAATAAAACAAAATAGGCTCAGTGTTTGTGATCCAATCACGTCACATATGCAAATGATTAGAAAATGGAAGTGGTACCCAGAAACATTTACCCACAGAATTAAAACAATAAGCATCTAGCTAATACTAGTGATGAACAAACTAGTTTTTTATTGTTATTGTATAGTTTAACAGGTTTGGTTAGTGTTAAATAAAGAGCAGAAAATATGAATGAAGTCAAGACTCTGATACTGAAAACGTACCCTATTACCATATTGTATACACATCCTGGCATTTTTAATGAGGATAAAAGTGTAAAAAATGATCCTAGGCCAGTTTTAGTAAGACCTTGAGGATTAGAAACACATGAAACAATTTAATACTATAGATTAATACTAAAGATAGATTATTTTAAAATGATATGATCAGGATCATAATCAACTTGTTACAGCT
>JANDJT010000190.1:19772665-19785089 GCA_024331685.1 Stegophilus panzeri | reverse complement strand
GTCACATTAAAAGATATAATCAAATATTTACAAAAATGTGAGGGGTGTACTCACTTTTGTGAGATACTGTATATGTAAATACACATATTTTAATAAAAATCATCTGAAAGCTCTTCTCCTGTTCTCACCATACTGTAGGTATCAGTGCGCTGAAAGCCCCAGGTAAAGCTCACAGTAAGATTGCTCTTAATAAGGTAAGAATATGACTGCTTCCCGATGGTGCCTCTCCAGGTCTCCACCACACGATTGTTCCTCTCATTCAAGCCCTGTGACCACACACACACACACACAGAGCATTTAAAGTGCATGAGACCAGCACATTTCTATTTGCACTGCTCAACAGCAAGAGTGATTGCAAATCTGGAATAGTTACTGAATTTCTTATTTGTATTGGTTATACAAATATAAGTTATTGGTTATACAAATATAAGTAGTTAAGAAAATCATGAAAATCATTATGCTTATAATCACCTTGTATGACTTGTATAAAAACCTAAGTGCTTACTGTCATGAAATGAAGTGCGCAGTCAGATGTGCACTTGGTCTCAAAGACAAATGTGATTCTAGAAAGTTCTGCCCTCTCATTATCTTTATCCAAGGAGTAGGGCAAGCTGAGCAAGATAGAGATATGAAAAACATGAAGATAAGAAAGTTTCACCTTCCAAGAAGAAAACATCGAACATAGGAAGTTAATACTACTTACGTAATATCCATAGATCATACATGTTTGTTTCATTCGTGTAGAATATTAGGGGTTGTTTGTATCCGCCATTTCTTACCTATAACCAGGTACAGAAAGTGTTAGCATCATGTAGTCTGAGTCCAAATCTCCAGGTGTGGTGTAAACGTACTCGCCAGCTACCTCCCATCCTGTTGCAACAAAGCATAGTTTTAATTACTAATCTGAACAACTGGTGAAATATAAAAGACCAGTCTCTGCATCCCCAAATTTGGATTGAGCACATCATTTTTAATCTTTTGAGTTATATTATTCTGAATTAGTAACTAGTAGTCTAGGATCAGTGAGCTGATTTAACTTCTTCACAACTAAATTTGTTCTACATCTATTCATAAACCCATCTGTCTGCCTTATTCTGAATGAATGATTCTTTTGTCCCTTCAGTGTTTAATCTCTGCCTGACTACCACTACAAGACTTTGTTAATAAATCTGTATAGTGTCTACTTCACATATAGTGAGGGTCAATGAATTTGCAAACAACGTGTGTTTGGTCCAGACACGCACCATATTGCTTTGTTTACCTGTGCTCCTCTGAGTGCCGCTATACTCTCGCCTGTAGACTGAGCTATTCATGTTGCTGGGCATCCTGTTCCACCATTTATACTCGAAACCCATCACTGGCTCTGTTCCGGCAGGACACTCTGAACATGCTGTAAACACAACAGAACATCTAAGTCTGGGTGCTTTCTGGTGATTTCTTTCTTTCTATTCTATCAGTTTAACTTCAGCTTGAAATTGTAACTTATAATAGAGGCATGTGGTGTACTGTTTGTGTATTACACCTGTTCCGTTGGAGTAGAAGCCTTGTGGACAGGGTTGGCAAGCTGAAGAATTGCTAGTGAAGAATCCAGGATTACATGGGGGACAGGTTTGCATCTCCCCTGAGGCTGGAAGATTCACTGCTCCCTCTGCATTCTCATTGCAGATCTTTGGTTCAATCCATTTATACATCAGTTGTGTCTATGAAAAGACAAGAAGGAAAATGTACATGAAAAAAGAAATTTGATAATGCCAGTCAGCCTACAATGCATGCCTTTGGAATGGGGGAGGAAACCAGTGTACTTGGAGGAAACCCGTGAATCATGGGAGTACATGCAAGCTTCATGCACGCACAGCAGAGGCAGGCTTCGAACCCCCAACCCCAGAGGTGCAAGGCAAATGTGCTAACCACACATGCTCCCCGAGTTTTTATATCAAAATGTCAATTCAAATGTTTGTATTCCCCTTTTGGATTGTTATTTATAAACAATGTAACCGAAACTATAAAAGCCTCCAATTATTTAATTTTTTTTTGCGTATCTTTGTCCATCCTTTTTGACATGTTTGTTAAGAGTGTCACACACTGCCTTTGTCAAATCAGGCCTTGAGAATCAGTCAATGGTGTCATGGCAAAACTTAAACTTTTTGCTTTTCCTACATTGCAATCTATTTATCAGTTGATTGTGCCTCATGGTTTGGATTACAGGATGCGTTTACTTTTCTTTTTTTTAATTATTTAATAAAAACATGATGATGGAAACTTTGGCACTTGACGGAATGTGGTTTCTTTATTAGCCGTGTAGAGACTAGTAGGAAATACTTGAATATTTTATTTGTTATTGGAAGAGTTTCTCATATTATTATGGCTTTCAACAATACCTGTCCTCCGGAATCACAAGGAGTGTGAGTGTAAAAATAGTCGATGGTTGTGCAGGGTGGTCTTTGCTGACATGTTCCTGACCCAATCCCTAAACACATAGGAAAGAGCACACATTTAGATCTAGTGACAGAACACACACATCAGCAGCTAAGTAGGTAAATCCTACAGCTCCTTTCATACAGTATGCAACTCATTTTCATACCCATTACACAGGAATGAGTACTTGCACATGTTCAGTCTTTATAATTGTCATGAGAGCTATAGTAACTCAAAGGAATTTTCATCTGTTTCTCCACAATATGATCACACAAAAGAAAGTAACAAAAGCATTTGCATTCTGGGCTAAACATGTCTAATCGTTGGAATATTACTTGTATATGACTAAGTTAAACATATGAACAAACACATACCTGAATATTTCTCTTCTTCACACTGCTGGCATTCAGTAGCTCCCTTATTGGAGTAGGTGTTGGCTTGACAGGGGGTGCAGTGGGCAGCTCCAGGTTCAGCACTGTAGGTACCAGGCTTACAGTGAAAACATTCAGATGTGTACGCAACCCCTGAGGAGAGTGGACCAAGTGTTGGAAAGGTGTTATTCTCTCTTTTTCTAAAACTGAAGAGGTCAAAATTTTATTGTGATAAATGAATGTCAATTCCGACATTAATCGATGATCATGATGATGCATTAAACCTTTTAAGTGGGTAGGTTTAAGGTCATACTCAAGTACTTTTTTTTTGATAAGCAAAAAAAGAACTTTGACTAAACATTATATACAGTGTAGCTCGTTATTAATCAGTGTCAGATTTTACAAATTTTTGGGCAAGTGTAATGATGATGATGATGATAATGATGATGATGATGGATTGAACACAAACCTGAGATAGCGATGTTCTTCAGCAGAACCGGTTTAACAGCACTGCTGTAAGACAGAGAGAACCCAGTGGTTCTCCAGTATAGAACATTGTTCCCACTATTCAGTTGCACCTGGTTAGGGAACACAGGACAAAATCAGGCTCAGCCTCAAAGTGAAAGGCTTATAAAACATTCACTGCTGCTAAAGCATTCACAAAACACATCAACAGAAACAGATAAATGTGCCTGCAAACACACTTACATAGTGATACTCCCAGTCATTCTCAGAAAACTTCATCCAGCGACTCTGAGAATCAGTAGACTGGCACTGGTCATTCTGAACCTGACAACCGACACACATAGGACATGGATAAACAGAGCATTATACACTATATGACCAAAAGTAATCGGACACCTGACCATCATACCCCTATGTGATTATTGAATATCCCTATCCAAAACCATAGGCATTAATATGGAATCGGTCCCCTCTTTCTACTATTACAGCCTCCACTTTTTCTGGGAATGATTTCCACTAGATTTTCGAACATGTCTTTGGGGATATGTGCCCATTCAGCCACAAGAGCAATAGTGAGGTCAGGCACTGACGTTGGACAAGAAGGCCTGGCGTGCAGTTGATGTTCCAGTTCATCCCAAAGGTGTTCAGTGGGTTTGAGGTCAGGCCACTCAAGTTCATCCACACCAACCTTAGTAAACCGTGCTTTGTTCACAGTGGCATTGTCATGTTGGAACAGGTTTAGGTCCCAGTGAAGGGAAATCTTAATGATACAGCATACAAAGATGTTCTAAACAATTGTGTGCTTCAAACTTTTTGGCAAAAGTTTGAGGAAGAACCACATATGGATGTGATGGTCAGGTGTCCACATACTTTTGACCATATAGTGTAGCTACCACATGAATGTTTTTCATATTTTAGAAACAATTCTTCAGTCTATTGAAAGACAAGACAAACTCCAGCCTGAATCATATTTTGATGCTAATTTGTAGATTGGTGCTTTCATTATTCCTGTAAGAAGTTAATAGTTGTCTGCTGTACTGGTGTCACAGGAGGACATTGCTAGCACAGTTACAATGGCATTTAAAAGCAGAAAGATTTTTAACAATTGCAAACATTAGATATAAGGGTCAGGTTACACTGTTAGGTCTTAAAAACACTCCAAATATTTCAGCAATGTTCAATGTCATATTAATGAGAAATGTACCACCAAAGTACTTAAGATAACAAAAGTTGGCCTTAAAGGACCAGAATGCAATGCAGCTGATGACAGCTGCCCATGTTTGACATTATAATACTCACATAGAATTCAAAGAAGATGCTGTTATCAGGATAGAAGTACTGGAAAGTGACAGAGCCAGGCTGTTTCAAATTCACAGCATACGACAATGTGGAGCTGCATTCGTCTGTGTTAGAGGATATGTAGTCCCCCTTAGGAGTCCAAGTGGAACTGGACCCCATCAAGACAAACACACACACACACACACACACACACACACACACACATTATTGAAAGTATTAAGTATTACTGAAAGTTTTTCGGATTTAACATTACAATAATTTCATGTAATTAAATACTATTTATTTGGATTTATACCAAAGCATGATTGTGGATTCATTTATAAATAAAATCGCAGCTCTGTCTGTAATTCAAATGATAGGTTTATATTAATGCACTCGTTCTAATAAGTTATTATTTCCACAGTAAATCCTAACTCATGAGGACTTGGATGGTAGACACTTCATATCAAACTTCATAACAAATTAAGAAAGCATTAACACAGAAAGACATGTAATCAAAGCATTCTGTAAGGAAATGTTTATTTAATGTCAATGTCTCGGGTGTCCATGCTTTCTAAAGGTCAGTAAGCTATCCGCCACTGCAGAGTCCTTGGTAACGTGACAAGCTGAGGTTTTTTTTTGTCTTTTTTTGAGAAAAAAAGAAAGGCTGGTGAGGGAACAGCTGTTAATGTAAGGGATAAAAGGAACTAACTTGTCACTGATGTTCCACAACATTAAATGTAACTGTAAATGGTTAAAAAGCACAATGTATCATCCATTAATAAATGAAGAATTACAATTGTTGGAAAATTGCTGTAGTACAAGAGGAATGATACACTTCAGGACATGCTGTTATATCCACAATACTGTGGATTATTTTCCTATAACAGCACACACCACTGTGTTTTATTCTTTACTTATTTGCTTTGATGTGTGGATGTAATGCTGGGAACTGACTGTATGAGCTTTGGATCTGAAACTGACAGTAGCCTTTTTTGCCAGATACCTTCTGTTTACATTCTCTGGTAATTTATATAGTAGTGTAATCAATGTTTGTTGACATATGACAAAAAATATATATTATAATAATGATCATAATCACACATGCACCCACATACAGTCCAATAGGAAACACCATATTATAGAACAGACAGCCATAACAACTAAAATTTTATGCAAAAAACATGGCAAAATAATGATTAACCAATAAGAGGCACAATTTAACAAAATCCCCATTTCAGCTACTCACTTGGAACAGTTAGAGTAGATGTTTCCTATGTCCATATTGATGCCATGGCTGATAAAACCAGCAGGTAGATTGTCCCACTCATCGAAGGCCACTCCTGTACCCAGGGAGTAGGTCCCTGCTGCACACTTCTGACACTCCTGTGTCTTCATGTCCAGGTATTCACCTTCCTTACAGGAAAATGCTGTCAATGGGTAATAATAGTTAGTGTAGTTTAAAGTTCAAATGTTTCCAGGTTTTCATGACACTCTACAAAACAAATTCTACATGAAGCCTATATGCTGGCATGAATCAAATTATTAACACCTAAAACGGACAGCTAAACAGTCTAAAATGTCTTAAACCATTTGTCATTCTTAGGATTTTTAACTTCACATTCTGAAGAAAGAAACCATTAAGGGTTTTTAGAATAGTAATGGGTCCTTAGTTCTACTTGGGGCTCTTCCTGATATGGAAACACTCAGTTGTAGGGTTGGAGGGACAACTAAATTACCTCTAAGTGTCTATATTTAACTTGCAAATAAGACAAGCTTTTTTGTACTTTCATGAGCAACATAGGGCACTCTTACAACAAAAAGACTTTCAAATATTCTTCAGGCTTTATAGCTTCCTAAAAGGGATTTACAACCCCAATTCCAAAAAAGATTGGGTATAAAAAGATTATCTTAGAGCGGTAGAGTCTTTTAGAAGTAAACATGGGCAGAGGTTCACAAATCTGCTAAAAACTGTGTCTACAAATTGTGGAACAATTTCAGAATAATGTTCCTCAATGTACAATTTTGAAGACTATGAATATCTCATCATCTATAGTGCATAATATTGTGAAAAGATTTTGAGAATCTGGAGAAATCTCTGTGTGCAAGGGACAAGGGTGAAAATCAATAGTGCATGCCCGTATTCTTCGGGCCCTCAGGCGGCACTGCATTGAAAATAGGCATGATTCTGTAATGGAAATCACTGCATGGGCTCAAAAACACCTCCAGAACTCATTGTCTGTGAACACAGTTCGCTGTGACCGTCAAATGCTGGTTAAATCTCTATCATGCAAAGCAGAAGCCATATGTGAAAATGATCCAGAAACGCTGCCGTCTTCTCTGGGCCAAAGCTCATTTAAAATGGACTGAGGCAAAGTGGAAAACTGTTCTGTAATCACACAAATCTTTTTGGAAACCATGGACGCCGCATCCTCTAAACTAAAGAGGAGAGGGACCATCCGGCTTTTTATCAGCCCTCAGTTCAAAAGCCTGTATCTCTGATGGTTTGGGGGTGTCACTCTGCCTCTCTAAGATACTCTTTTTATACCCAATTATGTTACTGACCTGTTGCCAATTAACCTAATTAGTTCCAAAATGTTCCTCCAGCTGTTTCTTTTTAGTAACACTTACTTTTCCAGCCTTCTGTTGCGCCCGTACCAACTTTTCTGAGACATGTCGCAGCCATCAAATTCAAAATTACCTTCTTTTTTTCATAAAATGGTACATTTCCTCAGTTTGAACATTTGATATGTTTTCTATGTTCTATTGGGAATAACATATTGGTTTATGAAAATTGCAAATCATTGCATTCTGTTTTTATTTACCTTTATTTACATTTTACACCGTGTCCCAACTTTTTTGGAATTGGGGTTGTACTTGGAACCCTTTCTAATACTGAAACATTGAGTTGTAGGGTTCTGCCTAGAACCTTTAAGCATTAAGGGTTCTAGATTGTATTGTAAACATTATCATCCGGCTCTTGAATGCTGGATCGAAGCACTGCAAAGTCTTGTTACTCACTGCAGTGTGTTCCTTTAACTGGGTCAGGGAGGCCTGTGCATGTGTCAGGCTTGTTGGGTATCGCCACTCTCCATCTGGATCCCAGAACGTCGCAGTCTGTGTACTCAAAGTGGTAATCTGACTGTGATAACAACACAAATACACATACACACACACACACACACACACACACACACATTCATTTCATTAGAAGGTGTTGAGAAAAAAATGCATGTGGTTGAGAAGAAAAGATAGTAACTTAGATGTGAAAATCTATATTTGGTGATGTACAGTTGATAACTGGTGAACCACTGACTGTGGCACTCTGTTACATCCCTGCATGTTTAATTATTCAACCCCCTTTTTAAATACAGGACCAGATCAATATTTACACAGGCATCCACCGCACCCTTTGACAACTACCTTCAACTATGATGTTTAATTCCCAGTCCTCACAAGCACCTTAACAGGAATTATTTACTTACCATGATGATGAGGGAGACACTGATAAAGCACATTCCTAATTCAAACATGCTATTCTATTCCACTTAAATACAAACATTTGCAAATACTGTTAACTAGTTACTTTAAAATCTTCTTAAATTGTATTAGAATGGTTCTTTAGATGTTGTATGTTGCCCACTCCTCAGAACATTTACACAAGGCTTTGAGTAACAGTAGGAACGAATCAACAAGCACCTATCCAAACCTGACAGAATGCCACCTGGAGTAAGATTAGACCATAGGAACTTAGCAAAGAACACTCAAACACCCTGTGTGAAGCAGAACTAGATTAATAGTTAACAAAATAGAAGGGCACGGGGGGTGAACGGTTCTCCCTGGAAACTGTTTCCTATTAGTGAAGCTACATTAGTTCTGTGCATGAAGACACAGAAGACAAAAACTCTAAACACACATATAAAAGAGAAAAAATAAATAAAGAGCAAAGAGGAGAAAATAAGTAAGTATTTAATTGTATCAGTCAGGCTTAATGGCAGTCTCCTCGATTGCACTAATCCAGGCATTCAAATTATTATGATAAATCCAAGGCAACAGGACAGAGTGACCCATGTTTCTATGGTGTATCTGCCTACATTGTCTTCTCTCCTGGGCCAAATGCAAGGTCTTTTAACCTTCATGAGAGTACAGGGTGAATAACATAACAAATGCAGTGTACTGCACTGTGCTATTCTCGTCATATAGGGCCAGTTAAAAAGTATAAAGATACAACGCGTTGGGTTAACAGGGCTGACAGGAAATAGTGTCAAATCACAATGTAACTGTTTCACCAGATGTCAATTTCACACAGGTTGAAATGAAACCTGTATTCTTATCATCTTCTGATAAGATCCTCGGGCTGCCAGTTTTCAGACTACTCATACACACTACTCAGTTAACTCAGTTTAACTCAGTTATGGCTGCTTATAAATTCCTCCTAAATGTAAAATGAGTTCAATTTCAGCATTTGCTCATAGATGCATGGACATGGATGCATCATTGATCCAAACATAAAAATTGCTGTATCAATTTTTGTTCATCCACATTACTCAGACATTTATCCCACAACCCTTTAAACCTCATTCTTTATAATCCTTCCCAGCCTTTATGATATTTACCCTCTCTTTGCATATGATCAACTCACTAAGTAAACAACAGTTTTACTGTCTAAGTAAACAACAGTTGAAGTAACTGCAGCACGTGAACATGACAGCTGAAGAAAAATAACTGGGATGGTCCAATTCGCATGTTGCCACATCATTTATATATCATTTTTTCTAAATAGACACTATATCCAGTTTATACAGTATTTTATAAAAAGGTTTAGTCATATCAGGAACAACCTTGTAGCTGAGTCTATGTAACATACCTGTATGAATAGCCTGAATATACTGTACAGTATGTTTCTATATCAAGATATTGAAAATTCTTTGCAGTCAGAAAAGTTGTTTATTTTTATGAAAGCCCAGGAGACATTCAACTAACAGGACAACAGCATAAAAGTAGGGACCAGAGAGCTAAACTCACATCAGTGTTATTCTAGAAACAGTTGTGAGTCAACATCCTCAACTCCTTTTGTGCTTTTCTGTGCATATTCATGACTTCTGCTAGAACAACCACCTATCAATTATGCAAGTAATTAGGAAACAAGAACACGGCATGTTGAATATCCAGTACAGTTGCAGCTGTTTCAGAAGGCCAGAGGATTTTTTGAACATACATATACACAAGTTGTGTCAGGATAAGATCCTTAACAGCAAAACAATACTTTAATAGGATGCACAGCACAAATGTGACACTGTGTGGGATAATTTTAAGTTCATATGTTTTCATGTTTTCATGACACTACAGAAAAATTCTACATGCAGCCAATCTGCTATACCTTTGTCATTCTTAGGATTTTTAGCTTCGCATTCTTAACGAAACATACTGTTACGGGTTCTTAGAGTAGTGATGTGTTATTACGTCAAAGAACTTCTACTTGGAGAACGTTGCTGATACTCAGTTGTAGGGTTCTACCTTTAAAGGTTTACCTGAAGGGACAGTTAAGTACCTCTAAGGGTCTATATTTAACCCTTTTCTCATAAGCGTGTAAATTAGACATGCGTTTGTACTTTCGTGAGCTACATTGTACATACTTACAACAAAAAGATCTTCAAAAGTTGGAATATTAGATAGATAGATAGATAGATAGATAGATAGATAGATAGATAGATAGTTTATTTGTCCTCCAAGAGGAAACTTTTTCCACCGTGGGTGCATAGTAAACATAAACACACAACACCATACATATTAACCATCAAAACAATCATAGACATTGAGGGGAGAAGAAAAAAAATCAGGATCATTCAACGAGTGCCAGAGCATAAGATGGCATCACAATGGCTGATTACCTATGTGTTTAACGCTCATATAGCCATAGGAACCAAACTCCTACCATAGCTGGCCTTTCTGCACAGGGGTAGTCTACACCTGTGGTCAGAAGGAAGGGGGATGAAATACTGATAAAGTGGATGGTCTGGATCATTATAAATTTTATGTGCCTTCATATATGCATATATGAAATGACACAGTCCGATAAAGTAGGGGTATGAATACCAATAATTTTTCTTGCTAAATCAGTTATAATTACAAGTTTGTTCTCATTGGTAACTGTTAGCATATGAAAGAAACAAATGGCACCATACATAAGAACTGGCTCAATGATTAGGCTGAACAGACAGATTTTTAAGTTTATGAATAACTGTCAGTCTCTATTGACAGCACTTGTAAATACCTAGAGTGTGCTGATATTCCAACTTGGATTTTTTTGAACATACATATACACAAGTTGTGTCAGGACACGATCCTTAGCACCAAAACAATACATATCTTAGATCATAGCCCTGCTGAAATGCCCCCCCCCAAAAAAAAAAAAAAAAAAAAAAATAGAAAACCTCATCGAATTTGTAATGGTTTTAATGGTTATAATGGGAATTGTATTGGTTTTAATGGAAACTCTAATGGTCCCTTTGGGTCTCCACTGGTAATTTGTTGCCTTCTATTGGTGGCATGTTATCTCTAGTGGATATCATTAAGGACCAATAATGGTAATGGTTTTAATGGTTAGCTGATGGTTTGTAATGGTGTTTGTAGTGGAACCCATTAGAATTTCTGTGATGGTTTCTACTGTTTGTTTGTTTTCAGCAGGGCGTAAGTGGGACAATAGGGTAACATTACAGATGGACAGAGTGAGAGAGATAGAGACAGAGTGAAAGAGCAGTCTCAGCCCATCAAGGAAACAGTTATAATAGTTACAATTTTCCCTTTAACTTTTTTGGTTATAAAATATACGGATTGGGAAAGTGAACAGGGGAGAACTTGATCAAGAAGTTAAAACCTTTGTTTCTGTAGGCTATAACAACTGTAACATATAAAATGAAACAATTAATATCATACCTAGGCGCTTATTCACATCATTACTATAATATCAGTCTTATATTTAAAGTGGAAAAGGCCAGAAGAAGGAGACATACACCGAGATGTTGCGGTTTAAAGGATGTATCGCGATAGTTCGGTTTCTGAACTAGACTCCAGGCGTGACAACAATCCATCACCAAACATATGGTCCTATATGCCTGTATCTAAGTTTGCATCTGAGAATAACTCAGAGAAGTAGTTCCAAAGACATTAAAAACTTCACTGTTTAACTTTTAGTTGTCATATAGAGCTCTTACCTCTTTGCAGCTGGGCAGCTCCCTCGCTTCCAGCGCATCTAATAACAGGAGTATTAAAAATACTCTCGGAGCAGACAAGCTGCACTGTGACATAACTGTAAAATGTAAACGTTTCAGTAACATCGTTGCATAGAAATAACGGTGTGTGAACAGAAAATCTGGTGAGTAAGAAAGAAAAGCGCGTCCTGTCAGAGTGACAGCTGTTACTTTGACTCCGGCGCTGCCGCGCGCGCGCTTTATTAGCGCCTCGCCCGCTGTGACATGCTGCTTCACAGCCTAAACCCCCAAAAGACACACACACACACACACACACACACACAGACTTCATGTGCAGATCTGAAAAGCCTGGAAAGGTATGGGATTTAACGGGAATCCTTTCCAGACACAGACAAAGATTTTCACAGTTTTTGTTTTTTATATTTTCTTGCCAAATACATCTCTCATTCGGTTCCTGTTTTCATGCAGTTAATGAACTGTTTAAACTGAACATACAGTGTCTGTGAAGCCGTGAAAAGTCTTTTTCATGAGGAATACAACGGGCTACAAAATATCATTATATGGATATACACTCACCGACTACTTTAATATGAACCCATGAGCCCCTGCTCATTCATGCAATTATCCAATCAGCCAATCATGCAGCAGCTCAGTGCATAAGATCATTCAGATACTGGTTCACAT
>JANDJT010000190.1:19743482-19753662 GCA_024331685.1 Stegophilus panzeri | reverse complement strand
GGTGTGCTAAAACCTGACTCCAATTAGCTTTTTTGAGGTCATTAACTCAAGGGTTCACATACTTTTTCCAAAAGCACTATGAGGTTTTTTTGGTTGTTCTCAATAAAGACATGAAAGATCAGAATTTTTTTGTGTGTTATTATTTTGGACACATTATATTTGTCAGTACTCTTGACTTAGATGAAGATCAGATTACATTTTATGACAAATTTATTCAGAAAACCATGAAATTCCAAAAGGTTCACATACTTTTTCTTGCTACTGTAAATGTTTTTTTTTCACATTCCAGAAGATGTAGTAGGTCCTAGTGGCCAGACTGATGTACTACAGGTGAGATTTTGCCAGTACAGCCTTTTATATAAATACAATACTCAATTATTTTAATAGCTCAGGCATTGTGAGCAAGTATAGCTGAAAATTGCACACAAAAAAATAATAATAATAATATTTTTTACCTATAATATTTGGATAATGTACAGAAATGGCATTGTTTGAATATGATAATGCTGGAAGTCTTTGTTCTGTAATATGTTCTTGTCATGATGTTATAATTTAATATACAATTTTAATATGCTTTCCATCTAATAATTCTAATATAATATAGTTTTATATTTGAAGTTAATAAAAATACATGATTTTAATATTAAATACTGCTGTAATGATTCCTGCCTTCAGCAAACATGGCTCATTAAAATAAACATTTTGCTGAAAAAGTTGTTTTTAAATTGACTTAATTCAAAACTATATTTGTGACACATAATATTGAGTTTTAACTGTACTCAGAGTCAATAAATAATTTTGAGTGAATTCAACATTAATTTGGAATTTAGTAACTTAACATCATTTTTAAGAGCCTCAGGGACACCACGTTCAAGCAAGCACATTCGGGACGGCCATTTTGGGGTGAGTAAAGCCTGTGGACAAAGTGAAGACTTTTGTTTTAACCCACTGGTATGGACATCGCATGTTTTTGGTTTAAACCAATAAAATTGTATACTTTTATTATTTCAATAATACCTAGTGACATATTTTTGAAGTTTAATGTCCTTACACAGTTGCCCAGGTCATGCAATTTTTAGACGGTCCATTACTGACTTCATTACTATAAAGCGCTGTTGAGCAGCGTTTCTGAGAGATTAGCTTCAGGGGGATTTAACGGGAGAAAAGTTAAAAATGTAATCAGTTGTACTTGGTTCTCGTTCCACACTTTCTGTGTGTTTATTGTTTGAGAAATAGTAGAGAGAATCTCGAATGTGTAGTGAATCTCCGGCGACAGCAAGCCAGTCTAAAATGCGGTCGACTGTGAGTGACGTCATTTCCAAATACAAATACGCCCCGTAGTATACTCCCACCCCCAACACTGGTTGGCAGGTTTTTGTGCAAGGCGTGGGAAATGCAAATGCAAAGGGATTTGCGATTCTGTTTGAATATTGTCAGGCTCCGTTATGCCACACTGAGGAAATGAAATAGCAAACGGTATAATTGCTATTGTTATTTCAATATGACAGGCTCATAACGATAACTAGTCTTTATTGATCAGACATAAATATGCACAGTGAAATTCTTTTCTTCGCATAAGGTCAGCCATGATGCAGCACCCCTGGAGCAGAGAGGGTTAAGATCCTTGCTCAAGGGCCCAACAGTGGCAGATTGGTAGTGCTGGGACTTGAACCCCCAACCTTCCAATCAGTAACCCAGAGCCTTAACCACCAAGCCACCACATGAGAAATGCAATTGCAAATGGACTTTGCGTTTCCATTGGAAATTTGACAGACACTGTACATTCGTGTAAATGAAAATTCATTTTCAATGGCAAAGTCATCGAAGTTTACTCGTTGTTTGCTGGATTTGCCCAAAGTTGCAATCAAAGATATGCAAACAACTGTCCGAATAAAAATAAACAAGTAAATTAAAAAAATATATTAAAAACAGAATAAAAAGCCTAATGTCAGCCTTTACAGAATAAGTAATTTAACAAGAACAGAAACTGGACCACACATCCACTCACAACTCCGTCATCTAGACAGTCAGACATTTTTAATTTTATTTACTTTCATTTCCAGCTATTCTTGAAAGCACAGTGCATTGCTAGTTGTTGACAGCCCTAGTAATCTTATATTAATCTGACAAACACTGTTGATGTTGTCAGTTTACCTTGTGTAAAACGTAATGTCCTAATCTGAGGCAGCAAACCTCTCCAAACAGAACTTGCTGCTGAAGGTTATCTCCTCAATTTGTTTTCAGAGCCTGACTATTTCAGCACGTAGATTTTCAGTGTGGTCCAGGGACAAATCCAGGGCAGCTGGCTCATTAGTGGAGCAGTAGTCGTGGTCTGAATATTCCACATCCATAGAGGGGGCATCAGTATGCAATGTGTCTGTGTTTGGTCGCACATTCCTTTCCCAAACTCCGGTCCATGGTGCTGGAAGAGTGAAGTTGTTCCAATGAAAAAGCACCGAAACAGCTCCGTTCTTTTGATGTCTGCGTCCGGCTGGAGGCTGGATCAGGTCTGTACTTTGGAGATGTCGCCTACACACTGTTGTCTGTTTTGTAACTGTAAAATTGTCTGTATTTCCTTGTCTTTGGGAAACGTGTGGAAACTGAGGAAAGTGTTAAATTGGGCAGATGCTGTACACCGCGGAACACAGCAATGGTGGTTAGAAGTGCTGTCGTCCCGTCTTTGAAATGATACTTTCATACGTTTACATGTCATTATGATATTAAGTAAACATAAACACATATATCTATATAAAGTAAACAAGCATCAACAAAGTTAGCTGTGGTTGTTTTGGCTGGTTTTGGTGACTAGTGTTCCTGTAGTAGCATAGCACTCTATGATCGGCGGAAGTAATCAAACAGCCTGAGATTTCACCGCAAATACGTCACACACCGCCATGCATAGAGCCCATTTTGTCAATTTAGGCGTCCACAAATAGGAAATGCAATTGCTTTTGAATATTGTCTGCAAAATATGGCTAATATCTAGACCAGGGCTATCCAATCTTTTTGGCTTCTGCTTGATTGGAATGAAAACCTACACCCACACCGGCCCTTTGTGGATAAGATTGGACACCCCTTAGGTAGACTAAGAAGCATTAGGCAAACCAATGTTAAGTTGATAGCTCATTATTACTAGCTATAACAACAGTAGTCTTCTGACTTTAAAGATAATCACTGCTTTGGTGGTCAAAACATCGTTATTTTCAGATCTATAGCAACTCAAATGATCACAACCAGTAAAGAAATTATTTTCCTGACTTCAAAGTAGCCTAATGTTCATTTTTCAGGTGCTATAAAGAAATGTTTCAGGGCATTGTCACCGTTGGAACCAACTAAAAGTGATGCAGGTGTATTTTTAAGCCAAATTCAACTTGACTATATATAACTAGGTAATTTCTTCCCAGTCATGTTTGCCAAGTTTAACAACTAGGAAGTATTTTAGTGTGACACTAAGCAGATTATTGCAATTTTGGGCTGTATTACCCAAGTACAGATTAAATATATACAGTAACAATAAAACATATAACAATTCCAAAGACTATACATACATAATTATCTTGGATAAGGAAAGACATTAATGAAGGTAATGAAGTATTAATTCAGTTTATTCTTGCTTATAAAATAATATGATTGGTGCTGGTGGGGGCCCCCAAATGTTCAGAAACAGTCCTGCCCATCTGACTCAAGGTTTGACATTTTCTGTGCATTCTGAGATGCTTTTCTGCTCACCACAGTTGTAGAGAGTGGTTATTTGCATTACCATAGCCTTCCGGTCAGCTCGAACCAGTCTTGCCATCCCTCTCCTGACCCATCTCATCAACAAGGTGTTTCTAACCACAGAACTCCTGCTCACTGATTGTTTCAAGAGACTGCTGTGCTCTGCTGAAAATCTGAAATAGGGGTTTCTGAAAGTCTTGACTCCAAAGTCTCGAGCATGCCTGGCACCAACAACCATACCAAGGTCAGAATCACCAAGATTACGTTTTGAACAGCAATCAATTCAAAATTGTAATTTGCTGGGTCCTGTAACTCAGGATATATATCATGTTCACTCAGAAATTTAATGTTTGTTACATCAGCTTTCTGGAAAAACCACCCTGATTTCCCACATAGGTTTGTTCAGGAGTAGGAAAGTTCATATCAAATGCAGTCTTTGCAAAAGAATAGAAAGTTAATAACTAATATTATCAACATCCCTGCTGAAGAAAAACAAACAATAGAAAAAACCCTGATAAAATTTGTAATACATTTAAGATAAGGTGTACCTTTATTGATCCCCCATAGGGGAAATTCCAATTCACACAGCAGCACAAGTAGGATGAGTAACATCAAAGAACGAAAGAAAATCATTTCCATAAATACCTATACAAAAGAAACAATAAAACAGATCTGTGTGTATGTACATATGCTCGAGTTCTATTTGTATATGTACATGTGCAATATCCTCAGTATTTCTATACATGTGCAAGACCTGTGAAATAAACATTAACTGTTGAATGTTAATGATTATTATGGGAATTGTATCAGTTTTAATGGAAACTGTAATGGTCCTTGTGGGTCTCTACTGGTAACTTGTTGCCTTCTGTTGGTGGCATGTTACGTCTAGTGGATACTATTACGGACCTTAATATCCCTACTGCATAATGTAAACCATTTGGTGATGGTTTTAATGGTTAGCTGATGGTTTGTAATGGTAGTAGTGGAATCACTTAGAATTTCTGTGATGGTTTCTATTTTTTTTCCAGCAGGGGCATCTAGACTACTGTCTTAAAGTCTATAACTTTATGTCTGGTTTTGTAACCTTTAGTACCAGCAGGATAGAGGATTTATGCTTTTTTTTTTTTTTTTTTTAAAAAGTGGATACTGAAGCACTCAACCACAGTGCGGCACTGTTGAGGTTTGTTGTTTCTCGCAGCAACGGTTGGCATGACAACACAAAGCTGTTAAGTTTTTCAGGACAACTACAGTAATGCCGCGAGCTCGAGACCCTTTCCCTTTTCCCAAATACGAAAATGACCACACTTTTACCGGACGTAAACCATGCCAGGTAAACTTTTTACGTCCTCCTTTAATAAAACTAAACTGCGTTTTATTTTCTTCCGTAATAAATCCAACTGAAGCTTTTTGTTGATAATGTACAGAAACTGGCCTTTACAAAGCCCACACACATCGCTCAGAATGAGGAGCCTTGGAGCCGCTTAAACGACAACCCCACTGTATCCAGCATGAGGAGAAGTGCTCTGTATCATAAAGAGGTGAGCTGATCTTAATCCATGTTGAACACTATTCTGATTTTTATACAAAGATCACTCACATGACTTACACGGGCATAATGTGTATTTTGCATTTAAGGCCCCAAAAGACAGCCTGGACTTCCATCTCAGTGCTGCCTATGATAACCACCTGGATTTCCTCCTGAATAAGAATGAAACTTTGTTCCAGAGAGATACTCTGATGAAAGACTGGGGGTGAGGATCCCAAGCATTGCAAACTTTTTATTATTATTATTAAAAGAAATACCAGGCATTGTTTTAGCATCACATTTTCTTTAATTTATTTCCAGGGGTACCAATGATGATGCTCCAAAATATGATGATGATAATATGAACATAAGAGTGTGGGTAAACCCCCAGAAAGCTTCCATTTATAGCACTGAAGGAGCGATCGGTAAGAAACAACTCCAATTCATTGTGGGACTCATGTGGAAGTCCGTTTCCTCCAATGATGCGAAGAAGAAGAAAAAAGTCACTCCCGCAAATTTAAGTTAACATCTCGTAATGTTAACATCTCGACTTTTCCCTCCTCGCAATTTATCATCTACTTAACATTTATCGAGTGCCCCAAAAAAATATGAACCGACAAAGTCTTAAATCATCTCTATAAATAAGCTATAAACAGTCTGAATTCATCAGCTAATCAATACAAGCCGGACACTAGCGCGCGCAGAAAACATGCTTCACTTTTTACGCGCACGCTAGGAACTGCGTACGGTGCGCTGCGCGTGACGCAAATTTCGTAATCAGCAGAGTACGTGCGTCGCCAGATTTTTCTACTTTGTACACGCAGGTCGCCCATGCGCATTTAATTCTTTTGCACTATTTAGTTGTTCCACAGGGTGGCAACCCAGGACCGTTGATCAACGTAGTTGAACACTAAACGGAAGAGGCGAAAACGAATGCTGGTTAGAAAATACCTGCATTTCTATAATTCTAGCCTTAAAGAGTACAAGGATTTGTATATAGGTGCTGATAGTGGCAAGAGATTGTCCAAGCATTGCTCTTCGTGGTGTTGTAATTCTTCGTCGTCCTTCACGCCAGAAGCCCTGCTTTACTGTTCTGTACTGACTTGTAGGCTAGGAGGGGTAGTGCAAGTTGTCGTAATGCGCATGCACCGACCGCTTGTGTACGCATATAGGTCAAATGGAGTACAGTTTGAAAGGCTATGCGTACGACTGTGCGCACACGCTAGTGTACACGTAAAAAAAAAAAAAAAAAAAAGTTAAATAAAAAAATAAAAATCAAACGTATACCAGATGCTTAGTTACATTTCAGGTACTGCATCAAGTGGATGTCTAAATTGTGAGAAGAAGAAAAGAAAAAAAAAAGCTGAATGGTAAGATAAAACCTGTTACGTTTTATTGGACTTTTTCCTCCGTGGGGGAGACGGACTTCCATAGAATCACGGGTGTGAAAATGTAGCTTAATGAACAAGTTATAGCTGCGCCGCCATCTTAGAGTTAAGTTCAGAGTCTGAACCAGTTTCATTTAAAACATCGAATAAAATTTTACAATAGACTTTCAATCACTTAGAACTGACTACGGACCAGTTAACAGTTACATCTACTCTTTCCTACATCTTTGGTTGGACTTAAGTAAAAATCCGACAGGACCAGCCAAACATTTCTACAGCTGTATGAAACGCTTACACGGTCGTTTTGTTGCCTCGTAGTGTACGTGTCGCTGATGTTTAGTAGTGAATTAATCGGTTTCTGTTTGTTTTCTTTTCAGAGTCTCATCATGACGCTTCTACAAACCGAGGCTACTCCAGGAAGCATGATGGCGGCTTTTATTCGATTTAACGCCCAAGCTACATCCTTTTCATTCGGACTCGTTTGCAGCAACTAGCAACTTCTGGGATATAAGATAAATAAATAGATAGATACACCCACTGCCGTTATCCAAAGAAATAAACGAAAAATAAACTTTCCACTAGTCATGTTTTAATTTTGAACCGAAAGTAATACACGTATAATAGATTCTATCTAGCTAGCACAAGACACAGTTTAGCCCAAGCTAGCTTCGGACACACAGCTGCTGGGAAGAGTTATGGTGAAGATCAGAATCGCCTCTATACTCATAGACCGGAGAGCAAATGCTGGAGGTAAACCTCCAGAATCCCCCCGGCACTAGTATATCTGATCAATTCATCATTTCTAACCACAATCTCCATTGCGGTGCCCTGAAGCTGTTATCTGGCTATAAAAAGCCCAAACGCTCATCGCCACAGCGGGCTAACGAGTATCTTCTCATCATTTCTGAATCCGAGCAGGGCAGCAACACGGATCAGATCAAATAAGATCATGGTGTAGATTTTTAAAGATACAACTACTTAAGCATTCACACACATACACAAATACATTCATACAAACACTCAAACATAATAAACACTCAGATCACTCAAACACAACACACTCACCCAACAACACTCACGCAATAGGAGTTCGTTTCCGGGTCAGCGGCGTTTTATAGCACTCCGTTGAACTAGCAAAAAAAGTTAACAGTGCCCCCTTGTGGTCAGTGTGGGGTCTAAACGACGAAATTATGACAACATGCAGAACAATATCTAGACTAATATTGATTCCAATTGGTTGTTTAAAACAAACTATTATATTCTGAAATCTTGTTGCTTTACAAGCTGACTAGCTTTGATCTTTGATAGGAAATAAATGTCTTTCACAAAAAAAATTTAATTGGTTGATCTTTAGTGATAAGTTCAGAGTGGTTGTTGTTTTTGTCGACATATAAACCTTTTGAATTTAACTTTTCACTGCAGCCTAAAAATGTTAGTGTCCAAGGTCCTACAAGGAAGAGAAATTCACATTCATGCTCCTCATTCTATGAGTGTGGAAACCCAGCCAAACATTTATATTGTAGTTAAAACAATAAATTAAAATTAAAATGCAATCCCCAATTTTGCCCTATTCACAAAATCTTTACACAAAGAATCCTGCCAAAATGTAAATAAATAAAAATCATATGGCATGACTACATTTTTCAGTGAGCATATGTGATAGATAAAATTTAATAAATAAATTTTTATAATAATTAAATAATAATAATAAACATATTTTTTAATTTCATTATCTTCATAATGTTAATTCATAACTAGAATGGAAATGGTAACAGGGAAAAGGAAATCAATGGAAATCATTGCAACAAAATACATAATACCTGACAAAATAACTAAAGTGCAATATTTAACAATTTGTTAAAACCATAGAAGCGCCCCAATTGTAGTTCAATATTCATCATGACTCCACTTAAATTAACAGATACTGTATGCTTCTCAACACAGCCCTCCTGCCATGACTTTTGACAAATGTCAGGGCCCTACAAGATTTTTAGCGATAGACTGTATCCTATACAGTTGTCTTTGCTATTTTTACATCTCTATATTTGCCAAACAGAATCAGGAGTTCAGGAATCTATTTTGTTTGTTGTATGACTACACCTAACTGTTGACAGGGAGCAGTTAATCTGGGATTTCATTCCAGGTTAATCTTGGGTGGTGTAATGGGATTGCAAGCAATGACTGCAACCCATGTTAATAACCACATTGAAGAAACATCATCTGTGAAACCCTGTGGCTTCACCATCAGGCACAATGAAACAAACAATGGCATGTGTTGAGTGAGTGAGTGGTATTTAGGGGGTTTCTGTAGGAAAATGTGCTGAAATGGGAACTTCAATCTGCTTGATGATGTGTGTGATGTAGGAACAGAGAGACTGTCATGGCAGTGATATTTTAGTCAGTGATATATTGGAAACAAATATGGGACAATGTGGCTTGTCATGGGACACAGTGTATTTCATATATTGTACATGCAGGTTTTTTGGATCTCTGTTTATTTATTTTTTTTACTTTTCAGTGGTGCTCTTGAATTAAACTTTGAGAATTTTGGAGCAGTACTTAGATACGGAATTTCTGTATAATAGTTAGAAAATTTCCATAAAATTACACAGTTTGATATTCAATTATAAGTGGTTGAATATTTTCAAATGTTAAAACCCTGAAATAAATAAAACTTGCACAAATTTTATTTTACTTTTACAAATTTTACAAAGACTGCACTTGTTCAAAAGAAGTGGTTATGGTCATTTTTAACATTTGTACAAGTTTAAGTTGGTTTCAGGGTTTTAACATAAAAAAAATTACAAGTATTATAATAAATACTTATAAATATTATAAATATATCAAATTAAATAAATATTATAATATAAAAGTTGTATGTCTACTTAGAAATTTTTTCCCCTCTCCCATTCCACAATTCCCCACCAATCTCATTGACTGTATATACACAAGTACATATTCTTTCTCCATTGAGCTGGTATGTTTTGATGTTGTCACTGTTGTTACTGTTTTAAGCTGTTTAAGCTACTGTTTTGATAGTATGACATGTTAGAGATGAAACAGTGAGAGGGTCAGAGGTCAGGTCAAGTAGGCATTTATCGTCGTTTCTCTCATCACATACAGATGCAACGTCTGGAATGAAATATAGTTCTCAGAATCACAGTGCTACAATAAACACAGGGCAACATAATAAGACATCAGACGTTAACACAGTGCCAGACAGTGCAAAATTGGATAAAGACAATAGACTATACTATACAGTAGACAATATGGTAACCATTAGACACTACAGTAGAGGAAACCAAAAACTCTATTGCAAGTAGCAGTGATAATGTACACACTTGTTAGACCTGAGCAGCAGTAGAACATGTAAGGAATATATGTTAGTTTGTGCTGGTCAAGGAAAGACTGGGATATATGTATACAAGTATCAGGACAAAATAATAGGACAATGTATGGCTTCCATTTCCACTGGAAATGTAAGAACTACTGTGTTAAACTTAAAGAATCAAGCTGCTTGGTTTGCAAAATTCCATTTATTTTAATAGGA
>JANDJT010000190.1:19720458-19734033 GCA_024331685.1 Stegophilus panzeri | reverse complement strand
GTCACATGAAAAGATATAATCAAATATTTACAAAAATGTGAGGGGTGTACTCACTTTTGTGAGATACTGTACATGCTTCAGATATCATTGTTAGGCAGTAACAGTGGATATCTTGAGTGTCAGGTGAGTCTGACTTCCATCACTTTTTAGCTACATTAGTGCTCAGACACCGACACATCTTAGTTGATTGATTACATTTAGGGTAAGGGGAAAGCTGCCACAAAACTATTTCTTCTTATTTATTTTATTTAATTTGTTTATTTATGTATGAATTTTGAATTGACCAATAAGGAGTTATGTCAAAAATAATTATTCAACAATCTTTTAGCTGCAGAATAACGATGAACATGATATGAATCTATAATGCCTATAATGTGCCTGGAACACATTAAAGTATATTTCTGAGTGCATAGTTATACATAATTTAGCAATTAACTTTTTAACAGAATTACTTTTGTTCTGATTTCCAGACCTCTGCATGTCTGATGACAGTTCGCTGTCTGATGCTGCTGCCCATGATGATGGTGAAGGCCACTTCCTTTTATGCAACTCATATAACTGAAATTTAAATTTAAGCATTTTCAATCTAAATGAAGGCATTTTTCTGTCACAGATTTAGAGCCAGGTCCAATGTCCCCAATGGCTATGGACTCTGTGACTGGTTTCCAGCATGTGCTGACCCTCTTGCCTTGTCATGGTGCAAAACATGAAGGTTCTAGCTTCAGCCTGGAATACAAGCGATCACCCATCCAAAACATGCCATGGAGAGAATCCAGTCTAGATCAGCCATATCAGAAACAGAAGAAGCTTCCCTCTGCCAGCAGCAGCAGGTCAAGGTAAAGCTATGGAAAATTTACTAACTTGGTCATTCAAGTGATTTGAATCTTTAGGAAAGACGATAATCTTTTTTTTTTTTTATTTCTGTTAAACATACAAATACTTTTTAAGTACAAAACTATAAGTGCACCATTGTTTTATGGTCAATTTGCATCCTTGTGGCTGATGACATGACAAACATATAATCTGACCATTTTAATGAAACATTTTGCTGAATGTTGTTTCTAAGGGCCTTTACTAGTGTCATTAATTAGTAATTAATTCATTTCCCATGTAGGCTTTTGTATGTTTTTGGACCTTATTAATAGTAATTAATTAATAATTAAATCAATTAGATTGCATCAGGCTATTGATGATGAAATCACAGCCAGGGTCACTAATGTTTCCATAAAGACAAAAATCAATAGGTCAATCGGTTTAGCATACACTGTAGAATGAGTGTGATCTATGTGTGTGTCAGCAGCAGTCCAACAGGATCCTCGATAGACCAGAGACTCAATGACATTCCTCCTGCTCCCCAGTTTGTGTTCAAAAGCCTGGCAATGCGCAACAATAACTCCAACAGCGCTCCCTCCACCCCGGAGCTGCCACTGCGCCGCCACATCTCCCACTCCTTCAGGTAATCCAGTCTGGGCCGATCCAAATGCCACAGATTTAGAATACAGCAAATTTTATTGGAAGGGTTTTGGACTCCAATATTCAAAATAATTTCAGGCTGTGTGTTTAGTTGAATAATTTTCAGACAGAACTGTACCTGAACCTGTATTTGGTGTGGAAGAGAACAAGGGGTTAAATTGGGTGCATGCAAAAGACGGCTAAGCCCCCACACTTTCGGTTTATGTGAACACAAAGCATAGCTGAGTTTCAGTGGTAGAATTTGTTGGAAATTTGAATCATACTACACAGCAATGTGGTTTCACACTCCTTTATAGAAAAATATATCCCTTCAATCAAGGCAGTTATTGTGTCTCTATGTACATGTAATCAAAATTAAGCAAAATGTGGTTATTTTGTCATTTTCTTGTAGACAATAATCAGATATTGAAAGAATCAGACTTAAGGTCAAAACCTAAGGTCTGGCTACCCACTTGTAGTTCAATTAAGCTCTTAATACAGAAACATAAATATTTGTTTCAATCCCTTTTCCATTATGTCAATACTGAAAGCTCTGTATAATAATCCATAAACTGAACATTGCTGTTCCCACAGTGCTGGTGCCTATAATAGAAGCAGGCCTCGCCCCACCTTCTAAATCCCAGTTTAACTCCTGGGCAGAACACAATGACAAATTTAAAGTATACTGTAAATATAGAATTCAATATTTTTGAATGTGCTTTCAATTACCCATTGTCAAAGAGCATAATATTTGGTAAGGGAAACATTTCAGGGGATCATTTTTATATCAACTCATATAGAAGATCGTTCTCCGCATTCAGTTGTTAAACATTGTAAAAAAAATAACATTTTCGTTTGATGTTTGTTCTTTCAAAATATTCAAGATTTACAAATATTGTATGAGGTACTGCATCAAGAAGTGTGAACATCATCTATACGAGTAGAGCATAATGCTAATAAAGATTACCTCCGATATACAATATACTGTTATACTGCATTTTGAGTTTAGCTTTATTGATGAATATAATAATAGAAATAGAAGATGTTAGTGTTAACAGATAGGATAAGCACATTCATGTGGTATACTAAAGGTATATCTTACATATTTCATATAAGTTCTAAATGACCTATTACCTATTTATGATTATTAAATAGGTAATAATTAGGATTTTTAAAGTATCTGATGCAGTTAGATGATGTTATGATGTTTACAACAGGTTTCCCAGAACCAAGCCAGAAGTAAGCAAACCGAGCTTAGATCTGAGCCATGGAAGGACGAAGCTCCCGCGTCGCCGCGTCACTGACTTTGCCTTGGCTTACTCAGTGCAGCGTCTGTATCAGTGCAGCTCAGAGGACAGCAGCTCAGAGCACTCCATATCCTCCTACAGCAGCTCATCCAGCCATGAGTTAACATCTGAGGTAGCCAAATCCTGCCCACCTCCTTACGGTTTCCACCGCATCGCTCAAAACAAGTCCCAAGTCCAGCGCACCAGCACCAACATCCTTCCCAAAAACAACCACACTGTGAGCAAACAAATAAACAAACCAACTGTGACCAGCCCCTGTCGAGATAATAACCATGACATGATGCTGCCAGAGAGAGATATGAGAAAGCTGAACCTGGCTTTGATCTCCACAAACACAAATAAGCAGCAAGTAAATGTGACTTCACCTAAGTGTATAGTTAAACCCCCTCCGCCGTACCATAGGCCGGCTCGCACACCTTCATTGAAGGAGTATCCCAATCATCCTAGCAGGCTGCTTCCTCGAGATGTCGTCACAAACGACCTCAGGGCATGGCATGCAAGGAACAATGTGGGAGAAATTAAGCTTCAGCCACTGGAACGTCACGGGTCTATGCGTGTTAAATACTCAGCATATCAAGAGCCACCACCCTACCACCAGATCCAGTCTCGGAGACAGGTAAAGAATTTAATTGTTGTATTATACACGTTGCATGTGCTGAACTGATCATAAATAGATAAAATAACTCTGAGGAAAGTAGTATGAATTAATAACTAATATTTGTTTCTAATAATAATATTAAGAAGAAGAAAAAGAGTGCACAAAGCTATGTCTGATACATTGTTGTTCTGATTCTTTTGCAAACTCCTCAGAAAGTGATCCTACAGCGAGCTCATGATGGAACTCCTCTGCAGTGGTATGAAGAAGAAGACTGCGAGATCGTAAGCCAGGTCTAGACCACAGTCAGCTAAAATGCAGAAGCATCTTTCACCATCTTTGTTCTATACATGTCATTAATACATATCTTTTTGTAAATCTATTTATTGAGCCAATGGACTCTGATGCTGTCTGAGAGTAAAATGCTGATTCTGAGTAAAAGGTGAAGCTGAGCCAAATTGATGTGGCACTGATTTTCACCAAGTGTAGGGCCCTTCATCACTTAAACACTGACTGAAATTCAAGTCTAAGAATTACTTAATCGTAAGGCATCATGCCAAATTCTCGGTGATTATTATTATTATTATTATTATTATTATTATTATTATTATTTATTGGTCCATCTGTACAGTTACTATTTCTTAAAAAAAAAAAAAAAAAAAAAAAGTCTCATGAAAAGTACAATTTGAAGTATATGCTTGTGTCTGGTACACAGTTTTTTATACCCTAGTGTTTTGGATCCCCAATTATGTAAAGTAATACATTATGCTTTAATATAATATTTATGCTGTTTTTACTCTTCTAAGATTAATCTCAGTCCTTTTCTTACACGTTTTATTGTTTCTACATTTACAATATTATTGTTAGATGCTGCTATGCCGTTTGGTACTATTTTCCTTATTCAGATGTCCTAAAGCAGCAATTCCTCGCTATAATATATATTTGTGTACTAACAACTTAATATGTATGGACTGTTATTTATAATAAAATATACTCTATCAAGATTGCTCATCATTTCACTATCTCCTACCACACAAACAACTGCAACTGATAAACGTGATTCTTGTATAAAACATTGCCATCTTTACTGTATGGGATATACATGGATTACACTTATTTGATGAAAAAATATATAAAGTGCCAATACTTGTTTTCTACTTTATCTTCATCCAATGATAGGTCAACCTTTCCACCCCACCACTTATATTATTTAATTCATTTCATTCATTAGTGCTCTATGCAGCAATTCCATCCATAAATCCCCTTTCTGTACCGCTTATCCTATACAGGGTCGCAGGGAGCCTGGAGCCTGTTCCAGAGAACTCAGGGCATGAGGCGGGGGACACTCTGGACAGGGTGCCAACCCATCGCAGGGCACAATCACACACACACACACACTCACTCACACACCCATTCACACATCCATCCATCCATCTATTTTCTATACTGCTTATCTTTTAGGGGAACCTGGAGCCTATCCCAGGGAGCATCGGGCACAGGGTGGGGTACACCCTGGACAGGGTGCCAATCCATTGCAGGGCACACTTACATACACATTCCCACACTACTTTTTGGAAATGCCAATCAGCCTACAGTACATATCTTGTGACTGGGCGGGGAAGTACGGGGAGAACGTGCAAACGTGCATAGAGGGTGGAGACAGGAATCGAACCCCCGGAGGTTGTATATCATATAAAACATGGGGATTCAGAGTATTTTATGATGACGTGTGTGATTTTGTGTTGTTCTGTACATTATGCATGATGGATCTAATATCACCTATTTGGCCCAAGGCTTTCTATAATGGACAGTTCATTCCAGGCCAGCAAGTCTTCTCGTCTGGACCCTGCAATGTATGTAATGTTTGTTCCCGAGACAAGAAATGCAGTTCTCCTCTATAAGCAGTATGCATCTTCACTATAAAAATTTAACCTGCAGATACAATTTTAAGATCTATAGTCACATTTACCTTCTTCTTCACTGTCCACTGCTCTTTGATTTTTGTAACTGTGTTGGTCTCCATTTGTCTCCCGTGACAAATGAAACAAATTTGAAGACATTTTAATATGAAGTAATTAGACAGAGGGAACAGTAGAGCACACTTACAAAATGTATTCAAATCAACTTATCTGTAAACTCGTGTTCAACTTTTACTTGGACCTTTCTGACTGTCATACTGAACGCAAGAGTCTTCTGACTTTGGATTGCCAAATCCGCCAGGTGCAAGAAGTTCTTTTAGCAATTATTTTAGATAGAAAATGGTCAGTATGCAAGGAATAATTAACTGCTAGACCACAGAACAAACCCAAGCTTGAGAAATAAGATTTGTGGCTCTTACCAGGTCCATCCGTGCTTTCTGGCCATCCCATCTATTGCTTCACACTGTGACAAACTATGTAATCTTGTTACGAGATAAAGATGAGCATCAAAGTGGCCAGTAACCACAGTTAATTCCATGTACCGTCATAGTAGTGTCTAGAACAGATGGCTAGATTGAGGGGAAACATCAACAAACAATTTGACTCATCATAGATATGCAAATATAATTTCAGGCAAGAAATTTGCGTTTAATACAAGCAGAGCATCTGTGGTTCCATGAACACCAGATAACTGCAAAGGGCCGTGAGAATGAATGGACACCAACACATGCAAGCCAATTGCCATAGGTGTCCTACCCTTTTTGCAGAAATGATCTAAAAACAAACTTTAAAAGATGCAGGTTGACATCCTGTATGCACTCAGAAGGCAGGGACTTAAGGGACTTCAGTACAAAGAGATCCCACACTGGGCTGTTGAGGTGGTGTCTGAGATAAGCCTTGCTCCCTTCAGAAAGGCTGTGACCAGTTTATGATCCCATCCACGGTGCTGTGATACCCGTAATGTTGCCACATACAGAATATACAACACAGATGGGGACTTTCCACTGTCTAGCAGTCCTTGAAGGTTAGTACTCTAGGAACTGGGCAGTGCATTGAATCAAGATGATTGGAGGGCACACCAGTCAAAGAATTCTACTGGGGGCTCTAGCATTCATGATCATGGTTCTCAACCTGCTCTTCACTCCGAAGGGCCAAACTTATTTGTGCAAGTAACCAGGCTAATGGAGCCAAACCATTCCTCCCATTTGGGACCACAGATGTATTCAGGGAGGAATCTGCCAAGGTGACAAGTGACTGCAGCAGCGAAAAGTAAGGCACAAACAGGACATTGTGTTCTGATAGATTAATTCTGTGCAGTGTGGGGAGAATCAGTAATAGAGGTAGAAAAACATGCTGTAGACAGTAAAGACAGTTGTGGACCATTGTGTGTCCTTATCTAGCAGACTGTTCAGCTCTACCAGGGATAACAACATTGATGAAGAAGCCCGACTGTGCCGTCAAATTTTTTCTAGATATGGGTTCCCACTCTCTCGGGCACATGCGCTTTCATCAGCATGTCTGCTGCAACATTGTGCTCTCCTGCCAAGCAAAGTGCACTCAGTGGGGCTAACTGTGAGAGGGCCCACCTGAGGAGCTTTAGTGTAAGGCAGAGAGCATGATCTGAATTTGTGCCACCCTTGTGATTGATGTCTCTGACCATTACAATGTTATCTTTGTGGACCAACACATAGTGGGACTGTATAAGAACCAACAAAATAATTTAATTGCCAAATAGACCACTCTTAGTTCCAATTGACTGTGTTATACCAAGGATCCACACTATCCCTAAGCAAGTAACATGGTCAAATAAGTCATCCTTCATGAAAAGAACAGTACAGATCTGAATAATTGACAGTGAGTAGCTATGTGACTAGGGATATTTTGCTGGCATGGGTCGAGTTCACTTGTTCTCAGAGGTTCCCAACCCAGGTCCTGGGTACCCCATGTTCTGCATATTTTAGCATTTTCCCTGCTCCCAATATTTTGAGATACTGGATTTTTGATTTCAATGAGCTGTAAGCCATAATCAAGTTTAAAATATAAAAAGGCTTGAAACATTTCACTTTATGTGTAATGAACCTAAAATATTCGAGAAGTTCCATTTTTCAAATTAGAGAAAAAAAAAAATATTACTTTTCCACAATATTCTAAATTTGAGATGCATCTGTACAAGAATCACATTTAAAAGAGCAGCCTATATTACCTTAAGTGCCTCAAATAATTTGTCTTTTCCAAGACCTCACTAATATCAGTCTCCTTTGATGATTTTTCAGGCATCTACCATAACTAGACAGCGATTTTATATATATTTTTGACCAAAGAAGAACATTATTAATGACACAACCATGACTTGATTAGAGAATTTCATAAGTTGTTTCAATACAGACATATGGTATAACAGAGCAAGAGAGAAAACAGACAGAACAGATCTTGGATCACTCCACATTTATTATTGAAAAGGTACAAGACAGAATCCCTAATAGAGACGCTGAGGCTTTCCCATGCTGCTCTTGATGTAGAGGGCTCTGACATTCTGCCAGTTCTTCTTTAGCAGAGACACCAAGAAGTTAACAGCGAGATGAATGTTGTACACCAGCTCATCCTCAGTCATCCTTACATGGCCCACTGCCACAGCCAGACACAGCACCTGAGCAAATCACATAAACAAAGACATTAACATACAATTCACATCAAGGAATTCATAGACAATCACTACATTTAACAGTTCTACAAACAAATTGTACCTTTTTCATCTGGAATTTGATTGTGGATTTGACCTCATCCACCTTGGTATTCAGGTTCTCGTTGTGGGTGAGCAGAGAGGGGAACTTTCCAGCTTTGTTCAGGCCAGGGCCCAGGATACGAGGGATCTGCTTAATCAGGGACTCAGAAGCCAGGAAGGCATCGTATTTCTTTGCTGTGGAGCACAGGCAAGTTTTAATTAACCTAACCATGATTTGTAAGTCTATTAAGCTTCTAAAATCACCTAGTTTTATCAGGACACTGATTGTTCAATACTGTGATTGTGCAGGACAATACATGTCCACAACACACCCACTTGCAACTTTGCAACACTGCATGCTTATTTTAACAGCAAGCTCTGCTAAATTCACCGTGCATGACTGTCACAGTTCAGCAAAACCTGGCTCACCACGCAAAAGCAAAATTCACAAGTCGCTGAACCCAAGCGTTGCCATGCCACTGCACTTAATCATGTGAAACCTCACAGAAATGCCCACCAACCAAACATGAGCAGAGAGGCCATGCAGCAGCTTCAAACCACAAAATGACCAATACCATAGTAAAGAAGCTCAACTGCTGTTCATGTGTGTTCAACAATTTTGTAAATATCAAAGGCATCGCTGAACTCAGGTTCGATGCAGTAATATGCAGCACTACAGTTTTACTATGTATCGTGAACATATTACAAGAATCCACGGGGATGAATGCTCAATCCATTGCCTACGTGCCACTTTTAAGACATATCCGATGTGAACGGAGAAGCATCCTGGAGAGGTTGCGGTATACCACATCACTTGTATTTTTTTTAAAAAAGGTTTTGTTTGCGGTCACCCTGATTTACTAACCATTAAATAAATTTAAAAAAATTACAGTGAACACCTGTTCTATTTAACCATTTAAATTATATGCAAACTTTGTATTTAGAAAGAAAATAACATTAGAAGAAAAAAAGAAATAAAAAGAAATACCCAGTTTCTTGACCATCTTCTTGTTCTTGTTGAGCTTTTTGAGTGCCTCAATGTCCATGTGTGGGATTTCGGCAGCCTTGGCTTCATCGCAATGCTGCTGGTCACCGAGAACACACACTGAGAACTTGGGACGTGGAGTGGTCTTCAGCCTGTCAAGAACAAAAGGAACAAACCCACTGATACCACAAAAAGCAGCAAATGCTCGCAGGCCAAGTGATGCAGAACAGGAGTCTTACCCATACCACGTTGTCTGGTGTACGGTGCCGAAAGCACTGTCATAATTAAATGGTCGGCTTAGGGATAAAAGCACACACAATGCCCAACCCGTCAGCCTCCCCTCATGTTTTAAGACCCAGGGTAGGGGTCCGTCTGCTTTAACAGCCCAGCTCTGGGGTGCAGGCAGACTACCCAGGGCTCTTCTCCAAGCCTACTACTAGCCTACCTGAGTAATTCAGCTCACCTTCAGGATGAGCATGATTTTATTAAGATATGTACATATAAATACATGTTATATAATTTATTGGCACACCCAGGCAGGGTAGGGTGCAGGCTGAGAGAAGGTTGGGTGAAACAATAAAGGTCCGAACCTGACAGTGCCTGAAAAACGCTTGTCCTTCTGGGGATCATAGTTCTTCAAGCTGATCTGCAGCTCCACAGTTTCCAGAAACCTGAACAAGTAAGGATGGTTAATAGTCATGTAATATTCAGAGACAAACGATATTACATGGATTACATTTATTGCAAGGCATTCATGCCATGATGCAAGAATCAAGTAATTAAACACTTGAGATTGTACATTGTAACTTCAGTAAAGCAATTACACATTCAGTGTTACTGTAAAACAGCAGAAAGGTACTAAAAAGGTATAAATATCAGATTCTCACTTTCTCCTCTTGGAAATGGAGCCAGCCTGGACCTCCCGAACAGCCTCGTACAGCGTATCTCTTGAGACTTTACTGGAATTAAAACACAAATATCTCAACTGTGTTTAAAAATGAAAAATAAAATTAAATTTCGTACCGCAGAGGGGAAAAAACACACCGATTCGGTTGTTGTGCCAGATTGTGACTGCTGTAACAACTCAATCGGCGCGATCTATGCTACTAATGCTAAAATAATACTAAACGTAATCTTCTACAACCCAATATAGTAACCAAATATATGTTAAAGATATGTTGTGTGAATCGAAACATGTATATTATTAGATGAAAGTCGGATAGTGCCTAGATTTCACTGGATTAAGATTTTGAGCGCTGGTTTAAAATACGAGGAGCCGGTAGTTCACCAAAGGCGCAGCATAAAAACTGAGTTTTGTAAATTTCCTGAAACCTCTTTGGCAGCACAACCATCAAAATACAACACATGTCTATTACTCAGTCTAAACATTTGCGTTTGAAAAATAAAACTATACCAATTGAATAAGTTTTTAACTCGCTTTTTACCGTACCTCATTTTAGCTCGTCTTCCCAGCCACACGGAGCTCGAAAAAGGAAGGACGGCAGGAAGTGACGATGATTATAGGCGTCCAATGTTCAAACACGGACTGCCGAAGCGTCCATGTTTGTTGTGGCCAAAAAAGGTCATTTTATAATACGAATATTATGCTGTACGTATTGTACACATTATTAATGTTTGAGTGTTGCTATTCTAAATTATTAAATCCGCTATTAAAATCCTTTTGTATTTGGATCAAATACATAAAAATGTAGTTCTTGTAAATGTACGGTTTTTACAAAAAAGTTATTTTTTATCTACAATTGTTTAATCATTCAAATGAAGCTTGTAATAATAATAATAATAATAATAATAATAATAAAGAACAGAGCAAGTAAAGTTTTGCAGTATCTGTACAGTACATGTACAGCTCAGTGTTACTGTGAAGTACAGCTACATCTACAGGGTGGCACAGTGACACAGCAGGTATTGTTGCCACCTCACAGCTCCACAGTCCCTGGTTTAACCCTGAGCTCAGATTACTGTCTGTGTAGAGTTTCAGTGCATGTCCTTCCCATGTCCATGTGGGTTTCCTCTGGGTTCTCAGGTTCTCTGGTCCCCCCCAGTTTGCATATTATTAACTTTTTTCACCTTATCCAAAACAAAATCAGTGTTCTCTTGACTACTTGAACTAATACTAAACTCAAACAGCATACATACTTTGCTCACTGTCCCCCAAAAACTAGACAGTCTTATTGGATATATTGTATTGGACAAGCATATAAATGCAAAAATTACTTTCCAAAACAGCTGAAATCCATGAACATAGGGTGGTCTCCACTGAAGGCAAGATGGCTGAATGGATCTCATGCTGCCTTTATACAAATTCACATACTATAAATATCTTTCAGTATAACTATGACATCAGATATATACAGAAAGAGGTCTCTACAATCATCTGACCATTTCTGACCTCTCTCATATTTAGCAAGCATGTGGTCTATACATTAATTCAGCTGAGGGTCCCCAATAGTCACAGTCCTTCCATCATTGTTTATAAGTTACTTTTGCATTAGAAAACTTCTGGGTTTTTTTTTTTTTTTTTTTTAAATAAATGTCCCTTATACAGTGCAAGTATTTTAAAAAAATGTTTTAATACATTTGAATGTTCATTTAATAAACATATACAGTTAGAAAGAGACAAAGAAACAATCTTATAATGTACAAAACAGAAATAGATAAACATGCACACCTTAGTGTCATTATGAAGTAAGGCAACATGTTTATATATTTACACTTACTATTACAATTACAAATAGATGCCTATAAAATCCCTTTTTTAAAATTTTAACAAAACTATATAATATACATTAATGACAAATACGCTTTAAAGCAGCTTGGAGGGACTTCTTCAGGAATGTCTCATTAAATGAAATACAGCAGGACAGTGTGTGATGACATGCAGCATTCACCTGAAAGAGAAACACAGCAGAAGCAGAGAAATATTAATATAATAATTTCAATTGGCCAAATTATTATTTCTTAAAATGGGCTGAACTAGTGACCATTTTGGGTTTAATGAGTAATCATTTATGTCACAATTTCTCATTTCACCATTATTATTTAAATAAATGCAATAAAATATACAGAGCAACAATGTTTTACATATAGAATAAACACAGTAGATGTTTAAATTAATCATGAAAAGCACACCTACAAGGATAATAATTTGATATGATATTAAAAAACAACACACCAACACAAGAACACCACGGTTTTTAGACTTGAGTAAATAGGTCCATTATTATTTGACTCACATGAGACTGGAACTTCGTCAGGACAGTGAGCGTCATTTTGGCGAACTTCATAGACTTGGCGAAGTGTGGAGCCTGACTGCTCAGTTGATAAGTGAATAGAGAAAAAATCTCTTCACTCAGCTCAATCTTTAGAAAGTGAGAAGTAACCAAAAGACAATATATGCTCATAAAACAAACATCATTATAAAGGGAAAGTACTAGGAAGAAAATTAAAGATAACAACCAATCATAAGCTGATAGTGGATTTAAAGTGGAAAAATCCAACCTGAATTATTTGCATATCATTATATATACTGTATATATTCACCATCAGATTTTCACACAAGTCCTCAAAGTAGACAAAGAGAAACCAATTAAACAAATGAGACAAAAATATTATACTTGTCATTTATTTATTGAGGAAAATGATCCAATATTACATATTACATAGTTTCCGGTAACTGATGATCAGTCCTGCACATCAGCTTGGAGGAATTTTAGCTCATTCCTCAGTACAGAACAGCTTCAACTCTGGGATGTGGAGGGGTTTCCTCACATGAAGTGCTTGCTTCAGGTCCTTCCAGAACATTTCTATTGGCTTAAGGTCAGGACTTTGACTTGGTCATTCCAAAACATTAACTTTATTCTTCTTTAACCATTCTTTGGTAGAACAACTTGTGTGCTTAGGGTCGTTGTCTTGCTGCATGACCCAATTTCTCTTGAGATTCAGTTCATGAACAGATGTCTAGACATTTTCCTTTTAGAATTCGCTGGTATAATTCAGAATTCATTGTTCCATTAATGATGGAAAGTTGTCCTGGCCCAGATGCAGCAAAACAGGCTCAAACCATGATACCACCACCACCATGTTTCACAGATGAGATAAGGTTCTCATGCTGGAATGCAGTGTTTTCCTTTCTCCAAACCTAACACTTCTAAACCTAACACTTCTAAAGCAAAAATTCTATTTTGATCTCATCCATCCACAAAACATTTTTCCAATAGCCTTCTGGCTTGTCCACATGATTTTTTAGCAAACTGAAGATGGGCAGCAATGTTCTTTTTGGAGAGCAGTGACTTTCTCCTTGCAACCCTGCTATACACACCATTGTTCAGTGTTCTCCTGATGGTGGAATCATGAACATTAACATTATCCAATGTGACAGAGGTCTTTAGTTGCTTAGAGGTTACAAGGAGTTAATTTGTGACCTCACAGACTATTACATGTCTTGCTCTTGGAGTGATCTTTGTTGGTTCACCATTCCTGGGGATGGTAACAGTGGTCTTGAATTTCCTCCATTTGTACACAATCTGTCTGAATGTGGATTGGTGGAGTCCAAACTCTTTAGAGATGGTTTTGTA
>JANDJT010000190.1:19701866-19717586 GCA_024331685.1 Stegophilus panzeri | reverse complement strand
TCTTACCCATTGTTATGAATGACTAAGGGAATTTGTCCTGTGTGTTACCTCATATTTATACCCCTGTGAAACAGGAAGTTATGGTTGAACAATTTCCTGTTCCTAGTCACCCAGGTGTACTAACAAAATGTAAAATATCAAATATATTTTTCTCATATGAATTCATAAGGGTGCCAATAATTATGGCACACATATATTAAACAATTTTTTTTGATAAACATGTGTTTGCAATTGTTTGATATCCTTGAGAGCAGAGTATTTTTGTGAATTATTTGAACAAAAGATCAAAAGGTTAAACAATAAAGACAATTTTTCACAGCCATCTTTGCTCATATTTACCAAGGGTGCCAATATTAGCAGAGGGTACTGAAACGCCATAAGTTAAGACACAACACCAGTTATTCAATTAAGAATGCCGCTGAATAAAAGGAGGGTGGGCTCAAGCTTTGTGTGTTTAAAAATCGGTTCTGTTTGCTGCACATCTTTTAATGCTGTGCAACACTTTATTCGAGCCAGTACCAAATGACAGATAAATGACTGATCTGGTACATCTCAAGCTGTAATGTGCCGTATACCCCCTAGTGTGTTGCGGACAGGAGGGGCGCAAGGGATTTATGGCTGAAAGTCGCCCAGACACTCGGTTTGGCATGCTCAAACATTTACAGTATACACAACTTTAACAAATGATTGATAAACGAGGCCCAATGTGTGTATGATGTGTATGAAGTGCACACCTTGCCGAGTAAAAGGTTCTTGATGATAACTGAGGCTGTGCTGTGGCTGAGATCTGGAGATAGAGCCAGCACGCTGCTACAGAAATGTGGTAAACTCTGCTCAGGTGTTTCAGGCAAACACAGCATTGCACAAAACACCTCCAGCTGCACAAAGACATGAAGGCAATGTGATCAGTATTAAATATCACACATTACTTGTGACTGAATCAACTAAAAGTAATGGAGAAGACAATTTCTAAACAGTTTTGTATGTGTTGTGCATTTCCAACACTTCTAATAGTTCATACCTGATTTGCATCACATTCATTCAACACTTTAAGTGCAGGCGCACAGCTCTCATCCCACTGCAGAGAAACAAGAAAAACATGATTTTCATTGCAATTGCTAAATAGTAATGTGTTTCACTGATAATAAAAAGGAAACTTTAATACCTCTGTTCCAGAGTCCAATAATTCTTTTATCAAAGGAAGAGCTGCCTAGAAAAAAAAAAATCCAGTAAATGTAAATTTCTTACAGAACATCCAATGTGATATGCTAGCATCTCATAACAGCATTTAAATAAACATAGCTATGATCATACTTGGTTTGGAATTACAGTCAGATAACTGCACGACCCAATATTACAGTTTTCAAATGATACAATTATTGAAAAGCAACACAAATATGATTTAATAAGGGAAGCTGATAGTATTTTTTTTTTGTTTATTACACTACCAGAACCAATCAGAAGACACACTGATTCAATCATTTTCCTTCCGCTTTTCCTGAGATTTGCAGTGGCAACAGGCGATAAAGGTCATCCCCGGCTTCTCTATCCCTAGCCACAGATTCCAGCTACTCCTGGGAGATACCCAGATGTTCCCAAGCCAACTGGGAGATGAGGCACTCAGTAAAACTCTGAACCAAGACATTCTTTTGAATATTTGATGACAGCTGAATTAAAATGTAGAATTGTGAGTATTTACCTTACGTTTTTTGGATCCCCCCCATTTTTCTCACCAACATGGTCACGTGCCACCCCACCCACAAGCCAGCTCACCCCAATCATACGCCAGCTACCAAGTTGGCAGATTGAAGGCTAACAGGTGCTAACTCCAAGACATGTAAAGCAAGCCAACTGCATCTTTTCAAACTGCTGCTCATGCTGCATCACAGGGCAGCATAACACAATCACAAGAAAACCCTATGTTCTATTTTGCATTCATGTCCATGATTGGATAGTGTCGCTGTGATTGATAGGAGAGAGAGACTATGACATCCCTCCCACCCATTTTGCTCCCGGGCCATGGATGGCTGTGGCGTTGTCGGGATTCAAATATGCGAATGCTCTTCTGTTGCACCACTCAGGTGCCAGAATTTTCCTTAGCTTAAGAAAGCATGCTGGTGGAAAGGTCAGAAAGGGAAAAGAGAAAGACTTTCTGAGACATTGACTATTTATATTGGAAAAGGTCACCAACCAAAGGATCATGACCAATGACATTAATCTTTCCTGAATTTCTAAGGACAGAGGGGGAATTAGTGACAGTATACAATTAAATTGTATATTTTACTTTAAATTTTTATTTACCATATGCACCAGAGATATAATCTCAGCTTTAGGAACTGGCATACTTGTAAGGTTTCCACACCACCTCAATTGATTCCTCTCAGTTCGGAGGAGTAGCAGAGCACTTCCAATGTTCTCCTGGAGTGCTAAGCTCTTCACCCTATAGGTGAAGTCAGAGTCATAGATTGACTGAAACAAAGAGCTTCATCTGAAACTGAGCTTCTGCTTCACCACCACAGACCAGTATAATGACTAACACTGCTGCCTATGACTGGATCCCATTTGTTAATCTCATGCTCTCTTTCACCATCACCTGTGAGTACTTGTGGATCTGAAGTGGGCATTCCACTCTTTTCTGGGAGAGAACCATAGCCTCAAACTTGGTATTCCTAATTATCACCCAAATTATTTTACACTCAGCAGCTAAGCAGTAAAGTTCATCTCGGAGTTCCACTTCTGATGGTGCCAAGAGAACAACATAATCTGCAAATAACAGGGATGTAACTTCTAGGCACCCATACTGGACAGCTCTCCAACATGGTCTGCGTCTGTCCATGAAACTCACAAACAGGAGTGGAGACAAGACCTACCCTTAAACTGTGTTGACTTAGGGTGTTTTCACACCTGGCTTTGTTTCAGAACCTGGTGCGTTTTCTCCCTCAATTTGGTTCGTTGCAACAAATATGAACACAGCAATCGCGCTCAGATCCGCACCAAAGCCCGACTGCAAACGAACTCTGGAGCTGTTTGCTTGTGCTGAGAAAGCAATCGGACACAAAGGACCAACGAACCAACCTGTATAGTAATGCATGATGGGAACTGCGTTATGTAAAAAGCGTGTTTGTTTTGCTAATGGCTCGCAACACGAATCGAGGTTTAACTTGGACGAAAGACGAGGTAAAATGCTTCACTGAAATTTGATCTGACAAACATATTTCTGAACAACTTTCAAAAATGCAAAAAAACACCAAGGTTGTCTGAGACAAGCCATAAGAAGAAATATTTGCATGTAAGTTCATGACCCTAAATGAGAAAAGTCAAAAAATTCAAAGAGAAAAAGAGAGATTAACCAGTATTTCAGACATCTAAACTGTGGAAATGAGTCAAATTGACCAATAAACATAGTAGGAGGGGGTTAAAGAAATGGCATAGGGTTAAATTTGTTTCTACGTCAAATGTAAACAATGAATGAACAATGTAAACATAAAGTCCATGTATACATATATTTCTGAATCAAAATGTTATTTTAATAAGAGGTTTTTACCAAGTAGTTTTTCTTTTGGAATGTCAAGAAACACCTCTTACACTACATGGCCAAAAGTTTATGTACACCCAACCATAACACTTGAATTGTAATGCTAGAGAATACAAAGACATTTTATACAATTTTGTGCATCCAACTTTGTGGCAAGAGTTTTGGGAAGGCCCACATATTAGTGTGATGGTCAGGTGTCCACAAACCTTTGGCCATATACAGTAGTGTATGCACCTGAGAAAATACCAAGAGTGTACTGTTCCATTCTTAACAGGAATACGGTTAGGAATTTTAACTATAAAATAGCTTTAAACTGTAAGACTTTTTGTAAATGTAATTCCACATTTGTTTTTTTTTTCTACTGTTGCTGTATTCTTCATTAAAAATAGCAGAAAATATTTAAGAAAAAAAAAGAAAACTCATTTATGTCCAAATGTTTGATTGTTAGTATAACTTTCAGAGATAAAGCATATGACTGAGTTCTCACAAAATGTTTTAATAATTTGTGCCCATTTCCATTTCACCTTTATATGATCTGGTAAGACACTTGAGCAATCTTCCTCTGGCACTAGCGGTGTTGCTGAAGAATAATTTTCCAGCTCCTTATCAAGCTGTATTGTTTTTACATCCGATTCCTCCTGACCCAAGGCCACCTGTCCATCTTCAGGGTCACCTTGGGCTGCAAGGTCAGTCTTTCTCCTTTTGCTCTGTGGTTCATTCACATCTGCATCCATATTAAGATCTGTGATCTCACTCTTCCTTTTCTTGTGACCTGTATCTGTCTCATAATCTGTAGACAGTTCATCAGTCGTATGTTCATTCAGACAGAGATCCCACCCTCCTTTTTCCTGAGAATCTTTGAACCGATCACAGAGGTCTTTCAGGCTTAGTACACATTCTGGTGTGAGGAGTGTGTCTCTTCTAAACTTCTCAACCCCAATGTCTCTATGAAGCTGTCTGATTAAGGCACAAACCCATGGATTTTCATCAGCGTCCTGTGACAGGCAGCGGAGCAGAGCCAGTACACTCTCTCGTGGTAAACCGGGGTGGAGAAGATGCAGAAAGCACAGCAGGTCGCGCTTAAACACAGCAGAAAAAAGGCAGACCAATGGCTTACTGAAACATAAGAGTCACAAAGAATTTTATCTTACCAACAGGAGTTCTCTGTCGCTAAATGTTCCTAACTAAACCTGCTGCTATGGAAGACGTTTCATCATTGAATATTAATGATGCTAATGCTGTAGTGGTCTGTGTGGTAAGCTCAGAAACAAAATCCTAATGCACAATGTCATAGGAAAAAAAAAAAATAATAAAAGTGAAAGTTGCTGATTTCATACATAAAAACAAAGAAGTCAAATATTTTTGGCAAAGTCAGTATGGACTACTCACATGTGTGTGTATTAATGACAGAATTTGTATTTTAATGTATCCATTTGCACACTCTTTAAGTGAGCATTTAGAGCTTTGTTTTCATTTCATTTATTATTTTTTTATTAGGCTTGTCACGATAATTACGTTATTGACTTATTGTACGATATATGGACATGACCTCAATCGTATTTGCTGACCTCGATTATTGGCCATTGTGTTTAAACGTGTGTTTGTTTACATAAGAATGAATGTCAGCAACATTTTAGTCATTCGCGCTGCTTCTGTCCTCTCGTCTCCTCTAGGGCTGTCAAGTTAAAATTGGAACTTCAAATATTCGTTGAAATTCAGATAAAAAAAAAAAAATGCACATTTGAATGCAAAAACTGTGCATTTAAATTTAAGATGTGTAGCAAGTACTAGCACCGATTTTTAATTAAAACATACTGTTGAAAAAAATGACACCCAAGATATTAACATTCCATTAATCCCACCCCTGGTCTGCCTGAAACTCTTCGTAATTTTTGTAATTAAAAGCAAGAAAATGAGGGGAAAGAAAACTGAAGCGTGAATGAAAAGAAAATGAAATTATGAGCAAAAAATAGCAGAGAGACAGAAAGCATCAACGGAAGTTAACCAAGGAAAACACATTTTTGTGAAATTTTTTGTGTTCTTTGTGTTTTAAATTGTGTATTCAATTCTATGATTCGTGTGTACTATTATTATTATTATTATTATTATTTTTGTTTTTATGACCACGATACTTATGCCATGAAATTGATGCCATACTTTTAGCTGTATCTTGGCCCAAATCTGCAGAAAATCTGCTGTAATTTTAAAAAATTGAAAGCTCCTCTGAATGTTGCGGAGTTGATTTTGCACAACAACAGTAGCGCTTGCTCCAGTCACAAAAGACATTAACGATAACTGAGATCCTACAGTATGACATGGCTTACAGCGGGGATCATGTTCGTACAGTCTGATAAGCAACAGTCGCAAAGGACTATTAAAAATCGCACCATGTGCACCCGGATTAAGCCATGTCACACTGTAGGATCTCGGTTGTCATTAATGTCGGACTGTACGACAGTCAAGACGCAAAAAACAGACGCACGCAAGAAGACTTGTATGGAGTAGGAGAAGCCACACTACAGAACTGTGCCTCAAATCTTCTGACACTGCCAGAATTAAACCTGAGGAATAATCTGATCGCAACAGCCATTAGACGAACTAGCGATCAAAAACTACAGATTTTCGCCTAGGATTACAGGAATATTTTAGGGTGCTCAAAATGTGTTTCAGACGACCAAATCTTGCCAAAATCGTACAGTGTGAACCCGGCTTAACACGTTTTCATATGCAAATCTGCATACATACAATGAATATTCAAATTAGCCTGTGACGCCATCTGGTGAGTTCTAGTGACTTTTTAAGCACGAATAAGCCACTTTCCCCTTAAAAGAGTTGGCAGCACTGTCTCAATGATTAATGACTTGGCAGGTTATTACTTACGTAGTGAGTGCATGAGTGTCTTCATCCAAGCACGCTTCATCCTGACACAAGGTCTCCAGAAAAGCAGATAAGGGGGAGAGAGAGTCCGCGGCTCGCTGTTTGAGGAAGACTTTCTGCGCGTTGTTTACTCCTCCTGTGAGTAAAGCCTGGACCAACATTCGGGAGCGGCCACCAAAACGCTGCACTAACACTCTCATTATAACTGCTCTTTAACACATATGAATTACAGTAATACAATTCTGCCTTCTTATATATCTAGCTCTAAATTAATCCATATCTATTCACCATTCGTGATGTATGCTCAGTGTTTGTAAACCCCTTGGGGGTAAAGTGTTAACTTCCATCCGCTGGGTAAATGTACAAGAGGTTTGCTTCTCTTCTTCTTCAGATTTTGTCCAGATAATTGTATCCCCACACTGCCCTCTACTGCACAATATTAACACTCTCAGTGTAAGATTTTGCATCCTTAAAGCTGCAGTATCGAACTTTTTTGTTTTAAAAAAAATGTAACAAAAATCTATTATTATATGGTATGTCGAGCAGGATTGCAGGGTAGCTACTGTAGTTTTTTTTTTTGTTTTTTTTTAATCATTAAACCCTTAAAAGTCATTCAACTCAAACAAATCGTAGCCTATATAGAACGTCAAATAAAGTGAAAAATCGACAATGTAAGTAATCATTTGAGCGCTACAATAACAAGCTGCTTACATTTGTAGACAGAAGTTATCTGAGAGTTCACCCCCCAGTTTTTTCGAGCTGAAGAGCTTCAGGAAACAGTCATTTCCAATAAGAGAATATAGTGAGCACTGATGCTTCCTGGATTTTGCGGTGCACTGTAGGGATTTTTTTTAGGGCGCGAATGTTCCAATGCACTGGAAGGATTTTGTGATTGAGGCAGTGCTTAAAATGGACGACTCCCTCATCAGTGCCCTGACTACTGAACTAAGGAGCTGATTGAGACATACTGTACCCAGTATGTCTCAGTTTTGCATTTCATGGAGAAAGTGAGAGGATCCAAAATTAGTAGAGAAAGAGGTTGAAGGCACTTCTAACAGCCACAATTAGAAATAATTTATCAGAAACATGAATCACAATTTGACCTAACACCTGATCAATTAGATAAATAATATTGTATTCATTTTATCCAAAAAGTATGCAAACCTTTGCACTCAACTATACACTTAGGTAATTAATTGAACACATGAATATTTCTTATTTCTGGTAAGCCATAACATGCTTGAATATGACCCAAGCACAGGTATAAATTTAGGACTTATGTGAAAGTCTGATGTTTTAGGTATTATATTTAAATATAGACAATTCTAAAGGGTTCACAAACTTGCAAGCATCATTGTAATTTCAAGACCCTTGAAATGAGATTCTGGACATTTTATACTATAATATTAAAGTAGTTTTTAAAACATTCAAGAGAGTTTTACAATTTTTGATGTTCACCTAATTACCAAAAAGTTAAATCACAAAATCACTATGGTTATTTAATACTTTAGCAACCACTCATGACTTTTGTCCCTAATGGTTTGTGTTGTAAAACAAATATTTAAAGTAATATATAAAGTTGCATCTGAATTGGTCAGAACTATGGCTAAATAATATACAATGCTGTGAAAATTATTTGCCCCCATTGTGATTTCTTTTGTTTGTGTCTCATATTAAACAGTTTTAGATCTTCAAACAAACTACAACATAAAACAAAGGCAACCTGAATACAGTGTTTTATTTTATTGAAGCAAAAAAGGTTAGCTAATACCCATCACCCATGTGAAAAACTAAGTGCCCCCTTAAACTTAATTTGTAAGTTTAGCAGCAAAAACTGCAACCAAACGCGATAAGTGGAGATCAGTCTTTCCCAGCAATGCCGTGGAATTTTGGCCCACTCTTCTTTGCAGAACTGCATTAGTTCACCCACATTGCAGGGTTTTCACGCATGAACTGTCCATTTAAGGTCCTGTCACAGCATCTCAACTGGTTCAAGTAAAGACTTTGACTAGGCCACTCCAAAACTTTAATTTTGCTTCTTTGAGCCATTCAGAGGTGGACTTACACCTATGCTTGGGATCCTTGTCTTACTGCATAACAGTTGTGCTTGAGTTTCAACTTAGATTGAAGACCAGACAGCCTCCTCTAGGATTTTCTGGTAGAGAGCAAAATTCATGTTTCCCCTCAATTATTGCAAGTTGCCCAGGCCCTGAAGCAGCATAGAAATCCCCATACCATTACACTTCCACCACCACAGGTATGATGTTCTGTTGGTGGAATTCTGTGTTTGGTTTTCATCAGATGTAACAGGACCATTGTCTTCCAAATAGTTCCACTTTCAACTTGTCAATCCACAGAAAATTCTCCCAGAAGTTTTGAGGATCAAGGTATGTTTTGGCAAAATTCTGATAAGGCTTAATGTTCTTCCTAGTTAGCAGTGGTTTTCACCTCTCCCACAGATGCCATTTAAGCCCAGAGTCTCTGATAGTGGAGTGATGAACTGTGACCTTTACTTACGCAAGAGAGGCCTGTAGGTCCTTTGATGTCCTTGGCTCTTTTGTGACTTGCTGGATGAGTCATTTGATTTTTGGAAGGTCTGCCACTTCTGGGAAGGTTCACCACTATGCCAGGTCCCCCACCTGCAGATGTGGACTCTCACTGGTTCTTTGGAGTTCCAGAAGCTTTGAACTAGCTTCAGAACCCTTCCCAAATTGATGTGTTTCAATCACCTACATTTCTGGAATTTTTCCCAATTTTGGTAGTGGTACTGAGTAGAACACTGACTAACTCCATGGTGTTAGAAAAGTTCTGTTTAAGAATTGATTATTGCAAACCCTGTTCAGTCAGGCCTGGTTGCATCTAGTTCAGCTAAGCCCCATTATGAGTGGGGTCAGTTTTGGGGAATAAGTAGGTACAGACACAAATACATTCCTCCCCCACCCCAGGTGCAGTTGGTATTAGATGACTTACTTCAATCATTTAAACTGCATTTTGTGCTCACTTAGGTTGCCTTTTTGTTTTATCTTCCCCTCTTCATTTTATCTTCATTTCTGAAACAGTTTAGTACAAGAAGTAAGGATCATTCTCAAACAATGGATAAGAATCACAATTAATTTTGCAAGGAATTACTATGGTTCCATTTCACAGCACAAACAAGCAAGTGAGGCAAACCAAACACTTTATTATATCTTTTTTTGAATTGAGCAGACACTTAAAAGTAATAAAATGTGATGCCAAGTCTTGTTGTATATTGCAATGGTGACAGGTATAACAGTTTCTGGCAGCTAGGCAACAGGTTACATTTGAGTGAAATCTCAGGCTAAAGCAAGGATCCAAAAAAAAAAAAAAAAAAAAAAAAAAAAAAAAAAAGCAGTCAGTGTTTGGTTTAACAGAAGTAACAGACATGGCTCAAGTGACCAATTTCAACTCTGATCCTGAAATCCAGCACAGTTTGAGTTTATTCAAACAAACTGGTAATCAGATGTGTGAGCAGGCAAATTACTAAATTATGCTTGACCCAGCTACCCAAGACTGGAGTTGTGCCCCCTGCCTTACAAAAATAAAACTAAAGACTTGCATCATTAAAATATATTCTTGAAGTAACGTACAAATGTGCAAATATTACCATGAGGCACTCATTGAGGAGATTCCAAATACCATACACAAGTAAACAAGTACTATGAAGTACAGTTATTCTCAGCCTTTTCATAAAGTTACAAAATACTTTAGACCTGGCCTCTAAGAGAAAAGCAGAACTACCCTTTCACAAATGTGCTCCATCAAACAAAATGCCAGTAACATCTTAATCAAAAGCCAGATGGAGGCTGAAAATTAGACAATGGCTCAAGCAGGTTAGTGCATTGGGAGGCAAGAGGTCCATGTACACCATGCTTCAGACTGTTAATGGCACATCACCAAAAAAAACCCCAAAAAAACAATTACACAAGATTGCGATGTCCAGGACCCAGTATCCATGAAGTATTCAAAGCTTTGCCCATGTATCAAACAAGCTCAAATTGGATAAAATCCAAGTCCTCATCATCCAAAAGGGTCAGGGCAAGGAGGTAGCTTAAGAGCCGCTGGTCCTCACTACCCATATCCTCCAGCAACTCCAAAGCATTCTGCATTGCCATGGGGTAGAAACAGTAAGGTTACCAAACTTATACCATCAAGTTAGCAGACACCAGTAATTCCATGCAATATACCAACAAAGTATTGCAGCTAGTTACAGGCTACTAGAGGAGTGTGTCACCTTGGGTCTAAAACATCTACGAGGAGGTCTGTGTCCAGGTGGTAGCTCATGGCTAAAGATGCACTCTGATGCAAAGGGGCAGCATCCATGACGCATGAAGAAGTTGCACTTTATTTTACTGTGGGATTGAAGCAGAGCACAAGAGAGGGGAAGAAAGGAAAAAAAAAAAAGTAGAACAATCTTTCAATTGTAGTACATGAACATAAGACTGATTTGTTTGCAAGATTGCCCCAAAGGCTTCCAATGTTGCCTTTTGGTAAGACTCCACTGAAGAAAGTGGAGCCTAGTATTTCATTTCAGCAGCTTTGTTCACATGGCTCTGGGAAGAATTCATACCTCTACAGTAAATCTACCCTGATCAGCATCAGTGAACCCAGAGCCTAGCTCAGAAAAATTGGACACAAAGCAGGAACACACCTTGGATGGTGTGCTAGTTGATTGCAGGGCACAACACCATTTCAGAACTAGGAGCAAATAAGGGCAGCCAAACCACCTACTATGTTTTTGGGAGGAAACCTGAGAACCTGGAGAAAATCCATGCAGACATGGAGAATATGCAGAGAAACTGCACAGAGTAATCTGAGGAGTCTAGAGCTGTGAGACATCTGGCATAAACAAGATATTTAGAAGAAAGCATCTTCAATTTTAACAGTTTAATAAAAAATGGTTTGGTTCAGGTTGATGTCCATTACTATGAATCTATAAAGACAAAAGCAGGAGCATGTCTAAGAGCTTAGAATTTGTCTGTGATTAGAGATCTTGTTCACAGGCTCAAGAATATTCAGGGCAAGTCCAACCCTTTGGAAGGCACCATGAGCCATAAAACCATGTACATTCACCAGTTTGTTACAACATGGAAAAAAGGCAGCAGCATATGACAGACTTAACTATTGGATTCAGTTTTATGTATTGTAAACCTTACCTGCTCTTTTCTTTAAACGAAGCAATCAGTGCTTCCTTTGCCTCACCCTCACAAACCCAGTACTTACTGGGAATGTAAAAAGAGGACTTCACTCTACACTGTGGACAGGCTCTGTTTGACCAGACATTTCACTCATTAGTCCATAGAAAAAGCCACCAGAAATTACTAGCTGAACTTAAATGCTTTATAAGCTTACTTGATGACCTCTTCCTGAAAGTCTTTGGTTTTTCTCCAGGTCATGATGCAGCCAAGACAGAAGGCATGACTGCAGTTGGGCAGGATTCCAAAGCGCCTCTCTCGCACAGTGCTTTTTTCACAAACCTTGTCCATGCAGATACCACAGAAGACATCTTTGCTTTGATTGTAGGCTTCAGATTGCCCATGATCAACTGAAGCTGTTGCACCACTCTCCAGCCCACCACTCCTCTGCAGATGGAGTCTCTGAATCATTAGTCACAGCCTTAACTACAGTGTTGCCAACTCCTTTCAGAGGAAAATATCCAACACATGCTCAAAAAAAAAAAAAAAAAAGTCACTAGAAATCAAATGATCCATCATTTGCATATCAAAACATTGCATGAAAGACACTTCAAATACAATGTAAATTTATCAGAATAGAAAATAGAGGTTTAAAGATTCTAATAATTTGGTCATGGCACCACTAAATTTTAATTCATTTACAAAATACCATCACTTCTATTAAGAACACACAAAATGAAGTGCCAAGTAGTTGGGAAATGAAGGAACATTAACTCATGTATTACTCAATGTCTGGTAAATTAAAATGCAACAGCAAGAATACCTAAAGAATTCAAAAAAAAAAACTGCCTTGGCAGGACAAACTAATAGAACAGTTATAAGAGACAAACTAGTTAGCTTTTTTGCAAACCTTAAGCTTAAATATAAAGTGAGAACCTGAGAAGCAGAAGAAATTAATAAGCCACCAAATTCAAAGAATGAAAATTGCCATCTGAAATTCAAAGTAGCTGCCAGAATTAACCAACAGTAGAGAGTAGTGCAAAAACAGGCATGAAGGAAACAGTGATGCAAGAGCTTTTTCCATTACTTGTAAATATAGCCAAGAAAAGATCTTAAACTAAAGAAATGTGCAGGTTACAACAGTGGTGATCAGTGATTGGTCAATAGGCTCACAGGCACAACTCAGTCTAGCTTTACACACTGGTGTAGAGTTGACTAAACCTAATCACAACTCATAACCAGCAGTTGTGATGGGAGCTGGAGAGCTGTATTGAGTGCAGGACAGTTGCAAACATCTGCTAAGATTGCAAGACACTTTAAAAAGGAGAGTTGCTAAAGGACTCTAAGAAGTAAAGTTGGCATAACTGAAAAAGTTATAGGTCTTGATTGTTATTAGCAAACAAAAAGGGACAGTTACACATACCTGCTGGTTTGTTTTAGGATCAGTTTTCTCTTGATCAGATGCAGCATTAACAGTGGATTTGTCTGCACTACTGCAGAGTAAGTGATCCAGACCCTGGTCATGACTTTCCTGTGACCCCTCCTCTGCGAAACAAAAATACCATCCTCTATTACTACACCCAGGAAAACCCAACCTGCATAGTACCCAGTGCAGCCAAGTTTACCCTGTTGGTGAAGTATAGACCCTGCTTCCAACACAGCATGCTCTTCCTCCTCAGCAATATATGTAGTTGGATTTTGTGAAGTCTGCTGGTAACTTAAACTCATGACCAAGGGTTCAGACCCTCGTCGCCGTCTCCAGCTGTATGCATCCAGCACAGGGAAAAGTGAAGGCTCAGAACCCCGTCGATCAGATAAACCATGACCTGGCAATGCAGAAGCATTAACTACAGGTGCCGAACCACGCCTGGCACTGGAAGACCCATTGCCTGGACCAGAAATATGAAGATACCTGCAATTCAAAAACAGACACCTCAGATTTATTCTTTGTTTTAATAAAGAGTGGACTGAATGGAAATTGAGGCACTCACCTGCAGTTTTCACCAAACCAGCAACCTCCTTTTTGGAAGTACCTGCACACTTGAACTGAAGGCACTTCAGGATACTCATGCAGATAAGAACAGCGCTGACCAAACCTGCATGAGCCGTTTACAAACTGCCTGAAAGACAAACATTTAGGATGACATTCAAACTAAGTTTTATACAGGCACATACAAAAGCACTCACAACCAAAGGTTTTTATAGCCAACACTCCCAGAAATAAGTACCAAACTAAGTTTCTTTATTGCTGAGGCAGTACAATCAAGGGTACATGTTTTGTATCCTTGTATGCATCATTGCCCTGGGAATATATACACATGTCCATTTAATTTGTCCTTTGCTTAAAGCAGTACAGTGATTTAAGGTCCAATGTGCCTTAAATTATTTAATAAGGCATACTAGATCACAGTTTCAGGTGAAAAACATCCTAAAGGTATCAGAGACTTGACAGTACATATCCAGCAATGGAAAAGTGCCCTTCTGCATCTTTACTTCTGGAAGTGATAAGACTGAGAAGTGTCAGATTAAAGTTAATATACACATACGTTAAAGTGTTAACTGAATTATTTTTAAACCCCCTGCTTCACGTAACAAGGTTTGCACTTTAAAAAACAAAAAACCACAAAAAAAAAAAAAACACCCACACGTTTAACTTAACTCACGGGGTAGTTGCGTCAAGTAATTTTGATTCAAGGTGTTAAACTTACAGTAAAATGCCTATGGAAACATCAGTTTGTTAATTTTCTGTGCACTTTTCCAGCAAGTTGAGTAGAAAATACTGTTTACGAGAAACGACCTCCTAAGCGACCGTTAACAAAACTGCGGAGGTGGAAACCTAAACAGCGGCATCACCCAAGTTAAAATCCGGACTTTTTCTTTTAAAGTAAAGAACCTGAAGTGCACTAAAGCGGAAGGGACTTGCCACATGATGCGAATAGCTAGTTAATCTGCTGTGCCACAACCGGATGCAAGTGTTCGATGCTAGCTAGCCAGTACAGTTAATTGCGTTTTTTTTTTTTTTTTAAACTATATAAACATTACCATTTTATATACAGCGTTAGACTTGAATACCTGCAAAATCGCCTTCCCAAATTAAAACCACGTTTGCCCGAATCGCTACCGGACACCCCACAACCATCCATTTATAATATAATGCGTGAATATCAGGAACTTCCACGGACTTTAAACTGTTGTTTATCAAGCCAGAATACTCAGGAGCACCAGGTGGGGAAGAACCAAGGGGAACTACGTCACGTAGAACGCTTCTTCTAACCAATCGCATTCGTGAGAAGAGTTTAAACTTCTTTCTCACAATTGCCAACACATTTCACAAAGAAACCGAAGTAAAACAAGTTAAGGAAACAACCCAGCTAACAAAGGCCTAAAAGTTAGACTGAGGCTAAAGATTACCTTACCTACAAACACCATTACGTACTCTCTGGTCTTCCGTGACCTGTGTCTTTTTCTCCATCTGACAAACTAACCTACTCCTTAATTTCTTAATTCGCTAGTGAACTACACACGCATATATATAATTGCTGGGCGTGGCTTCAGCCAATTAAAATAGCTTGTAAGCAATTGGTCCAATCAATCAATATACCCGCCTACCTCGATGACCACAGCCGCCAGCTGCTGAATCTGCAGCCTAGTGGCCTGTACCAATACAAGTAGTATAGGACTAATTACTTTGACATAGCTTACTGTTGTATGGTGTAGAATTGTTTCATAATTCCAAATAAATATATTACAATCCACAAATAAATGTAGTGAGATTTACAAAAATTAAAAAAATTAAAATAAATCACAAATGCATTCAATGAGATCCACAAATATGTTAGTGGTTTCATAAAAATAAATTACATTGACAAATAAATAAAATGAGATTTGCAAATAAGTTATTTTTATTTTTTTGCAAATAAGTTTTTGTGTCACAAGCACAACTCTGCCTTGCATGCATTTGTGGATTTTGAAACATTTCTAGCGTCAAGATTAATCTATTTATTTGGAATTATGAAACCATTCTAAACCCATACTATTCAATTAATTTCAATTAAAATTTGTGTATCGCGCTTTTAATAATGTACATTGTCTCAAAGCAGCTTTACAGAAACATATAAACACAGGATACAGATTTTAAGTGTGTGAATTTATCCC
>JANDJT010000190.1:19667712-19700578 GCA_024331685.1 Stegophilus panzeri | reverse complement strand
CATTATGGTTTTTATATGAAGTCTGTTTGTTGAACTAGTCCACTGTTCACTAAAGGAGACTTGAGTGCAAAATTGTACATGGTAATTGCAGTCCTAAGGCCATAGCAGCAACCATAGTCCCAGCAACCACAGCAAGAATGTCCATGTGGAATTGAGGTCCAAAACCATTTCCATGGTACTTAAAGCGGTACCATCCTAAGCAATCTCCAGGCTGCACTGCTTGGGGTCATCCGCAGTGGCAGAATGTAGCCTCCAGTTGATGACAGTTCCATCCAGAAGTAGGGCATCAGGATGGATCAGGCAGGTCCAGAGAGCAGAAAGGGTCAGGATCACTGGCCATAAAATCATGTGTAGTTCAACAGAAGGAGAGAGGGAGAGGGAGGTAAAGAAAGGGAGAGTTTGTTAGGTATGCTTACTATCCCATGATGGATAAGACTGTGTACTTTGCATAAAAGAAAGTCTATTCATATATTAATTGAGCCACCAGGAATTTATCGGGATTCATTAAGTGTAGACACCGGTACTCCAATAGTTTGTACTGTGTTTTGTACTGAAAATTAGGCAATTATCTCTGAAGCATACTAACCTGAAACTCCTAGTCATTCACTTTTTAAGGCGTTGGGCTACTGATCAGAACGTTTTGAGTTCAAATCTGTAGATATGTAGTACTTATGTCCAAGAGGCCATGGAACTCCGGTCAACAGGTTGGAGCGTTAACGGGAAATAACAGAAAACAACAACAATTAAGATATTGGGCTTTAATTTAGTGTTGATTGGGTATTGAAAAGTAATACCAAGCAAAATACCAAAAGTCTTGAATCATCACGAAAAAGGTGTTATGGGTGGTGCAAGAAAAGCATGGCTTGAAGGGAAGTGGAATGAAAAGTGTGTGAATTCAGCACAGATATTAAAAAAGATTCCACATAACCAGATAAACATCTCATTGTTTATACAAGTCATTTATATTGTGCTTTCCAGCTTTTACAGCAGCAAGTGTAATCATTTTATCACACAGTAAAATCTCAAATGCCTACAAACAGGACATGTTAAAAATGGGGGGTAAGGTACAACCAGGTTTAATGTCTAAAGGTTCTAAATAATTTTACGTGATACTATGTATGGGCCAATACATAAGACACATGGCATGATTAGGATTTGTTAAAAGACTAAATCATATATGTGTATGTTAGGGTAACTAGATACATGAATAAACATAAATATGACTTTACTCCAACATAGAATTACATTGTGAGCTCTCAATTTAAAACAAATTATAATTCATAATTGTCTGCTTTGTATTTATCCACCATCTGCATCAGAATTCTCCTACACAGGACCAGAAACTAAATATTGATTTTTAGATTAGTGATATGCTGCTATTCCACAAATGACTGGGTGTAATGGGTCTTTCTAAATAGTCAGTTTGAAACTGCAGAATTGTTGTGTAATTCTTTGCACTACTAATGGGGGAGGGGGAAATAATCAATATTTAGTTTCAAAGTACAAACGAATCATTTAAGAAACCATCTGAATCAAGAAACTTTCATAAAGTAGACCTAAATCAATTTCTGACAAACATGTGAAACAGTACATAGTACTGGAGACATAAGTTAACTCAGCAAAGTGTTTATGTTCCATTTGCATATAAGATCAACTTGAACTTCAAGGTCATGGTGAATTTGACATTGCTATTTAATTCATACGGCAAATGTAAAGCAAGTAACTGTAGGAAAAAATAATGACAGGCAGTTACTCAACACCTGAGTAATTCACCAAGTGAAACAGTTTCCCCATCTTTCTGATTACTTCCTAATACTACAGTATTAGAGTGAGTTAGATAGGTCTGGCCTTTATTAATAAATGTTAATCAATATATCAATTCATTAATAAAGAGAATTAGAAAGAGCCTGTGAAATCTAGATGTAGGTATGTGCAGCAGCCTTGAAATATGTAAAATGATATAATTACTCTACTCCAATTATTTTTTCATTTAAAGTCTAAATAATTGGAAACAACTGGAAACAGGATATCTATATAACACATATCTTATCAAAATACTGTTATATTCTGGGTGATATTAATGCACCGTTCATAGGCTGGAAACAGAGGTTGACCTTCACATCGTTCAAGGGGTGGGGGGGAGCCCTGCCCCACCCTGAAGAAAAAAAAAAGTCAGTTTTCAAACACGGTATTTGTAAAACTCCATAACTGCTAATATAAAAACTCAATGGTATCTGCAGCACCATGGATGCCTGTGTGCAACATGTCTCTTAATTCAATTTGAAAGTCCTAAGTCATAAGACTTAATACATGTCTTTATAGATTTCTTGTAGAAGCGGATGGAGCGAGGTCTCAGATTCAGTCTTCTTAATCATTTGGACCAGCTGAGCGTTCTCTGTGACCAATTGCCTCAGGTCAGCCATCTTCTGCAGCAGTTTGGGGAAGAGGTGGACTGACTCTGGATGGTGAGCCTGGAGGTGCTGGTCCAGAGCTTGGAGGATGCTGTCCTGAATCTGCTCGACCTGCTTCACATTCATGAGTCCAGGGCGGTCTGCAACCAAGAGACATTATAAAGACACGAGGCTTTGCTGATCATTTCTAGAAAGACAGTGTTTACAAAGTTTACACCCCATGAAAACTTAGACAGTTTCAACATATTTGGACATACATATATACATTACCTGTCAAATATTTACACACACTTATTCTTTATTTTTATTCCCCCCCAGAACTATGGGAATTATGTTGTGATAAAAAAATCCAAAATAAAGCAAAAATAATTTAATATTTTAGCATCTTCAATGTAGACACCCTTTTGCCTAGAATTTTCAGAAATGTATTCCTGGCATTTTCTCAAACAATTTCTTGAGGAATCCCCTTGAGATGCTTTTTAAACAGTATTAAAGGAGTTCTCACCTATGCTGGACACTTATTGGCTGCTTTTTGGAATATTTCGCTTCAAGTCAACCAATTGGCACTTAAAATGAAAATTTTCTTAATCCTTTAAATACTTGAAATAAACAGAAGTGTAATTTTCTATTGTGGAAAAAGTAAGCACACCCCTACATACAGTATATCATGATGTTGCATGTTCCAAATTGAAATAAGTTGCACAAAAAAAGGCTAGAAATGGCAGGTTATAGAATGGCCTAGTCAAAGCCCAGAACTGAATCCCATTGAAATGAGTTAATCTTCAATCCAATCCCAGAAGAGCAACATCCCTTGTCTAATATCATACTAAACCACTCATTAAGATTTGAACAAAATGAAGCAATAGCTTAGCAGAGTGCTAAGCTCATAATCAATTTCTCAACTTGTGTTAATCTAGTGACACTACACTTCGATGAAATGAAGTCAATAGGTTTTATAGCAGATTAGCAATCAGCATCCATATACATAGACAAAAATCTAGACTATGTTCATGTGCATCTCTACTACACACGATCACAAATCTGTATTGCTGTTGTGCTTAAACTCTTACCTCCACACAGTATGATGGCCGCAACAAACAGAGCCAGGTCACTATCGTCCAGCTCAAGGGCATTGAACTTCACAGCAAATTCAAACTTGGGTTCCATAATTTCACTGAAGGGTTTGCGCAGGCTGCGCAGAAACTCTCTTGTCACAAAACCCTTCCCATTGGCTACCAGAAGTCCATCTTTATTCATGAGTGATGGTAGCATTGCAAAAATGGCCTCATGGACACCATACTTTAACAAAGTTACCTAAGAAAGAAGTACAGGCAAAATAAGCTCAAAGAATATAAAAGTTTGAATCTGGCATGAGTTTTTTATGTTTTGTAATGTGGAGCATTGAATCACGGTCATAACCACATAAGAGGCTTTTAATAAGAATGACCCTTGTTCTCAAAACAAAAAGGTTAATGATTACTACTAGATTAATACCTGATCATTAAGGAAGAGCTCTACAAAGCCTGGGATATTTTTGGCGAACTCTGTGAGCTCTCGAACAGTTTCCACTGTGGTGCACTGGCAGCGGTAGAAGACATGTACTCCAATTTCTTTGTTTGGGGGAGCACCATTCAGCTGGTTCCAGACTAAACCATTCTCTGCTTGCCACAAAGAGTCCATATCATGAATCACAAAGGGCTACAGAAAGAGAAGATGTGCAAAGGCTGATAAACATATAAATAAAAATCATTGGGGTGGCATCCAATGTCTGTTTCAATAAAATTAAACAAACAGGTATTTTATGTTATCTAACTGCAAAATGCAATATATGGCCAAAAGTATGTAGACACCTGACCATCAGACCCATATGTGGTTCTTCCCCAAACTATTACCATAAATTTGGAAGCACACAATTGTCACACCAATGTCTATGTATACTGTGACATTACAATTACCCTTCACTGGAACCAAGAGGCCCAAACCCATTCTAGCATGACCATGCCCCTGTGCACAAAGTGCTGTCTGTACAGACAAGGTTTGCCAAGGTTGGGGTGGAAGAACTCACATGGTCTGCACAGAGCCCTGACCTCAACCCCAATGAACACCTTTGGGATGAATTGGAATGGTGACTGTGTCTCAGGCCTCCTCACCCAACATCAGTGCCTGACCTCACTAATGTCTTATGGCTGAACGGGCAAATCCCCACAGCCACACTACAGAATCTAGTGGAATGCCTTCCCAAGCATAGTGGAAGTTATAACAGCAAAGAGTAGATCTCTGGAATGGGACGTTCAAAAAGCACATAATGGTATGATGGTCAGGTGTCCACAAATGTTTGGAGAGTGTACATTTGGTTTATGTTTGGTATCATTAATACAGTTACTAGTAATGATGGCAGACATAATTTCTCTGTTACTAATTTCTCGGTTATGACCCCTAATAAATAAAGTTTATTTAAAAAAAAAAAAAAAGAAAAAAAGAATTTATTTTTACACACACACACACACACACACACACATATACATTATTTATATATTATATATATATATATATATAAATACAAAATGCAAAAAGATCCACAAATCTACAGCAAAGTAAGCTTTATTTTTCTCTGCACTTCTCTAAATAACAGACTATCAGACTATTACACTGCTGCATTGCTGTAGACATTAGTGTGTAAATATTACTGTGCTACATAAAACATTGTTATACATAGTTTAGAGATTAAAGTTTTAGACTGAGAATAATATAATTGTGAAATCTACTTGCTAATGGTCATCCTGTTTATGATTTAGCAATAACTGTGGCATCCTTAACATAGACACAAATTATTTGTCTCATCAAACACAATCATGTTTCAATGTGTGGGCAAGAGATGGAAATACCGGGGTGCAGTTTGTTTTTCCAGTGAGGATGCTTCGTGCCTTCTTCTTCGTCATATTGAGGTTTTTAAGGTAGGCAGAGTTGACGTGCTTTGCCAAAGTTTTGAGATCAGAGGCTCCAGGGCTCAGTAGACTCTTCTCTCCTGCTATCAGTCCTGCCACCAGCTTCTTCTTCTCTGCCTCTGGCATACGGCCATAACGAATAGCTATGGAGTTACAGGATTTAAATTATTTAGATTTTGACTTCCAGCATGTTCCTAAGCTCAAGTATGCTGCAAGGATTGGCAACAAATAACACCCATTTTAAAAGCCTTAATCCTCATGTTTCACTGATACTGCTTTTTACTCACTATTTGGGGCCTCAGACACAGTTACTGTATGTAAAAAGTAATAATTTAAAAATCATTGAAGCATTGACTCATTGAATGACTGAAGCTTTCATTTTCCATTTTAACACAAAGTAGGTGAGCACATTTCTTTAAAGTGGTAAAACGCCTAAGAAAATGGGAAACATCACTAATTTGCCAAATATGTAACATAAAATGTGCAAGAGCATCCAAAGTTTCCCACAAGGCAAATGATCATATTAAATCAGCTCCTCTTATAACTCAACTAAATCCAGCATATTCAAATGTGAAACCAAAATTACATGTCAAAATTGTTGACTCTTATCTTTGGCTGTTAATGTGACTGCACAAATCTCACCATCATGGGACATGCCAAGAGCCAGACATTTCTGGAAGCGGCAGTACTGGCATTTATTGCGACTCTTCTTTTGGATTCGACAAGTCCGCTCACAGCGATCATACTCTAGCTTCATACGAATGGTGCGTCTGAAAAACCCCTTGAAATCAGAAAATAATGCACTTTTAAGTGTAAGCATATATAAATCCTTGTTGCATATATATAAATACTTGTTGCAAAGATTCATTTTCTTTAATCTAAATAAACAACATACACAGTCCCCTCTGAAAGTATTGGAAAGTCAAGGCCAATTATTTTCCTTTTTTTGATATACACTAAAGATATTTAGGTTTGAGATCAACAGATGAATGAAATGATAGATCAGATTTTCATCTTTCATTTCCTGATATTTACATCTAGATGGGTTAAACAACTTAGTACATGTCCCGTCTTTTTTCTTTAAACCCACCCATTTTTTCAAGTGACCTAAAATATTGGAACATGTGACTGACAGGGGTTTCTTGCTGCCCTGTTAAATTGATTGTTTAAACAATTAATAGCTCTGAATGTCTACTCTTGGCTTACCGAAAAAGTAAGAAACTGGTGTACTAACAACCAGACATGGAAAACAACATCCGGTGAAGACAACCATTGTGAGAGCTGTGAAGAAAACCCCAAAAACAACTGTCAGTGACATCACCAAGAACCTCCACAGGGCAGGGGTGTAGGTATCACAATCCACGGTTCGAAGGTGAAATTTAGAAGCCATACCACAAGATGCAAATCACTCATCAGCAGTAAGAATCAGAAAGCCAGATTAGAATTCGCAAAAAAAAATGCAGAAATGAGCCACAAAAGTTCTGGACCCAAGATTAATCTCTACGAAAGTAATGGAGTGGCCAAAGTGTGGAGAATGAAAGTATCTGCCCATGATCCAAAACAGATGAGCTCACCAGTCAAGCATGGTGGAGGTAGTGTCATGGCTTGGGCATGCATGGCTACTTCTGGAATGGGCTCACTAATCTTTACTGATGATGTAACTCATGATGGTAGCAGCAGATTGAATTCAGAAGTCTACAGAAACATTCTGTCTGCCAATTTACAGAGAAATGCATGGAATCAAATGGGCAGGGACTTCATCATTCAGCAAGACAATGGACTTCATCAGGAGGGAAAAAAAGTGGAAGGTTTTAGACTGGCCAAGTCAATCACCAGGCCTTAACCCTGTTGAGCATGCATTTCACCCCCTGAAGAGGAGACTGAAGGGAGAAACCCCCAAAACAAACAACAGTTCAAAGAAACTGCAGTAGAAACCAGGAAAAGCAACACAAATGAAGAATGCAACACTTTGATGATGTCAGTGGGGTCACCAGCTTGAGACAGTTACTGCAAGCAAGGGACAAGTATTAAACAAATATTAATTGTTGTTTAAGACTCTGTTCCAATACTTTAACTAAAACACAATACAATACCAAAAAAATTGGTGGTCTGCCATCAAAGGAGTTGTTTAACACATAGAATAGAACAGACACCTTTATTTGTCACATATACACAACAGCACAGTGAAATTCTTTTCTTTGCCTTTGCGTGTTAGAAAGTTGGGGTCAGAGCGCAGGGTCAGCCATGTTACGGTGCCCCTGAAGCCGAGAGGGTTAAGGGCCTTGCTCAAAAGCCTAACAGTGGCAGCTTGACGGTGTTGGGTCTTGAACCCCCGACCTTTAAGCCAGAGCCTTAACTGTTGAGCCACCACTACCAACACATCTATATGTAAATATCTAGAGCAAACACATCTAGAAATTTTGATAGATTGTCTCATATTCATCCTTTGATCTCAAACCCAAATGTCTTCGGCGTATACCAAAAACAAAAGAATTGCATTGCAGTTCTAATACATTTGGAGGGGGCTGTATGCATGTCAATGCACAATATATGGAAATATACACAATTATTTTGTTACAATACTTGCCTAAAACATACTTATGATTATGATATATGATATGACCTATTATTATTATTATTACAATCTACTGGTAATGGTACAAGAGTAAAATCTCTTCTGTGAGGTATTTATCTTGTTTTACTATTGTACACAACATTTTTATACTGTCATGCTGAGTGACAAGGGTAACAAGGGATTTATTTTATGGTTTCCATAGTCATCTCTATAGCCATTGATGCTCAAAGTCCCCATTATATCTAAAAGCACTGCAATAAACTGTCAGTGAATTATGAAATATTCACTTTACTATGAAACATCAAAACCAAAAATATTTTCATAAGTATGTCCTGACCTCAAAAATGACCTATAAAACATTAATGACTGGAATCCATCACGGGGTCCATGCAATGTGATAATTTATCAGCACTCGAACATGAACTCTAACCCTGCATCCACACTAGAAAGAGTTAATTCGCTTGTGTCACTTGTAGTTTGTCTCTTGTAGGCATGGACCAAGCACTACTGTTGTCACCTACGGGCATGTGGCACCTTCCGCCTCCAATGAGAGATTAGTACAGTACACAACCTACTACAGTATATGATTTGTCTGTCTTTTTGTTCGTCACCTGCAGGCATGAGGCACCTTCCGCCTCCAATGAGAGAGTAGTACAGTATACAACCTACTACGGTTTATGATTTGTTTATCTTTAAAATGTACTTAAAATCCAATATTTAAACATGGTAGTTTGATGTATGTTACGTACCAGGCTTCGTATTAGCCATAAGTAGCACCAGCTGTACAGTACTAGCTACAAACACTCCCCAGGGACAACAATGATCTTTGCTACTTTCTTCAAAGCTTTATTTTTCTTCGTAATGTCTCTACATGCATTTAATGAGAGATAGTATATGGCAGGATAAGATGAAAAAACAGATACAAGATTTCCATTTTTTCCTGAGTCAAGCCGTAAACAGGAACTAATTGCAAGTCGGACCTAAAGTTGTGAAAGGGGTGAATGAAAAATGTTGTTTCACGGGCACCCTATGATTGCTCCGAGGAATCTATCGAGCCAGTAGTTTAGATTTGTCACTATACTGCGTGATATCTAATTTGCAGAAAGCTGAGAACATCTCAACTTGCTTGTTGCTTGCTGCTGTCACTGACATCGCTGCTCCTTTTCACACACTTAAATAGAAAATTAATGGTCGTCTGTCGCTTTGTTGCTTGCTGGTGTGAACGCACCTTAACTCTTTTCTTATCCGTTAATGTTTGGTTGCAGTACAGAAGAAAATATATTGGAATTGCGAATCACTTCAAAGAATTTACAAATTTTAGGAGATTTTCACATTCCTTGTTGCTTTCAGCTTTTGTTCCATTAACATCCTTTGTTGAAACCAAATCAGAGAACAGGAAGTGTTCACACACTCAACACATATTGAATGCGTACTCCTAATCTTAAAACTTGAGTAGCAGAAAGATCAAGCAGGTACCTTGCAGCCCTCGCAAGCATGTACACCGTAGTGGAACCCTGAAGCTTTGTCCCCACATATCTTGCACTCCATGTTTAGTCCCATACCTTCGGACTCATCTCGGCCCAACTTTAAATGATCAGACAACGAGAGAGTGGAGCTCTGCAGCGGATCTGAGACACACAATGAGAAAAGAAATGTTGCAATACTATGAATATTGATAGGAATGTGTGAGCGTTTATGAAAAGACTATGCAAAAGATATTGATGCTATCTAAGCAATAAGTCATTATTTGCTTGAACAAACGTACAAAACCTAGCCATTCTAAATTATATACCGTTTCATTTTGCTTGATTTTGCTGCGGCTTTTTTCAAAATTTGCAGAGCTTTTTTGTGGAAAACTACTTGAATTGGCAAAATTGCATCTGCCTGAAACTGGCCGGATGATATATTGTCCTATAAATAACCGCAATAAACTATATTATTGTCCATTTAAGACCATTTTATGCCACCAATATAAGGATAATATAGCATAGTTTTTGTCTTCTGACGAAAACATCCTTTACATTTAGTCAATATTTCATCCTCACATTAATTTTAGTCAATTTTACTCTGACAAAAATGACACTGAATGAATATTATTCAACTGCATTTAAGTTGATGAAAAAATGCAAAAATTAAACCAAATATTCACACATTTTATATATTAACCTAAACATGCAGCAATAAAAACGTGTGAAAGCTGCCCTTGTTGTGAAAACCTGAACTCCTGAAATAATAACATTACAATAAAGTACATGATTGTAATAAAATATTGTTAATTCTTTATGCTTTAGTTATTCATTGTGCATGGTTTAGTTACGGAAAGAGCGTTTCCACCACGTGACTTACCGTTCTACCTAGCGCCTTACTTAAGTTCAAGTTCACTTGTGCATTCAGGTCATTTTGTGCTAATCTCACATGTGTATAGGATGCGTGTGGATGAGTTCATTAACCCTAGTAAAGTGCTTCAGTTTCCTGGTGTTCATTAAACTGTTCAGCTTCAGCTCAAGCAGCTTAAGCAGCTCAATCCCCAACAAACTGACCATGACTGGATAATTTGAAATGCTAGAGCTATTCGTTCTAGATTTTTCTTCTTCAAAAAACATTGTTAGTGCATTGTTAATATCTTGCGTGTCATTTTTTCAACAGTATGTTTTATTTAGAATCAGTGCTAGTGCTTGCTACACATCTTAAATTCGTAAAATAAAAAAAAGTTTTTTGCTTTCGAATGTGCATTTTTATCTTAAGTATGACAAACAGTCGAAGTTCGGATAGAGCAGACGAGAGGACAGAAGCAGCGCGAATGGCAAAAATGTTGGTGTGTCATGAATCTCCCCCCCACACCAGGCACTGCATGCAGAAGCCCTCAGTCCTCAGCGTGTGTTGATCTAGTTTCGTTTTCTCGTTTGTGTATTTTGGATTATCCCTGTTTTTGCTGTTCACTGATTGCCTGACCTGTGCCTGTGCTCTGTTTACTGATTTGATTTCTCTGTCTGCCTCAAATGAAACTCTTAAAAAGAATTTGCGTCCGTCTCAGACTCACCGAACATGACATGTTGACATTCATGCTTATGTAATCAAACACGCATGTAAACACAATGTGCAATATCAAGATCAACAAAAATTAATCGAGGTCATGTCCATATATCGTACGATAAGTCGATACATTAATTATCGTGACAGGCTAATTTCACAGTGAAATTTGTCGGTAAAGGAGTCCTTTTAGCTGTAAAGATGTTCGACGCACATGAATCAAAGGGGGCATTGGCTGAATGCGTGTTGTGATGATGTCACATGATGCGTCTTGGCCCAAAATCTGCAGAAAATTTGTGGTAATTTAGAAAAATTGCCAGCTCCTGTGAATAGTGTGTCGTTTTCATGATTTTGCGTTTATTTCTGAGATTGCACAATCCTGGAGGGACTGATATGTTAGTCAAATCAGTTGTAGTAGATGGATTTAACATACATGGATGTATTGATTGGTGACAACTACTGCGATAACATGTGGTGGAAAATAGCTAACTATGACAGACATAGTTTTGTATTAAGGTTGTAGCCTGCGCAATAGCCTAGTAAGCCAGCCAGACTGGGTTTTCAAAAGGCATTTACACAAATAAAAAAAAAAGAAAAAAGAAAAAAAAAAAAAAAGAAAAGGCGGCCTTCAGCCAGTGAATAAGTGCTTTCCTAAGAAATCATCTGGCAAGGTTATTTTGCACTATGTCAAGCTTTGTCTCTTAGAAGATTTTTTAACAAATGCATCTTGTGGAGTGTTAAGAAAGTTTTCTGACAAAGCAGCAAACAGAAGAGATTACAGTATGCAAAAGACCATAAGTCATTCACTTGTCAACCAGTAGCAAAAAGTCCTATGGAATACTGACTCCAGATTTCATTTTTTTTGTTTGTTTAGGTCAGTATATAAACTAATACAATTGTTGAGAAATACACTGATGCAGAAGCAAAGTGGTGACTCCATAACTGTTTGGGCGTTCTAAAGACATTCCAGAATAATGAATAATGCAAAACTAAGAATGATTCATAATGCTATCCCCTCAGAAAAATTACAGGAAAAGATTTGTAAAAACTACAAATCTCACAGCCATGTAGGAAAAAGCCAGTTTGTAATAATAATAATAATAATAATAATAATAATAATAATAATACCTTCAACTTATATAGTGCTTTTCTAGGCACCCAAAGCTCTTTACATTGTATGGGGGGAAATTTCCTCAAACCACTACCAGCGTGTAGCATCCCACTGGATGATGCGACGGCAGCCATAGTGTGCCAGAATGCCCACCACACACCAGCTACTGGTGGAAAGGAGAATGATATAACCAATTTAGGGATGGAGATTATTAGGTAGCCATGATAAATAAGGGCCAATGGGGGAATTTCACCAGGATTTTTTCTAAATATTTAAACCTGGTCACTGCAAGGGACTATTATAAGCAACGATAGGGAATGTTTTCTCATATAATATATTTGAATAACAGTGGACTGCTGAAATTAAATGGAATAATTTGTAAACAAAACAGAACTTTATTTAGAACACATGGTTCACTGTTGGCTAATTGACTTAACTGACACTTATTTACCTGGACATGTGCTGGTTGTTACAGCAGCACTGCTGTTGTTCTGTAGTTTATCCTTTTCAGCTTCTACCCCATTCTGAACACATGGATTGTCCTCGGCCTCTTTACTTTCAGCTTCCTCGCCCGAGGCAGAGCCGAGCTCCGGCAGCTCAGAGGAGGTTGATTCTCCTTCCTGAACCATTAACCAGGTTGTGTCCTCAGTAATGTAAGGAAAGCTGAGGTCAGGCTGTGATGACCCTTCATCTTCAGTAAGCCCATCCAAAGCTACAACACTCTGCACGACGGTCAGCTCCGTCAGACTTCCACTCTTTCCCATAGAAGCTTCTCGCTCGACTCCCTCCATGGCTCTCCGTCAGCCTGCCAGCTAAGGTTTGCATCACTCCATCATGCAGCTATTATGGCTGCCCTGCTTTTGAGATGAGAAAGGAAAGGGACCGCCGTTAACCGGCATATAATACATAATATTATTCATTTAATAAGAAGATACATAATTAAGAAATTATAACGTTATGAGACAGTCGATGCTGGCATATTCTTTTGTCCCACAAAAGATGGACTAAATTACAGGACAGATTAATATATAACGCTATGTAATTAATATACTGTATATACAGTGGCCTGCATAAGAATTCCCTCCCTTGACCTTTTCCACATTTTGCACTGTTACAACATGGAATCAATTTAGTTTGCAAACCTACTTCAAAAAAAAAAAAAATAATTAAAGGTTATTAGCATATTTATTTTTAATGGTGCCGGTCACAACGCTTTCATCACTCCATTATCTCACAATTAAATACTCGCAATATGAAAACAAAGACATGGGAGAAACAACACAGAGAATAGCCAAAGACTTTCTGCTATTGAGTTTTTAGGAATTAATGGAATCGCCATTTTGTCTGTCAAGTATTGGAGCTGTGAAAATGACCAAAATACAAATCTCTATAGTGTCTACTGGCAAATAAAAAAAACTGTAAATAACAGTGGCTGATCCCCCACCTCAGCGACGAGGTAAGGTCAGCCAGTGGCCAATGAAGCAGAGGGTTTTTGAACACAGGAGTGTAATAGCAGCAAAAAAAAGCCTGAGGGGTTTGCTCATTAAGCCACCTGAAGTGTTACAGTATTTTAAAGAATTTATTAAACTCTACACTGATCAGAAAACTAAACATATTACTATTTTTTTTTATTATTATTTATTTGTTTTTATGAATGAGATAAAAATCACTTGTAACCACTATTTGAGGCTTCTGTGCCAGTTTTGTTAGATTTTTTTTTGCATATCTGTGTAGATTAGCACTAAACAAAATGTTTAATATTAGCTAAGACAGATTACTGGTATGATGAGTAAAGCAAAACAATTACTATAATTTTCTTGGTGAGATCTGCCTCACCCTTTATCACATTCTGAGACATTTCGACCAGGCCATGGGAGCTTTTCTTGACTTTTGATAATCAGGGTGTAGAAACGAAGCCCCTTCTACACTGCAGAGGTGTAGTACAGTTATTTTCCTCAACATCCACAAAATTGGGGTAGTACAGTATCGCCAATACCAAGTCAAGGACATTTACTTCAAGATCAGGACCAGTATCTGTAACATAACTTTAGAGTTTTCACCCATTTAATGAAAAAGTGTGAAAGCTTTTACATGTAGCCAGACTGGTTTTTCTTCCCACGATTTAGTCAAAAGAGGTGTTTCAGTAAAGAGCAGAGATGGAATAACCAAGCTAATGAGGAGCTACAATTCTGTAGTTTGCAGAATTGTAGATTTTTTGTTTCTTACATTCAAATGGCTCTGAATACTGTAGGAAGAGGATGTTATTAATTATTTGATTTATTAACATTTTCACTTAAACTATTATAGGGTATTGTGTGATTCAAGTACTTTTACTTTAAGCTTTAACATATTTAGTATATAATTATCACACAATTCCAGTTACCCGCAGCTTGCCAGCTTGTTTTTGACCCAGACCCATCCTCCTACACATTTTTCCACTTATATGAAAAACATGTCAAAAAATTATGAGGGGAAAAAAGTACAGATTTTTAAATACATTATTATTTGTGCAAGATGCTGAAGTGTGTTTTTTGGCCAGGCGCAATTTTGGCCCCATGTCAAACCTTTCTGATGAAAATATGGAATAATAGCTTATTGTTTGATTCTGGGCAAATCATTTAAATACTTTGGTTCTCTAATTAATCCACCTTCTGAAGCAGTGCAGCTTCTAAAGACTGTCCAGTTAATCTGCATTTCACCACAGAACTCACAGCCATCAGGAGCTACGCAGCCTAGCCTCCCATTCCTGTTTGTTAACAAAACTCCTGTTATTCAGAAATGAAATGAACTCTGTGAAATACTCTCCATGGAAACTGCTCATTAAAATTCAACTAAACTTACATATTTAGTGAGTGTGTAAGAATTTAAGGTTATAATTTATATTATTACAACCAAATGAATGAACTTGTGGCTAAGCTGTAGATTTGCCCTGTACTATCACAATGCCGTTATGGAAATGTGATAGCTCCACAACTAACTTCCAACCAGCACTAGATATAGAGTACAGAAATAACACAGAGTAGTCACGAGAAAAATAGAAGCTGAATCCAGATTGAGATCCATGTAATCCATGGAATTTTTGATAAGAAGATTATTAGGGCGTCATGTAAGAATGTGTGCCTAAGTAATAAACATACTGGCAATTTTATTGAAATGTATGTAGGTGTGTAGCCTACTGTGTACGGAAACCTGTTCAGAAGTACAGAGAGAATAAATGTATAGTAAAAGCATCTGTTCAGACTTGTCAGTAACCAGTCAAGCTAGTTCTCGGATTAACTAACAGTACTGAAGTTTTCTGGAATACAGAATCACCTACACAAACAGCACATAAATCACCCTTTGTAAGGACGAAGGGAATACACTTGTACCTAGTCTTCTCATTGTTTCATTTTTAGGCAGCGCAGCAGTTCGTTTTCCACCCTCAAAATTTATGATGTCTTAACTTCGTTGTACTTAAAAATTATTATTATTATTAATAATAATACCCCAATATCCAAACTCATCTTGGTATGCTTTTGATTAAATGGCTTTTTGTTACTATGTGCAAATGTGGAATGAATATAGAATTTATTTTATAATATGTACTGTGGCATAAGCTGATAAGCAGAACATCTCACATCAGGCACAATTATAACTTTTAAAGTGAAACTATTAAGTAAAAATACTTACAGCATCTACTACTTTCTCGGTGAAGAGAGCTTGTACTTCAGTGGGGGTGTTAATTGCCTCTGAACTCAGCTCATGCCTGAACATGTGGATATGCTTTGATTATTAAAGCATGTAGTACTAGACAAAACCACACAGAGTTTAGCCACATACTATGTTGTTGTTTTGTTTTGCATTTAATATAGCTGTACTTGATGTTTACTCTGGTTATTTGATATATTACATAACACACAATTTGTACAATACTTTATTGATATAATACACTGTATGAGACTGTACAAGTCAGGACGTCAGAAGTCATTCTGCTATCACATTGTTCGACTTGTCTAAAATCTGAAAGTGCAACATCATACCATCCAGTGAGTGTACGGGTCCGATATACTGACTGTTTGGTCACTGTATTAATTGATCAATAAGCTTGACCTATTTATAGTATCTTGTACAATGTATTTCAAAATCTATCTCTATTTTCCAGGCTTGTGTGGCTGCTGTCATAAAGCATTTTCCCTTACAGAGGCAAGAATGTGTGTGTGTGTGTGTGTGTGTGTGTGAGAGAGAGAGAGCATCTGTCATTTAAAAAAAATAAATAAATAGCAAAAGAATGATCAAATAGTTATCAGACCAATAGCCATATATATGCTATGGCAGTGTTGGCTGTACTGCTGTTTTTACACAGTTATCCATGCAAATCATTTCCTGTGAGTATTAATACACAGACACATACATAGGACGAGACTGACAGTTATTATATATATACTGACAGTTATTATTAGATATATTTATTGTCACACATGCTTTAATCTATCCCATTCTATCCATACGCTTATACAGTGGAAGGAAAAGTAAAGGACACTGGTGCATATACAAAGAAACACAGGGCCTAGGTGAAGAGAAACACTGCATTAAAATAAGGTGATGTTATTTTGGATTTTTTTTGTGTGACAACCATGAATACAATGTGAAGACACTCATCTCTGTGATTTATATGGAGATTGCTTACCCCCCCATTTTTTTTGTATACATCTTCAATGATATAGAAATAGGCTTTGGTACAAAGATTTCATAACATAAGGTTTATTTCCTTTAACTGTCACCACCAACATTTTTTTATATGGTCAATTAATATTGTGATATTTTTAGACAAGGTTATCATACGGTGAAACCATAACACCCCTAGCTACCACTTTTCACTAATGCCATGGACTCTAAACAGATGAGACACATGGAGAAATGCATGCTGCTTTGTCCAATCATCTTTAGATAAATAATTTATATAAATGAGTGTGACTGGAAAACTGCAACATAGGACATGCTACATAAGCTGTAAAGGTTCATGTTTTGAAAATAATAGTTTGTTTTTTTTCCTATACTGTACAGTGAGGGCAGGAAGTATTGGGATACTTTTGTTTTTGTTCTTTAATATGTCTTTTTTATGTTGCATCATGTTTGTTAATACTGTAAATATGAACCAAAAAAAAGCGCATGTATTTAACATACTCCTTTTAAAAAAAAGAAGATATTTTTTAAAACAAAATTGATAGAGAAGTTGTAATTACCAACACCAGCTTTGCACCAGCTATACTTTTTTTTGTATATATATATATATATTACCACAAAGTACTTGTTGCATAGCTGGTGTTGGCAATTACAGCTTTGATGCTTTTTCAATAAACATTAATTGGTTTTTTGCTGCATTGTTTTTCAATTTTGGCCCATTCTTCTTTGCAACTCATCTTTAATTCCCCAAGGTTAGGAGGGTTCATCTAATGGACTCGCAATTTCAAAAGCCTCCATAACTTTTTTTTATGGGATTCAAGTCAGTAGATTGGCTGGACCATGCAAGGCATTCTTGAGTTATTTTAGCTGTAAGTTAGGGTCATTGTCTTATTGAAATGTCCAGCTTCTCCCTAGATTCAATTTCTTGGCCGTTGAGATATATGCTGTGTTCGTTGTGCCTTGAAAGTGGTAATTAGCAAGTTGTAATGACGTCACTTGCCACCTCGGCATGTTCAACTGGAAAAAACAAAAAACAAAACATGGACACCTCCACGAAAGCATGTCTTTTTTTGCAGTAATGTGCAGTGTGCAGTTTGTGCTTACCTTATGTGCATTGTATGCACATATTTATGATTTCTTGTCACAATGTTTGTTACTCGAAGTAAAAGTAAAACGTAATTAACATAACTGTGTGGGACCTATTGTTAAAGTAAATGTGTATTTTAGCAATATAGCTAAGTAGGAGGGTTTCAGTTACCAGCATTTATATTAAAACATGGATTCCATGTATGCAAAACTAACATTTTTTATTAAATATTGATAACTAATCGTAATCGAATCCTAACCATATAAATAAGAATTGAATTGCCAAATTGGTCGCAATAGCCAGCCCTAGTGCACATACGCTAGTGTACGTGTAAAAAAAAAACTAACTATACCAGAGGCTTAACTGTGTATGTGATGTAGGTGTGATCATAAACAGTAGCAAAGAGATGCATTATATATATATATATATATATATATATATATAAATAAAACATCCTTTTATTCTTTTAACATGACTTATTCTGTCAGCATTATCAACCCCTTTTTAAACATCCATACCTTGGCATATCTGGGTTAAGCCTGTATTATGTAAACTATAGGAAATAACGTTCAAATTTAAAGCAACACTCAAGAATAGGACATTTGTTCATACACTCTAAACAAATTATATTGTGCAGTCCTATTTCCATGTCTTAACTGGATTTAGTGCAAATCGTTGTTGTTGTTTTTAAAGCTCTTTACGACCACTGCAACCTACGACAACAACACTGCCACAAACCCTTCCTACCCTTCCTTTAAAAATAAAGATTCAGCGACACGGCTGCCACACTGTTATTATTGCTGAAGATGATGAGGCGTCCCATACACAGAAGCGGCCCTTTAACTGCGGGGTCTGTTCTGGAGAATAACGCGGCCAAAACAGCAGTATCAGTTTGCACTGAAATCAGCGAGGGTGGACTTTAAGAGAGGATAGACATGCTAGCTACTAATCAACACCAAAATGTATTTACCCAGCAAAACTGAAAGTCACACAACCTTAGTGAGAATTACATTCAGGAGCAAACTATAGGGTATAATTACGTTAACTAGCTAGTTGTGCTGATTTTGTAGTCGTTTTGTTTCTGCAGTTTTGTAAATTCGCGTAAACATTTATTTATATAGTTCTGTAAAGCAGCAGTTTGACCAAATTTGTTTTTTTTGTTTTTTTTTGCTATTCTAGTGCACTTAAGCTACTTTAAGCTACAAAGCAGGACTAGCTAACATTGTTTCCTAAGCGTCTGTCAGAAGGAAACCGCAAACGAGCACAGAAAAATAACACGTTCACTAGCCAGCTAGCTGCCCAGCTAGCGCTGTATGGTCCAAACCATACTGATAGAAAACTTAAGTGTGTCAAGGATTACTAAACTAAACCAAGTTATTTATAGCCTGAACCAAACAGCGTACTAGTCATTACGTTGCCCAAAGTGATTGTGTTTTGTTTTACTTTCCAACTTGCCAGAACAACACAAACATTCACGTCGTTAGTCATCAGCAGTCCTACCTGCTGTTCCTGCTGGGTTTGGTGTCGTTTAAGGCTCCCAGGACGAATGATGAGTGACCAACTTTCGTTTTCTGTAGATATCAACTATTTCCAAGCAGCGACCGTCTAGACGTAGCGGTCGCATGACCAGAGAATGAATAGTTTAAGTAGTATTTTTCTGCTTGACCATCACATTGCTTCGGTCCACAATACCCGATTTGCCTTTTACATGGTAGCCTGCTGCTAGCTAGCTAAGCTAATACGCGTCGCCCTTTCAGAGGTACAAACATATTAACATATAGATATTAGCACACTTCTGTTGTTGTTTATTCTCTTCGAGTTGAACTCCTGATAGAGAGAGAGCGCTAAAAATCGTTGACAAAGTATCCAAGTAAACTTTGTCTAAATCTTGCTCTGATTGCTCACAGGACTGACAGCAAAGCCACACGAAGCCTGCGCGTCAAGCGTGGCGTGACGGAGACGTGCGGGGGACTGGGCGTGGCCTAATGACGTGTCTGACCTATTAGTTTATATTGTTATATAATATTATTTATAATAATAGTCATTATTATTATTAGTAGTAGTAGTAGTAGTAGAAGTAGTTGTCGATTATTTAATATATAACATTATTATTATTTAGTATGGTTGTTATTTTATACATTATTATTTTAGAGAATCATGTATTATGTTTAGTGAAATATATTACTTTAATGAAATCTTGCTTCTGTTTAGACGAGTCAGTCTACAAACCAAGTGGAGTCGTAGTGGACTGTTAGTATAATTCAATTTATTTCTGAGGAATTAATCAGGATAAAATGAAATGTTCATGGTATGTGTTCAGATGATTTTTAATTATACTGTACATAATCTACCAGCAAAAACTCGCCCCCGAGATGCTGTGCTCGTAACACTGAGGTACTATGGAAAGCCCCAAGGCTCAAAACTAACGTTTTAACGACTTTTATCTGTAGACTATTGTATTCCAGAAGTGAAAGGCATATTTCATGACTGTCTAGTTATATTTTGAAAATGGGGTAATAGAACTTATGTTTGTTGCATTTTTTAATGTCTTTATTAACACAAACACCTACTGTTATTTCTTTCAATAAATAATGTTATATTTGTGAGAGAGTTTTCATTTTGAATATTGTAGACTTCTGGAAGAAATGTGTACTAACTTACATAAGTGTGATTTTCTAGGCTTTATATGTGACCATTCTTAAAAGGCAGAATACCTGGACATATTGATCATATATGTCTCTTTCCCCCCCTTAGTACAGTTATGCCACAAGAAAGCTCCATTGTCCACTTTAGTTAAGCTGTTTGAAGTAAACTAAATCGGATGGTTTTCTGTCCCAACAAGTACACTTTCACTGCAATTTACTGAGAAAGGGTCAAAAGAAATTGAAGATTAAAACAATCATACAAGTTTTTAGCTTTTATCTTTGTCTTAACACCACCTCCATCATAGCAAATTTGTCCATCATAGCAGGGGGAACGCATCCTGACAGCTGAGAATGTTACTGTCAGATATTGAAAGCCTCTTATTGAGCACAGGGGGAACGGTATCTGACAGCACCATTCCCAGCTATCAGGATGCATTCCCCATGCTATGATGGACAAATTTGCTAAGATTGAGGTGGTGTTAAGACAAAGATGAAACCTAAAAACTTGTGTGGATATCCAAAAATACGCTAGTGGCTTCTCCGTGAACCTCTGTATACAAGCTTTTAAAATAAAAGTTTTTCCGCGACCTCCCTGCTACCGCTTTGTGACCCCCTATGGGATCGTGACCCCCAGGTTAAGAACCGTTGCTCTAAACAGCTGAACTTGTGGCCAAATCACACAATTGCATTTCTAAAAAAAAAAAAAAAAAAAAAAAAAAAAAAAAAAAAATGTATTAAGGGGCAAAAAGAGAAATATGATCAATATGTCCAGGTATTGAGCCTTTTGAGAACGGCTGCATATTTAGCCTAGAAAATCACAGTCATGTGAGTGAGCACACACAGAAGTGTACAATGCTCAAAATTAAAACTCTATCACATATATAACATTATTTGTTGAAAGAAATAACAGTAAGTGTTTGTGGTAATAAAGACATTTAAAAAATGCAACAAACATAAGTTCTGTTACCACCTTTTCAAAATATAACTGGATAGTCATGAAACATGCCTTTCACTTCTGGAATACAACATTCTACGGTTAAAAGTCGTTAAAAATGTTAGTTTTGAGCCCTAGGGCTTTCCATAGTACCTCAGTGGTACGAGCACAGCTTCTCGGGGGCGAGTTTTTCGTGCACGCGCGGCTTAATTCGTTTTATTTCGACAAGACCTGTTTTGGTCTTAAGACAAATAAATGTTGTCGGTCTTGCCTCGACCTACGACCTCGACTCGAAATCTTTTTCGACACCAACCGAGACCATAACATAATTTCCATGAACAAGTACTCTCAGGATGCTGAGTTATATAGCGCCTATAAATTTCAAAATACTTTATCTTCTTATGTTTCAAATAATAAAGCACACGTACTTGTAATGCACAGCTGTATTTGGTCTCAGAAAGTAGTATGAGCCAAAACCAATTCTAGTTTTAATGCATTTAATTTACCTGCTATGTGCTTAAATCAAAGAAAATGTGCTTTGATTTGCAAACCTTTACATGTGCTGTACTGTATATCTTTATGAAAAAAAGTGAATTTTTCCTATAACTAGCAAACTCATTTCATTTACCTCACACCTGCTCCCTAACCATGTGTGCTTTATGATATAAAATTGTTACACTGCAGCACTTGCTTGAAGAATGGCCTATGCTTAACATGACCTATGTATGTCCTGTGTACTCATTTGTACAAAATTCAATAGAAGTTTCATGTCAGGTTAGGAATATACTACAACCAGCAAACTATCACATCCGAGCGGCTGGTCTTGACATGGACTCGGACATGTGTTGTGTTGATCTCGGCAAGTGATGTGTCTAAAACCTCTCCCTATCTCCTATATAGTGCAACATATAGGGTGTCGGCCATTTTGTATTGGTGTCAGAATTCTGATTGAACAACTTAATTCCCTACATTCGTTCACTTATTTATACCCACAATGCACTCTGATTTCGAGTGTACATCCGATGTACACTCGCCAACGCACTATTTCCCATACTCCAACGCGAGACGGTGATAGAACGCAAAAGAAAAAGAAACATGGCGGACAGTAAGGTCAGGCGGCGGCAACTTTAACAAATGTAAATTTAACATTTTATTAATTAAAATACATCTGTATCAAGATATTTCAAAGCAAAATGATACAGATTATTGATTGATTGGCACAATAGACTATCTTTTCAGCCACTTGGTTTGTGATTTAAATTAACTTTTAAATTACCAACTGTACACATCAAATGATAATTTGGTTGATTGTTCACATATATTAGTTAACACAGTCACAGTACCGCATTCACATACATATTAGAAAATAGTGTATTGACTTTTTAATTAATAAAATAAAATAAATGTGACAGACAGTAGCGTTTTTTAAATATCATAAATATATTTATTAAATATAATAAATAAGCCTAATAGTAAATAAACACGACAAGCAGTTTTTATTCTCTTTATCAACTAATACAATAAACATGACAAATGAACAGTGAGAAAATTAACTTTACTGTTTTACGATACAATAACAATAATGTCCGAGACAGAGTGCTGTCTGAAGCATTATCAGCGTCCAAATTCGCTCACTCATTTTACTTCACTTCTTCCCCATATAATGGACTCAAATGTCATTCGCTATATAGGGAATAGTGAATGAGTGAACGAGTGAGCGGTTTCAGACACAACATCGGTCTTGCCTTCCTGTCACACTCGAGCTTCTTGACTTGGATTTTATTGGCTATGGTCTTGGTTTTGACTCAGTCTTGGCTAAGGTTGTCTTGAAACCAACACTAGCAGTTATACATCTGAAGGATGAAGATTTGTTGTATTATCTTATGCCACCACCTGGTGTCGCCCCAGCCGTACTGTACTTCCCTAGATTTATTACAACAATCACTGCAATATACCTCAATACAGCTGAGCTGCAGTCGACTTGCCTTGTAAGCGTTTTAGAATGGCCTGTAATTGGCAGATCGTAACAACGTTATATGAAATAGGGGCGAAATGTTCGTCGTTTGTTAGCAACAAGCTAGCCAGCTAACTGTGATGAGTGGTGTATATTTTCCTCATCAACCAGCGAACTGTATGACCAGTGCTATAGGTTTAACAAGCGAAGAAAATACTTGTTAGGTAAGGAGTGCTAGTTTGTTTCTGATGCTGTGCACAGCCATGTTGATTTGACGTCACTCCGTAAACGGGGAAGGAACTCGTAATTGAAAAGACTACCCCAAGTTAACTAGTACAATCCTCAAGTTGAGGGGACGTTTTGTTTAGTGTTTACTGGTCAGAGGTCGGGAATTACGAGTTACGACTTCTAGTTGGATGCAGCATTAAAGGACCAAAAAAAAGAAGTTTGGGCGTTTTAATGACAAGTTGAATTGATAACGAAAAACACTGTAGGACTCTAACTTTATTTGAAGACTTTTTTCCCCCCTTTAACTTTTTTTTCACTTATTGATGAGATGATGTAGGCTAAATGGCACAACGAATCTGCATATAGGTAAACACAACTATATCTTGTGATCAAATACAGAATAAACATAAATTAAAACATTACTTTAGCACATTTAAACACTTCTTTTAGTCTATAAAATTATAATATTGCTTCTCATATGTGTGGTTGGTTTTTATTTATGGTTGGTTTTGCACATTTGAATGGACTTTTTTCCAAGGTTTGTTTATGCCCACTAGTTCTAACTAATTTAATATCATTAATGTTGTATTATTTATTTTGATTATGACATTTATTGGAATTAGATTTTTCAGGGAGAGGTGGAGCATTTGTACTGTTTGCTTTGTTATAACCTGCTGTCTTGGGACGGGAAGGTTTTGTGTGCAGGTCCGAACTCCCTCCCAGACTTTCCAGCCTGCCCTAGCCTGCCTTTCTCCCGCCTCCCAGGATGACCTCACAGATTGGTGGCCATATTTAAAGAGGAAGACGGAGTAAGAATGTATTTGGAGATTATGTTTGGTTGTATGCTATTTTCCTGACTGCTGTTCTGATATTTGACTTCGAGTTTGGTTGTCCCTGTATTGGTTATTGTGCATTCTCTTCACTTTTGTATATATATATATATATATATATATGTATGTGTTCACTTGGTTCACCGGCAGTAGGGGTGTGGCTGCCATTTGTTATGGGAGAGGGTTCCTTTCGTCTCTGTTTCTTTGCTTAGGTAGTTAGGGAAGTATATGTGTATTTTCTTTACTTTCCTTTTAGGTAAGCTAGCTACCTAAACAATAGAATTCTTTTGTTTATTATTTTGGCCTTGGCCCACCCTGAAGATATGCCTGGTTTGGTTAATTTGTACAATTATATGTATATATTGTCTGTTACAATATACCACAACCTTTTTCACACAACCTTGTTTGTGGTGTTATTCCTGGCTTCCCTTATTTAAAGATCAATCCAATTGAATCCCGAGCTGGTTACTCTGTGCGGCCCAACCTAGACTGGGCTGTAACAGATTACATCACATAATACAATAAAATTACTTTTCTGTAAGAAGCATGTGTTGATTTTTGGAGCCTCCTATCTCCTCATTCCTTGATTCCTCTATGTACTTTTTTTTTTTTTTTTTTTTTTTTTTTTTTTTAATTCTAACTGAGGCCTCCTTGATTCCTTGATGTTATGTCCTATGACAACAATTAAAGTTTTGGGATGCATCCCAGGTCACAGGCTATATGCCAAAGGTGGTTCTACAGGGTTAACATCAATGACTTAAATGTGACAGTAATCTCCAAACACCATTCCACTCAGTCCAGAGTTGGTTGGTTCATTTTCACTGTGGTTAGAAGAGGGGAAATAGAACCCTAAATATAGATATAGAGAACCCCCAGGGTTCTCTCCCAATCAGAAGCAGTGCCAGATCAGCAGGAACTCAGCAGGAAGGCTCCATGGAACAATGGCTATATGACAATGGTAGTTGTGTAAATTCTTATACAGTCACTTCATGACAGGTCATTCTCACCACTGCTGGAAGTTATCAAGTGTTCATAGAACTGTAGTTAAATACATAACTAACATTCTTTTCTCTATATCCATCCTCCTATTTTGACTAATCCACCCTGAGTGTCTGTTGCCAAAACCTCAGAGAACTCCCTGTTCTATATTACACCCACTCTTAGAAAAAAGGGTCCTTCCAGGGCACCTTGTGTAGTTAAGGTCCATAGCTTCCTAAAAAGGGTTCTACTTGTGAGATGCACTTTGGGTGTGGGATCTCACAAAAAAAAGTCATGTCAGGTAGATTTTATGTTCATGTGTTTGGAGCAGGAATTCAGCGTGGGGGACAATGCCCCCGTGTCAACAAGCTTGGTCCCCCATCTGGCCCCTCTAAATTCAGAATTGTCTTGCACCAAAACAATTTTTCAAACTTCTAGTAGACAGAAGATATTTCTCAATGGCCACTGGGGAAGCAAGACTGCATGATGAGACTGCACGCGCTAGAAAGAGGGTTTCACATCATCAACAACAGGGCTGGGGCTGGGGGGGGTGTTGGTTGGGACGTTCCATGTCAAACTGGCTAAAAATTTTTGGAAAATGCGGGAACTCGCACAGAAATGCGAGTTCTGCACATAAGTGTAGCAGGGATATACTGCGTGTGGTTACACAATGTTGACATTCCTGATTGACCTACAGGCTACAGCCAATGGAAACACTTCTCTATCAGTGTGTGCCCTCACAGAACTGATCAGACCACCTCAGATACAGTTGCAATCAAAATTATTCATCCCCCATTGCAAATCAGATTTATTGGCAAAATTTACAGACTTTCAGCTGTTTGCAATGAACAAATCAAACAAAAGCAATTGAAATAGTTCAACACAATGAATGCTTCAAGTGGTTTCCCCAAATTCACCAGTGGCCCCTCAATAATTGTTGCACACCTATATTTAACAGATTTAAAGATTTTTTTCTGATAAACTTGTGTTGTGTTTGCAATTGTTTGATATCCATGAGAGCAGAGTATTTTTGTGAAGTTTTTTAAACAAAAGATCAAAAGGTTAAACAATAAAGACGATTTTTCACAGCCTTCTCTGCTCATATTTACGGGTGCCAATATTAGTGGAGGGCACTATAGGTGTAATGATCTTATATTTTGTTAATTGTAATCTTACAATAAGAAATATTAGATACATTTGACTATATTCAAGATATTTTCACTTGCTAAGATTACTTCTTTTTTTTTTTTTTGCAGTGTTGGTAATGTTTCTGGGTTTTTCTTCATAGGTCTTACAATATTTCTGTCATCAACTGCTGTTGTTTTCTTTGGCTGACCTGTTCCATGGCAAACCATGAACCTTGCTTTGATAACAGGGGCACTGCGATGCTGGAAGTGGTTTGGGCTTCATAGCTCTAGTAAATATGGGTGTGATGGTCAGGTGTCCACAAATGTTTGACCATATAATGTATTTATGTTATTTGTAATAGTAAAACAATAAAAATACAATTTAAAACTTCCTTTCAGTTGGGTTTATGTCAAAATTGTGTTTATGTCATAATGTCGACATAAGAAACTGCTAAACAGACAAGCCTAATTCCCTTTTTGGAAACATAGCTTACTTGGAAGCTGTGCATCAGGACTGGGAGCCAAAGAAAAATAGTTCACGCCAGGCGGATTTTATGTTCATGCATGTAAGAGCAGGAATTCAGATATGAAGCTTGTGTGACAAAGCAGGGCCACGTAAATGAACACAGGAGCACACTGCATGATGCATTTACCAGATTCATCTTGATTAACTTCTTTAACCTGATTAGGGTCATGCTGGTTTACATTACAGATGTGTTTATATATTTTGGGAAACAGAATCAAGTAAATATGTTAGAAATAAATAATGTGGGCAGGTAAAATAAAAATAAAAAACTAGTGGTAGTGATTAGTCAAATTTTCTGTGGGAACAAGTATGAGCGAGATTAAAAAAAAAAAAAAAAAAATGTTCTGCTCACACATTGCCTGCTTGGAACCCTTTATGATAAGGAAACACCCAGTTGTCACTTTCTATGTAGAACCTATACAGGAAAAAAATATCTGGAAAATAAAATATTTGGAAAGCTAATATTTGTGTGATGAATAGAAAGATTTAAAATAGTGCAAACTAAATAAGGCGTATGAGGCACACATAACTGTTTATAGTTTCGTCCTACAAGTAAAAAAAATTTACTTAAACAAGATTAAAAGTTGTACATAAGCCAAAGTAAACATAAACCTTTTCAGCTGACACATTATTGATCAGTCTAAAGTTCTTAGTGCACAACATGGCTGGGACATTTTAAAGCAGAAGTTTAACGGTCTGCAAATCTAATAGTCAAAATTACAATCCACAATGCAAGGTTCCAAAATTCTGTATGGTCTAAGAAATAATTTTGGATAAACATTGCCATACACAAAGGTATATAAAATATGTCTAAATAAATATATAAATATCGGTATATAAATATCTAAATACACCAGTTAAGCTGTGGTCATCTGCTGGCACCACAACAGCAAGTGAGGTCACTGGCCGTATTTCTGATTTCTGTTACGGGAAGTGGGTACAGAAATTACGATAAGGTAACTAACAGCTATATTGATTTCTTAAATCTACAAAATGAAATAATCAGACACAAGATCTGACAAACTTTTTAAGCAAGGGAAAAGCATTCATTGACGCAATATATTTTACACTACCGTACTCCTTCCAGTTATGTCAAATAATATACATTCTTAGTCAAAAAAATAATAATCTGATGACTTGCACCTTTCCAAATAAGGAATATGATGGTTCCGCACATACTCAATAAGTTACTGTTGTGAACGTTCTGATTGGTCACTGGGAAATGAGTATTTTGATACCAGCCTCAAGGCACTTGCTAAAAAGAAAAAGCAGAGACTTAGCCAACAGTGTAGGTTAGTAGCTTATCTGAAACCTTTCTATTTTTACCATATACTTCAGGTTTTAAAATTTCGATCTCTACATAGGAAGCCAATAATGAGGACAGTAATGCATATTACAATACTCCTTGTGCTTGTGCTTCATGTCCAGCAAACAGGTTTGTATATAATATAATATAATATAATATAATATAATATAATATAATATAATATAATATAACAATGGAGTGTAATCTAAATTGCTGTTTGTGTGACACTGACAAATCTAAAACAGTGTTTTGTTTTGTTTTTCAGTCTCCAACATGGTGCAGTGTTATGGCACTTTTCACCCAACAGATGGAACATGCAGTAATATTATCGGGCAAGTGCCAGAAGATGACTGTTGTATGAACCCTGTATATGGCTTTCAGGATGAAGACGGTGTTTGCAAGTCTTGCAGGTACGTTCCTCTAATTTTGGAGCTACTGCCATTGTCCTGTAGTCAGCAAGTGACTAACTGTTCCTACAAACCTTTCAAGAAAGGCATTTATTCTGTTATGATAACTAAACATTTTGATGTGCCAGTATTACATTATAAAACACACATCAACATTTCATGTGGATCATTCATTAAAACATCAGGTTTTCTAAACATCTATTTAAAATCTGTGAGATCTCTTCATTGACCTGTAATTTTGTCTAAATTATAAAATCAGAGAAATCACATTAAATTTACAGCATTGTATTGTGGATCAAGGTTAGACAGTAGTGTGGGAGATTTGTTGAACAAAGTGCAAAACAAACACAAAACAGAACATGAATAAGAATTACCAGTGTGAAATTAGGTTACACACAAATTAGGGACTAGAGGTCTCAGAAAATACTTAAACACAAGAAATGATTAGGGAAATGGACACAGACCAAATCATAACTATGATAAATTACATAAATGACTAAGAAAAGCATATAAAACATAGACAGGTACATACACTTGGAACTTTGGTGACAGCATATTAGCAGTGCAATGACAAGTGACTAAATGAAAGAGTCCTTGATTAGCTGGAGAATGAGCTCCTGCTGAGCAGCTTGTTGGAGTTCTTTAAACATATTTATATTTTCTGCACTCTAGGCTGTACAAGATTTTTAGCAGCTATAAACACATACAACATTGGGAAAAAAGGAAGACCGTGCAAAAAATTAACATAATGTATAAACACAAATCATAAATACGTTACACTGGAGACATAAGGTTTAATAAGGTTGTCTTATCTGAGTGTCTTTCACCACTAATTCTCGTAAAGTGTGATGAATGAGGGAACCGGCTACGAACCGGATATGCTGATATACCACAAAATGTGCCAGGTATTCAATCAAGTACATTAGGTGGAGAATTAACCTTTAGTTTTGCCAAGGTGGCCTTGATGCCAGCTTGCAGCACATTAACTGATGCTGTGCTGTGATCTGGGGTTGCACCCTGGCCTTCAAATGCATCATTTGTGGGCTAACAGCACTCTCCTCCAAGGTAAAGCTCAAGTGTAGAGAATGAATGAAAGTACATCAGGATCTGTCACTATATGTGAGGCAGCTATACTAAGCTACACCATGCTCACTGCACTGTTTTATAGCCGCAAACAGCATATGAATTTGACCCATGCTAATTTCTCTGCTCTATGTTCCAATGCTGTAAGGCCAGTTTTTCTCTCATCTCCATGTAACTAAGCAGACTGTGCAGTGTGTACAGCTACAATAAGCGGCAAACAAAGCATTGTGTTGTCTGCAGCTAGTTCATAATTTGTAATTTTACCTTCTATGGGAGGCCATTCTTTAATCCCACCTGTAGTGCTGTGACAATGACTATAACATAGGTGACAATACATCACAGATCAGCCAAAAAGGGGACGTGTATTTTAACGCATGTATTTTAACGTTGTGGCCTTTAGTCGGCCTACATTCTAAATCCATATCAGCCCTTGAATCATTCTATATGGGAGTTTACATTTGACATTAGTAATACTGACAAAAAAAAAGAAAAAAGTTGTTTCCAAAATCACATATATTATTATATAGTGTCCCTTTGCAATATATTCTCAGGGTTAATGTATAATGGTATTTAGATTATCTTGGAATAAAAAAAAAACAACAGAGGTTGCCAAGTCCCCAACATTACTCATAAATTGTAACAGGTGGTACAATTCATTGCTGGTAAATATAAATAACATGACATCATGATTTACATTATATGTACATTCAGGTTTCAAAATAGGAAGGTTTCCTATATTTATTAGCAGTCTGCATTTTACTGACTCCTACACAGACCAACAATCTAATTTAAGACATTAGCAAAAAAGAAAAAAAACTTTGTAAGTACCCCTAAATAGTTTTTTTTTGTTTGTTTTTTTTTAACTCACAGGCATGCTTCATGGACCACATGGTCCCCCTGGGGTTTATGCTCAGTGAGTTGTACTGAGGGAGTGAGACAGAGACGACGTGCCTGCTATGGCATCGGGGAGTGCCCTGACCCTCACTTTTTGGGAGAGGTACAAACTGAACCTTGTGAAGACATCAGCTGCTGTCCAGGTATGAAAATGGACAGAAGGATACAGTAGAAAACTAGACTATATGGCCAAAAATTTGTGGACACCTAACCATAATATTCATATGTGTTTGTTGAACATCCCATTCCAGATTTAGTCTCCATTTCTGGTTATAATAACCTCCATTCTTCTGGGAAGGCTTTCCACTAGATTTTGGAACGTGGCTGTGAGGATTTGCTCATTCAGCCACAAGAGCATTATTGAGGTCAGGCACTGATGTCGGATGAGGAGGTTTGTTGCACAGTCAGTGTTCCAGTTAATCCAAAAGGTGTTCAGTGAGGTTGAGGTCAGGCTCTGTACAGGTCACTCAAGTTCTTCCACTCCAACTTTGGCAAACCTTGTCTTTATAGACCTTGTATCGTGCACAGGGGCAGTGTCATGCTGGAACAGGTTTGTGCCCCTTAATTCCAGTGAAGGTAAATTGTAATGCTACAGCATAAATAGACATCGTATACAATTGTGTCCTTTCAACGTTGTAGCAACAGTTTGGGGAACAGACATATGGGTGTGATGGTCAGGTGTCTACAATATTTTGACCATACAGTGTATAACTTTTTTCTTTTTAATAATTTAAGTGTGGCAGTTTTTAATACATGGATTTTATTTTAGAAAATGGAGCATGGTCTGAATGGAGTCCATGGCAGCCATGCTCAGTTACATGTGAAAAAGGACTCAAAAAGAGGAAGAGGACCTGCTCTAACCCACCTCCCAAATGCGGTGGTAATTGCCACGGCAACAGCGAGGAAACCAATAATTGTGACACAGAGATTGTCTGCCCAAGTATAATAACTTTTTTTTTTCTCAGTTATGAATGACAAGCATAGTAATCATGTAAGGAATAAAACACAACAGGGTATGTTGTTATGGAAAAGTAATCAATGACAGGGTTGATTCTTTTCTAATAACAGTATGTACTGAAGTGCTTTATTCCTCTTATACCACAGCAGTTTGTCAGTGATTGAAATTATTTATTTAATAACAAAAAACACATAACACTCTCACATTTTTATAGGTACATGTAATGTTGTGGAATGTCTACAAAACAAGGTAGTTCCTGTCATCACTTACATCAGGGGTGTACAAAGTTTGGCCCCAGAGCCAAGTGCTGCCTGTGGACAGCTTCTCTCATAGTATGGATGATAGGTGGCCCACCTATGGAGTTAATTTTTTTTTGACAAAATAAAATATATAATTTTTAAATAAAAATAATAAAACCCACAAGCAAAATATTAATGATCAAAATGAAAAAAAAAAAAAAAAAATGCAAGTAATGAGAATCAAATCAAAATTAATTTCCAAAAAGATCACTTCTGAATCATCTCATTTAGCTTAATTTTTTTCCTATTTGCGGATTTTTCTTTAAGGCTAGAATTATACAAATGTGGGTACTTTCTAACCTACACTCGTTTCCGTTTCTTCTTCAACCACCTTGAGAATCAACAGTCCTGGGTCACTGTTGCCACCTTGTGGAACAACTAAATAGTGAAAAAGAATAAAATGCGCATGTGCGACTTGCGCGTACAAAGTATTTATCCATTCCACTGTTTAAATAAATAAATAAATAAATAAACAAACCACCGTTTAAATAAATAAATAAATAAATAAATAGACAGATAAATAAATAAATAAATAAAAGTCCAGGTCTTACGAGCTCGCGCCTGTAGATGGCGCCATGAAGAGCACCATGTCGGAATTACCGTAATTCCTAGATGAAACCCGGACGTCCTACTCGGAGCTGTTCACGTCCTCGGATTAGGAATTATACGACATTGGACAGTAAATGGTTATCCGGCTCTGTGCTAGCTACATTAAACTGTATTGTGTGAAAGGGCGTAACCATGGTATGGACATTGGGGGGTACACTTAGTTGTCCTTAGCCCAAATGTAGTGTAAAGAAACGAAATGCTGTGCAACTTTCCTCACTTTCACTCACATTTAGTCTGTCACAACGTGAGGGTTCACAACGAACTCGG
>JANDJT010000190.1:19640587-19653267 GCA_024331685.1 Stegophilus panzeri | reverse complement strand
CATCCACAGCAAACTTTACCACAATATCTTTCATAATTATGTATCACAATGTGTATTACAGTCTGCTTGTTGGCACTTTGCACAGAGAGATGAATCTGTCCTGGTTGTTGAATAGAAGAGACATAACTTCTAAAGTAGCAGAGTGGCAGTTTCTGAGTCACTTGCTGAATAAAGACTCACTTGCAATTCAAAAGGAATCACAAACCCATGCTGATCTGAACACCTGTGGTATTTACAAAATTTTCTACTTAATGGGGAACAGATAATGTGTTCATCAGCGGTCACACAGCTATTAATCCAATATATTTGGGTTAGGTACACTGGGGGCTCGTGCCAAATGGAAAATTTGTCTGTAATGGCATTAAAATTTGGAATTAGTGTGGCCTTGCTCTGCTGACGCTCTAAATTCTTAAATACAAGGGCCCAGATCTCAGGAAGTACAGTGGACTGGCATACAAGCCGGAGTGTATTCCTGCTTTGTGTCTACTGTTTCAAGATGGGCTCTGAATCCACTGTGACCCGGACCAGAATACAGCTACTGAAGATGAATGAATGGGTTTATTACACATTTTACATGAAATGAAATCCAACAACAGTACTTTTTGGTCACTATAATTTCATATGAGATTAGGTTGGTAGTTATTACATTAGTAATTGAGGGAGCAACAAAAATATGAAGGAACAATGGCATTTCTGACAATATAAATAACTTACCCATTGAGTCTTACAATGACAAGTGATAGCCTTATTAAAAAAATATTTTTTTTAAATGTTAGTTAATGCCTAGAAACCTTAAGAAATTAAGGTTACTTGTTCAAACCCTAAATTAAACTAAGATGGTTTATCTGTTTATTAACAAATAAGGGGTGGCTGTGGCATATCACACTGATACCGGCTAGTTTTCATCCAAACAGACCATGCATTACATACAATGTTTTTTAGCCACAAAATATTGCCACATTTGCTTGCTTTATTACTTTTCCTATATTAAACCCTCACATACTATAAAAATCAGCGAGATACAAAGTTGGTCTTGGATGAATTTATTGTATAAATACAGATATTGCTAGCATTCAGTCCCACAAACCTCGCAATGGGAATAATTTAATGTTCAGTAAAGCTTTTAAAAGGAAACACAGAAGGCCCACAATGAATGCATTTTCAAGGAAAATTCCTTTGGCCCATGTCTATAAAGGATTTCAACACTTCTTAGAAGAAAGAAAAATAAAAGAACACTTGGTGTTAAGACATGTATGGAATCCCAAATTCAATATGAGGAATGATAAAATATGAGGATGCATTTATTTTGCATTCTGTGAAAACTAAAGATATAAGAAACTATATACACCGCTGTTAAAATGGCAAGTTTTGTTATGTAAAAAAATGAAACCAAGATAAATAAAAATAAGTTTAAGGGGGAAAAAAAAGAGAATAACCTGGTAATATAAAGTATACACACCTTTTTAATAATGGGGCATATGTGCGCAGAATTAACCAATCACGTCTAAACTCATGTTCAAAACTAATTATCATACAGCTGTCATCAATGAAGTGATTCTGATTAACCCCAAATAAACAATCTGTTTCTGTAGAATTTTCGTGACTTTTTCTTGGTTTCATCTGACTGCTGAAGCCATGGTCTGCAAAGAGCTTACAAAGCATGTACAGGATCTCACTGTCAAAAGCTGTAGACCAGGAGAACAGCTCATTTATTAACAAACATCACCGCGAAAGACTGTGCAAAACAGTTTCATGCAATTGCATTTTCGCCAATTCAAGTAGTTTTTCGCAAGAAAGCAGCAAATTGCATTACAAAATTTGAAAAAAGCCTTAGCAAAATCAAGGATTTTTGGTCCACCAATCACAAAAAACTCTGAATCCTGTATGGACTGTAAAGGGAATCATGGATAGTTCCAAATGCCAATACAAATACCAGCACAAAACCTACAGGTCTCCATTAGACAGCTGAAGATTAAGAAAAAAAAAAACACACACAAACAAATCCAAGTCAATAAAGGAATGGTTTCAGAAGAAGATGATGATCAATGTTTTGGAGTGGCCCAGTCAGAGACTAGACCTACATCTAATCAAAACCTGTAGAATGACTTGAAGAATGAGGGTTATGCACAGCAGATCCCCTCAGATCCCCTCAACATCTGATAGATCTTGAGCATTTTTGCAAAGAAGAGTGAAATAAAATGATGTGCCAAGTTGGTAGACTCTTACACAAAAAGACTGAGTGTGTATTACAAACACAAGGTGTTTTATATAAAAAGTATTAGTTAAGGGGACCCTTATCCAAACAGTTTTTTGTTTCATTTCCCCCCTAAAATGTTTCCATTTGTATTTCACTTGAAATTTGTTGATTGTTATATCACATTAAAGGTGGAAAAAGATTGTACATGATTAATCTTGGTTTCATTTTTTAAAACACACAAACCTGCTATTTTAACAGGGGGTGTAGACTTTTTATATTCCATTGTATTAATTTAAGGTCAATAAATTAAAAACAACTGTTCAAGCAAATGAGACAGTTTTAAACAAGAGTGGGCAAAACTGGTTTATCAGACATTTTTGGATAATATTACTATTTGAGCTGTACATTTAGGACAATAGTGGTGAATAATAAATTACACAGTAATCTTCTGTTGATCCACCTGCCAGTGGTCTTGCTGTATGGAACAACCATAGGTAAATGCATCAGATGTAAAAACAAAAAACAAAACAAAACAAAACAAAATATTCTTTATGATTCAGATCCAGTAAATTATTCTGGCCTCTCAGAGCAATAAGTGTGATCATTTATACAATCCAACCATCATTTACACAATCCATGAATATGTCCATGACATTTATATTCAGCTAAGCAAAATGGAGAGTTCCAACTGATATCAAAGAAGACATCTGATTCAAACAGGAAATGCAATCTAATCAATCTGAATAGATTTAGGCCTGAATAACTGGGTTATTTTCCTGTACATTGGAGATGTACCAAAATAAAATCATTCAATGGGATCTTGAATTAACATCAATGGATGCAATAGTGAAGATTAACTGGACCAGTGTCTACAGGTTTGTAAAAGTCAATCCAGCATTGCTGTCAAATGTCATGCCGTTCTTTTCGGGGATTTTATTTACACAGTTGAAGCACAAATTAGACAAAGAGTAAAGTGCAAGAAGTAACATACAGTACAATAAGTGGCATGCAAAAGTGTAGAAAAGAAATCTTAAAGGCCATGGTCACACAGGAAAAATAAGCATACTGTGCAAAAAAATCTAATACCAGCAGAATGATTAAGAAAAGAAGCGCTTGTCCAGCTTTGGTTTGCCACGTAAACAAAACCAGTAAAGCTTATCATGAACACTATAATAGATTAAGACTTGCTTTCTCGTGGGGATGAAACTCGTTCAGATAAAATTCATCAGGACGATGAGGGAGAGAGATCATTGGGGGTTGTAGGAGAAGGGATTGTAGAGGCCAGATTATAAGTAGAGTTTGGGGAGGAAGCCATTGTGGACTGCAAACAACTGGTTTTGGGGAGTGTTTGTGGTGAGGATGCAGCTGTGGTTGGTGAGTCCAAGCTGACCTCGTCACCTTCTTCTGAGTCCCACACTTCACTCTGCAGGTAATCAGCAAAAAGGGCCTTGGCACGCTGAAGAATACGGCCAAGGTTGTGCTTGCGGACCAAGCGATCAAAATGCATGGCCAGCTCATTATAGTCCAAACTATTTTTAATGATATGGTCACGATGCTCCAACAGGATGGAAAGGCACAAGAACAGCATGAAAGGATTGCCCTTCCCAAACTCTTGAGGAGGAGGAAGGGAACAGGGTTTAACACCACTAGCGTCAGGTTTGCCTGCAGTTGGAGTGCTTGCACCAGTTCCTGAAAGTTTGCATGGGGATGAAAGGTTGCTGGAGAATGGTTTGGGTAGTGATGGAGATTTAGCAAAGGATAAAACAGGGGAAGACAGCAGTGAGCGATTGTTGCCCAGGGATGGAGAGGAAAGTGCAGACTTCCCTGTGGGGGTTGATGGCGAGTGCAATCCAGTTCCATTAGACAAAGCAGCTGAAGACACAAATCTCCCCAAAGCCTTATCAGGAGATACAGCACTACCAACAATAAATGAAGAGGAGACAGACTTCAATCCTGGAACATCAGGACACACTGCTCTCCAGCTGGACATTGAAGGAGATGTTGCAGAAAACTGAGAGCCGTTCAGTAAACTTGGAGGAAGGGGAGAAACGGTTTGCCAACTGGATGAGTTTTTCTCCTCAGTCTGAGGAGATGAAAGCGGGTCATTCCCGCTTATCAAAGGCTGCCGCTCACCAGGATCATCCTCACTGTCCTCTGTGGACTGGTGGACCGTGAGAGGTAATGAATGTGTGGACTGAAACTTCACTGAAGATAACGTAGGATCTGATGGTTCATTTTCGTTAGCTTCAAAACTGTCCTCGTTTCGTGCACTGTAGTACTTAAATTCTCCAAAACTGGACTGCTTCTCAAAAAGAGGTGCTGGAGCAGGGTCTTCAGTTTTCACCACACAATCCACACCATAATCCCCTTTGTCCTCTCCACAAGATGGCTTCTCTTCCTTTCTGTCTGCCTCTAATCCGAGACTGGGTCCTCCATCTGCCTCTTCTCGGGACGGCCTCAGCATGTGTCGCCGCCGCTGCTCTGTCTGTTCTTTTTCCAGCTTTTCATTCTCTGAGTTTGGGTAGCTGCTGTCATGACTCGGGGACTCATCTGCTTCAAGCGGTAATCCAAGAAGCTCAACCTCGGTCTCAGGTGGATCTGGAGGTAGAGAGCTCCAGGTCACCTCCAACATCCTCAGTGCATCGTCAAAAGCAAACTCCCGCTTTAGTTCAAGAAGCAGCCAGCGGTAACAAAAAAAGAGGTCGTCAGCACCTTTGGAGACCAGGTAGGTGTAAAATTCAGGATCTGAGTATTGCAAGAGCAACTTAAGGTGTTGGAACTTAATAGACATTAGTTGGCCGTCAGGGCGGAAGTTGCCTTCGAGGCGCTTCATGATACCACAGAAGCAAATAAAAGCGTGTGCTTCATTGTCCATGACAGCAAGGATCGGAGAGGCAATATCGCTCATACCTTGACAATAAGACACCTGTAAGTAGAACAATTAAAAAATTATTATAGCAACAGTGATTTCCAGCTTTTATATATACAGTGTTATGAAAAAGTATTTGCCCCATTCTGATTTCTTCGGTTTTTGTGTATATCTCATACTAAATTGTTTCAGAAATGAAAACAATATTTAAGATAAAACAAAGGCAACCTTAGTAAACAAAAAATATAGTTTTTAAATGATAACGTTATTTATTGAAGCAAAAAAGTTATCCAATAGCAACTGGGCCTGGGTGAAAATGTATTTGCCCTCATAGTTACTAATTTCCCAAATCTTTGAAACTGCATTCATAACAGGGATCAGCTGGACTAGACGCAACCAGGCCTGATTATTGCAAAACCTGTTCAATCAAATCAACACTTAAATAGAACTTTTTCAACAGCATGAAGTTGGTTAAAAGGTATTGCCCAGTAACACACTATGCTAAAGTTGAAATTCCAGAAATGATCAGGAATAAGGTAATTGAAATACATCAGTCTGGGAAGGGTTACAAAGTTATTTCAAAGGCTCTGGGACTCTAAAGAACCACAGTGAGAGCCATTATCTCCAGATGGAAAAAACTCTGCATAGTATTGAAACTTCCCAGAAATTCCTCCAAGAGCCAAGAGAAAATACTCATCCAGCAAGTGACAAAAGAGCCAAGGACAACATCAAAGGACCTACAGGTCTGTCTTGCATCAAAAAAGGTTCATGTGGAAAAAAAAAAAATTTCATGTGACTCCACTATCAGAAAGACACTGGGCAAAAATGGCATCCATGGAAGAGTGGCAAGATGAAAACCACTGCTAACCATTGCGAACATTAAGGCTAATCTGAATTTTGCCAAAACACACCTTGATGATCCTCAAACCTTTTGGGAGAATGTTCTGTGGATTGATGAGTCAAAAGTGGAACTGTTTGAAGACAAGGGTCCTGTTACATTCCTCAATAATTGAGAGAAACATGAATTCTGCTCTCTACCAGAAAATCCTAAAGGAGAATGTCCGGTCTTCAGTTCGTAAGTTGAAACTCAAGCGCAACTGGATTATGCAGCAAGACAATGATCCAAAGCATAGGAGTAAGTCCTAGTCCTAGAAGTAAGTGAAAGACTGATCTCCAGTTATCGGAAGCATTTGGTTGCAGTTATTGCTGCTAAAGGTGGCACAACTATATTTTAAGTTTAAGGGGGCAATTAGTTTTTCACATTGGTGATAGGTGTTGGATAACCTTTTTTTTTGCTTCAATAAAAATAATAAACAAATAAATACTATTTTGTGTTTACTCAGGTTTCCTTTGTTTTATGTTGTATTTCATTTGAAGATCTAAAACTATTTAGTACGAGATATACACAAAAACAGAGGGAATCAGGATGGGGCAAATACACAGTGCTGTGAAAAAGTATTTGCCCCATCTTAGAAATATTTACATGAAAGGCGTTAACATGGTCAATATCACAAATTTGCTTAATTTTAAATAATGGTCTAGAAAATGTGCATATTAAATATTCAAGATGTTGCACATTTCCTTTTCTTTTGTTTTAGAATTTTCAACTATCCCAGATTTTTAATGTGGTCTCAGACTTTTGTGTCACTGTATGTGTGTAGAATCTCTCTTCTTTCTTTCTTTTTTTTGTAGGGCTTCTCCCTTTTTAAGAAGGCAGAAAAAGAATATTTAAGCAAATAGGAAATTCTTGCCCACCTGCGGGTGTGTGATGGCAAAAGTGGTGAGGAGGTCAGTCAGTGCAGTCAAGTGGGGACTGTCCTCTGAGCCGGCATAATATGAATGGGCTCGGTCAGTTCGAAGCACATCCTTTAGAACATTTCCTCTAATGAACTCCAGATCCTCTGGGCTCACCCTGGATGTCCACTCACTTTTCAGCTGGTCATATTCTCTCGTTTTTTTCTTCATGTAGTCCATCCTCTCCTGTCCTGTCAGGCCATCTGGGTACACATTTAAAAGGTAACGCCACACTACCTATAATGGGGAAAAGGATAAATGATAAGACAAATGCTACAATGTGTATGATTTTTTTTTTTTTTTTTTTTTTTTAATAATCTTAACTTCACCTTGCGCAGGGAAGGCTCAACCCCGCCATGATAAATGCGGAGCCGCAACTCCTCTGGCCGTGTCAGCTGACCCTGACTGTTCAAGTAATTGTGAAATTCTGCATCACTCAATGGAGGCTTGAATGGCTTAACCTCCTCCCCATATGACCAGCTTAACGCCTGCTGAACCCTAGACAATGTCCGACCCATCTGAAAGAAAGAAAAAGATAAATAGATAGATAGAGAAAAAAAAAAACCTGTAGCTGTATGTTGGATCACAAATTAAGTTCAATCATATTTCATTCGTTCATGTAATCTAGCAGTTAAATTATATTAAAGTGGCACCATGCTGTTTCCCAACTATAGTAATCCTAACATGATAGGTAATGCCTGGCAAATCTTCATAGCATGCTTCTTTGGGAAACCGCCTTTGGTTAAAGAGCGATTACATTAGGAGATGAGGAACCTGACTGAACGCAGCAGAGACTGGCTGGTAAAACAGCTGGCTGACTGGGTGAAGAACATCATCAGTAACCTGGGACAGCAGGGACTGGGTGAAGGGAAGAGCCGTAGATGTCAGTGACCTCTTCTCCCCCTGTAGCTGATCTGAGCCAATCACATCCTTCGGGCTTATGATGTCCCAGTCCTCAAGAACTGGACCTGAGAGGACAGGGAAACCACAGAAATGGCTGCTAAGACTAAGTGACAGCTATGCTCTTCAGTTATCTCCACTACCTGTCTAATTTAACCCACATTTAAACAGCTCTCCTGGAAAGACTCTTTTGTATCTGTAGGCATTTCATGTCTTCAAATAGTTGCTTGAGTTTCAAGTTTTTCACAAATATCAACAAACCATGAGGGTTTAATCCCCTTTACTGACCATGTCATGACCATAACAAACAATTTACTCACTGTCTTCTGAAGGTTTGATGTCCATCTTAAGCTGGAGGTAAGGCTTAGCTGCACTGACAAATGCTGCATCTAAATCCCAATCAGACAGGAGGGAGAGGTACATCTCTGTTCCCATGCGATCACGGGACAGGTAACTAATGCCAAAATTACGCCTTCTGTGGAGCAAAAATATAGATATCATTTTAAAGACTTTAGATAGACAAATGTTATCAAGCTTACTTAAAAGAAATACTTAAGCCTTTTGCAGTTTACAATTTAAAACTGTCAGGTAGAACAGTAAATGTGGAAAATTCTGTTAAATACAGAGGAAAAGAATATGTAATACGCAAACGCAGATTTACATTCGATGCTGAATTCCTCCCAAATTCTGTTACTCTAATAGTTAAAAGAAAGTTACTCTAATAATTAAAGTTAAAATCATGGGCACATGTTATTCGACACATATAATCAGTACCTCCTCAGTCATAGACACACTCACCCATTGAGCTCAAAGGCTCGTATTAGGATGTGCTGCAACACCTCCAGTGATGTGATCTGTGGATCAACGGCAAAAGAGCGGAATTCCACTGGCTGCAATCCCTCACACTTCTGCATAAAGAAAGACAAGAAAAGGAGAGAGACTTTTCAGTTGATTTGGTGGCAGATTCGTTCTAATTCATTCATTATTAAATATTACTTAATTCCCCCAAGTCGTACTAAGTCTTTTCTGACCCCTTGGTGACCATGTATGACACTTATACAATACCACAGGATCCTACACCACAGTACAGCTGTGAGATCGGTAGCCTATTTCACACTTGCCCCTTAGTGTCTGGTTTGTAAACTAAACCAAATGTTTTGTTTTATGCAAAGAAAATACTTATGTTATCTTCAAAATCTTTATGTCATTGTTTTAGGCAATAATATCAGCCTTGGTTTAAAAAGTTTCATACAATTATGTGCAATTGCTATGCATCACATCTGGGAATATTCAGATCTAAACATATTCCTTTTGAGAGAAGTTTTTGCTTGCATACTCTTGCATACTCTTTCAAAACAACAATACAAAATCCTGCTGACTCAATCCATTCATGTCACAGATGTAGTTATTATTGTTTGTTTGATCACACTCTAGCACTATGAAACTAAGAAATCATTTCAGACACCCAATTTTGTTACAAAGGTGCTGTTGAACACAGAATAGAAAGTATTTGAAGCCTACTAGAGAGAAGTCTGAGGAGCAAATACTTGCATTTTTTGGAGAACTTTCAAAAATCTTTGAATATAGCAAAGAGATTTAAAAAAAATTATAATGAAAAAATAAAAAAATAAAAATAAGGGGTCTTCAGGACAGAGGACTTTGTGCTTTGAGGTTTCTTGGTAAAATGACGAGCTGCATTTCTGTCCTGTTAACTTCAAGAGAGAGGGAAAAAAAAGAGATGCTGGTGAGTGAACGACCGTTTATAGATGCTAGAAAAGGGATAACGTGAACTAACTTTTACACAACCTTAAACATAAATATACTCACTGGCCACTTTAACAGGAACACCTGTACTCCTGCTCATTACACAGACATCTACAGTATGGTAGGACAAATACCCACTCTTTACAGTCCATACAGGATTTCGCAGAGTTTTTTTTTTATTGTTGCGGCAAAAAATGATTTTGCTGCAGCTTTTTTCAAAATTTGCGGTGCAATTTGTGGTGTTTTTGTGCCGTTTTTGTGCCGTTTTGCCGAAACTACTTGAATTGGCAAAAATTGCAATTGCGCAAAATTGTTTTGGACGCTCTCTCACAGCTATGTTTGTTGGTAAACGAGAACTTTTAGCTGTACTCATGTTTGACACGTGAATCGAAAAGGGCTTTGGCTGAATGCGCATTGTGATGATGTCACATGACATGTCTTGGCCCAAATCTGTGGAAAATCTATGGCAATTTTTAAAAATGGCAAGCTCCTCTAAATATTGCGGAGTTTGCTTGATTTTGCATTAATTTATGCGATCGCAAAATCACGAAATCCTGGAGGGGTTGTCTTTACAACTGTGATGAGCAGAAATGCAGTTCAGAACACACACGTCAAACCCTAACAGCACAAAACCACTAAATCTTGAACAACAGGTCTTATCATATTTTATTCCTAAGGTGTTTATTGTGATAACTAATTTTGTGTGTTCTTAAATAAAGAGTTCATGACAGTCTTTCCTGGCAAGTTATTACCGGATAGGACTTCTCTTTTTGTCAAAAACAGCAGAATTTCTTCAGTCGTTCTGCCAGCAGACTGGACTCACCTGTGTTTTTTATAGCATTGTTGCTGCTCTATATTTTAAGCATTAGAAATGTGCTTTTTTCCAGCGAAACTACAGACATCTGGCTGAGGAGTGAATACAAGACCATAGCTTTCAGTCAAAAATCCCAAATTTATGTCTCTAAAATTTAGTCAGAATGGTGCAATCAAGAAACATCCAGTGAGAAGCAGTTCTGTGGATGGAAACATCTTGTTGATGACAGAGAGATCAACAGAGAATGGCCAGATTAGTTTGAGATGGCAGAAAGGCTACAATAACTACTCTGTGCAATTGTGGTGAGCAGAAAAGCATCTCAGAATGCATAACAAGTCAAACCTTGAGGCGGATGAGCTACAACAGCAGAAGACCATGATGGGTTCCACTTCTGTCAGACAAGAACAGAAAGCTGAGACTGCAATGAGCACAGGCTCATCAAAACTGGATAAATGAAGACTGGAAAAAAGTAACCAGGTCTGATGAATCTCTATTTTTGTTGCAGGCACATGGTGCCTCAGAATTTGGTAGGGTCCTAATTTGGTACCAACAGCATGAAACCATGGACCCAACCTGGCTGGTGGAGGTGGTGTAATGTGTGAGGAATGTTTTCTTGGCACACTTTGGGCTCATTAATACCAGTCATCACTTGAATGCCACAGCCTATTTGAGTATTGTTGCTGACCATGCGCATCCCTTCATGGCCACAATTTACCCATCTTTTAATGGCTACTTCCAGCATGATAATTCACCATGTCTAAGCAAAACTCATCTCAAACTTGTTTTATGAACATGACATGTGTTCAGTGGCCTTACCAGTCACCGTATCCGAATCCAATAGAACACCTTTGGGATGTGGTAGAACGAGAGATTCGCAGCATGAAAGTGCACCTGAAAAATCTGCAGGAACTGCATGATGCAATCACATCAACATGGACCAGAATCTCAAAGAAATGTTTCCAACATCTTGTGGAATCCATGCAATGAAGAACTGAAGCTGTTTTGAAAGTAAAGGGAGGCCCTACCCTGTATCAGTGTAGTGTTCCTAATAAAGTGCTCTGTGAGTGTATATTGGGATACATTTTGGCACATTTTGATGACACCTAATGACCATGTATAAAATTGTGTGTACTCTAAACACTTTTAGCTATCTGTATCAATTTTGCTGAAAGGTGTGTGAACTATTAAATGTAAAAGAAAAGGACACAAGGGCACTGACATCCACCTTGACACTGTAAAAAATGACATGTGCTTCTTGTTTTTATATCATGTTTCACGTTTCCAGTTGAAAGTATGTACATAAATGGTGACAAAGAATTGAACTCAATGTGTCTGAAGACCAAACTGTCTTCTTTAAGACACTGCTGACTAGTGCGCAATGTGTACATCTGTGGATATTAGCACTTGAACTTGGATAGGTAAAATGGGTCCAATTTTGGCTGGTGCACCAATAATTTAATGCTTACCAATCACTGAACAGTCATCAACCAAGTTATCTTCAGTCGCCAAGGTATTTACCATTCACACTATAAATGCAAGCAAAATAACAGCTGTGAAGTTATGTGCAATAACACAATCGCCATGTTATGTTTGCTTAGATATATGTTTTCAGACACCACTACAAAATTGTAACATTTGCAAAATGGTCTAAAATTACACACGTTTCCTTGAAAATGTCTCCTTAATCAAACAAAAAGGTAGAACATAAACGGTCTCCCTGAAAATCCCCACTGTGTCATCACGTCCATATTGGCTTCAGCTTAGCCAGAGATACTGGAAAATGTCCACGATTCACCACAACCTTATTCTGTTCACAAAAAATAAAAATAAAGCCACAACATGTGCATTTGTTCGTCTGATCATTCTCACAAACATCATACGAGCAACATTCACATCAAATATTCAACCAGGGATACACTTACGAGCATGACATCAAGCTAAAAACCTGACACCTCCGTAATCAGAAAGTAAGAGATACACTACCTATAATATTACCTAAACTAGCCTTGTACAAAGGATCTTTAATACTACAACGTGGCAAACAATCCAATACTAACTTTCATTATTCTCAAGTCCTTTTTTTATGGTAAAATGGCTTGGACAGCCAGAGCTGTTTAGATAAATAATAAGTGCCTTTTATACAGATTGAACACCAATAGATTCCATCACAAACAGCTTTATTTAACAAACGTGCATGTGGTTGATAGATAGATAACTCACACTATAACCCCACTATAATCATAATATGATAAATTAATTGCAAACAAAATGTGCTTCCAGGACCATTCACATATATAAAACATAGAAATGAAAAGCTTATGCTACTACACATACTAATATAT
>JANDJT010000190.1:19618584-19634700 GCA_024331685.1 Stegophilus panzeri | reverse complement strand
AAAAAAGGGGAGAAGTGCAGTGCTATGAAACTTTATCACAGTATGAATCAAATGCCATCTGGCTTCTTTCTCACATGAGCCAGAACTCTAGTGACACTGATATTACTTAGTCAGTTTTCTTTGTACACAATCAAGGCCACTCACCGAAACTCTTCTCTCTCCTTCAGCCATTCTTGAAGCACTTTTTTGGACTCTGGATCACGATACATCTGGAATAAATGTGAAGAATACCTTAGTCATCATTAACTATACAATTATGGTTCTTCGAGAGATAAGAGCAAAGGGAGTCTAAAAGCAGAACTGGCTTTAAATAGATGAAATGCCACAGAATGCTTTATTGTGAAGCTCATCCAGGACTGCCAATAAATGTACTATTTCAAGTTGTCATACAACAAACACTGATGATGAAACTGTACACATGAAAAGGGCAGTGAAATTAAATATTACATTTTCATTCTTTAGATGAAAGTCCAATTAAAAGGTTCTGCTAGGGCAACTGGTTATACTGCTATCCTGATATGAAGTTGGATTTGGTTAAAATGTTTCACGTCACTATGTGTTATGAGTCATGATACCGTCAGTGAAGTTTGGGAAATGCATTAGAAAGTCTGACGTGTTTTGAGTGCAGTGCAGTTTGTACCTGCATGCGCTCCAATAGGCCGGTGAGAGCCTGGAGCCAGGTAAGACTCTGTGCATACTGTTCAGTGTTCACCACCTTTGTCTCAATCTCCAGCTCAGGAACAATTGCGCCGGTCCTCCACCCATGGCGCAGCATCAGGTCCTACACATATGTCAATTAGTATTACAAAGGATACAATTTTTCAGCATGCTAGACCTTATTGGAGCTTATATAAGTCTGGCCAGATAGGATTCAGACAAAAATCAGTTGCAGAAGGAAACTGTATCATGCGACACTAATTAAAAAAAACCAAAAAAAAAAAAAAAACCCCATGCACACTTGCTGTCCAGTGGAAACAAATACAAAAGAGAATCACTCACTGCCAAGTCGCTGTAAAGATGGTCCCCAAAATAGAGCACTCTGGAGCCACGCCAGCCTGTCAGCCTCAGAAAGTCAACAAGGTTTCCCTGAAAAACAAGAGGCGAGAACAAACGTTTAAGTGTCTTACACACTGGACTACTAATGATGAGCCTGGCTTTGAGTGTTTGACACATTCATTTATTGTACTGCTTCATCAGGAATTGGAACTGGTGTGGTAAGTACTTTGCCAGACCTCCCAGCTAATGACACAGCAACCCACTGTTCACTGGCTTTGACCAATACAACAATAAAAGCTCACAGTTCAACAAGTGCTAGGGGCTGGCTTCAGGCCAGTCTTTTAAGTCCCACACAGAAAGGAATTTGGAAGTTCTCAACAAAGAGTTTAAAGAAGTGGTGATAATGTGTCTGGGCTTGTAAAAATATTAACAAACACCACCTAATATGCATTCAAAGTGACATGGATTCAGAACGGTCTTCTACACCTTTAGTAACTGTTGGCTGAAGTACCTGCCAAGGCGCAGCAATTCACAACAACAAAGCAAGACCCACTGGCAGGGAGCAAGAAGAGGTCATTCTCACAGCAAGTAAACCATCAGTGGGCAGTATTTTGAGATCACCAGCCCCAAAGGCATTTCACTTTAGGTTAATCAACGCAACCTGTGCACAATAGACTCACAAGAAACTCTGCTGAAGTGGATTAAAAGGATTTATAATCAGAGATGGAAGTTGCTTTTAGAACCTTTTCCCCCCAAAACAAAGTCATTAGTCAGGCTTGAGTTCAAACAGGATCAATATGGGAGAATAAACTAGATTACATAATAGCTCCTGAGTATCTTATTACTGCCGCTCACAAAGAAAGTCATGAGCATTAATGGGCAAAGAGCTTTACTTGCTTGGTATGAGTAATTCCTGGTTTCAACTTGTCATCCATGACTAACTTTAAATGACGTATGATTGTACATGGATAAACATTTTAAATGGCAGCTTAAGACACTGTGGACTGGCAGGGATTGGCTAATATGTTTCATGAAAAACACTGAGTCAACAAAAAGCTGCCCATTTTGCACAAAATACATGGCATTAATACATGTCACAACAATTAAATTTTTTTTTTTTTTTTTTTTTTTAAAAACAGTAGCATACCTGTTTGTAAATCTGCCCTTTGTCCAAACTCTTGATCTTTTCCCACTGGAGGACTCCATTACTGTCAAGTCGTCTGAAAGGTCTAACAGATATTGAGAACAAAAAACAAACAAACAAACAAAAAAAAATTATTAATCAAATTACGCAACACATATTCACAATGACATCACACAGACTGGCTGATTTCACTAGTCACCTCGCAGTCTAATAACTTTATGGCAACCCATTTTTCTAGCAAAAAGTGCTTTGGAAAAATGTTTCTGGCAGAAGACTTACTTCACACAGTCATTAAAAAAGTGTGGCTTGTCAGCTTGAACAATGACAACATCAAAGAAGTCCCTCCAATCTTTTCCCACCATGTACTTCATGCCTTTGTCTCTGAAAAGGTTCAAGCAAAATGAAAATAAGCACATGCACCCGTAACAGCACTGTATCAATTATGGCTGGTTGTTAAAGCTTCAAGAAGCTCCAACATGTCTGCACATGCTGCATCACAAACAAAGTATCCTACAAAAGGGACATAGTCCTGATCTCCACAAAACTCACACAAAGCTGAAGGGGCTGTTGGTAATAAGGAAAAGCTTCTTCCCATGGCTGGCTAGTCGATGCAGCACTGCATAAGTCTCATCTCCTCTGAGAATATATTTCTCTGTGGGGAGAAAAATGGAAGGAAAATAAATCATTTTATCAGCACTCAATAATGTAACATTATGGGTTTGTACAAACAGTAACCATTTCAACTCATGATTCAGTGGCAGCAATCAGTGTATATGCCTGTAAATGTTAAACTGAAAGATAAGACAGGCTACATGGTGTGCCTGGTAGACAGAAGTACAAACTGCATTAGCACAGGAGGGACTCTTGTGCTACAGACTTGTGTGCACGAACGCAGGACAAAGCAAAAACTCATGTCGGAAAACCCAAATACATCATTATTAGCTAAAATAAAGTGACCAAATGCTAGAAAAAATTAATCATGGCAGCATGCACATCGTAGCCAACATACACAATTTCCATAACCGTGCCTCTGTACACCACCACAATGGCTTTGAAATGTAGCAGTGAAGATGTGATTGAAGTGTAGACTTTCAGCTTTAATTCAAGAGGTTTAACAAAAATATTACATTAACCGTTAAATAATTACAGCCATTTTCACAGGCTGAAAAGTAATTGGGACACCAACAATTATAAATATTAGGATAATTTTTAATACTTGGATGCAAATCCTTTGCAGTCAATGGTTGCCTGAAGTCTGGAACCCATGAACATCACCAAATGCTGAGTTTCCTCCCTTGAGATGGTTTGCCAGGCCATTACTGCAGCCACCATCAGTTGCTGTTTGTTTGTGGGTCTTTCAGTTTTGTCTTCAGTAAGTGAAAAGCATGCTTAATTGGGTTGAGGTCAGGTGACTGACTCTGCCATTTAAGAACACATAATTTCTTTGCCTTAAGAAGCTCTTGGGTTTCTTTCGGGGTACGTTTTGTGTCACAATCCATCTGTACTATGAAGCTCTGTACTATCAGTTTTGCAGCATGTGACTGAATCTAAGCAGAAAGTATAGCTGTATACACTTCCTCCTGCTATTTCTATCAGCAGTCACATCATCAATAAACACCAGTGACCCAGTTCTATTGGCAGCCATATCCATACACTGCCTCCAGCATGTTTGACAGATGATGTGGTATGCTTTAGATCATGAGCCCTTCCTTTCCTTCTCCATACTCTTCTCTTCCCATCAAGTTCATCTTGGTTTCATCTGACTTAATCTTTTACCAGAACTGGACAGGCTTTTTTTTTTTCTTTTTTTTTCCTTTTTCAAGAGTGTTCTTGACTTGGCTAGATGTTGTGAAGGGGACAGAATTCCGCGATAATCCACTTTAGCGGTCTTCTGTTGCTGAGCTACAAGCCAGTGCATACCTTCATTTTAAGGACCTGTTTACACTAATGCGTTTTTGTTTTAAAAAGCATAACTTCTGCTACGGTTACGCCTGTTGTCTACTCTACTCCGGCGTTTTCGACCCTCGAAAACAGAGACTTTTGTAAATGCTGAAGACCCCGTTTTAGTTTGAAAACTCTGGGCTTGCGTTTCAGTGTAAACGGACCAAAATGAAGACTTTTGAAAACAAAGGCGTGGCTCCGCCCACTTTCGCCCCCTGATCGGGTCTTCTGGATCATTGCGTATCCTTCCCTGATTCATCAAGCCTCTACCATATGACCATTATGCTACCTTGATTGCATACACAGCAACATAGAAACTGAACTGCAAGCTTTGCTGGCTTTGTTGTCATTCTTAGTGGCCATTGTGCAAGTTAAATACTGTAGCTGCCTACATGCGCAAGAGCAAGTTATGATTAGATCAATCGGCAACAAATTTCATTTCAAGCAGCATAAGCCCTACGTGGAACTCCGGTATGTTGTGCCTGCCAGTGACTAGCAACCAACTTCCTGTTTACACTTGCATGCGCATGCCCAGTGTGCATGAATGGTCATCTGACATGCGAATTCGGTCGTGTAGTGTGGACGGAGATCGTTTCTGAAACACAGCAGAAACGCCAGTGTGGACAAGGATCGTTTTCATTTTAAAACGCCCTTTTAAAACGAAAACGCACTCGTGTAAACAGGGCTTAAGAATGTACCAAATTGTTGATTTGGCCATTCCTAAAGTTTCTGCTATCTCTCTGATAGGTCTGTTTTGTTCTGTCCACTTCATCGACCTTTTTGGACCACATATTGAGAGTTCCCATGAACAGCTACCAAATGCAAATTCAACAGTTGAAATCAACTCCAGACCTTTTATCTCTTTAATTTGTCATGAAATAATGAGGAAACAGACCACATCTAGTCATGAAACAGCTTATCAGTCAATTGTCCAATTACTTTTGAGCCTGTAAAAATGGAGGGCTGTAATTCCTAAACAGTTAATGTAATTAATGCTGAAAGTCTAAACTTCAATCACTATCAATGTATCAACGTACACATTGTCCATTGGATAAGCACATATAAAAAGACCGATTGCTTTTACGCAACCTCTAATATCAATATTAAAAGACGTTTTCTAGGAATAAGTGCACAGAAAAAAATTTATATTCAGCTTGTAGCGATATCAGTATTGTAGCTATATAACAGTGTAGCTATATTATATACACACACCAGCATTTCATTCAACCTTCACTGGTTTATGCTATTTGGTTTGCACAATATACACAAATCAGTCAGATTAAAAGCTGTGTACAGGACAAGACAGAATGCGGCGTACTATTGTTAAACATGTTGCCTTTGCACTTTGCTCACAATGTTGCAGATCGAGCTTAGTATAATTTTTGAAAATAGAAAAATATTGATTATTCACCCCCTGTATATTTCTGTGTAATTGAGTCAGCTGGCTAGCTGTGAACCCAATCTACCATTTACTGCTATAATGCTAACTAGCTACCATTAGTTGACTAGCATGCCACAACCTAATGTACCAGAAAAGCTATTCCAAAAGAACCCTGTGTACAAAATGTAATAACAGTCTTACAACATACATGTTGCTACAATGAGCTAGTAGCATATATTATATATCTTGTATACATGTTAATCATATGAGTGGCTTTAGCTCACAGCACTCATACTGAAGTCCATGTCTATACATGTTAAAGAAACGTCTCCTTACAGAAAGCTCTGTTTTTCATTGTGAAACAACAACACTTTAAAAAAATAACAACAAAAAAAGGTTACAATTTACTGTTAGGCTTAAATAATGTGAGCATCCACCAAGTCCATGTGGTTTAGTGCTTACTATGGATACATATCGAACGCATTAAAATGAATCATGAAAATGAGCATAAATAATAGTTAGCAATTGCATGTAATAACATTTTGCTAAAATATATAATACTGATAATTAAATACAAGTTTATCGTGCATGGTAATTATATTGCTAACATTATCAATACTGATCGACACTCATGTCCCCTCTCTCGAGATGCTGAGCGGTGCACATTATTCCTATACCATATCTGACAACACATATCGTAAATCAATTTATTAATATTTTTGTGTAATATTTATGCTCAGTTTTCACTGTATTATCATTTATTTACTATTACTTTACAACATAGATTTATCATCTCATTAATTATATTCTAAAACACTCCTCCGTATAGTAGTGGCACAGTTACATTTAAAGCTTCAGGATATAAGATTTAAGAATTTGTCTTTCTTGTGGTGAGCACTAGTTTCCATCCTTGCCCCAAGGTGTTGCCCGGCTGTGATCTCACAGTGCACTGCATGCACTGGACCGTGAGCTGAATGCAGGGGCTTTCCCCGAGCCTCTGAGCACAACTGATTCAATAAAGATTTTTTCCTCTTATTCAAGTAAAATATATCAACGCATAAATGTGGTATTTTCCAGCATTTTGCGTTAAATTGAGTCAGCACTGACTTCTGTTTTCATGAGGTAAATCTCAAATGGCTTCACTACATGTAATGCAATACACAGTGTGTACAATGCCATTTTGTGGTTGGTTAAACAGGAAGTCATTTGGGATTTAGCCCAAGTGCTTGTTTGTGGGGCTTAAATAATGAAACTATTCCTTCATGAAGACTGCTGATGACAATGTCGAAATGTCTCTTTTTTTTTTTTGCACAATAGTAATTTTATTATTTGCTTTAAAAAATACAAAATATAGCAGTTATTGTTTTACTTATTGTTATATGCAGATTCTGCAACACATCCATACTTGCCTATTTACTTTTAGTTTACATAATTGCAAACACTGCACGCTACACAGGAAAATCCGTTTGCTTAAGCCACAATTTGTTTAGATTTCACAAACATGCAATGCCGAATGCTGCTCAATACGATGTAAGCAGAAGTAAGAATGCTTAAAGTCATGTGTAACAAAACATAAACCTGCAATTATTGTTGGAAAATACTGAACTCTTACCCAAGTCTTGCATTATCCACTTGTACATGTACCCCTTAATATGCACCATTCCAACAGCTTCCTGTGAAAACAAAGTTCATGTGTCAGTGTCCACAATAGCAGCATAACATCCTGACAAAATGCTATAGACAGTCGCTGTCTGACAATCAAACTGCCACAGCCTCAGTTCCTGAATAGGAAACATGCCAAGCATTTTCTCCTTCTCTGCACTCTCCAATATGTTTTCTCAAAAACCAAAACCTGCTTCAGATCAACTTTTGGAACACTGCCAGTTAGGCGTGGAAAGTACACTGTGTTCTAGACTTGCCTGTACAATATAAACATGACAAAAATTGTCTTTTCCACATGTACTGCTCAAGAGATAGCAACAAACTCCTTCTGTGGCACTACTGAAAATACAGATTTTGTCTGTTAAGCTAATCGGAGTTTGACAACTGAGTTGGGCAGCAGCAAAATAAACAGTGTGAGGACAAATCAGCAGAACTTGTTTCTACTCACTTCTGCTCAGTGGGAGAAAGGGCAAGCCCATCAGAATGGAGGGGGGATGGGAAAGTACAAAGAAAAGACTTCAAGCTCTAGCTGAGAACTGAGCAGCAACAAAACAATCACCCTGGAACCAAATCCTGCAAGGACTAGCTTCATTTGGCTGAACGAATGGGGGATTTGTCAAAAAGTCATCCAAAAATGACATTCCAAAACACTTTTCTGATGAGCTTAAACCAGTATATTAAAACAATTTTTTAACATAAATATAGCATTTACATAATAAATAATATACATATAAAAATGTTTTAAAGAAAATGTTTTAAAAGCCTCTGACTCAAGCTTTTACCTGCCAGTTTGGTTTTTTAAACTAAAACACATTTCTGTAATAAATGTTATTTGCATGCCACCACATATGTCTGAAAATATTTACATCAAAACATGGAACATTAAAAAAATGGATCTAAACTTGCCTCAATTTCTTAAAATCCCACAAGTGCCATAAAACTTTATACAAAGAACTTAATATTTGTATATTTATAATTAATATTTATATTATACTTATATAAATTATAATATTAACCTATATAATTTGTTGACTTATTGTTGAGAGTGGGTGCACACTTACTGACACATCTTTGTAGAGGTGCTCAGGGTCATATTCTATGTCGTTGGAGATAAAAAAGTCATTAACAGAAGCCAAAAGTGTCATCTCTGGGATGGAAAACACGTCCATGAACTGCTTCATCTTGGGTCCCTGAAAAACACACAACAATTCCATTACAAAGAAAACTGGGGTGAGATCACACAAAGTGAACAATGAAGACCACTATTTATTCACCTTTCAATGGAATTGATAGGGGGGGAGAAAAAAGGACATTGCTTTAATTAATTTTTTTTTAAAGTGACATAAGTAAACAAAAAAAAGTTCTAAAAAAATTCCTTTCCATTTCTGTCACTTATTCACAGGTATGTGTAAATAGCTTTAGTAAATACCTAATGAACCACAATAATATTAAACCTAAACGTCTCAAAACTGGTGACAGGCAAGAAGGAACATTAACCTTTCCATAGAAGCCGCTGACTTGGTGAAGAGGGATGTGATTAGAACCTCCATACAACTGCATGACCTCATCATCTGGAACAGGCTTCAGACCCCTTTGAGAAAACATCTCAATTAGGGATCTGAATTTTCTTTAATATTATTTTCCTCTTGGCTAATTCTTCAGTGGTGGTTAGCTTTAGCAAACAATGTTCATAGTGTAGTTAAGCTTATAAGTTAAGTTAAGCTTATATATTAATGTCAGGACAGATTAGCGTACTGATTACACACACACACACACACACACACACACACACACACACACACACACACACACACACCAATTACGAAAAAGTTGGGACAGAATGGAAAATGCAAAAAAACAAACAAACAAAAAAAAAAAAACAGACAAAAGTAATTTGAAAATTCTATTCAACCTGTACAATATAGACAACATTAACATTATTTGATGTTTTACTTATATTAAATATACAATCATTTCAAATCTGATGACTGCAACACACTCCAAAAAAGTTGGCACAGTCGACTGTTTACCACTGCGTAACATCACTGTTTCTTTTAATAACACTTATTAAACGTATGGGCACTGAAGACACCAGTTGGTTAAGTTTAGCAAGCAGAATTTTCCCCCATTCATCCATTATGCATTTCTTCAGCTTCGCAACTCTACATGGCCTTCGTTGCCTTATTTTGCACTTCATAATGCGCCACACATTCTCAATCGGAGACAGGTCAGGACTGCAGGCAGGCCATGCTAGCACCCGCACTCTCTGCTTACGCATGCGCTTATAATCCAGGAAGAATGTGGTTTGGGGTTGTCCTGCTCTGAATGGCAGCACATGTTGCTCCAAAATGTGTACATATATCTTTCTGCATTAATGCGGCCCTCACAGATGTGCAAGTTACCCATGCAATGGGCACTGACACACCCCCATACCATAACAGACGCTGGCTTTTGGACCTGATGCTGATCACTATTAGTCCTAAATTGCCCCTGTCCCAAATTTTTTGGAATGTGTTGCATGCATCAATTTCAAAATAAACATTTACCTTAAAAAAAAAAAAAAAAAACAAACAAACAAAAAAAAAACAACTATGCAGTTGATTACGTAAAACATTAAATACCTTGTCTTTATACATTTTTTGTTTCAATACAAGTCTAAGGACATTTACAAATCACTCCTCTTTGTTTTTATTAGCATTTTCCATATTGTCCCAACTTTTTCAGAATTAGGGTTGTATATATATTTTAAAGAGCATTTAAAAATAAACGAGCAAGCTCATTTAAAATAGATCGGCGCCAATCACAAAAGCAATTTGTTGCAGTGTTGTTATTGGAGGTCAGACAGTTGAACACTAACACATCCCCCGTTTCACTGTGATAATGAGACATTACAGTAATGTAGCCAAAACAACTTACCTATACACAGTGCCTAGCTGAATATAATGGAAAGCGTCTATTTTCATCAGCAGTCCCTATGGTGCAGAAACCCATTTATCAGTCACTGGTACATATGTATAGGCATGTTTAATGTACTTTTTGTATTTTACAAGGTTGTCTCGGAATATACCTTCTGGATATCGTAATGAAGGCCTCGAGCCACGAAGTTGGGGATGTATCTGTACCTGCTGATACCCTGAGGATACTACACAAGAAAAAAGTTCAACATGTCAATCTTGACTGTCCCACAATCAACATTTTATTAAACCATGATTTGCTAAAGTAACTTCCAAATCATTACAAAAGTGTACCATGATCAAGCTACTAGCACAGCAACTGAAAGGGATTCAGAAAATCTGATATTTATTACAAGGCCTCAGAATTATAAAATTCTTTCTAGTAACCTGTGATTTTAAGACAAAATATTGTAACCATGAATAACGTCAATCCAGATACAACTTTGCACTTAAAAATAAATAAATAAATAATATATTTATTTATTTATTATGATGCAATACTTTGGTGTTAAAATTGTCACATATTTGGTGCCAGCTAAATGGCATGTTTGCCAAAATAAAGTCAGGTAGAACCATGTCATTTTCAACTGTAAAGGTCTCAGTTGCATTCACACACAGACTTCTTTTTCTTTTTTTGATGACATTTCCATAGTCACAGATTTCCTAAAGATCCACAGACCTTGTAGTGCTCTATGAGGAACTCTCGGGCTTTGTCGTAGATCATCTCATCAAGAGCGTCTGAGTAGAGGGCCAGCGTGTAATCATAATCGAAACCATAGATGTCCACCTCTTCCAAGTTCACCTCGTTGTTGGCATAGATGGTGGACGGATTGAGAAGGTTGCACACCCCGGGAGGAATCAAATCTGAAGAAAAAGGCATGTTAGGAAAAAGGCACGTTTTTAAGCATGTTAGCTTGAAACATAGCAGAACCATATGGCAGGTACACAGCATCAGTCTGTGTTTTGTTCTTATCATAAATAACCCCTGCAGCAGGGAACTAGGATATGTTTAGCAAATGTAAATAAATAAACTGGATAAGATAGGATTGCTGTATTCGGGTGCTTATGGTTACGCCCCTGACCTCAAGTTTACTTTTCAGTAATAAGGCATTTTGTGTTAACTTATTTGTTTATGGCGAGTAAACTTCCTTATACATTCTTTTAAAAGAGAAAACGCCTCTGGAAATCCGAGATTTGAGCCCTGTTAGGACTGGGACATATTTAGCTCCTAAAGGCTCATGACTGGCAGCTATAATAAGCATCTTTAACCATATTAAATACAACATACATCAAAGTTCAGCAGGTTTAATAACAGTAATCTTAAAGTAAGCATAAAGTGATGCTAGCGTGCACAGCCTCTTTAATTCTGCTTTCCTTAAACGTGTTGTCGCAAAATCGTCGTGATAAAAGACTTTTCATCAGACTTACCGTGCACCAGGCGTTTCATTTCGTTGTACCTCGCCCATAAGTAAGTTTTCTGTTCGATTTGTGGGGCGGTAGAAGAAAAAGACCTCCCGGATTTAGTAAAAGATTCCTCGCCCTTTGCTTTTCCATTGCCATGGTGGTGTCTGAGCGGGGCGGCTGCTGTGTTTGTTGCACACTTTTGTCCTTCTTTGCAGCATTTCTGCTCGTTTTGTGTCGAACTCGTGGCAAAGCTGGCGCATAAAGCGACTGGGTTTCTTAATCCACCACTGCTGCTTTTCTTCCACAAAGCGCAGCCTACATTTAACAATCTTCTTCGTGACATTTTCGGAACAAACCGTGGCGCTTCGCACGACTGCTGAGCTTGTTTACCACACTACTCTATTCTGTTTCGTACACTGTGTACATTTAGAGAGCAGCTGCGCCCAAAAAGATCAAAGAGGCGTTGACCTGCTGTTTCAAACCAATAGCGTAAAGGGGTGAGGATGATTGACATTGGACTGACCCACTGGCCGTGAAGAATGCTTTTTCTATGAGTAAGGGGTTTGATTCTCTGAGAAAAAACGTGTTTGTGTGCCAGTTCAGCCAATACGTGGCAGCTGTGGTAACGTGAGCCACATTACAAGCGAGGCGATTGGTCAAACGTCGACATGATTGACAGCTGCTCCAGCCTACATGTGCTACGTGACGAGCACGTATGCTTTGTATGTGCTGTTTATCGCCGGGGTCTCGGTGTACCTTCTGGGTTCATGTGGAAGATTAAGTGCCAGATAGAAACGCAGTAAGACCACGACAACGTGCAACCAGGAGAGGCTGGTGACAATAGATTTTGGTGGGGCAGGAAGACTTTAATTACGACTTATCCGCTGATAAAATTCGGCTAAGAGCCCTTTACTAGGCAGCTGAGAGCCGACAAAACATGAACGAGCCTGTCCACCAGTTTTCACCAAAACAATAAAGGTGTGAGAGCCAGAGAATAATAGCCTGACAAACACTACGATTCGCTTAGCTGATCAAACGGAACATCTCTGACAAAGTACACAACACGAATACACGAAGTAATTAATCTATTTTTCAGATCCGCAAATTTGTATTGAAAACACAATTTTAGATGCAGTTAGTGCCATTATTATGGTTGCTCATAACAGCACCCCAAAGAGACATTTACAACCTTTCTAGCCGTTCCAATCACATCCTTTATGATCTGAGAAATGAAATGCAATACATTTAGACATGTGCCACACTGAAAAGCAAAACCGGCATTACTTGAATTTGCAGTGAAAAACAGTTATCATAGTAAATGTTGAATGCATGTCAATAGAGATTAGCATCTACCTTGAAAAGAAATGCATGCTGCAGCATTAGTTTTCTCTATAATTTTTTTTTTTCCAGCTTGAAAAGCAATCACAGCATGGAAAAAGTATGAAATGCAATACACAAATGGTATTGCTTTACATTACTGAAAAGGTTCCACTCTGAAAAGCAACTCACTCATTGCATTGCTCTCCAGTGAAAAGCAATCTGCATGGTATTGCTTTTTAAGAATTAAATGCTGAAGGCATGTCAGAAATGAATGTAATGTTACTTTGCTGAAGTATCAGAGTATTATTCCAGGCCATCTATCCATCCATCCATCTTCTATACTGCTTATCCTACAGGATTGCGGGGAATCTGGAGCCTATCCCAGGGAGCACCGGGCACAGGGTGGGGTACACCCTGCACAGGGTGCCAATCCATCGCAGGGCACCCTCATATACATATTCACACACCCAATCATACACTACAGACACTTTAGACATGCCAATCAGCCTACCATGCATATCTTTGTACTGGGGGAGGAAACCGGAATACCCAGAAAAAACTTCCACAGCACGGGGAGAACATGCAAACTCAGCACAAACAGGAATCTAACCCACAACCCTGGAGGTGTGAGGCCACCTATTCCAGGCCAATAAGTAATAATCAAAAACACCCATTAGAGCAGGAGTCATCAACTGGTGGACTGCAGTCTGGATGTGGACCCAGCAAAGTTTTTCAGTGAACCGAACAAAGTTCTTGTAAAATAATTTAGCAGAGCAGATCAATGTATGAAATCACTGGTTGTCGCTCAGTGACTCAAGTTTTCAAAACATGATCAATCATGGCTTCTGTAGCAGATCCTCTGTTTCAGCTTATCCAAGCACATGCATTTTTCAGATTCATCTAGAGTAGACTGTGACATGCTGTCTGAGCCACAGGATCTATGTGCATGCCTGAAATTGAGAAATTCCAGTCAAACAGCTAGCTTACACAGCTAGCTGAATCTAGAATTTGGTGTCTTAAGTAAACATATCCCCTTTAGATTTTGAACCTAAAATATTTGAGCAACAGATGTGTATTATTTCACAGAACTGTCAGTCACATTTAAATTTCTATTTACATACTTTCTAAATGTTTAACTTAAAGGGAACACCTTAAACACAATGGGGACTAGCTGGGGGGAGGACACATGTGGTTTGCTGTATACTAAGAAATCTTGGACTTTTTACCTGGACTTTTTATCTTGGACTTTTTCCTGGCTTTGTTTCTTTTTCACTGTTTTCAGGAAAAGCTACCTGTCTAACTGGATGTCAGACACAAAATCTGGGTCATTCTTGCTGCGCTGGTTGCGCAGCAACCATGGTCCTATGTCCTACACTATGTCCATTATGTGCCTTCGGTATGTTCAGCTCTTCATTGCTTGTTAAGGGCTTCCTCTTGTGGGTAGGTGCTTTAGTCTCTCTGCAGCATACTTGTTTCTTTAATTGCATACAGTAGAAAGCCCCAGTGCTGTAAGGCTGGATATCAATTTATGGATTGCCTCTTCTCCAGACCAAAACTGTTAGATTTCTATGGCAGTTTTAAGCTCACTGGAGCTTCAAGTAATATGAGAAACAGACTTTGTTAGCTGAAGGCAGAATTTGCTATAAACAGAGTACATGATACAGCAAATTTTCAGAAAAGTGGGTATCTAGGAATTTCTCATTTGCTTGTTTGCAATGCTCTAATTCACATTGGCATGAATGGTTTGTCAATGCAAATCATTTTATTCAGTCCCTACTTTACTTTTATTTTTTGTGGCCTCACTGGTAGATTTGAACTTTGTGGACTTACATGGGAATTGAAATAAAGATTTCTATAGCCTTTATAGTGCTGTGTAGTATGTTATGAAAAAGTGTTATGAAATTAGCACATTCTTAACACCATAATAGGGACAGGATTTCTATGAAGTGGCTCAGATCACTAAAATATTTATTAAATGAACAATTAATACATTTGAAAATTAAGACAATAAGGTTTGTCATTTGCTAATACACACCACAAATAGGTTCACAGGTGCTAAATATCTTGGTGTTCAGTGTTAAAATGGAATATGTTGATTAGGCCTTTGCCTGGTGACAATTAACTGAGCTATAGTGGTAACAGCTACCATTCTTCCCTGGGTAGTTCTCCACAAGGTTGGCACATCTGGATTTGGAGATCTTTCCCTACTACTCTTTGCAGGACTTTTCAAGATGGAAGAGCTTAGTAGGTTTTTGCTGATAGACAGCAACCTTCAAGTCTTTCCATAAATTTTCAGTTGGATCTAAGTCAGGGCTTAGACTAGGCCACTCCAGAATATCCACCTTGTTCCTAGCAAACCACTCCATGGTAGATTTGGCTTTTAATAATTAAGAATTTCTTAGATTTATATAGCGCTTTTCAAGGCACTCAAAGCTTTGTGGTCATTGTCCTTTTGGAATATGAATTTCCAAACCATTTGTAGAGGTTTTGCAGATTTCACCAGGTTCTTCACCAGAATCTCCCTGTACTTGACTGCATTCATCCTCCCCTCAATCTTAACACGTTCCCCAGTCCCTGCAGCTGAGAAACATCCCCACCACATTATACTTCCACCACCATGCTTCACAGTGGGGGAGGAAAAAAAGTTCTGCTTTGGTTACTTCTGACCACAAAACCTTGTGCCTGTTTGTTGCAGGATCTTTCAGTTTTTGTGCAAACTTCAAATGGGACTGTAGATGGCCCTTTTGGGGTCTTCTTGCTAACCTCCCATACAGGCCACATGTGTGCAATATCTTTGATATTGTGTGATGCACGTTTCCCTCTGTTGGCCATAAAATCCTGTATGTCTTTCAAAGTTGCCATTTTGTTCCTGGTGGCCTATGTGACCAAGTGAATTCTTTTCCAGTCATCTAGTTTTGATGAACGGACAGATTATGGCAGATTCCTGGTGGGGCCATGCATAACAACAACGCTTGTCCACTTTTTCACCAGCCTGGGCATGATGCAGGACCGCAGAAGGTACTGCGTGAGCTTTTCTAGAAATGTAATTATCAAAGCTATTTTATATGTAGGGGTGTAGCCACATGGAAGGAAATAAGCTTTGCCACCCTGACTGCCACCTCAAATCACTAAATAAATATGCATTTTGACATTAAAGCCATCCTTCATAGATGCATGTAGCTGCAGTAAAAGCTAGGCCTGTCACAAAAATTAAGTTATTGACTTATTGTATGATATACAGTATCTCACAAAAGTGAGTACACCCCTCACATTTTTGTAAATATTTGTTTATATCTTTTAATGTGACAACACTG
>JANDJT010000190.1:19607406-19618484 GCA_024331685.1 Stegophilus panzeri | reverse complement strand
GTTGTCACATGAAAAGATATAATCAAATATTTACAAAAATGTGAGGGGTGTACTCACTTTTGTGAGATACTGTATGGACATGACCTTGATTTTGCCTATTGTGTTGCTATAAGAATGAATGTCACCAACATTTTAGTCATTCGCACAGCTTCTTTCCTCTCGTCTGCTATAGGGCTATCAAAAAAAACATTTTAATTCAAATTTTAATTAAAACATACTGTTGAAAAAAATGACAAGATATTAAAGCACTAACAATGTTTTTTAAAGAAGAAAAATCTTGAAAGAATAGTTCTTCAATAGTACTTCAAATAATCCAGTCATATTCAATAATGTCGGGGATTGAGCCACTTAAGCTGAACAGTGAATGAACACCGGTAAACTGAAATGCTTTACCAGCGGCTTAAGTAACTCATCCAAACGCATCTTATACGCATGGGATTAATCAGATATATACACAACATAAACGTAATATTACAACTTGCTGCTACACAAAATGACAAAAGCACAAGTGAACTTGAACTGAAGTAAGGCGCTAGGTAGAATGGCATGCACTAAAACATGGACGATGAATAACTAAAGCATAAAGAATTCACAGTATTGTATTAGAATAGTGTACTCATTGTAATATTTCAGGAGATCAGGTTCACAACAAGAGAAGTTTTCACATGTTTTTGCTAATATATAAAATGTGTGAATATTTGGTTTAATTTTTGAATTTTTCATTTAAAATGCCACTGAATAATATTGAATGCCATTTTAGTCAGAGTAAAATGAATAAATATGCCACAACGAAATACTGACTAAATGTAAAGGATATTTTCGTCAGAAGACAAAAACTATTTTTAACATTCCAATACCAATGTCTGAATATTCTTACGAATTAAAAGTTCATTGCTCTTTGAATGAATGTACCTCCATTATGCTACTATTATATTATTATATCGGTGGCATAAAATGGTCTTAAAATGACAATTTCATTTATCGCAATTATTTCAGGGACAATATATCGTCCAACAAAAGTAGTTATCATAACAAGCCTAGTAAAAGCCTAAGTTACTTTGCAGCGATATCCAAAACTAAAGCCACTTCTGCTAATTAGGAATAATATTTTTAAAAAAAACCAAACAAACAAACAAAAAAAAACAACTTAACAAAACAATGTTCTCTTTTTTTGGTTGGTTGCCCCGGAAAACTGACTCTGAGTCTCTATTATAGCTTCCATAAGAAAGATCTCCATTGTGTTGATTTAGAATTAGCCTTGACATGTTAAAAAAAAAAAAGTTCAACTGCAACATTGTGTGCAAATATCTGTGGGGTTCTCATACAATAAAATTCTCTTTACCCAATTCTATCTAGCCACCTCTACATGGAAACTGGCATAATGACAAATGACAGAATGAATGATAAAGAAATAGAGTCTTTCAATAAATAGAAGTAATAGAAAAATCAGCATAAAAATTGTTGCAGTGTTGCAAAGGATACATGTCAATTTGTCTATAACAAACTATGCAATTTTGTATTCTGAAACGTCAATCTTGACTTCAAGAAACTGATAAGAATTAAGCAAACGCTTCCTGTCTCTGTATCCTTATCCATGGTTTGCCTTACTGATTAGTAGCCCAGCTGATGAATGTGCACTCACGTACACTCTCCTCAACACTACACCTGGACTTAGAGGATCAATAAACCTTATGTTTACACCTCACATTTGTGTTTGTGAGGACATTTCTCAGACAGACACTAAAAGGCTAATATGATAAATATTTCAGAGGAAATACAAAACACTTATGATGCATTAATGTATGTATTATTATATCAGTATGCAAAAGTACACAAAATTTGAAATACATTTCACTAATACTTCTTTTTGCATTCTTTTTAATCAAATGAGTGACAAAAATTTCACAATGGTATAAAAGAAGGTGGATTTTCTAAACCATTCCTTTGAGATTTGCTCAATTTTTGCACATTAGTTGGAACATTCAACAGGGCCTAAAGATTTATTCTCCAGCTAATCTGCAGTCAATCATTCTGCCACAGATAATTTGCAGTACCAGAAACATGGACAATTTATTTGTTTGACTCGACTAAGTATCCACATATGACACGTTGATTAAAAAGAAATTGACAACCATTGTTTTTGTGTGTGGTATCTCTAAAATCAAACACGTTAGAGATTGGCTCTAACTGGAAGCCATTTTGAGATAATACTTGATTGGACTTATAGTTAGTCCTAATTCTCTCTATGAGATGTAGGAAACAATCAGTGTTCTCGGCTTAACAGTTAAAGACAATGATAAGTTTACTAAATTATATGACTTGATTGACTGCTGTAGATCAGAGGCAAACACTGATTTTAGATCACCTCTTGCAAATTCATATTGCAGTTCAAACCCATGTGCAAGACACTACGTAGATGTTATATAAGATCTTACATAGCATAGATGCTACAGATGGGTCCCACTGAAAATATTTTCAAAATAATGCATAGCTTCCTAAATTTAACCACATCTCTAAGATTCCAGTGCTCTCGTTAGCAATTTTGACTAACAAAATCAAATCAGGGGTCACAGTTAATGGACATTTTTGGCTACACAATAAAAGTTGTCATTGTGTATTTACAGGCAAAGCATATGTACCGATCCTTCTTGAACCACTGCAGTCAAGGCCAAATGAGGAGGAAAAAGAGAAGATCAGAATACATTCAAATGGTGCCAATATTTTCACAACAAACTAAATTTCTTTCATTTTGATACAAAAGAGTATTGTGTCCACAGCTCCAGCCAAAAGCAGCTTTGTAGCTGTTTGGGTTGGAATTACGTTGGACCACAGATGGCTCATAAGCTTGGAGATGGAGTGACACTAGCTTTACCATCAGAGCCGATCATAGTGTCTGTATAGTCCCGGTAAACACTTCCCAGTTTGAGTTAACCTTCTCTTATCTTAGCCGCTAGGGCAGAGTTTTCTTGTCGAATAGCCTTGTAGTCTTCCAGAATCTTCTCCAGGTTGCTAACAGTCTTTTTACCATTTTCAGTCTCAATCTACAGAAAGGAGGGACAAGAGACTGAGCACTGGTAATACAATTATTATATATACACACACACACACACACACACACACACACACACCATTCATATAATATTTTGACTGCATATTGAGATGAATGATACCAATGAGTGCAAAGCAAATTTTTTATTTACATCACTCTACACTCCATAATGACAAAGCAAAAAACAGATTTGTGATAACAGTGCAAGACACACGAAAGCCCGCTTAGAATTTGATTTACTTTTTATTTTTGGCAAATTCCAATCAGGCTTTCATGGTTCTTATACCGAGGACAGGCTTCTGTCTGGCCACTCTGCCATAAAGCCCAGATCAGAGTGTTGCAGTGATGGGTGACCTTCTGCAAGTTTCATCCATCTCCATAAATGATCTCTGGAGCCCAACAAGAGTGACCATTAGGTTCACGGTCAGATCTCTTACCAAGGCCCTTCTCAGCTGATTGATCAGTTTGACCAGGTGGCCAGCTCTAGGAAGAGTCCTGGTTGTTCCAAACATTTTCCATTTAAGAATTATGGAGGCCACTGTGCTCTTGGAACCCTTCAATGCAGTAGAATTTGTTTTGTAGCCTTCCCCAGTTCTTTGCCTGGACACAATCCTGTCTCTGAGCTCTGCAGGCAGTTCCTTTGACCTCATGGTTTGCTTTTTTCTCTGATATGCATTTTCAAATATTAGACCTCATATAGACAAGTGTGTGCCTTTCCAAATCATGTCCAATTAATTGAATTTGCCACAGGTGGACTCCAATCAAAGTGTAGAAACATCTCAGAGATGATCCAGAGAAATGGGATGGACCTGAGCTAAATTTCAAATGTCATAGCAAAGGGTCTGATTTATACTTAGGTCAATGTAATATTTAATCTTTTTTTCTTTTTAACACATTTGCAAAGTTATCTCAAATCTGGTTTTTGAGTTGTCATTATGGGGTATGGAGTATAGATGTGGATGTTAGTTGAAAAAAATTAAGCATTTCAGCATAAGGCTGCAACATAAAATGTGAAAAAAGGGGTCTGAATACATTCTGAAATTTACTGTTTATATAACATTTTATTTCTAGTGAATCAAACGACTACAGTCCAGTTGCAGATTCAGCAAAGTATTTCCGCAAATCAAAATAAGCACTTGAATAATGCTGCAGCAGAATCGATCAGTGTATGGAAAAAACTGGCTGTAGTTCAGTGACTCTTCAGTGGTGATCCTCTGTTGTGGCTAATTGTGCATGTATGTAAATTATTTACTGGCAAACAGTTGGGAATCAACTCTGCTTACTCAAAAGAAAAAAAAATTCAACAACAAAACTTTTAAACATGACTGGACAATGAAGTATGCATTTATTCTCTGCTTCAGGTACAAAACAGAGGTCTCATCTGCTGTTGCATTATTCAAAATTGGTAACAGGGAAAAACAGTATGAAAAACACAACATATTATTGTGTCTATTTTTTATAGACATGCATTTATAGCCATTTTATAGCCATGAACTAATCACTAACAGCATCAAAAGGAAACGATTGTCACCATTCAGTCATGTTAGCTGCTTATCCAGACTTTATAGGCATGGGATTTTATTTAGCTGGACCTTAACAAATTTGAGATGAATGTTTCTGGTGTAGAGGATACTGCACTATTAAGCATAACTGCTTTATTTAATCACACAAAAAATGGTCAGAACAAGAATTCCTAATGGTTCTAATGTAGAAGGATTAAAGATGTGATTGGACAATTAATGCAACACACTATTTTTAAAATGTAAAGTTCACACACCTGTTCCTCCAGATCTCTGATCTCTCTCATAATGCTGCCTGTGTCCTCAATGGTCTGAATAAGCTGGGTGCAGTTCTGAGAGGAACAAAATTAATCAAAGAATAAGTAAGAAAATCACAGAAAACTACACTTAAGATCTTTGTGTATTCATATACTGTAATTACCAGACAAAATTAATCATAGTTGAGCAACTGTCCCTTATTTCCTGTTCCAACACACCGACATGCAGGAACATGCTTACAGTATTTATATACTCTCGCTGGCCACTTGATTCATATTCACATCAAATATCAGAATGGGGCAAAATGTGATCTTAGTGACTTTGATCTTGGTATGGTTTTTAGTGCCAGACGGGCTGGTTTGAGTATTTCAGAAACTGCTAATCTCCTGGGATTTTTTGCAACAGACTTTAGAGTTTACAAAAAAAAAAAAAAAACCAAAACAAAACAAAAAAACATTCAGTGAGTGGCAGTTCTGCAGGCAGAAATGCCTTGTTGATGACTGAGGGTAGTGGAGAATGGCTAGACAGGTTTTGCGCTGATAGGAAAGCTACGTTAACTCAAATAACCACTCTTTACCACCAGGGTGAGCAGAAAAGCATCTCAGAATGCACAAGACATTGAAACTTTAGGCAGAAGGGCTACAACAGAAACAGAAGAAAAATCAGGGTCTAAACTTGTTAGCAAAAAGCAGGATTCTTAGGCTACAGTAGGCATAATAAGTTCACTGAAGATGGACAACTGAAGATTGGAAACAATGTTGTCTTTTTCCAGTCTTCAACTGTGCGCTGCCACATGATTGGCTGATTAGAGAATTCCATGAATGACCAGGCATACAGATGTTCCTAATAAACTGACCAGTGAGTGTATATTTAAGTCATATAGTGGGGTTTTTTTTTGTGTGTGTGTGTGTGTGTTGATCAGAAGTTTTCAATGTGCCTTTACCTCATGTAAGGCAGCCAGGTATTTATAAGATTTACGAACAGATTCATCTTTCTTGGCATCCTGTAATATAAAAACAGAAACACTGATTAAATAAGCATCCCCCCTACCTGAACTGTTTCAGTTACTCAGTTGCTTAGGACTAACCTTAAAAACCAGTTCATCTGTTACAGCGAATGTTCTGTCAAGCTTTCCTGTAAGTCCGTTAATCTCTTTCTGCAGATCTTTAGTGTCCGACAAAATCTGCCGTTCATAAGCAAAAGTTGTAACCACACTTCAAACTCCAGCAATTCGAATGTACTGATAAACCATAGAGAGAACTTAAAGCTATCTAAATAATTAAAACAGCATTATACAGGAACTGAATAACTAATAAATAAAGACCTTTGTGATTTCCTCCTTCTGTTTCTTAATGTTGCCGACAATTTCTAGGATCCTCATAGTGTAGGCTGAGCGGGAGACATCTTTAGGCAAAGTCTCGTACTCTGTGATCTGCATTAATAGCACAGGGAAAGGAATGTAAGACACACATTAAATCAGGAAGACAAATTACTGAATATGTATACAAAAACAAGAAGATTTTCTTTAAAATACAATTTTAAAAAAAAAGTTTCTTTCCTACCAGCTGTTTATATAGGCTCTCCTTCTTTTTGGCCTCTTCAGCAGACTGTCGGATTTTATCATGAAGGTCTTTGATTTCAGATAACTTTCTGGAGGACTCCATCTAATAACAGATTTGAATAATAGTAACTGTTCCACACACATCTCATCCATGTATGCACAGGTGTCTGAATACCCAGGACATTGTTTGAGGTGCAAGAACACTGAAACTACTATTAGTGTATTTGTTATGTTCCACGTCTAGAGAAAATCTGTGAAACGTCTAGAGAAAAGCTGTGTCTGGCATTATTCTGATGGAGAGAGCAGCAGTGTTGAGGTGTGAAAGTTAGAGGTGCATCGGAACTGAAAAAAAATCTCTGGTGGTTTTTACTCTCAGGGAGGCGGGAGCAGCCAGTCAGATATGAAGCTTGTAGTTGTGGGATGGGATAATACATTTCCAATAATCTTCATCGCAAAATCTGTGGCACTTTATAACTTTTGCTAAATTTGAGCCAGAGTATGCGCTGCTGTAGTAGGGCTACATGCTGAAACATTGAGCTAGCACCACCAAGTAAAGCTGTCATTCAGTAAAGCTTTTTCCGGGCAATTAATATTTGTGTTCATTATTTCTGTAAATTAAGCAGTTTTTACGTGATGGTTGTGGCCAAAAATGCTTGCTTTGGTTGCGGCTTTTTTCTAAATTTGTGATGCAACTTGCAGTTGCAGAAAAAGTAAATGAGGGTGTGAAATTGCAATTGCACGAAATTGTTTTACATGGTCTTTCACAGTGATGTTTGTTGGTAAATGCGACATTTTAGCTGTACTCGTGTTCGACGCATGTGAATCGAAGAGGGCTTTGGCTGAATGCGCGTTGTGATGATGTCACACCACGTGTCGTGGCCCAAATCTGCAGAAAATCTGCTGTAATTTTGAGTTAGCTTCATTTTCAGTCCCGCCAGGATTTTGTGATTTTGCAATCGCAGAAATTAATGCAAAATCAAGCAAACGCCGCAATTTTCAAAGGACTATTTTTTCCGCAAAAAAACTTCACAAATTACATCGCAATTTCGGGGGGGGGGCGCTGGGGGATGGGTAGTTCTAGCTGCAGCAAACTCAAGCATTTTTGGCCACAACAATCCCTAGCATATATCTAGAAAAATGACCGGTCTTAACTAATAACATAAGAATTTCAGTAATATGTTCTTTACGCTAAAGGACAGAACAATGAGTATTATATATATATATAAAAATATAAAAAGTGGCTCACTTCTCGATTACTGCAGAGTTCTTTGAGTCGGCGGTGTTCATCAATAAGTGGTGTTCTATGTTTCTCCCACTGAGAGGCCAAATGAACCACTCGCTTAGAGCTTGCCTCCACCAGGCTCTGAAACACACACATTGAGAATGCAGGACATTTCCACTAAGCTTAAGGTTAGAGACCATGGTTTATGAGGATGGCTCTCATACCTGTAATTTGATCAGGTTGTTCTCGGCATCTGGTAGGAGGTCGATGGTCTGTTTTTTAACCCTGATGGTGCTTTCCTTCTCCGAATTACGTACCTCTCTCTGTTTGAGTTCATCTGACACCTATCAAACCAAATTCATATAAACATGTAATTTTCAGGTATTACTTTCAAACGTCACATTTTTGAAAATCAAATGCACAGTTTTCAGGTTTTATTCTCTTCTTAGAAAACTATATTCAAAAGACTGTAATGTTTACCTAATATTACATACCACTTTCACCTTGAATTATTTCTTTCATCAAAAAAACACTGATGTATTTTATTAAGCCAGTTATTTGTAATGTGTTTAAAAGTGATACTGAGCTTGCTAATATTTGCAAGAATCAAACGGGGGGAAGAACCCCCAGAGCATTCACACATGAATTCTGACATGGAAAGTGCAGCGGAAGCTATTCATAACACGCAGCAGTCATTACCTGGTGAATGGACACTGTGAGTTGCCTTATGTCTCCGCCCACCTCCTCCATTTGGACAGAAAGCTGCTGTAGTTGCTGCTGGATTGCAGAGAGTTCTGCCTCCTGCTGGGCCTTTAGGTCCTCCTCTGATTGGTGGGAGCTCGGAAGTGCACTTGCTGCTGCTGCCATCTGCTGAGCGGCTTTCTCAGGTTCCTGCAAAATAAAGATACCTGGTGTCTGTTTCCGTATAGCCGCTAGGGGTGTGAAAAGCATAATAACAGGATAAAGAAATGGTATATCATTTACTTAATTTTATACTGATAGTTATGATGTCACTTATAATGCAAATTTCTTAATCTCACAGAAAATGTATTTCTACATATCATACTGTATTTATAATGTTTTGATACATTAAGACATAACGTGCCACTAATTTAAGGCAACAAGTTAGCAGTTCCCCAACCAGAAAAAAACAACCCTGGCATTGTTGGATTGTTCGGAGTCTAATTTGCTTTGAATTGAACTCAATCAATACATCTGTGGCATTTCTACAGTTTTACTCACACTTTTCTAAATGTTCCTGCTGAAAAAAACAACAGAAACCCTCATAGAATGTGTAATGGTTTTAATGGTTATAATGGGAATTGTATAGGTTTTTAATGGAAACTGTAATGGTCTCTGTGTGTCTCAACTGGTAATTTGTTGCCCTAAATTAGTGGCATGTTATGTCTAGTGTATACCATTAAGGGCCAATAATGGTAATAGATTTAATGGTTAGCTGATGGCTTGTAATGGTATTTGTAGTGGAAACTATTGGAATTTCTGTGATGAGTCCTATTGTTTTTTTAAAAGCAGGGTTACTTAGCCATTAAAAGCATTAGCTTGTCACATGTCCACCCCATAATTGATTATGTGGAGAGTAAACTACAACTTCTCACAAAATTGACCCAAATTTATTTAGTGATATAAATCTGAAATAAATAAATAAATAAATAAATAAATAAAAATACACAGCTCCTCTCCACGGAATGCCTAACCACTAACTACCATTAGCTAGAAAGTTAGCTAGAAAGAAGCACTAGGTCTGAGGTTACCTTTGCTAGTCCTAAGTGCCTAAAGACAGAGTTAATTAAAATGCCTTCCTACAATACATAAGAAATTTATATTTTTAAGCACTTCAGACCCACTTCAGACTGGCTAGTGTTTGCAGGAAACAGGAAATTGGTAAGCTTTCAGATCAAACAAAAATAAATATTAATGTTTTGGTTTCCAAAATCACACAACACTAACAGCTAGCTGTAAAAGTTTATCCCCAAACAAATGTAGCTAGCTTACATTATATACATTACACATTTTCAATAATTAAAAGTTACAGAATATGGCCAAAGCAAGCTAGATAGCAAAAATATCCTTAGTTGTCTAGTTTGCCTTACAACTAAGCCAGCTGGGTTTATGTATTTATTCGCTTATTCCTTTAACAAGGTTGGAGAGAGAAGTTTATGCACAGCTACTGTATACAAAAAAAAATTTCATAAGCTCAAACTGCAAGACTGTATCGATCCTAAATCAGCAGTCTGTAATCTGGGGACACTTTTTTTTGTCTAAAAAGGCTAAGGGAATTTACTTGGAAAAGCTAGTAGCTTTCTGGGAAAGCTTTTTGTTTAATCAGAACAACACAAGCTGACATATACAGTGCCCTCCACTAATATTAGCACCCTTGGTAAATATGAGCAAAAAAGGCTGTGAAAAATTGTCTTTATTAATTCATCTTTTGAAATTTTGTTCAAATAATTACAAAAATACTCTTCTGTCGTGGATATCAAACAATTGCAAACACAACACAGGTTTTTATTGATATATATATATATATATATATAAAAACTCTGTTAAATATATGTGTGCAACAATTATTGGCACCCCTATAAATTAATATGAGAAAAATATATTTGAAGTATATTCCCATTGATATTTTACATTTTTAGTACACCTGGGTGACTCGGAACAGGTTCAACCATGACTTCCTGTTTCACAGGAGTATAAATATGAGGTAACACATAGGCCAAATTCCCTTAGTCATTCATAACAATAGCTAAGACCAAGGAATATAGCTGTGTTTGAGCTTCACAAAATGGGAAGTGACTATAAGAAAATAGCAAAAGCATTGAAAATGCCCATTTCCACCATCAGGGCAATAATTAAGAAGTTCCAGTCAACTGGCAATATTATGAATCAACCTGGAATTGGATGTGTGTCTATACTGTCTCAACGCACTGTGAAGAGGATGGTTCGAGTGGCCAAAAAATGTTCTTAACTGAAGTCAGTTGCATCTTGGCGTCAAAAAAATCTCCAAAACTACAATCCGAAGTCACCTGCATCACCACAAGTTTTTTGGAAGGGTTTCAGGTACTCACTTTTCAGAAAGTAGAAGCCTCTACTCTCATCCAAAAACAAACTCAATCATCTTCAGTTTGCCAGACACTACTGGAACTTCAAATGGGATCAGGTTCTATGGTCAGAAGAAACCAAAATAGAGCTTTTTGCAATAAACACCAGAGGTGGTTTTGGTGCACACACAGAGGTAGACATATGGAAAAGTACCTCATTCCACGGTTAAATATGGTGTTGGCTCTTTAATGTTTTGGGGCTGTTTTTCTATCAGAGGACCTGGACATTTTGTAAGGACATGGCATCATGGACTCTATCAAATATCAGTAGATATTAAATGAAAACCTGACTGACTCTGCCAGAAAGCTTAAAATGGGCCGTGGTTGGATCTTCCAGCAGGACAAT
>JANDJT010000190.1:19588155-19598206 GCA_024331685.1 Stegophilus panzeri | reverse complement strand
GAGATTTGCAAATCATTGCATTCTGTTTTTATTTACATTTTACACAGTGTCCCAACTCTTTTGGAATTGGGGTTGTAGAAGGATGCAAGGAGGAAGGTACTGCACACTCATGCACACAGACACGGAAGCAGACTGACAGTTATTTAGATTTTCCAATCATTTCAAGCAAATTCCACCAAAAAAGGAGAGAAAACTGCTTTCCTCTTGTACAAAGAAATCTGAAGCAATACTGTCTGACTCACAAGACAAGGGATAAAATCTACTGAGATACAAACGCAAGGAAGTTACAAACAGCACTTCCTTATTGCACATTGAACATGAAGATGTATCTAATTTCCAAAATGAGTAAAAGATTTAATGTGTCACTAGTGACTGAACTTAAATGGTCTGTAGCTGCAGATCAGTGAACTAAGAGCAGGTTGGAAAATAAACCACAGTTCACATCTTCAAAACTTACGTGCCAGCCTGTTTTAGAGAGTGGATTAAAATCCTGTCAACTTCTTCCATTACTGAAAGATATTAGAATAAAGCTGCAAAATCTTCTAACAGTACCAGAGCCCCTACCACGTTCAACCAAATGACTATCATAAGGACGTGTGGACTCGCTCAGAGCTAACAGACATTAGCATCGCCTCATTATACGGTAGTAGCACGGCTGCTAACTAAGGTAAATAATTCGTCGTAGCAACCCACAAACACTGCATTCCCATCATTAGATTGTAAAATATAAATTCCTGTGATGTTTAATGCTCTGCTCAATCCTCTCGAAGAAAGTGGCACTGAAAAAAATACAAGGTTTTTGCGTTTAGTGTATTTTTTTTTTTTTTGCTAAAAGTGAAGAGGAAGTCATATGAAAGGAGTGCCCGCCGGGGTGCACTATGGGATATGAAGTTTTGTCGCACAAGAAATAATTTGGCCTTTATTTATAAAACTATGGCATCAAAACAAGCTTTCCCACAAGGCCTCAGTGTTCAAATCTCATGACTCAAATGACGCTTAAGCACGTGTACGCTGATTTATTTATTTACTTATTTATGTAAAAAATTTAAATAGCCCAAATCATGTCTAATTCTAAATAAATAACATATTAACGGTTAGGATAAGGGAAATAAAATAGATAGTAAATTAAGTACGCTACCCTGCTGGGAAAAAAAAATCACCCCAAACAATATGAAACAATATGAAACCCTCATAAAACGTGTAATTGTCTTACTGGTTATAATGGGAATTGTATTCGTTTTAATGGAAACTCTAATGGGTTTTAACTGGTAATTTGTGGCCTTCTATTGGTGGCATGTTTTGTCTAGAGGATACCATTAAGGGCAAATAATGGTAATGGTTTTAATGGTTAGCTGATGATTTGTAATGGTGTTTGTAGTGGAAACCATTAGAATTTCTGTTATGATTTAAAAAAAATTTCAGCAGGGTGGGGACTAAAATAAAATTACATCAATGAAATAAAGTAAAGCTAACTCGGTGCCACAAGTTCATTTGTTAGGGTATTACTATAGGTTTATAAACATGCTTTTCATATTAGTGCAGATATATTTGAGGTGTTGTCTGATTTATGGTGCTAATTCCCCTGGGGGGAGGGGGGGGGGGGGGTGCATTTCCTTCTGTCCAAATATTGCTGAAATCATATAGATATATTTCTTTATTGATCATCTAGGCCTATAAAGGAACTTGTATTAGATAGTACACCTAGTGAAAATGATGCAAATAATATAATCTTGGTAATGTATTGTCTTTGCTTGATGTGTTAACAAACTAAACATCTAGTCTATAATTTACAAATTTTGAAAGTCTAAAACAAATGTAACATGACACTTCGTTTCCTTTTTTAAATGAAAGCAATTTCTGTGTTCTGTTACCAATCATCTTCAAACGAACCAGCAGAAACAATACTGTTTACATTTGACATTAATTTATATTAGGTTACAATTTTCTCCCCACATTCCATATTACAATATATTAACTCTACACATCACACACCTTAAACCAGATTAAAGTATCAATCCTTTGGTCTAAATGAAACTAAACCACATTTGAAAAGTGGCTGACTACCATGTAATGCTGACATCATTAATAACGTCAAAATTGAATCCAACATGAATATTGTATAGGGGAAATACTCGACAAGATGTAAATGAGTACAAAGTACCTATTTACTTCAGTTATTTGACTCACACCAAAAATATTTAAAGCCCATGTGTACTTAATGGTAGACTTTTCTGAATTACCTCAGATTTCCAACATGTGGCACAGTCATTTAGCTCCGTGGGTGAGGAACAACAAACTGCAACTAAGATTCCATTCAGAGATTATCTTCATTCTAGCACTATGTTTTGAAATGTCATGGGAAGTACGGTACATCGGCAGACTGCTTCAATTCTAGAAGTAGGCAAATGTTTATGTGTTAAATAATCTGTGGCACAAATGAATAATTCTGTCAATAATGCCTTTGTTTTGTTTTGTGTTTTGTTTGTCTTTAAGGGGACTTAGATAAGATAAGATCTTAGTTAGCAACAGGAAATAAACTATAATTCCACACCTAAACTCACTGCGATGTAAAATGACAAAAATTAAATGACAAAAAACACTGAAAATGATTCAGTTATGGGAGGAATCCACATGAACATACAGTATTTGTATGAGTTCACTCACACATTACATTAACTGCTGAATCACAGCCACCAATTTAAGTAACTATTAAACTAAAGAAACTAATAATGGATAAAACTGAGCATAACTATTTTTCTAATTAAAAATATATATGTTAATATACAATTCATCTTTATTGAAACACAGCTCATTTTTAGCATGGTGAGCATAGACTCATTGAAGGGGAAAAAGCACACTGTCTTGTTTTAACTTGCTCTAGTGACTTCAGTAGTATGTGTGACATCACATGAAATTTGAGACTGTGGTTGTGAACAGCCCTGCCTTTCAGCGCTTTTCTTCCTCCACACATGTGCTTTCTCCCCCTGCTCACTTGCTCCCTTCACTGGATCTGTAGTGTCCTCTTTTCTTTTGGCTCTTCTTTTGGTTTCTTCTCAATTAGTGATAAAAACAAACATTTCAACCGAGAAAACTACACAGGTAATGTGTCTCCACTTGTACATTTGAGAAAACGTCAACTGCAACTCCAAAAGGTTTTAAAAAAAAAAAAAAAAAAAAAAAAAAAAAAGGTGAGAGGCTTTGTTTTTACAACTAATTTGCCAGGGTGCATGGGCCATTAAACAAACTGCTGTTCTTGAAAGGAAGGGCTTGGAATTTACATGCATGTATACACCCTTTAAAAGTATTATCATCCGCCAGCACACTGTTTTCTGTTGAGGTCTTAACTGTCTAATCTACCCAATATGGTTGTAGTAGTAGAAACTAACAAAACAGCCACAACACCTTTCTTTTTCTGTTTGTTAAAAAAGCAAAGGAATTTATGAAAATTTTGTGAAAGTGATGGTCATTTTATATAGTATAGCTGAATTCACACAGAGCACTGTGATATTTTGGTGTCATGTATTAAAAACGCAGGATTAGAGCACAAGATTAAAGCAGATACATTTCTAAAAAAAAGAAAAAGAAAGAAAAAAAGAAAAGAAACATGGATTTGTATATAAATGCCTGTATAATTTAAATACAGTCCTGTTCACTCTTTCAAGTTAGAAAAATCAAAACAATTGTCTGATGACCTACATGCTGACCCACTTGCGTTTATGTCACCTTGGCTACTAATGTTTTTTTTGCAGGCAAGTGCGAAGAACACTTAAGAGAACTATCACACAGTAAAGGACACATAAGTTTTTTTTTTTGTACATTCAGACCGTCCTCCATAGCTTTGTGGACTAATTTCTCAAATCTTTGTGTCAAAAGCAATAATTTCCTTCCTGCTGTTGTTGCCTCATGCATTTTTACTGCTCTTTTTGAACCATTTTGAATAAGGAACACACTATTAGTACTACTAGTGAAAAGTTGTCCTAAAAAATAATATTGAAAAAAACCCTGAAAATTGTTGATTCAAAACCTACATTCCTAAAGATTCTAATACTCAGTATTTCATTTACTGTGGGAGTATATGGATAAATGAAATAACCTCTAGCCAATAAGTGTATATTTCACTGTGAAAAAAGTCGTCATAAGGATTTGGTGTCAGTAACAGACATTTAAATGTGACAGTGTGAACAATTTGATAGAATGAAAGAGTGAATCATAATTTAAATAGTTTGGAGGTGTAACCACAAGCCGCAAAGCAAAAACACTGTACTGTCACATCTGGTAGCAGCCATGTTTGTAGAGCCCATGTGGGAAAGAGCATAAACAGAGCCTAGTGTTGTTTTAGCAAACCAAAACATAGTTGAATTGTGTGTGGTGATTGTGTAATCTGTGTTTTGTAATTTGTCAAGCACTATGTATTTTGAAAATTGTATAGAACACAACATGCATCCTAAAATTGTTGTAGCACACCACTATTATCAGGGGAAAGCACTATCAAGTGGAAACCACATGGAATGTGGCTAATTTATTTTGTTGGCTGTCAGGGTATAACGCTCACACTAAAGTTGTGGCCCACACAATTGATTTGCACCAAGTGGCTTCCTCAGTTATACCGAGCGGATGTCCTGGTCATATCCAACCTCCTCTGTTGTGTCTGAGGAAGTTCAAGGGATGGAAAAGGAATATGAGGTGCTGATAGACAAGTCTTCATGTAATCAACAATAATGTCTTGAATGCTGTTAGCACGACTCATGCTGCTCAGTCACATGTTTGATCAAAATGAAATGAGGCTTTCTTTGTTATTTTTATCCAGCGCAGTACAAGCCATTCATTTTGGTTTCATGGAAACATATCCAAGTACTAATTGCAGAGGGCATGCTCATGGTTTATCTGACGCATATATATGTCTGGGGCATTGTTATCCAGCCAAGAGAAAAAATTGCAGTATCGCTTGGGTACAGGCATTCAATTACAGGCACGCCCAATATGCCTGATATGAAAAAACAAATTGTGTAGAATTAAATGCATCCGGTTTGCCATTCATTTGTGTTTTACTGTGAAGCTTGTGTTTGCATGACAAGGGGAGCAGGAGATCGTGAAGAGCACTAGTGAGATGAGGAAAGAGGAAAAAAAGTCTAAGAATGTTAGTGAAATGGGTGGAGAGCTCAAAGTTGTTTAACTTGAGGAGCAAGTGTGGAGTGTGGAGCGTATTATACACAAAGCACCTCCCTTTACAACTTAAAATGCTGCTTAAAATAATGTCTGTTCACGTCAACAGAGCTGAACATAAACATTGTGGTTCTTAGCAACAGTTAAATATGAATACAGAAGTGAACTCATGAAGTAACCAATGTTCTATGGAACACGGTGTGCAGTTTCTATCTCTTGTAATTATCTCTAGTGTGTGCAGTGTTTCCGCACCCCCTCTCTTCCATCGAGTCTAACGGCCCAGTATGTCTCCAAACCCCTAAACGTTTACACTGAATGTTAAGAAGGTTAAGCAAATAACACATTGATTTCAGTCAGACATTTGTCGCTGCTCATCGTTGACTGATTTGTGGGTCTACAAGGTCCTATGATATCCAGTGACTTGCAGGCTGTGAAAAGAAAAAGGAGTAAGTTGCCTCAAGGGATCATGGGTCTGGACTGGGTTCTTTTTGCTCTTGATCAGTGAGGCACTGGGAGGAGGGGTGAGAAAACAAGGATAGTCTTGCATCAGAAAAGTTTCTTTCCTTTCTCGTCACTCCTCCTTTCCCTTTGCTCCTCCTCTTGGTATACGCAAGAGACATTTTGTGGTTGGCATACATTGAGATTAATGGGAGATATTTTCATGAGATTGTGAGTGTTTTTTGGTTCAAATACAGTTTGAGTTTCAATGGTTCTTTGTTCTGTAAATACAATCCAACTTGCAGAACTAATATATATTCCAGATATTTTGGCAAACTGCACAGCACAGTCTGTAGGTAACTTAACAGTAACACGATTTATGTTATTTTGGCTTTTTACCTCAGCTCATTGGATTTGAAATGAGGTTTACCTCAAAATATATAGGTGGCCCATACAGGAAACACAGCCTTTTTCAAAATCACTCCGGGGGGGCAAAACAGGGAGCCAAATGGCTGCTTATTATATTTATTTTTTTTGGTCCTGTTGTCCATTTCTGCTTTGTTTGTATTTTAAGTGTGTAAGATTTTTTATAGGCTGTATATGTTATTTGGATCACAAATCTGTTGCTATTGTCTCTAAACATAAAGCTTAGTTACATGCCTATAACTGTAAAGCAGGTCATATTCATTTAAGAGATGGGATTAAGATTAATCTGTATCAGTGTGATGAAATGAGGAAAATGTGCTAAAATGACCTCACCACATCTGTGTGACATATGGCTGCAACTAGCATCAAAACATCTCACCTTATTTTTCAGCAGGCCAATAGCCTGAAACATCTTATTAACATAACTGTGGTATATTTCAAGGATAAAAAGTGCAATGTCCTTTATTACTAGCCAAGTTAGAAACCCACTTGGGCATTGCTGAGTACTCACATAGACAAGATGAAGGCTAAAGGCATAGGAAACCAACAGGAACTGGAAAATGTTGCATTATAGACCTGGTACAGCATCACCACAGAAGATAACCAGCATCTAATGATACTTCTGGGTTGCAAGCAGGTAGTCATTTACAAATAAGTACTCAAAATGACATTTGTAATGATTATATTTGTTTATTTAATTAATTATTTTAACCTGAAATGAGTGGAATATGTGTACTGACAACTGGGATTATTATTACCCTTAAATTAAAACTAGTCACCGCCATCATGATAATGAAGGTTGAAATCAGATTTTTTTTTCCGCTGCACTTCTGTATATACGCACTTCTGTGTGTCAGTTTTCAGCTTTTGAACACTGTGACACAATGAGCATTTATAATTGGATCTAGTGCCTGGGTTGGTAGGTGGCTTTATGTAACAGAGAGAGAGAAGTTTGGTTTTGGGGTTTTCAGTTTCAGGTCTGTAGGTGTGAAATGGATGAAGAATAATGCTCAGTGAGCTTGGCATGGGTTGAAATGGGTACATAACTTGAGGTACTCAAGAGTAACAATGAACAGGGGGACTAGGAAGGGATAGTGTGCTCTCTAATTAGTGCCACCACTGTAATCTGTTTGTTCAGGCCCCCTAGTGGTGTAGATGCCAGCATTTACAGTATGACTATTGTGCAAAAATAGCTTTCGCATAAAGAAAATAATGACGATATCAACAAATGCTGTTTGTCATCTTTTAAGTTATAAGTCTTAAGTTATAAGTTAAAGTAATAAGTTATCTATCTGCATATGAAATTTGCATCTCATTGCTGTGGAACACTCAATAATTGTACAGGGTGTTGCCTCGGGACATATTTACAGCCTGCCGGAACTCCCAATGTAATGTGGCCAAGTATGTGGGAAATCCCAAATCAAATATTTTTACCATCAAAAAAATTATGTAGAATGGGTAGAAACAACAGTTATATTGTAGTTTATTTAGTAAAATGAAATATTTTTTAAACCATGAAGTATGTTGGTACATATCTGTCCTTTCATTTTATTGGGTTGTCATTGGTGTGCAGTGCTTAAATTTTGGGACAGTAAGACTTAAATTTAATTTGTAAAAAAAAAAAATAATAATAATTCCCTCTGAACAAAGGGTTAAAGGACGGTCTAATGGCTTAATTTAAGTGGGTGATAACCTCTGGGAAAATTATTACAAGGAGGCATTCCCTGCATTGGGAGAAAATACTAGTGGTGTATTCCTGTTCCTGACACATCTACTCACATTGTTGAAGTATAAGGACTCTGGTGAAATGACTCAAGTCATCCAAAGGCCTTGGAAGTGGTCCATTTCTTTTGTTTTGCTGTGCTAGAGGTGTCCACAAATAAACCCACAAGTAAACTATCTATACAAGCAAAGCTGAGGAACTTTAAAAGCTCCTCTGTGTTGTTTGGTTGTCATCATAATAACACAACTCCAAAATGTGTTACATTTTGCATCTATTCACACTGACAGCTTATTGTCCTGTCTATTTATTGTCTAGTTTTGTGTATTGATTGTCCTGCACTCATTAGACCCAGTTGTGTTTTGCACTTTATGTAGTCTTGCGTACTATGTGTTGCACGATGGTTCTGGAAAAACGCCATTTCATTCCTATGTATACAGTACAAGCTATATAGACGAATGACAGTAAAAACCCACTTGACGTGACAGTTTCTGCTGAAAGGATATGCCCTACCATAGGATTCCATAGCAGGTTCGAACAATTCACACGTTTTCACCATAACATACCATATATCTCTCAACAAAAATTATTCCTCATTAACCTCATATAAATTATTACTGAATGTCTGGAAAGTGAATAGGGCATTGATGAGATCAGATAGCATATGACTGTGCTCAAAAAGCTATCTGCCAGTAACAAACTTAGTCTTACATTCTTATTAAATATGGTACGCAAGCGTAATTTGGTAAACACTGTTGGTCCCGCTCACCTGTTCTATGACTGCAACTACTAAAGGTAATAGATAACAATTTTTAGTTATTGCATTTAGACCCTGATAGTTAGTGCGTACTCTCTAAAAACACTGGGTTAAAACAAACTAAATTGGTTATTTTTAACCCAATGGCTGTCTAAATATAGGCTAGAACACATTTTAACACAATTTTAACCCAAAAAATGGGTTGATTTTCAACCCAAAGGATGGTTTCATTTATATAAAAATGCTGGGTTAATTTTATTTTATAAATGGGTTAATATTTTCAGGGTTATTTTTGCCCTTTGAAAATGTCACATATACCATATTATAAACAAATATGTCAACATGGTATCTCCTTTGTTATACACAAGAAGATGTGCAGAAATGTATTGCTAGAGCTGCTAAAGTGGTGTTTATATACAGACTTTGAAGTGTAATGACTCAAATAAGTCATATATTTAAGAGAAAAACATAAGATTTTGATCAAAAGAGACGTTTAAAACATCCAAAATAACTGGGTAACCAACTTACGATCGCTGAGTTAATTTTACTCCAGGAGCTGGGCTGAGGGGTGTGGGAGGGGTGCACTGATTCAACTGTAAGTGAAAATGACCCAGCCACTAACCTAACGGTTGGGCTACGCAAAACTACCCAAAAAAACTACCCAAGGTTGATAAAATAGCCCAATTAAATGACCCAAAAGGCTTAACCCAGCCTTTGGGTAGAAAAAAATAACCCAGCATTTTTTAGAGTGTAGTTAAGTTTGTCTGGGCTTTGTTTTCATTGCAGAATTTTCATGATTTGGTAAGGGAAATCCTCTTCCCCCACAGAAAATTCCATGTTTAACTCCAGTGCAGGGGTAGCTGAGTTGCCATTTATGCTTATTAAATACCTTGTAGAGGTCCTGATATTTAAGGGAAATGAGTGCATCTGTACTGAATTTATGTCTTTGTGTGTGACAGGGTAACAGGATACATTGCTTGATACCAAGAGTAATTTCCAAGAGCTTACTGTATCATGTGTCACTAAGTAGGGATATCCTAAAATAGTCTGATACAGTCATGGGCATCACAAGCAAAGACTTGTTTTTTTTAAGTGTAATAGATTTTCAGCTTGTGATTGTTATGGTGGACATGTGCATCCTGTCAATGAGTCTCTAAGTGATGGAGTTGCATGAAATCAGTATAGAATCTTGTCTAATTTTGTCTAGTAATCAGCAAAATACTAGAGTGCTCTACTCTCCAGTGATGAACAAGTTCTACCCATTCTTGCTGGGGAGCTGAGGGCATGAGGTGCATTAAGGCCCAAACAAAGACATTTGTCTCTGTTTTGTCACTTATGTGGGTCTGTCTGAGACACAAGTTTTTACCTTTGTTTAATATATTCATCTGCACACAGTAATTAAATTACCTGAGGAAATCGACAATAGGGTAGTTTGAGGGAGAGGGCTTGTCCTTGGCAAACAAGGGCTAAGGGCAGTTCATACACTAACCGCAACAATTGTTCTAAACCCTGTTGGGTAGGTGGGGGGCTGGGGATTGGGGGGACTG
>JANDJT010000190.1:19571102-19582387 GCA_024331685.1 Stegophilus panzeri | reverse complement strand
GTTGTCACATTAAAAGATATAAACAAATATTTACAAAAATGTGAGGGGTGTACTCACTTTTGTGAGATACTGTATATTATAAATAATCAAATCTACTTACGCTTATAAGTAAGTGGATTATATCACAGTGAATTTTCATACAATTACATTTTGTTACATCTCTCTGTATTTGCCTGTGTTTCTTTCAGCAATGTCTAGCTATCTCTTCATTGTGAAATATGAGTTACCTTTGGTCATTCAAACCTTTCTGGGTCTTCATCATGGCAGTGGGTAAGATGCAAAATCAACTTATTATGACTTGTAATGAAAATGTTTGCATAATCACTTAATGTAGCTGAAGAAATGCTGCTGGTGACATATGATCTTAATATTTATTGAATGAATTGAGTTCTACGTATATAGGGTTGTTGTCACTACATCATTGGTACCAAGTGTCATAGTCTGACATTGATCACACTGTGTTTAAAATAAATACACAATGGATTAAATCATTTTGCATTTCTGTTTATGTAGACTAAAAACAGGTGATTTATGGTAGCACAAGCGGACATATGTTACTATGCTAATGGCCCTGAAAACAAACTGGGTTGATTAGTTAGTTAGTTTCACAATGTTTCACCTTAAATGGCAAAAGTATATAAACCAACTTTAGGTTATGGTGTAAGTTTCTGTTTTAACTCTAAAGGGTCATCAAATTCATTTAAATGTAGGCTACATAAATAAGCCACCACTCAATTTACTAGTACTTTGGCTAATTAGCACACCAAAGTCACATTACCATGAACAATTGGACTCATCTGTAAGCAGTGTTAGCCTATTAACCCCTCAATTAAACTTATTATTGAGTTATTCATATTAAAGTATATTATTTGGTAAATACAGTGAAGCTAATAGCAGAGTTATGTAGCTGGCAAATGCAGCAGCTCCTGGGAGTTTAAGGGATTAAATAAGATATTAAATTTTAGAATATTGTATTGTTTGACACATTGTATTATGAACTTTCAACACTTTCTAAATGACATATTTGATTTTTATCCAGACAGTGGTACCTGAATGGCAACTATTTGATCATTATTGTGTCTGTCTGTATTATTCTTCCACTGGCTATGATGAGACAGCTTGGTAAGTATATTACTAACCTAGAATATAAGGTTATTAACTTATATACTTATGTTTTTGCATAGTCTTCTCTCACCTTTTACCCCCCCCAAACCATCCACTCACCAACATAAATAGATCATAAGCTCTCTAGTTTTAGTTAAGCCTATTTTTTATTTAAAGCAGTGTAACAAAGCTAGCTCAAAATGTAATTCAGTACTTCTACCTGGTAAGCTCTCAGATCTCATCTGTCACTGCACACAACCTTGGGTTAGTCCTAGACAACAAAATTTCCTTCTCACCTCACAGCACTTAACAGACTCGCTCATGCGCACTGCAGATAATGCCTTTATTGAAACAAGCAAGACACACTTAAATCTAGTTAAAGTGTACTAATATCAAGCAAAAAATGTCAATGGGGTAAGCAAAACTGTCTCAGTAAGAATTCTTGAAAATAGCATAAATATCTAGTCACTAAAAATGCTATTGGATCTTAAAACTAGACAAAAATGACAAAATTTAAACAAGTTGTGCTTACAAGCAATGAAAATGTTATTCAAGATAGACTTACTTAAAATGAGTATTTTGGTCTCTTTATTGAGCTGACTTTAAGAATGTATCCCTTAATCTAAGATTAATAATTGGCAAAAAAAGAGCTTACAATAAGACACAGTTTATTCAAACAGTGTAATAAAAAAAGTGACTGTCTTAAATTAAGGCACCAGAAGCATTGTTATTTTTAGCATTATTAAAACAGGGGAAAACTCTACAACATAGTGTCAGGGATTGTAGAAGGTGACAGATGCAAGCTCAGATTTTTCTGAATAAAGTGCAAAACAAATAACCAAAACTGTGAAAACAAGAACCATAAACATAACAATGAACACAAGGCAAAAACATGAAGACTGTGAGAGTGGCTGTAGGACACACCATAACACATGAACACAAAAACAACAAAAGCTTGACAATTAGGTGCTGAAAAACTAGAACTTCTATATGGGTGCTTGTTAAGGCTAACACAGAACAGGTGTGAGTAATCAGTGGGGCATGCATAATGGTCATGTGACATGGTGGGTCTGATTGGTAATGTATGTAATATGTAGCACGTATGTGTCGCATACGTGTAGCAGTGTGGATTTCAGCATAACCATGACACATAGCTGCTTCATTGAAAAATTTAGGTTTGCAAGTGGTCTTATTCTTAAAATAAGGAAAACCATCTTGTTCCTCTGCTGGTTTTTATGCAAACCATTGTTGTAGCTTGTTACTGGTTAAATCGTGCTCAATATTAGCTGGAATATCTTATTAAGACAAAGTTAGATATATTTTCTCAAAATGAGATAGCTTTTCTAATGCAAAACATGCTTGATAAGATTATTTTTCTTTTTACATAAAAAATTAAACTAATTTCCCAGAAACAAGGCATTTTTTTTTTTTACTTTTTTTGAAATTCCCTTTTTGCAGTGCAAGTTTCTCCTTAACAAAATCAGGAGGACTTAACAATTTCTATAAACAAAGGCCACTTCACTTGTTCAATCCCTTGTCATTTCAAGACTTGACTACTGCCACACCCCGCTCTGTACCATGCTCTCTCTGAGCCTCTAGCACTGCTCGATTGGACCCACCATCTCTTGGGGTACAAGGAACACATGTATTAAAGCTCTCCTGGCACCCTGGTGGTGGAATGAACTTGTGCATGTCTTCAGATGAAAATTTAATGCATACCTTTTCACCAAACACTTACATTTGCACTTTGTTAATTAAAAAAAAAAATCCTTGTCATGTATTTTTTTCATACTGTACTAACCTCCCCAACAGGGTTTTTAGACTGTTGGTACTCTTAGTACCTGACTACAGAGCACTTCTGTAAGTAACTCTGAATAAATGACATAAATGTAAAATGTCATAGGTCAAATTAATATTATTGGCATGGTACAGCACAAAATATTTGTAACATTTTACCACTAATGTAATGTTATACATTATTCTGTTATTCAAATGCTTTCAATTTGAAATAGCTGCCATTTCACTGTCTTGCATTGCTCTAGATTGTTAGACAAACAAAATGCCTTTGCTGTACGAGCAAAACAAATGCAAATTCAACTACAAGAGACTCGGGAGAGAACTTGCTTGAAGTAAGGTTACACCAAGAAAAATAGACGCTAACCTCTTCCCCTCATCTCTGTCATGAATGTTGTATTTCCTGTTTATGTTGGATTGTATTTCTGATTTTCTGGTTATTGTGAAATACCTCACTCTGTGTGACAAAGTTCTATTTCCACTCACTTTACGTGCTACATATTACATACCTTAAGAGTCTGTGGTGCAACTGAAATTCTGCACCACACTGCTCTCAACGTATGGTTTCCACTTGTTTAATAACTTGTGTTTTACACCCTGAATTACATTCAAAATTACATTCAGATGGTGCAACTGGCTGCAGAACAATAAACTGTATGCTTGGTAATTATGGTAGACCATGCAGGGTAAAATTTTGAACTTCAGGAAGCCTGGAATGTAATGGCCAGAATTATTTTTACTTGCCTGTAGATTTCACATGAAACAATTTTGTGAATCCTGAAATATGACTGCATAAACATGAGAAGTTCAGTTTTGCACAGATGAAAATGTCATTCATATGAAGGAAGGCAAATAAGAATATATGTAGCATCTTTTATGTGGAAGAAAATGTATGTTCATGTATATTACTACTCGTATCAAAATATAACTAAATATAACTATCTGAATAAGAACTAAGAAAATAAGAACTTCCAAATATATTTAACATGTCAACATAGTATATGTAAAACATAGAATAGTATAATTGTTTGATTTCCTTATACATCATACTGTATGTAAACATTTTTTTTCCACACATATTTAAAAATATGTATTGCTATTAGATCTTATTATATTGATAGCTTTTGAGAAAACAGAGTTGAGAAATAAAAAAGTAGAGAAATAAATAGAGTTCATAATAGTGCTATGAAAAGTACCTAATCAAAATAGAGCAGAAAAGAGAATATCAGAGAAACAGAACAGGAGCATATCAGAGCATAGGCCTACATGCAGAATATCACTTCAGCTATGAATTAGAAATATATAAGCACATATGGTGAAGTTTAATAAGGTTAAAGTGAAGTTGTGAAATGTGTGTCTGTAGGGTACCTGGGCTACACCAGTGGTTTCTCACTGACATGCATGGTTTTCTTCCTCATCTCAGTGAGTATTCAGTGGGACAGAAACGTCACGCTTCTTTCTCAGGATTGACTTAAACATATACTATACCAACACTGCATTTCAACAGTATAATTGTATAGAAATTGCTTTAAGTGGTTAGCATTAATTTTAACTACTACAGGAATTCTGAATGTTCTGATTAGATAGAGTTCACGTTACTTTACTTTCACTGTTACTCAGTGTCTTCTGTTACCAAACATCCTTCCCCTCTTTCTCCTTTTCTTCCTTGTTTGTGTCATTCTGATCTAGGTCATCTATAAGAAGTTCAACATTCCCTGTCCTCTGGAGGATTTCAGCAATCACACCACAATCAACATCACAATAGAAGAAGAATGTGAGGCCAAATACTTCACTGTCAACCAGCAGGTCAGTGAAACAGAGCTATCTCCTCTTCATCTGTCAGAGGTGGATATAATCATGACAGATCTTTTGACAGTCAAAGGCTATCTACAGTATTTTCAGAAAAAGTAATCTAGTATGGTAAAGCTTCCAGTCATCCAGGTCATGTCACTGGTGGCCTGACTATAGTGACAGGTGACAGTGTTTACATCCTACTCTCATTACCTCATTTTTTTCTCTAAATGTCTTGCAGACGGCCTATACAGTTCCCATTTTGGCTTTTGCATTTGTGTGCCACCCTGAAGTTCTACCTATCTACACTGAATTGCGCAAGTATGTTTAGGAGAAAACATTGCAAATGAGCAAATGTGTAGAATTTCAAATATTTGCCATGTGAGCCATTGGAGCAAGTAGAAATTAGTTGAAGATTAGTTGTGACATAAATGTTACTTGCATTTATTCTTAATTTTGGATGTAAATAGTTTTTCACCCATATTTTATGATCATTTATTAATAATTTATACATTTCCTCTGTTTCTTTAACAGCCCCACTAAGCGACGCATGCAGGCCATCGCCAATGTATCCATCCTAAGCATGTTCATAATGTACCTGCTGACCGCAATTTTTGGATACCTCACCTTTTATGGTGAGCCTTCTATGTCTGAACTCACCATACCTTATAGTTATTTTATCTCAACTTTTATGATCCCATAAGTATATTTCACTATATAACAACCTGGAAGAATTATGATACAAACAGTTGAAAACCTTGCTATCTTAATATGATTTACTCACACAGTCAATTTCATGCTTTGATCAATTTATTGGAAGTAGAAATAAATGCAAGTTTTCTCCATTTTCAGACTTTACCCCTAACATTACTTGAGGTTGAGACATGCAGAAGGGAGACATATTTCAGTTTAAGATAACCTGTAATTTTGTATGTATTTCTCCATATGAAGAGATTTCTCAGGCTGCCACACATATTTCCAGTATGTTTTGGTCTAAAATGCCTACTTTTTTGTGATTTATTGGCTTGTTATAGGCTTATTTCTCATGTAAAGTAAACTCCTTTTCTCCATTTGATCTGAACAGGAAGTACAGAGACCGAGCTGCTGCACACCTACAGTAAAGTGAACGCTCTGGACATACTGATCCTGTGTGTGAGACTGGCTGTACTGGTGGCTGTCACACTGACTGTGCCTGTGGTGCTCTTCCCGGTAACAATACTCTATTTATATAAAAATTTCTTGTTATTTGGACACTGTTATTCACTTTTCTTGCAATAATGTTTCAAGAACAGGTTTAAGATCACTGTGCAATGAAAGCACTCTGTTACAGCACAACCCAAAGTGTTGTATTCCTCTTATTACCAATGCAATTTGCCAACTATTTCATTTATAAAAAAAAATATTTTAGTAATTAAAGAATTACACATCATACTTTTTTATTTGTTTATTTAATGTTGTGGAAGGCCACTTGTGGAAAGAAGTTACTTTCTGTTATTACTTATGTTAAAGCAGCTACTGCACAGTTGTTCCCTCCTTTTTTTGTCTATTTGGTCCAGCCTCTTTTTTGTTTCTTTCTTGAAGACAAAAATGCAGCTTGTCATGTTACCTAGAAACTTCAAAGTCCTCTGTCCTGAAGACTTTTTCATGTTGGAAAGTTGTACCTCTGATGCTTATATTGTGCTGACACTGCAGATATACATCTAAAATAATCATCTCTTCATAGAATACTTCACCATATGAGCAATCACATGCTTTAAAAAAAAACTAATTTATGTGGAGTATCTGCCATGTTATTATAGAAACCATAACATATCAGAACGAGTGCATTAATATAAACCTTGAAGCCAGTATTATTGTCAGAGCTGAGCTGTGCTGTTACAGAAAATTAATCAACACCTTCTGGCCCAGAATGGAGCTACAGTACAGTGCTGTGGTGTAAGGGTTAATAAAAGTATACTTTTTAATATCTGTGCCACCTTTTAAGTAATTTAAGTTTCAGTGAGTAAGCCCAGTGATTAAATCAATCTAAACACGTGAGCAGTGATGTTAATATAAGTATGATTTTCATTTAGATTCGGCGAGCTCTACTGCAGCTGATTTTCCCTGAGAAACCTTTTCATTGGGCTCGTCACATAGCCATTGCTGTGTGCCTCCTCTTTGCTGTGAATTTGCTTGTCATCTTTGTACCCAACATCCGAGACATCTTTGGCATCATCGGTAAGTACAAATTTCCTCTTGTAGAGCAATAAACTATATCTTTCTATCTACAACAGATGAAAGAACTAAAGTTTCAGGCTCTTTCAGAAAATTCCTGTTCCTTTAGCTTTGAAAAAATCTAAATCAATATGCTGCCTATGTGAAATGCAAATGTTTTGTTTCCTTATTGTCAGGTGCCACCTCTGCCCCAAGCTTGATCTTCATCCTCCCGGGCCTCTTCTATATCCGCATTGTTCCGATAGATCAAGAGCCATTGTACTCAAGACCAAAGATTCAGGTGAGTTGAATGATTAATGAATAACAAACATTTCTGAATGGATTTCAGTGACAAGTCTTTGAGATCTGTCCATTTTTCCCTTTAGGCTATTTGCTTCACAGCCCTGGGTTTCATTTTCATGTCGATGAGTTTAACCTTCATTGCCCTGGACTGGATTAGTGGAGAGAACCGCAGTGGTGGGGGACACTAATTCCCAAACACAAGGGGTCCAGTATGCCTGCTCAGCCGAACACCATCAAGCTGTTCTCTTCTCTCAAACCCAGTTTTGGAACCTGAGAGAAGAGCAAAAACAAACAAACAAACAAACAAACAAACAAAATCACTGATAGGCTGGGCCCGTCTCATCTCTGGTCCCTTCCCTCACTGAGTGAGGGTAGGACCTGCTTCCCACCATATTTCAAATTAAATAGAGGAGTGTTTGTGGTGGAGGATCTTGGCCGAATGATGACATCACGCCCTTCCGAGGCAGTGACATTCAAGATCCTGAATGCAGTATTTTGTTTTGACAATCCACAGAGATAAATGCCAATTAGGTTTCTGCTTAAACACGCAAAATTCCAAAAGCTCTTTTACAACATCTGTAAGAGAATCCCAAAAAGTAGATGTATTGTTTTATTATCTCCCTTCAACATAAACAGGAAAAATCCATGTTTTGTACTCCAGTCCAAAACGTATAGAACTTTTGTTGATTCTGTTCAATCTTGGTTTTAGGGGAAATAGATTTATGCTATGCATATACAACAGATTATTTCATTCTGTTGATCTGCTATGCTACAATTCAAGGAGAAAATGTCTCCTATCCAATTTTCTCTATCATAGCCCTGTTTTGGTAAAGGCTGTAGTTTTTCACAGAAATCACAAACCATAAAACCTAAATGCTGAAAACATAAAAAATAATCCACATATGAACTATGTTAAAGCCACAATCAGTGATCTATAAAGATAGTTGTATTAACAGCAAATGTATAGCATAATAGCTATTTTATGAATAACTTTTTTTAGAGTATGTAAAGTGCCAAGTGCCATTGGCATTACCTCAAACAAAAAAAAAACAAACAAACCATCATGTGCCTTCAAAACTCAGGGTGTAAACCTTGTTCCCAGATTCTTGTTTTTTATGTCTTATTCATTTTTGGACCTCAAGTTGTTGCTCTCAAGTCTCTGACTGTGGATTTATAGCAGAATGGACAAATTAGAAAGTATATTGATTAGTTTTAGACTTTTCAAAACAGCTTTTTGTTCATGCAGGATTACATTTCATCTGACTAACAAAGGTACAGCAGATTAGAACCACTGTAATGGAATTGGATGCTGAACTAGGGTTAGTGTCACGGAAAACTAGCCATTTCATTTCCCAGAATACACCACGAACTACAAACATGGCCGACGACTACAACTCCCAATGGTACACACAGACACATCACCGTCTTCTGAGGACTAATCACACACACCTGTTCCCAATCACACCACAGTACTGCTCATTCACAAGGTCTTTGCGAAGTAAAAGCTCAGTTGAGCTTTTCTTTGTCGTTTATCAAGCCTTGATCTCATGCTGTTATTCTGGTTTTGACTTTGTTTCTAGTTTCTCGTTTCGTGCTTTACATTGCCTGCTTTATGCCTGTTTGCCGTTCGCCTGACCATTTGCCTGTTCTGACAACGCCTGTGTTTCACGATTTGGATTTGTCAGCCTATCTCTCCTATAATAAAGCTCTTAACTGCAATTGCATCTGTCCCAACCCACTTTATGTGACATAGAGCAAAGGCTCCATGTGTATTTTTCCCCCACAATGAATGCGTGAACCTTGATAAATCAGAGCTCATGATCTGCCATTGATTATTATGTATTTATCAGCACTTCTCCTGTGGCTTTTTGTTTTAGGTTGATATTTTTTCTGGGCCACAGATAAAATCTCCACAAATTTTCAAAGTGACATAATAATAATAAGAAGAAAAAGGACCCCCGAACCCCCCCCCCACTTTAAAAACATCGTTAACATGTGTATTTAAACCAATATGACAGTGCACAATAGGGCTGAATTAAGTGTGAATTAGGTGTAAATTGTTCAAAAATTGTTCTAGAGTGCACAGTACTTCACAGTGTCTGTGAAATATGTTTTCAAAAGCAGACTATTATCCTTGTTCTACATATATCCACATATACACAGGAGAAAATCTAAAATATTCAAGATGTGACAAATCTGCCTATTTAATGGATACAATGTCCTCAAATAGTAGGTAACATTTAGGGAATATTTCCAATTTATTAATGACCTCTTGGTCACCTCATTTGGCATTTTAGTCGATAAAACATTGTTCCTATATATCCTACAATCGGCACACCCTATTCCTCTCTCAGCAGTAAAGTGGGATAGACTATTTCATGCTCAGTTTACATCCTAGCTGAGGCACATTGGATATAACAGGTGTGGTTGTTGGCTGTTACCTGTGCATGCCAATGTCAATGTGAACTTGACAATTTACAATCTGTGAGCTTACTCTGTTAGTTATTACAGCATTTGTGTGGAATTCAATTCCTCATACACTCATGTAACTCAAACCCATTTCTTATTTTTCCCCCCCATATGCGAACCATTGCTGAGTACATACTACTATTCATGTATAGAAGGGTTGTTTTTCATTTTCTTTCAACAGCTTTGCATCTTTAAAGAAGATGGTGCTAATGTTTTATGAAGTGACAGAATTTTAACAGCATATCCAGTGACACCAAAGATACTTTGTCGCATATGAAGTTACTTCATCAACTGTTTTTTGTTTATTGTTTTTGTTTACTGAATTAGCTGTTGACTTGTTCATGCTTACAGTTTTCAATAAAGGTGAATTCTGTATGATATGATTTTTTTTGTTTGTTTGCTTACGAAACTTAAACAAGCTATGCCATACATAAGTATTCACTGAAATGAGCTTAATTGGGATGATCATGAATGTACACAAAATAGCCCATAATATTGAACTGTGGCAAAATCAATATAGTTAGCTACAACCCCAATTCCGAAAAAGTTGGGGCAGTTTGGAATATGCTAATAAAAATAAAGCGGAGTGATTTGTAAATGTACTTTTACTTGTACTTCAACAAAAACCGTATAAAGACAAGGTACTTGATGTTTTACCTTATCAACTGCATAGTTTTTTTTAGATAAACATTTATTTTGAAATTGATGCATGTAACATGTTCCAAAAAAGTTGGGACAGGGGCAAGTTAGGACTAATAGCTATGTGACAAGTTGAAATAAGAAGGTGATGTGAAACAGGTGAGGCAATCATCTAATCATACTATATAAGGAGCCTCCAAAAAAAAGGCCTAGTCCTTCAAGAGCAAGGATAGGTCGAGGCTCACCAATCTGACAACAGATGCAGCAGCGAATAATCCAACACTTTGAGAACAACATTCCCCAAAGACAAATCGGTAGGAGTTCACCTTCTACAGTGTACAATATAATTAAAAGTAATCCGCTCAAATCTCGGTGCGTAAAGGGCAAGGCTGAAAACCACTTCTGAATGCTCGTGATCTCTGATCCCTCAAACGTCACTGTCTTAAATCTGTCATGAGTCTGTAATGGATATCCTGACAGGGGCTCAGGAATACTTTGGTAAACCTTTGTCAGTCAACACCATTCGCTGCTGTATCAACAGATGCAAGTTAAGGCTTTACTATGTAAAGTAGAAGTCATACATAAACACTGTCCAGAAGCACCGCCGACTTCTCTGGTCTCCGTCTCTGAGATGGACAGTAGCACAGTGGAATCGTGTTGTGTGGTCAAACGAGTCAACATTTCAAATAGTTTTTGGACAAAACAGCTGTCGTGTTCTCCAGGCCAAAGAAGTAAAGGACCATCCAAGCTGTTATCGGCGTCAGGTCCAAAAGCCAGCATCTGTCATGGTATGGGGGTGTGTCAGTGCCCATGGCATAGGTAACTTGCACATCTGTGAGGGTACCATTAATGCAGAAAGATAAGGTTTTTTTTTTGTTTTTTTTTTGGTAATTTAATAAAAAAAATGGAACTTTGATATATTCTAGATTCATTACACATAAAGTGAAATATTTCAAGCCTTTTTTGTTTTAATCTTGATGATTATGGCTTAC
>JANDJT010000190.1:19528946-19569960 GCA_024331685.1 Stegophilus panzeri | reverse complement strand
ATGCCATAGGCCTGCTGCAGGGAGGCATGAGGACTGCAGATGTGGCCAGAGCAATAAACTGCAATGTCTGTAATGTAGCCCAAGACAGTAGCCCAAGACAGTGCTACAGAAAGACAGGAAGGACAGCTGATCGTCCTTGCAGTGGCAAATCACGTGTAACCATGTGTTCCCCCAGACGTGATCGAGAACTTGCAAATGCCTTGGTGGAAGAATGGGGTAACATCTCACAGCAAGAACTGACAAATCTGGTACAGTCCATGAGGATGAGATCCACTGTAGTACTTAAAGCAACTGGTGAACACACCAGATACTGAGTGTTACTTTTGATATTTCCCCCCACTTTGTTCATGGACTCATTATTCCATTTCTGTTTGTCAAATGTCTGTGAAACCTGTTCAGTTTATGTCTCAGTTGTTTAATGTTTTTATGTTAATACAAATATTTACACGTTAAGACTTTTGCTGTAAATAAAAGCAGTTGTATATGAGAGGACGTTTCTTTTTTTTTTTTTTTTATATATATATATATATATATATATGGAGTATATATATGGATTTGGATGGATATATGGATAATTTATGGATATGGATAGAGTTATACAGAATTGAACATTCTTTTCACGATTACTGAAAAATGCCTTTCAATTTCATTTTGTGAATTCCCAAGTCGAACCACTGAATGACAAAACACAAGGCCAAGGAAAAAGTCAGTACGTTTGGACTTTCCAAACCAATCAGCCAAGGTGTATAAAGCATCAGATCAATTGTGTTAAGACTTCCTGAGGTGAACGGTGAATACGAAACTCCACAAAGCACACAGGAACTGAACAGCGCTGCAGAAAACAACTGCAAAGTTTATGGTGTCCTAAATGCCTGAGCAGTGACAACTTCCCACAAAAGAGTGTTTAAAAAGTTTGCCAGTGTTGGAAAAACATGTACAACTGTGCCATTGTGGTGTTTATGAAAGTAATCCAGTTGCGATAGACATAAACTCGACTCAGTCAGCAGATTACTTGAGATTGTGTGTAGTTCCTTGTTTAAGCTATAGCTTGAGACTACTCAGGCCTCACGGAACAGATACACACTGTGGTTGCTCTTCCTGTTCACGAAGACTGACATCATATCAACAGAACGCGGAAGTCCCAGTTCCCCTACCTCTCGCCCATCTCAAACAAATATCAAAGTTTAAGTACAGCCAACGTGGGCCAAGTCAGGGCACTACCCTAGGGTCCGATTGTGTTCTCACAGTGACGAGAGATGAGCAAGGGGAAGGCTAAAGGGCAGGACAACATGCCCAGCTCCCTCCTCAGCATCCAGGAGAATGAACGTCTGGTGGACCTGCTGGGCCGGAGATGTGTGGTGAGTGAGATTGTTTAACTATCAATCAGTCCAATCTTAAGGAGGATAGAGGCAGCTGAGAAGTGAGATAATGTCTGAAATGAACATAAGCAATCTGTAGATAATAGTTAGCCTCTATGCTTCTAGCAAGTTTCGAAAGTACTCAAAGGTTTCTTGTTATAGACAGAGAGACAGCATGCGCTACCGCTAATGCTTATCAAATAGAACTGCATCTCTGAGTCTTAATGGTTCATTTTCTTAGTGGGTATTCTGTTAACACAATGCAGAAATCAGATTAAACTGACAGAACAATACAGGCCCTAGAGCGTAACCTGATCATTTTCATGAATTGATCTATTTCCTTATAATGTGTTCTGCACTGATCGAAGGGCAGAAATAGGACTATTAGCTACACATTGATACAATATATGACTGATATGTGGCTAAATTATTCCTAGTGTGTTTGTACACTTGTGAATATGAGAAAAAGTATCGAATTGAATGACAGGAAGTGCTGCTTGAGGCCACTTCCTGTTGTGGCAGAGAAGATACGTTAATATGTATTAGTTTCTTTCATATTTGTGAATTGTTTTATGTGTCTAGCAAAGCTGTGTCTTTCTATATATGCATGCTTTTGTATGAGTGTATGTGTGTATGTGTGTGTGTGTATAGAGTCTGGCCACTGCTGTTGTGCAGCTCTATATGGCCCTTCCCCACAGTCCAGCCCACTGGAGTCTACAGCATACCGGAGTGGTGTGTTTTGTCAAGGACAACCCACGCCGTTCATACTTCATCCGCCTTTATGATATCAAGGTCCATTCTGTAAATATTTACTATCATTTTAATTTAAGTGAAATAGGCTATATTTACAGTTTTTAAAGATAATGTTGTTTTCTATTTTAATAATAAGAATACTAAATGTGACTAATGTGTACATATGGTTATGTAAGTGTGTGTTTATGCATGTTTATGTATTTCAGGAGGGGAAAATGATATGGGAGCAAGAGTTATATAATCAGATGACTTACTCCAGTCCAAAGCAGTTTTTTCTCAGTTTCCCAGCAGATGTAAGAATACATCCGTTAATGTATAAATACTGTATACATTGTGCTTCTTGAGGTAACTCTAAAGTAATGTATGACTGATTTTTATCACCATTGTTTGCTCACTGTATACAGTGTCCAACAGAATTATTGGCATGAAAATGACAAAAATTGATGTTTTCAGTTTGTGCTCAGAGATTGAAACAGTTTAAGAGAATCTTAACCTAAGAAAATGGTCAATCATTTTCCTTAAAGGAGCAATATACATCTGTATGTTTCAGGACTGCCAAGTGGGTCTAAACTTTGCAATTGAGCAGGAATCGGATCTGTTCAGAAACTCATTAGAGGAAAAGATCAACCAGAGATCCAATCGCCAAGGTCAGATAGCAACACTAGCACATACACTATTCATCAATCACATACCCTATTCATTCTGGCTTGTTAAAGCTGGGGAAACCTATAGATGGTGTAGATAACATCAGATAAACTGTAGTATGTGAACATGTTTTTCCAGCCTCACACCCAGTGTTTATGTGATCCACTGACTCAGACCAGGATAAAGTGGTTACTGAAAATCTGTGAACAGAGGCGAACCTAGAAATATGTGGGTTCTGACAGATTTTATGTAGTCATTATATCTTCATGTTACCCAAAGATATTGTTGTGATCCTTTATGTCCGTGGAGGAATAGCAGTAGACTCGTGTTTTGAAGACTTAATTTCTTTCTTGAAAACAATCGTAAGAACATCGTCATGCTGAACATGGTCTCAAAACTGTGTCCCTTCCCCCTGTAACAGCCCAGTGCAATAATGAGCCTTCAAATGAGATAGCACCTTGCAAAAGGGCCCCCTTTGTTGCTGTGTATTATTTTAAAATGAAAATTTCTGATTATTTCAATGATCAGCCCTCTGGGGCCCTCTCAGTATGCGGGGCCCCAGGCAATTGCCTGCCCTGCCTGACTTGTAGATACGCCTCTGTCAATGAACAAATGTATAACTGTCTGTAGCACATGTACAGTTTCAGCACCCACATTGTGTACCTCAGTTGGACTGTGCAATACGAGCATTTAAATATGTGCATGTATACTGTAGATGTACCGTATATGCTGGACAGGCAGTGTGAGATGTAACCAAATATCAAAAATTCTAAAATGCCACAGTGTCTGTCTGGTCCCCATAAACAAATCACGATTAGCTGTCTGCTACGACAAACACTTGATTTGCCCCAACCACAGAACCTGAAGTAATTTCTTTCCCACTCACTCAGGTTCTTTGTACCTGAACAACTTTGAGTGAACCTGCATGTAGCTAGCACTTTAGCATTTTATGCATCATTTGAGCATTGTAGTTTATTTGTACTAAAGTAGTTGTACCACATGAATGGAATGGAATGGCAATGAATGGAATAAGTTTGGCAGAGAATATGTATATATATATTTATATCAACACACCCTGCCTGTTTTTCTAGCACTGACACTGTTATTGTTTACATTGCTGGGGAGAGACACACCCAACCTTCAAATATCATTATGGGTTGCCTGAGCAAGAATGTTATTGTAAATTTTTATCCTTATTCTTCATTGATTTTTGCAAACAACACATTCATGATACTTATTAGAAGATATGCAGTACATAGTGCCTTATACAGTATATTGTACACACACACAAAATATAATATACATACACACACACACACACACAGAGACACACACACACACACACACACATATATATATATATAATGCTGTAAATGCTAATTTGTTTACCGTTTTTGTGTTGGATGTAAATAGACCACTAGCACTTCAGTACTTCAGTTAATTCAAGTTATTCAATTCTATGCTTCTACAGGAAGTGAATGTGCACCTCCCAAATGTGAAAGTACACCTTTCTAAATACCGCACTCTAAAAAAACACTGGATTAAAAACAACCCAAATTGTTGTTTTTTAGTCTAACAGCTGTGTAAATGTAGAACAAAACACATTTTGGAACATCAAGTTGGGTTGTTCATTTTAACCCAGTAAATGGGTGTTTTTCAACCCAAAGGATGGTTTAATTATTACAAAAATGCTGGGTAAATTTTATTTCATAAATGGGTTAATATTTTCATGGTTATTTTTACCCCTTGAAAATGTCAAATATACCACATTATAAACAAATATGTCAGCATGGTATCTCCTTTATTTATACACAAGAAGGTGTTCAGAAATGTATTGCTAGAGCTGTCAAAGTGGTGTTTATATATGACGCAAATAAGTCATATATTTAAGATAAAAATGTCAGATTTTGATCAAAGGAGACGTTTAAAACATTGAAAAAAACTGAGTAACCAACTTACGATCCAGTGGGCATTACAAACATGTAAGCTAAAGCTAACGAAGCTAGCGGTGCATTTAATGTCATGTAAATTGGACTTTTATCGCACATTTTTTCTTTTTCTCGTTTACACTAATGGTTTAATGGATAAATATATTGCTACAAACCTTCAATCAATCATGTGTTAATTGAACACACCTTCATGTCCAGATAATGACAACACATTTTGTGTTGCTTTTAACACAGTCTGTTAGTACATTTAACACATGCTGTGTGTTAGTACATTTCCACACAAAGATCTTACCTGGGGCTTCATCTCTCTGTAAAGACATGGAAAGACAAGGAAAAACTACAGGGTGTCCAAAAAGTCTCCATACATAGGGGACAATGTATGCTAGCACCACGTCGGTTGTGCCTTCGGTAGTGGATGTTCGAGGACGTCCACTTCTTGGTTGGTCCGCAACACTTCCAGAGTCGTGTGTGATGTGCTTGCTGTGTTTCCTGTTAAAGTCCATCATAACGACTTGACAACTTCCTGATCCAGCTATGAGAATTATTTCAATGCCTTCTTCTTTTCTTAAAGGCATTCTTAAAGGCTATCTGCAAAAATATATAATATAAATATGTTGGATGACATTTTGCTAAAACTGTTCAATTTTCCTACGTATGGAGGCTTTTGGGACACCCGGTATTATGCCATTTTACAAGTTTTGACATTAGCCTTACATAAACTCTCCAGTATTGCTTTATTGAATATTTATCAATGTGTATGTGTTATGAAGGTCCTTTCCTATAATGTGTTATAAAAAATTTTAACATTCGAAACCATGCAGCCAGAGCCTTTATTAAACGAGCACCTCACCAGCCCCCATCTATATTTTTTTCTTATTAGAAAAAAGACAGAGTTCTCCAATTGAAGATAAGTCTGTGCAAGCGTGCTTTAATATATACATTTGTCAAATCAAATGCCTCTGTTCTATTTCATGTTTGGAAGAAAAGAGGTTAATTTTCCTTTCTTTTTTCAGAAAAACGAGCGCTACCACCCACACCACCATCAAATGGTAAGTACTATGTTGTTATGAGTCCTGTATAACCTAAAGATCCATAGGTTTATGTCTTAAAGTTAGTTGCTTAGTGTAAATATTTTCCTGTTGAATAATGCTAAAGATGCTCTATGTATCATTGGTGTGTATACCTACTTTCTGGTTTCAGATATTGTATGCTGTATTTGTTTTCAGGCCCACTGATGCTGCCAGGTGGTATGGCCACAATAGATATCCCAAACCCAGACATTTTGGCCTCTCGGTATCGAACTTCTAGTGTCCCTGTGCCTGCGCCTGCTTCCTTCTGCAAAAAAAAGAAAGACAAGAATGGCAAGAAGAGGGGACTCCGACTTACCAAGGCAGATATTGGAGCACCCAGTGGTTTTAAGTAAGTTTGCATAAGTGGCTTTCAGAATAATTGACGCTTTAAATTCTCATTCTTTTAAAAAAAAAATTTTATCTCACATTTGCTTTTTCCTTAATTCCAGGCATGTCACACATGTAGGATGGGATCCAAACACTGGTTTTGATGTAAGAAATTCCTCTATTCACTCTTTTCACTTATTTTACAGTGTTCTTATGCGACCACAATGTGTCAACTAATGAACACTGAATAGCTCTAATGTATTTACTGTGGAACTAATTAGTAATTACTGTGGAAATAATTACATTTGTAATGTGTGTAACTTAAAAAGAAACACCTAAAATGTCTAAATGACATAGAACTGCTTTGTAATAAAAGAACTCACAATTATAAAAATTAAAACGAAGAAATACAGTATATGCTATAATGAATCAAATAAAGCATTTAACTAGGGCAAAAAGCACAAATGAACAGTAACACAAAAAATAGACACATTTAATGCATTTAATATATAAGTTAAAACAATCTTTTACTTGACCAGAGGGACTTTCTACCATTTGTGTTTGTAAGCGCGTCTGAGAAATATTGAAGCAGTGTGGTAATGTGGGCTAGATTTTTTTTATTAACCCATAAATATGACTTTTACAACTTATTTAATTATAATGATATAATTCTTAATTTGCTTATTGTGTTTCTCACATTTAATAAGGATTGTGTACATTTGTGTACAAAACCTATTTGTGTTGAGCTTTAGTCTTAGACTTTTGACAAAAATACATTTATATACAATTATAAGTTTAGTTTATGGAAAAACAGCACATTTTGTCAACTGAGCAGTTGAAGACCTATAAAGACCAAATATTTTAGTTATTTTACTTTCTTCAAATGCTTTTCAATATTATTTTTATGAAGGCAGTATAGATTTAACTATCGTTTTTTGTGATTTAGCAATTTCTGAAATTCTGATCTCATTTTTAATCAGTGAGGAAAATCTAATTACATTCCATCATACATTTTGAGTTCGATGGAATTTTTCTAAATTAGTTACAATTTCACTTTCATCATGGAAACAAGAGATATTTTGTCTTAGTCTTAGTCAACAAAACACTGTGTACAATTAAGTGCAAACAGGATAGACCTTACTTTGATTCATGTGTAATAAACCTGTTTATTTTATTTTATTCTAGACCAATAATCTGGACCCAGATCTGAAAAAACTGTTTTCTTGTGCTGGTATCAGTGAAGACCAGCTGACAGACAAAGAGACATCCAAACTTATCTACGATTTCATCGAGCAGTCTGGTGGCCTGGATGTTGTCAAAGAGGAGATGAGGAAGCAGGGTGAGCGCTGGCTTCATGGATCCTTATAGAACGTTTTTTAAAATATATTATTTTTGTTATTACAATTCCTGAATCCTTTATTATTCAGACCATATACAATACCTCTCACACCAGTATTGTTGAATAAAGCTAAAACTGTTTATACAAATAGCACTTCAGTTACATTAGCAAAGATGTCACAATTTCTACTGTCCACGCAGATGCAATGGTTCCTCCATCTCGGAGTATACCCCCAGTCCCAAGTGGTGCACCTGCAGCCCCTCCACCTCGTGGGGACCGTAACCTTCCTCCCGTCCCTGGCCAACCTCCACCAGCTACTCCATCCCGTAATCAGAGAGCTCCACTTCGTGGACCCCTTCCACCACCTCCTCCAGCTGGAAGAACTGGACCTCCACCTCCTCCACCTCCCCCCAGTTCTTCTATGGGTGGAGGAGGAGCACCTCCACCTCCTCCTCCCCCTCCACCTCCTCCACCTCCTGCTCCTGTCATTAGTTCCAACAGCAGCAGCCCGGTCAGTCCTTCTCCAACTTCAGGAGGTAGCAGAGGAGCTTTATTGGACCAGATACGACTGGGCACCAAGCTAAAGACTGTAAGACTGAGTGTTATTTGCAAACATAGGGCCATATTCAGAGTTGGCTACTTAAGGTCAATAATAGCCTTAATATTTACATGGGGAAAGTTATGAATATTCAGAGGCAGGTAGAGCATGTACACCTATGAGGTTGGAGGATTTTTCTTGATTAGAAGCTTCTGAGATGTGGTTTTCCTCATACTGTTTAAACCACCACCCTTAACCACAAGCACTTGCCTTTAAGTCTTGTCAACAAAAAAGACTAATATGATATATGCATGGATAGTTCTAGTGGTGATTATCATATTTATAAAAATTTGTTTTTATTTAACCTATATGGCTTCCACTCTCATTATTTGACAGATAATAAAATAGCACTTGATCCAGCACATCCTATTATTTTACATTTTTTGACAGTTAATTGTACATACAACTTAATTATGCCACAAGATACAAAACTGAGGTCATGAAGTCCTAAAGTGTACACAGGGAGTGGTTATTTCAGCATGCTTTTAATTAATTGTTGAGCTAACAAATTAATTAACTAAAGCCAAGAAAAGGTGCCCACACTTGAAAGAATAAGCTGACCAAGTGTTCATCTGCTACACTTAAAGCTCACTTTAAGTTAATTCATAAATATATTAATGTCTATGATGATGTCTCTTCTTATATTTTCCAAATCAATTTTCCAAGTCCTCCAATACTCAAAACAGAAATATACTGTGGTTACATCAAACTGTCAGACAGTGGTGGAAAAATGGGTATGTGTAACTCTGAATAAGTTCTGAAGAGCGCTTATGTGTGTAGTTATTTCTGGGGTCTGAAAACTGATGTGCTCATGAGCTCCTAACTGTATATATCTATATATATCTCTATCTAACTATATCTCTATCTATCTATCTAGCTATCTATCTATCTATCTATCTATATATATATATATGCGCTTTCTCACATTCATGCCCATATCTTATATTCTATTACTATCAGGTTACAGAGAGTCCTGATCCTCATCCTTCATCACAAGATCAGGGTGGTGAGGGCATCGTTGGAGCTCTGATGATGGTGATGCAGAAAAGAAGCAAAGTCATTCATTCCTCAGGTAAATATCAAAGCATAATAAATGTTGGTGAAATGATGAATGACTCTGTGTTTTCTCTATGAACAGCCTCATGACTAGGTACAATTTCAATTGAACTTTACTTAGGTGATGAAGAAGATGATGGAGGTGAGGATGAAGATGATGATGAATGGGATGACTAATGCCAATATCCATCTCTGGTATACAGTACACACCCTTGTGTACACACACCTACACAGTTGTTAAATCTGAAAAATCTTAATATGTCGGTGTCTCAGTAACTGTACCTCAGTTCGTTTTCACCTTAAAAATTATATGTAACATGAATTTATACAAACTGTCAAGTAAAACTTGTAAAAGTGTGTAATGTAAAACAGTGTAAAACTGTTAAAACCATTAATAGCAAAATACATTTTGTTTGTCACAAAATACAAGTGTCTAAAGTGTACAATATTTAGACATTACACAATGCGGTTTACATGTAAATTGTTATTTGGTCAATCATTTTTCTAACAGAATTTGCAATCTGTTCACTATTTTGCCATTTTGGGAGTTGGGGGAAGATGTCACGGGCCACTAGCAACCCGAATTATTCTTTTAAGGGTTTCGGTGATAACAAATAGTAGTATTATTAAAACTGAATAAAGCAAACTCATTGTGCAATCTGTGAGAATATTTTTCCCTTTTGACGGCAATTTTCTATATTTAGCATTTCCCTTTTGTCCATTTTTCTTTTGTTTACATTTTTCTTTTGTTTACAAATGCAAATATAACTAATCGCTCTGAAAATTTTACATTTAATATTATCCCTATCTCTGATTTCTAAGCCTTACCTAAACATTTATGAGTCCAACTGAACTTTAATCATAGACAGAAATAGTTACAGATGTATGACAAATTCAAGGAAAAACTGATGGCTCTGTTGTCCTGTAAGAGGAATTTTGCTAGCATGGTTTGTCCACTTGGCCCGTTAAAGGGAAGTGTCACTGCAAATCAATACAACGTTATTCTGGCTGATCACCGTTATCCTATGATGAAGCATTTCTATCCTAATGGAATTGGTCTCTTCCAGGATGTCAACTGTTCCAATCCACAGGGCACAAAAGCTCACTGAATGGCTTGTTGAGTATGAAAATTACATAAATCATATGCTATGGCCTTCACAGTCACCAATTCTCAACCCAACACCTATGGGAGAGTTTGGAGAGATCGGTTAGACAGCTCTCTCCAACATCATCAAAACAACAAATTGAAGGAATAGCTTTGGTGTTCATCCCTTCAGTACAGTTACAGAGACTTGTGGAATCAATTCCAAGGCATACTGAAGCTGTTCTGGTGTCTCAGGGAGCCCCAAAACCTTACTAAAACATTTGTTTTTTTTCCTTTAATTGGTCACATTTGTATTTTCCTCAATAGTTATTAAAAAAAGTTTTATAGCTCAAAATCTTATGGACTGTGTGAACTAGATAAAAAAGGCAGAACTCACTCTGATGGATTTAAATGGTAATACATAAGGTTAGAAATAGAGCACAAACACTTTATTTGCACTACATTTTCCTCTAAGAACTTATGGAATACTTTTATGAACAGGAAATCATTAAATATGATTTAATGCAATCTTCCTAGTTTCTTGATATTTTGATAATAGTTGTATAAATGGCTAAATGTGCAATAACAACCAGAGGTTAAATAAGAACAAATACAGCAGTTTATTGTTATGATTATAAAACATCTATAAGTATTTCCAACCTCACAATATAATCATAATAAAATATTATTTATTACAAATGACCACATTAACTTAAGCTAACACAAACACAGTGAATACATAAGAGAATTATTGTAATATGCAGCCACTTGAGCAAAGATAAAGAAGAACAAAAAGCATCTGTGTTGCATACCACATCTCCTGTAAAAACCCATATCTTTCACCACAATAACATTTAAATGACTGGAAACTTTTACAGTTTGGATTTTCGTGCTAGACCCCAGAAATCTTTGTGCTTTCCAGCTGAAATATACATACATACAAATGATGAGGAGTTTTGAGTTTTGTCCATGTCCATAAACTTTTCATACAAAATGAATTTCAACATTGTTATTTCATTTCTTCCAGTCAAATGACAAGATTACATTTTTTTTTAAACTTGTCAGACTGAACTGCATTTAATCTTTATCTAATCATTTCTCACACTGAATTCATCATACTGCCAAAAAGAAAAAAAGCACAACATGCTTACGGAACAGACTAAACAACCGACTATTATCACAACTGAGGAAAAAAACAAAAAACCTTTTTGCTACAAGCATCTTTGTGAGCCTGTATATTCTGGTCCTGTTAGTGAGTACACACCATGATATAAAATCTGCTATTCCCAGTCATATTCCACCACCAAAGAGCACAACGGCCATGAATATGTACATTCTCAAAATAAATATGTTGTATGGAGAGATAGAGAAAGAGAGAGAGAAATAGATTATAGTTAAAACTTGACAAACACTCAAATACCTACCACTTCAATGTACATGTGTAATAATCATACACATAGCCAAGCACAAGATCTGCCTTTATACACAAGCACAAGACCGCAGAAAACATCTACCACTTATATGCAAAAGGTGCAAAAGTTGAAGAACTACTATTTTTGTGTTACAAAGTTCAAATACGGTGATCTGGAAGATGCAATAAGTTACAGAAATTCCCACCAAAATATGACCTGATTATGCAAGGAAAATACCTTACATGGTTGTCCCACATTACTTTCTCAGCACACGACTTTGTTTCCCAGGACAGAAACAATTAGACTGTTATTTTCCCCTAGAATTATATACTCGCATTCGTAAGCAAAAATGTACAACAGCAATAAAAGTCTGTTTGACTCATTCTCAACATTCTTTTTTGTGTGAGCTAGTGCTCCAGTTTTTAAAGCATTCTCAGCTTTCTATACAGTATTTACTTTTTTGTGTGTGTGTGTGCTAATCCCTCTTACTATGACAGGAGGCTGGAGCAGATTTTGGTCCATACATCTATCTTGGAGATACGTATCCCATCATTCCTGTTCAAAACAGCAAACCTACAACCACCTCCAAATCCTAGTCGTTTCCTCACTATTAGTAGATTTGAGCTTTTAGAGTAATAATTACTTAGTGATAATGCCACTTGGGACTTTAGCTATTGCAAAAAAAAAAAAAAATGTTATAAACACTGTTTGCTATTAATCATTACAAATAAACACATCATGACACTTGAATGCAAAATTTGCAGCTGTGATTTGTCTGATGCAGACTAGCTCAAGAGTACTTACTATCAAAGACTGAAAAGGAACGCTACCATATCTACCTTTACACATCCTGATTTATAAATCACCCTTGGTCTTGATAACATAAATATTGGTCAGCATAATGCATGTCATAATTACATCCCAATACAGGACCAAAAAGGCTTCTTTTCGATGAATCAGCAGACGGCTGTGCCGTGAAAGGGGGTGGAATCATATAGAAGTCCTGCACAGTATTTTTCCACTGCTGTTTTCCACACACACTGAGGATTAACAATCATCTGACTCAACACAACAAGCTTTAAATACAAGCACTGCAAAGCAGCAGAGTTACACAACTACAATGTTTATGGAACACTGATTTTTCTTTAAATTGTCAATGGTATACAAAAGAGACTAATCCTTATATACTAATGCTGGTGTGAATCAGTTTTCTTTTCTTTTCTTTTGGAACATATACACTTACTGCAGGCAGATGTGACTGATAATCAGTGAACAAAGTGCGTAGGTACAATGTAGGTGTGGCATACGTGCTAAACTGCTAGCTTAATGTGTGTAAATTATTCCAAAATGCACTGCACTGCAAACATGTAGACATGTATTGTAACTTTAGACAAGCCAAAGTAAAACTGAGCAGAAGGTACTGCACCATGCGTCTTACCCAATATCCAACATGCAGTGTAAAATTCCCAATTTATAAAATATGTCTATTGGTTTTGACCTTGTGCATGGCCCCAGGGGATGAATATGACATTAAGCTTAGAAACAGTTTTTAGTGATTCTGCCTGCTCACACAATGCACAGAACACAACCAAAAAGTGGCTTTGTGAGTATTTTTACTCAATACGTTCACTGCACCAGCAGCTCCTCAGGCTCCTGTTTCTCTGTATGCCTGCGGTTAGTGCGCTTGGGCTTGTGAGGCTGCTTCCAGTAGGACTGGCAGTACTGGTTGATGAGCGTCACCTCGGGCTGTGAGTGCGTCTGGCCTGGTGGGGGCAGGGTTTGAGGTGGGGGTGGAGGAGGTGGTGGGTGGTGCTGCTTGTCGTGTTGGTGATGGCGCTCGGGATCTGAGGGGCCGTCTGGAGCCGTCAGGGCCTCCACAATCTCACGGTCGAGAATACGCAGGGCCACACGGGTCAGCGTGTGCTTGAAGTTGTTCTCTGTGGCCTGGCAGTGGTAGACGCCGGAGTCTGATTGGCTAAGAGATTTCAGCAGGATGCCATGAGCCGTCTTCAGGACATCTTTATCACGAGTGAGCTGTGAAATGACCCGGTTAAATAGGATATTATTTCAATTATTGGAGAAATTGACTGTAAAAAAATAAATAAATCAGTGATCATCAGTGTGTAGTAGGAGAACATCAAGGTGATGGGACTTGCATGATGATATCCCTTATATGCAATATTTCAGCACAACTCAAGTCATCTTAACTTGCCAGAGATTTCCCAGCCAGTGACATGCTCATGCTGCAACACAGGGCAGCATAACACATACAGTACAGAGGAAAACTCTAACTGCCCTCTTCCCAATACATGAGTCCATGATTGGTTAGTGTCACTCTGATTAACAAGGTCTCCCTGATTGAGAGTACTCCATCCATCCCACCCAACAGCATGAATAGATCTGCTCCTTTCGCTTCCAGCTACAGATGGCTGTGCAATCATCAGGTTTCAAACTTGCGATCTCCTGATGATAGGGCAACATTTTTCCGTTGCACCAGGAGCATAACTAGCATGTTCTTAAATTAGTTTATTATCAGACTTATATTATGTGAAGCATCTGCCATAGACATCCCTGTGAATTAGCTATAACTATATAAACAATTACACTATAAAACGTTATAATGGTAAAAATGAACTATCAACTGTTTTGTTGCAAAAAAACCCCACATTTTTGTACGTTAGTTATAAAACACATGAACATTTTACTTTTTTAATTGAAAATGGGGATGCAAACTTTTTTACTCAGGAGTATTTCTAACTGTTAGCTTCTATCTTGTGCAGTGTCTGTGCATGTACAGTCTCTAAGCAGCCGGAGGCAAATTGTTGCACTTGCTTTTCATGACTGAAAACCTTCGCAGAGTTGCTTGTGAGTGTTGATTTGAAATCTTACTGCTTTACGCTTGCCATCTTTCTGACAGAACCACTTCACAGTAGCTTGAGGTGACCTGGGCTGGCACTCCAGAAAAGCACTGCTGCCCTCCACCCCGAACTGCACCGTTTCCCTCAGACGCTTCTCTACTGAGAGACAGGAAGAGATGCTTAAGCAGCTGATGCTATTTCTGCCGATGTTTCTGCAAATTTGCAAAGCAATTCACTGTAGCTTACACGTACTGTGGCCTAATAATCGGAACTGTCATCAGTTTATTTTTTTTTGTACTTCCCTTCTCTACGAAATGTGTAAAGGACACGTAGCAGAACATGTGCAATCAGAATAAATGCATAGAGGGATTTCTTTCTCTCTTTTCCTAATGCATTCATAATCACATGCACAAACCTTTAGAGTTGAAGCCCCTGCACTGACGTAACGGGTCGCCATGTTTGATATCCTGTCTCCTGCTTCTCCTAAAGAATGAGCAACAGACATTTTCCATAACAAGATCCTGAACCATGATTCTGATCTTACACATACACACTGTTAAAATAACATGCATTAACATGAACATAAAAATGTTCTGGGTTAATAAATTTGTTAATAACAACCTCTTGGTGGCGGGGGTGAAAGCAGAGCAGCTCTCTCCGTCCCAGGCGCAGTAGGGGTCTCTGGCCAGGCAGCAGTCTGAGCAGGCTTTACCATACGCAGGACACCGATGCAAAGACACCTGGGTAAGTCCTCGTGCCGATGACACGTACAGCTGTTGCTGTTAGCCACAATAGAGTGAAAACCCATAGTCACACCACATAGATAGGTCAACTTGAAGACTGTTTCATGAAGGATTTATTAAATCACTTCTGCTTCAGTCAGTTATGCCTACTTTTTTTCACCCTAGTGATTTGTACAATATTCTACAATCAAGATTCCATCATGTTCCAAAAAACTGTCAAAACAAAGGCATAGAAAATAGATCACTTTTCTAATAGAGTCAATGATGTGTGTTGCAGTAGGATGGTCATTGACAGCTGTTATACCATGGTCTGTCTGAATACTGGATTCTGGTTGGCTGGAAGGTGTGCTTTCAAACTGTATAATGCACAGGTAGTTCCAGTCAGTTTAATCACTGTTCTAATCTAACGTGGTGCCTATAAACAACTGTAACTATAGTAAAATACAGTTACATATTTTTAATCCTTTCAGTTAAAAGCACACCTAGCTGTGGATTAGCACTTATATAATAAGTAACACATTTTTACGTATTACATATGATGTAAATGTACATATGCAACATAATAGTTTACAAGTGTAAGCAAAAGGTGTGTATAAGCTGGATACGTTAAAATATTTCAGTTTCAAACAAAGATTTCTAAAACAGGAAAAATCCATTTAAATAATGTTTTCTTGAACAATAAATAGTAAATGAGTAGAATGGCTAAATAGTTTTGGACAAATAATTTAAATAGTAATTATAAAAATAATTGAAAGAAATGATTTAGACTACTAGACCCTAATCTAGATTCAAAGAATTTTATTGTATATTTAGCTCCTATATATGGTGTTTGCAATATATATATATATATAATAATCCTTTACCCTTTTAGAGGAAATTTTCAGAGTTCTCACTGGTGCCGGTGTCTGAAAAACATCAGTGATAGATATCTTTCAGCTGCTTTGCGTAGTATTGCAGTTGTCACACTTAACATTTTATTAGGAAAGACTTTATCTTCAGTCAAAAGCTCATTTATTCATTAAAAAATACATTTAATATGATCTTTACCCTAAAAACCTCCACCTCTTCAAGAATGAGCTCTTCGGTCGTGCTTGTATCTTTTGGTAGTACAATCACCTTTTGGACTGTTCCTCTGTCTATCAAGCAACAAGTCAGAAGCATCACTTCAGAGAATTTTAAGAATGTTGAAAAGCAAATCAAACAGAGCCAGAATGTTCATCCTTGAATTATTTATAAAATTATTTTCAGCATTTGTTTGTTTTTAAAAGGACACACTTTTATAAGTATGCAACTAATCACATACACAAGTCCAGTAAAAAAACAAAACACATTTGGTCAGAAATGTACCTGTTCCCAGAAAGAGCACCTCATATCTCCCATCCACAGCATCCACCATGTCCACAGCGATAGTGGTGAAGCGGTAGTCCACACCTGTCCGCACCACCAGGGGGCGCTTGTGTGTAGGGTATATAGGATGATACATAAGAGGGTGAGCGCGCACAAAGTTGACAGCTTCGTCAGAGAAGGCTTTGGTGCTGTGGACTCCTGGAGTAAATGTTCCTCCAGGACACTGGGTTTAATCAGAGAGAAGAAGAGCACACTTTAAACATTAATCCCCAAAAAAGCATGGCAAAAATATCTCTCTGTAGAAAATGTTTAAAAGGGAATAAAATATAATACACTACAGTACTACTACAGTCTAGTTTATTAAATGATTTGATTTTCAGGCTTAATAATTTGCCATTGTGGCTTATAATCAATCTGCTGCTCAGGATCACATTATATAATGATTCTCCACGATGGCACTCACCGTCCCGGGGCGCGGATAAGGAATCTTTCCAGTGTAAGGCGTCCACTGGTAATTGTGCCCATGTTTATGAGAAAAGGGTCCATTAAAGACATTTCTGATGTCAGACATGGAATACACACACACTGCTGAGCCTTTAAACACAGACCTAAAAAGAGAGAGTGAGAGAAAGCAGAGACCCTCATCACCATTTCACTGTAGTCTTACACACTATGGATGTCTAACGAGTTACACAGGCCACAGTGACATGATGATTTGAAAAGGTGCAGTTAATAAATTCCTGCTCAGTCTTTACCCAGCAGTGGAGAACAGAGCGTACACCATAGGATTGCGTTCATCATTAGTCCGCTGAATGAAGACGTCCCCTGAACATAAAACATTAATCTGTCACGCCACTGGATTCAGAAAATGAAAAAAAATAAAAATTAAAAAATTAAAATACACAGCCTTACTTACTTAGTTCATCAAAATATGTCTCTACTCCATCCATCCCAATTACAGAACAGACCAGACGTGCTTTCAGGAAAGTTGTCCACTTATTTACCAGCGACCTTTGACCCCCATCATCATTCTAAGGGAAAAAAAGACACAGATAAGATATATAACATTAATTTTGTAATATAATGCATAATCTAATGTTATTTTCTCTGTAGATGATGAATCATGAACCAAAGGCATACATTAAAGCCCTTTTCTATAAAACAGTGTGAAACTACATCATTATTATTTTAAACATTATGACATGCTATGAGAATATACTTCCATGAGCATTACAGTACCGTTAATGATGTTCACATAAACCAAAAGCGGGGGAACGCTGCTTCCTCCAGGGGTTTTTTTCCCGAAAATTACATTTTATCCATTTAATATCAAAGCTAGAAAGATCATTTTTGTTATGAATGGTTTAGTCCTTAAGCCATATATGTAATTGTTTTTTTTGGGTTTTTTTTCACGTGATTTTTTTTTATTTCTCTGTCCTTAAGTCATGTATATGCTATGAATGTTTTAGTCCTTAAATCATGCGTATGTCATGAGTGTGTTATGAAAGTTGTAATCCTTAGGTCATGCATATATTTTAAGTGTTTTAGTCCCATTTATTAAGTCATGTAGTGTACAAGGTATGAGTATTTTAGTCCTTAAGTCATGTACAGTATATGTTGAGTCCTTATGTCTTGTGTATGTTATGACTGTTACAGTTCTTAAATCATGTATATGTTGTATGTTATAGTCCTTAATTCATGTGTTATAAGTGTTTTAGTTCTTACATTATGTAGTATAGCATGATTTAGTCCTTAGGTAGGAAGCTTAAAATAAAAGAAAACGTTCTTAATTCTTTTTAAGGGAATGAAGATTATATGTCAGAGTCTAAATGAAATGCCTTAGCAGTTCTATTCGTACAAGTTCTCACCAGACAAACCCTGCCCACTCTGGCCAACACACTGGGGGTGCTGCCTCCTGCTGCATCCAAACTCTTTTCCCGAAAGAAAAAATACAGCTTGTCATCATTCTTCTCTGTACTATCTGGAATTTTCTGAATTTTTACAAACACGGGCTCTAAGACAAAGAGAGTATAATAACGGTTAGTGTTAAAACAGATATAAACTCAGCATCAATCCTATACATTTATACTTAATACCCATGTTTTAAGTATGGGTTTTTGCTCTCAAAACACATCCTCTTTCTGTTTACATCCTACCATTAAGCCACCGTGAGTCGTACTGCTCTGTCCTGACAGCAGGTCTGTCTCCTAGAGTCCTGAATATGGCTGGATCTGTGCCCATGAAGTCTACATGTACTCCAGCATACAGGTTCCCATCTGGCCAAGGTGAAGAATGGTGTGGAGACAAAAATTAATCAATGTTAATGAAGCACGACTCTGCCATAGCAGCTCATTTCTTTTGAATGTCGGAGGAAGAAGGGAGAGAGGGAGAGAGAGAAGACTCACTGATTAGAACGGCAGCATTTTCTTGGCGTGGATCATAGGGGCATTTTCCCTTTCCAGAGTCCACATAGCCAGGCACCAGTCGGAAGAGGTATTCCTGAACGCAAACACATAGACAAGATGATCACCAGGCTTTTACTGTGACAGAACAATACATTTCAAAAACCTGAATGGTGTCGTATATAGGTCTCATATGTGGGCATGTGTGTGTGTGTGTAAATGTGTATGTGCATACCTCAGCCCTCCAGCCTCTGTTGACGAAGGTGCAGATGGGCTTGTAAGCTCCAGTGCCACATGTGTACAGATGAGTCCTGTTCCATGGCTCGATCAGTCGCACAAAGTTTGCACACTCTCCCTGTAATGAAAAGAAAAGGTGAGTATCTTTTCATACCTCATTTCATCTTTCACCCACACATGGAAAGGTCACCAAAACCCCAAAACCAGACACTGAGCTATAATTAGATATTCACTTACACCTACAGCTAGGCATTCATTCACAGAAAGACCAAGGATTAATGTAGACTTACTTGTCCTCCTTTTCCTGCCATCTTGCACTCCGCTTTTCTTTGGGTAGTAGCAGGCCAGTGGATCTAGGATAAAACACTGAGTTACTCACTACACAAAATATAGTATAATTTGTGTGCATACACAGCAATTGTATAAAAAAAACAACAACCTGACACTGCACAAAACTCAATTTGAATGAAAAATTACAAAGGTTATGGTTAATGAGTAGGGTTACCATTCCGTTCCTACCTTCTCTTATGACTACATTTAAATGAAATCAGATGAAATACAGACATCGCTCATTAAAATATATTAATAACTCATGAGATCAGGTTTTAAATTTCACAGCAAACATGTATGTAATATACAGTTAAGGGCTTTGCATTCTACATGTTTTCTTTATGAAAAAGGATTGACTATTTCTCTTGTATCTCTTTTGCAAAAATTATTTGCAAAAAAGAGGTCAACAATCCAAATATAAGGCAAAATGAACAGAACAATAGTTACAAAGCAACAAAAGAAAGAATTTGAATTTTTGAGGAAGGCAGCTTATGAAATGATATATAGGGGTGAATGTGAAAAGGTGTGAAGGCAGTAATAGCAGCAAAGGCTGGGCATGCAAATTGTGAGAAAATATTTATATCCCATTCAGAAAGATATATTTTCTTCTATTCTATAACTAGTATCTAAACATACACATTTTCAATACTGTTGTTATGTCTGATAATGAAGGAACATTTATAAAAGCTAACACGCTGAATGTCTTGGTTAAAATATGTCTTTTTTAATATGTCATAAGAGTATGGACATATCTGCACTCAACTGTTTATCTTGCAATGTTAATTTGATGTGTTCTCTGAAAAACACTACTTATTCCGTTCAATTCAGTGACTAAAATATTGACTCTTGCAAAAATGTATTACAATGAGTGGCTCCTTGTTGATGTTCTGCATGTCCAGGGACACTATATATTCGCAGCTGCCCAGGTAAAGGCGGCCCTGGTCCTGGTCCATGTGGAGGATTCGGTAGTCGCTGGTGTTGAAGGAGAAGCTGAATGGCCGGATGGTCCTCGTTTCCAGCAGCTCTGTGGAGGGAAAGTCAATGTTGAGTGTTTCGATCCAAGTGGTCTCATAACATAAGGGAGTCAGGGAACAGGTAAATGGCTGCCTTTGGCTTCTGTTAACTGTTTAGCAATGAATGTACTCTTGACATTTTTTTGATTTTGTATTAATACAGCTGTAGCATATATTTTAATATATGTAATACCCAGAGACAGCTGGTATAAATGGGCAAGCAGGATTAAGCCCTCGCTGTCTTCCAAAGATAACAACGTGTCATTCATGTTAAATTATTTTCTGTTAACAAACGTCTTGAAGTGGATTATGTTGGACTTTGTAGAACCATACAATCATAACACACCAACAGTGGAGAAAAATACACAGAATCAGGGGTGTAGGAACAATTTTGAACCTGGGGGGGATGCTGAAACAGTAGGGTGGTTTGGGGGCATGGTCCCCCGAAAAGATTTAGAACACTTAAATGCTCATTTCTAATGACTTTTGGGAGCAGAATGAACTAATTAGTGGGGCTGTAAGAGGGTACTTGCAGTGACAGAAGATTGAGAATACTCAGACTGCTGCGACACTTCATTCAGGATGGAGGCTGGGTGGAGCTATGAGGTGGAGCTATGACAGGTTGAGGATCCAATAGAGTTACGAGACTTAGTCACAAGCTCTTTTAATACTTTTCATTGGTTAAATATTTGTAAAACACACAGACAGATGTAAAGGGTGACCAATAGAATCGATTTATGAAAAAATTAAAATAACGAAATATGGAGATACGAGTTCTGATGTATGCCACTGAGTATGGCTATGTTTATTCATTAATATTACTCCAAACAGAGAATTGTTTATTTAACACACTAGCTACTATAATCATTAAGAACAGCTGCTAGTTAATGTAGCTAGACACAGTACATGTTGAGACGTGGGTGCCATCCTGTGAGGATTGCTGTTTCTGTTGGTGAGTTGAAGCTAAGAGTATGAGTTGGAGGACTTGTATTTTGCTATAGAAAAAAAAAACACTCCAATGTCCAGTTTTCTCTCTGGATGACAGTGTGATTTACTATGGAATTACTATGGCAGTTGATGCAGCAGCACTGCCCTACCATGGCGACATTTTCCAGAATCATGACAGAAGATGAAAAAACACAGTCTCTAACTCCTAGCTCCAACTCACCAACAGTGGGTGCAATCCTCACACGATGGCACCCCGTCCCAAACATCCAACACGGTGTGACGTGAACTAGTTGGCTAACTGGTAGCTATCCATACAACTTACAAGCTCGTCCTCCTCAGTCTTTTCTACTCCTATGACCTGGTGTTCATCCTCCTCTGTCCTCTTCCTCTTAAAATATTGTAGGATGTTCATCTCTGTGTGAACATTTTGACTAAATTTACCATTAAATCGTTTATGGACACGTAGCAATGGCACATACACACAATGTTGCTGTGCTATCTAGTTTGCAAACGTATGCATATTTGACAGTTTCATAGGCTAAATAATTATTTCGACAACAAAACTGTCAATCAAAACCAGCAAACGATCAGCAATTTCATGTGCTGAAATAGCTACGATATCCTACCTAAATACAAAGTGGTAAATCTTTCATCTATATATTAGTGTGCTCAAGAGTGCCTGAATGCTGTGTCGTAACCGACCTCACCTCAGGACTTGAGATTTTTTCCACGGATGGTTTTGCTTGTTACCTTGCAGTGACAGACACTTTGCTCTCATCATACTTGGAAACAGGCGAACGGTTCAGCGAGCCTAGCTACTCGAGTCTGACCCCTGCACTTATTATTTTTTAAATTGAATTATGTTTCTAAAAGTTGCAGAATGGATTCATTTGAAGACTGTCCAACTCAGAAATGCTCGGAGACAGGCAGGCAATGCGAAATAAAATTTGAGATTAGGAAAAAGAGGGGGAAACAAAACCTATATTTTGAAATGTGAGGGGGGCATGTATAATGGCTCCTACACCCAAGCAAAGAATGCTTTGTGAATGAAAAAGAATGAAGAAGTGATGCTGGGGCTGATTTTTTTCTAGCACAGACTGTATATTCAGACATCCTATCAATGACAGTCATGTCAGGTGATTACAAAGGGTGAAATGCCCCAATATCTTCATTTGGGCTGATATTTTTTCCATTATATGTTGCTGATGCATCTGTAACGTCATGAGCAGTGACTGAGAAGGTGCCTGTGAAATACAGCCATGGGAGGAAACATGGCATGAAACCTGGTGGTCATTACTGATTTGAAACACTTAAAAAAAATTCAAAAACATGAATGCAGCTGCCTATCTGAGACCTTGTGATATAATGCACTGCCCAATATAATTCGTTGCCCAACCCTAATAGTTTCACTGTTAAGCTACTGACAGACATCATCTCTAATATCATGACCAGCTGTCATGGCTAATACCTTTTTAATCTCACTTACCAACAATATAAACAATATTTAAGGAAACCCCTTTGTTCTGGGATCCACCTTCCAGCAGGTGCTTGTATAGTTAAGAGTACAAATATGTGGCAAATATTTTTTTTCATAATGCGCCATTTTGAACTGAACAGAACATTACAGAACATGGAAAGTAAAACAGGCAAACCTTCACCAAGCTTCTGTGATTCTGGGATTAGTGAAACTGGGATTAGTATCAACACAACAAGAACCTGTTCCTATATCAGCATGCTTAGTTTGAGGATCAAACACTTTAATCGTACGCATACAGATAGAGCTTCATTTCTCTCAGTCATACAGCAGGTGGCAGTCATTTCAGTGCTATTCTCTCGCGCCGTGTCTATGCGCCTCTTGCTGTGTTCCTCTGTCTCTAATGCTGAGTGTGAACAAGGGACCGGAGCAAGTGCGGAGATGAAAGATTAGTTCAGCTGTCTGAGCATGCTGGATAGCTGCACACTAAACTGTCCTTTTCTGTGCACTCAGAGCTTTTTCTTCCTCTGTCACATACACTAATGTGATTTTTTTATTTTTTTTTAAAGCAAATGTTTTTTGTTATCACAAATGTACACATAGCTTTATACTACAAAGACCAGACAATTAATAATGTCATAGAGGTATCATGTGACCTGAGGTCAGTTTAGAGAGGAAGCAAGAAAGACAAAGAGAGAAAAGGCTGCAGGGTGGGGTAGGGACAAGCTGGTTGGCTTTAGATATAAATCTGGAGTTATGAAGAGGTGCTGACATTGTTGCCCTCTACAAGCACAAGTGGAAGTGCATGTTTAGCACAGAGAAACGGTGACACGGACCAAACCTATAAATTACTTCATGTTAACCTCATACCATACTGCACTTTGATCTCAGAGGATCGCTAAGCTTCCTCCCAAATAATAATCTGACTCAACCAGGGTTCACTGAATAAATAGAAATGGAATTAGTGGTAGTGGTGAGAAGGTCACATCCATACACTTGGTTCTGTTGTTGATTAGATTTCAGATAATGTGTACGACAAACTGAAATCATAAATCTGCTCCATGTGAATGCTATTTAATATAACATAGCTGTAGGTCAGTACTCTCACAGTGACCGTAATACCGTCTTGGTTACAAAAAATAAATAAATAAAAAAAATCATGCAGCAAAAGCTATGTGTATAGTTAGGATAAGAAAAAAAAAAAACATAACAAGCAATACTCCTCAGGTTCCACTCTTTCAGTGTGGGACATCCAATCAGCATTAACTGTGAGTAAGAACTACTAGTCACAGTGCAGGAGGTGGGATTTGTTACAGCTCAGGCTCAAATTCTGAATGGGGGGGAATGCACAGTGACTTAATAGTTAGCACATTTGCCTCGAACCTCTGGGGTTGGGGGCTCAAATTCTGCCTCCTCATATGTGTGCACAGAGTTTGCATGCTCTCCTTGTGCTTTGGGGGTTTCCTCGGGGTACTCTGGTTTCCTCCCCCAGTCCAAAGACATGCGCTGTAGGCTGACTGACGTTTCCAAATTGTCCGTAGTGTGTGAATGTGTGTGATTGTGTCCTGTGATGGGTTGGCACCCTGTCCAGGGTGTCCCCCGCCCTGTGCCCCGAGTTCCCTCCGATAGGCTCCAGACTCCCCCACGACCCTGTGTAGGATAAGTGCTATGAAAAATGGATGGATGGATGGAATTGTTGTGACTGTAAACAATGTGACATCCATACTCAAGGTTTTTCCTTTATCTAAACAAAGGTATTGAAATTCTAAACATTATATATTTTATTATCAACATATATGTAGACTGTATATACTCATTTTCGTTTACGATGCCATTTAAAATCTCACATCCATGAAGAACTATATGGGTGTGTATGTGTGCAGGCTGTGCATTTGATGTTCTTCTTGGTGCTCTAACTAGGTGGCGAAGTGTGCTGATGTTGTGTGTGTGTGTGTGTGTGTGTGTGTGTGTGTGTATGTGGGTGCATGTGGGTGCGTGTGGGTGTGCATGTGTGTGCATGTGTGTGTGTGTGTGTGTGTCTGTCTCCTTCTGGCAGCTATATGGGTGATCCTCCAGCCATGTTCACAATCTTACTGGCACTCCCGGCATTCCTGACACCATCATGCTATTCTCAGAGCCCTCTTCTCATCCCTGTCCAACAGGCCTTACCCACAAAATCCACTATCTTTGGGTAAAAGAAGTGCAGAAGGTCAAGCTCCCGCCTGCAAAGAGCAGGCCAAACCTCCCAGATCTGTATATGTATTTACAAAGACCTGTAACTAGGAGAGAATAAGATGAACATGATGCAGAATCTCTTAACTAGGAGTGACTGAAACTTGTTAATTTCATACTCTGGTACTATGTCATTACTTTGCTATTATTATATGAAAACCAAGCCATTTTGTGTTCCCTAAACATGCAATCTGTGTTTAATGTTCATCTAGACTTGTACACAGTTTTCTTAAATGCATATTCATCTACCTTTTCTCATTTATCTGACTCGGTGACACCAGTCTGACCTCATTCCTTTAATCCATACTTTGACATCTCCTAGTCTGCTACATACACAGTCAAATAGTACAAAGCATGTGACTGTGTAGCTTCAGAGAACTGAAATGTTATTGAACTGGATGACATTCTGGCCTCTGAACTCAGATAAGTCACAGTGCATGACCCTTCTTATGACACCTCTGATCTATATTTACACACAGTTTAGTCATTTAAACATTTGAGCATTTCCTTGCTGAGATTAAGGTTAGGGTTAGATGGTTAAGTGTAGACATAGTATTAAGTAGCTACAGTAATGTTTTTTTATAGCTTGTTGGATACCACATGTGCCCACAAGGAAGCAATATCTAGCAGTTTTGACCTTGTGGGGGGACAGCTGCTTTCTACCCACCCCTCCCTCCCACCCCAAAACCTGCAGATTTTATTTTAAAAACTAAAAGAGCCAAAAGATTTCTTTTGGTTACTGTGGTTAAAGTTAGAGTTACATTTAGGTGGCAAGATACCATTATTTAGATGCATTAATAATTATGGAAGGCCCTCACAAAGATGAAAACGTGTATGTGTGTGTGCAAACTTAAAGTCATATGAGCACAGCGGAAGAGATGACATCATGGGTGCACTGTTTTTCTGCTGATTTGGTCCAATTCATCAGCCATTAAGAAACTTCAGTTCAGTTCAGAGTGCCAGTGTGTGATGTGTGATGAAAGAAAGTAGGCTAAGAGTGAAAGCGTGACAGGCGATGAATACATGGAAGCATAATTGGCCTAAAAGTAAGCAGATCTGCCCTGAAATAAACTCTACTGAACAAAACCATATGGAGCAGACTGTATGTACCTGTGTCTTGGCAGTGGGAACAAATGTGCATTATGTATCATATAGCTACTAGGAGATATTTATTAAGTAACTGTGAAGAGAGAGTTTGGGAGAACCATGTTTGTGAATCTGATTATTGAAATATTTGCCAACTGGCCTTGACTAAGGTGACTATTAGTGTCTGTGTGCATGTACGTGTGCATGTGTGTGCGTGTGTGTGTGTGTGTGTGTGTATACTAACTGGTGCCAGGGTTAAATCCACCAGCCAAAAGCTGGTGTAATGCGATTCATTTATGGAGAACAAAAGTGGTCACATTTTCCACTCTCTCTCTCTCTCTGTCTCACTCTCGCTTCTCTTTAGGCTGGCCTCACAAAGTCAGACCGTTTTGGAAACGAAGAACGCAACTTTAGCACAAAGAGAGGAATAGTTTAAATACAGTATATGGATGAGAATAAAATCTTATTAGGATTCCTCCATCAGGAGGAAACCTATTGTATTTGTTAGTATTCTTTTTCTGCCTCTTCTTATTATTATTGCTCTCCTTATCACCATAAAGTGTCCAATAACTCAAGATCTGAATGGTAATAAGTTTTGAAATTTGGCACATTCACACGACATGCCACGAGTAACTCCCACACCATAAATGGCCCACATGAGGCCATAGGTGGCGCTACATAAACTCTGCCCCTTAAGTCCAAAATGTCTGAAAATTGGTATACATGCCATATTTCTCATGGGGAACAAAAAAATCCATTGGGGGACCCATGAAGTCTGCCATGATAGATTTTCCAGTACATTGAAAATTTGTCCAAAACTACAAAAATCTTCTCCTGATGAACCATAGGTCCAATTTACTTGAACTGTAGTGTACATGTCTTTCTATAGGGTGATAAGCAATAAGGAATCAAATAAAAATTGGCCGAATTATACACATATTGGTGAATTTACAACTGTTGCACACATTTCTTGTGTTCATAAATCAATGGAACTTTAACCCATGGACTTGAGGACATTACAGTATATTACCATGTGTGATGGCAACATCATATCTCCAAAAACAATAACATTAAAAGGAATAATAATGTCTGTTACTGCATATTATGTTTAACAATATCTTTATCGCCCGATAGATGGCGCTGTTTGTGTTGGAACGAGCCAAAGTACACTTTAGTGCATACAGCTTAAAAAATTGCATTGTAAACTAAACTGTATTCACTGACTAATGTATTTTAAATAAGCGTTTTTGTATTTCTTTTCAGTTTCACAAGAAATGTAAGAGAAAACTGTCAAGAAAAAATACATGAGTGCACTTATGGAACAAAGTAAAAAGCGTCAACTTTACTTCTTTGCCTGAGTGGTCATTCAAGCCGCTCTACAAGCTGAAATGTGTTTAGCTATCTGTATATGCTCACTCAGAATCACGAGAGCAGAGGACTGATAACTAAAAGATGAACTTATAATCTGCCATTGATCCAAATGTGTTGAAATGTGGTATCTGTGGGATACATTTCTCTACCATGTCTAGTTTGAAATGGTCCACAATCTTGAGGAGGAATCCGCTGCTTGCAGCTATATTATTAAATATTAAAACTAAGATGATAACACTAAGTATATTACCCCTGACAGCCAGGAGTGTATTTGGGGTTATAATATTAGAAAATGTGCTTTTACCTGGAACTGAACACAGCTGGTGGTGACTCATTTCTGGGGCAGGGTGGAGGGATGCGCTCCAAGGCATAAAGCAGACCTTCTGACACAGCATTTGGTATTTCTTTATATTTATGTATAATTGCATGTAGCACACATGCTCTTTCATTATCTGGATTTATGTCCCATAACTAAAATCTATCATTCATAATCATAATTTGAGAGCAACCAACATGCATGTTTTAACTTTGAAATTCTTACAAAAATATGCCCTGCTAATATCCCGCTCCACACAGCCACATGGTGTACACACTTTTGTAGCACACACACTCTCTCTCACTCTCACTCTCGCACACACACACACACACACACACACACACACACACACACACACACATTCTTTTAGACTGGACTAAATTGTTAATTTTAATAATGTGCAACATGTGACAAAGTGTGTAGAGCTTTTGCTAAGTAGGTCATTAAAGCTTATTATGCTCTCAGAATTCAAGTGCAAGCTGCCACTTTAGTCAAGAGCACAAGGTTTTAATGGTATGGCCACTAGGGCACTACATTGTATTTATTAAGAACACCTATAGGTGTATAGAATTGGTGACAATAATAACCACTTGTTATCATGCCATTTATTCTAACCATCAATGGAAAGAGACCACCTTAGGACTACCACTGACATGCTAAGAATGGTCCACCACCTTAATAACACCTTGCCAGCAGTTGTCCTATTGTTGGCCACTTCCACTGATGGACTGGATAGAAGGGGGCTTATAAATTGTGCATAGCAACAGATGGGCTACAGTCAAAATCTATCTATAATAAATTTATTAGGTAAAATGGCCAATGAACTGGCAATTCAATATACTGCATATGTGACCAACACAAAATTTGCCTTAATACAAAATGGCAGACTGTCCACAGTTCAAGGACTGGATGAATTATAGGACAGGGTGGTTTCCACTTAATTAAAAACCCCACTGCTGACTGTAATGTAACAGGGAGTCAGAAAAGCCTAAATACTTCAGTTTATTCATGGGGGAGATATGATATTATATTTATAAACAAATGTGTTTATGGTCTTAACCTTACAAACTCACTGCCAACATCACTATGAAGAGAAAGCTGGTTTATAATCTGGTTTTCAACAGGAAAGGAAACATATGTTCACTGCTATGTCTACAGTGCAATCCGGTCAGAAAGCAGATTCTGACTGTTTAAAAAGGGCAGAAAACAATCCATGTCTGTATGTTTCTTTTAGTAAACGCTAAGTCGAGTCTAGCCTAAACTCCAGCTGCAGACCCATCTTTACAGCTGTTTCACCAACCAATTCAGCAATTTATCGGGAAAGGAAGCCATTAAAGCAGCCTCATAGGTCTCGTATCACTGCTACAATTTCCTCTTCGGGAAACAAACAATATGTTCAAAATCTGTATTATTACTCCACACTCTTTCCTCAGATTTGACAGGCCCAAATAAGAAATGAGCAGGACCTTGTGGTGTGATGATTAGCAATCTAACACTAATCTTTAGTATTATTTAAAACATTATGAGCACTCTGATTTGAATTAGTGGCTGCTGGCCAGTAGAGCTGGCTGTGGGCCAGAACACATGGAAACATGCCATGAAAGTGCACACAAGTCTATATTTCCTACAACTCTAATAAATTTTGTTCTTTGAGTACTAATATTACATCTCGGATGATCTTATAATGAATAAAACTAAGGTTTGATACCATAAAATATGTCTAAATACTTAACTTTCAAAGGGCAGTGTATTCCAAAGTATATTTAACAAGAAGGCCATGGCAAAGAGTTAGATGTGTATAGAATTCATCAGAGTTTCTCTTGGGAAACAATGTAAAACAGGTCAATCACACTGACCTATTGTGATTGTTGCTGTTTCTCCCTCTCCTCGTATTAAAGTTCATCATAATGGAAACAAACTATCCGTCCAAATGTCTGGTTACAATATGTTCAAGAAACACTTCACTGGATAAACTGTAATCTTAGCTTTAGCGCATTGCAAATGTAGCACAAAAACACATATTAGAGCCTACAAAGAAAAGTCCATCATTATAATGAGAGACATCTAAAAGTTTTATACAAGATATAAATTCAGTGTTCTATATCTCAGTTTAAAGTGATCACTGTCTTGTCACTCATCATCTTTGTCTAAGATAGAGATCTAAAACTGCTGTACTTTCAGTGACTGTGCTGTAAAATGATCATTTTAATTCATCACTATCGCTCTTTTCTCATCCAAACCACTGTACTAGAGCTGGAAGACGTGAGTTCTGACATTAGAAGATTCATCAGAAGAAAAAAAAAACCCTTTCCCATAAGGCTATTTCTGATCTCTCAGCTATTAATCCTGCTCGTTTTTCCAGTTATTGAGCATATGCATATCTTTCTACTTTCCAAAACTGTTTCCCACATTTCCAAGGGAGCATCACGATCAGTCCTGTGGCGTCAGGCAATCTGGGAAAAGGGCTTCATTCCAGGAAGAGACACCAGGCCTGCTATATCTCAATCTGTCCATTAGAAGACTACGGGGGTTGGAGGGATATGTAAACCCGGTACAAGTTTCTGTCATTGCTTAGTTACTTGGTTACATATAAATCTACAGTGATTCAGACGGGAGCTGGATGACACCAGCTGAAGCTCAGCATGTGTATTTGTGTGCGTGCATGTGCATGTGTGTGTGTGCCATACCAGAGCAGGTTGCTGGCGTCAGGTGCCTGTGTGCTCTGGGGGGCTTCCCTGTGCTCCGCTAAACACAGCAACCGCACAGGCTAATAATACTCTGGCAACTACACAAGCCTATCCCATTTCTCAGAACAGGGATCTGTTCCACTGTCACCTTCGCACACAATACCTCCACTCAGACCATGCTCATAATTAACTTCACACACACACACACACACACACACACACACACAGAGAGAGAGAGAACATCGCAAATACATACAGTTTATTTAACCCTTTATTCATCAAGGTTGCGACAAATGTAATAGTAAAACAAGCATACGCAAATTTCACCATCACTTTTCTTATCAATCAAAAATGATCAAAAAATTTATCTTTTGGTCATGTATACGATCACATTTGTCTAAATGCAAACCTGAAAATGCTTGATCTGCATATTAAATAATCAAAATCAATAGCAGTATCATCAGCAATTATAACACAGAGTAAGTAATAACAAAATTTGGCAAATAGCATTAATCATCTCAAACGGGAAGGTGAACCACATACATTAATTATAAATATAATTTGTAAGTGTGACTCATTTTCGGTGTTTGATGAACTGCATTGCGTACATGAACTAAGGATTCGTTTATTTGCTCCGAATGGTAACTTGATCACCGAGTTTTAATGAATTCTTTAAATAAATTTGCCTTTAAATTAAATCCATCCATCCATTTCCCATACATGCGAAGGAGCCTGGATCCTGTCCTACGGAACTAGGATAGGTGGGGGACACCCCATCGCAGGATACAAACACACACATTCACACACATTACTTTGAAATGCCAATCAGCCTACAGCGCATGTCTTTGGACTGAAGGAGGAAACAGGAGTACCCAGAGGAAACCCCTGAAGAGCGAGAGCAAGGGAGAAAATGTAAACTCCATGCACACAGGGTGGAGGCGGGATTCAAACCCCCAACCACGGAGGTGCGAGGCAAATGTGATAACCACTAAACTACCATGCATGCTTTAAATGAAATCATTAATTAAATCCGACTTCAGTTAAATGTGAGCTATTTGAGTTCTAAAAAAAATGTAAAAATAAAAACCTCGCTATAAATCGATCATATTACATGCAGGTAAGGATTTGACATTTGTGTAACATTTGCTCTTTTATTTGCAGCAGACTCAGACAAAAGCACCTCAAACACAGATTCACTCAAATGTCTATTTTTCCTTCTTCTGTGTGCTTCTTCCTTCGGATCTTGGATGACTCTTACTTGAAGGTGAATTGGGGTGTGTCGTTTGCATGCACAATAAGAGACTAGTGAGAGCTTATGTCCACACAGTTGCTTCATCATTTGTGCTCAAACCACAGCTTGTTTTAATGCTGTACGACAGTTTTGTTAATCAAACGCAGACTCGTTTATATCCATTCTGTGTGATGAAATCTGCTCAAAACTTTGATGAATATGGGCCATAGTGTGCACACAACCACAAATCCTCTGTAACTTTTACACACATATCTGCACACAAACATTCCACACACACACACACACACACACACACACACACTGTCCTTCTCTCTACCTCAACCTCCATCTCTCATGCCTTTGGGCTGCTCATCAGTCCTCTCCTTTCAGTTCCCTCCCACGAATCCCTCTTCCATATTTATCTTCTCTGTTTCCCCGTCCTCTCTCCCCACTCCCTCTTTCTCTCTCTCTATCTCAGTGCACATTGTCCCCTACCTCTAGACCTTTCTTCTTCATCCATCCAATTTATTCTACAGTTCCTATCTGCCATTCTGCTGTGCCACATAATTTATTTTCCTAAATCCATTATCTTCTGCTTCTCACAAATTAAATACGATTTCCGTCCTTTCTTAACCTCTCTGCCTTCATTTTTAAATTCTGTTTGTCCGTCATATTCCTCTTCATCTCTTCCTTAGTCTAAGGTTACATGCGAAGGCCAGTGTCCTGGGATCAGGATGCCACGTTAAGCCAGTGCTCTGCCTGCAGATCGGCACAGTGCCAACAGGTCCTGCATTCAAATCTTCCTGTGGAGACTGCAAGTGTGTATGTGCGTCTGTGTAAATGTGCGGTGTGCCTTTGTCAAAGAGATATTTGATCAAAAAGTCATGCAGTCCAGAGACAGACAATGAGCTGAGTGCATGGGTGAGAGTGTGGGTGTGTATGTGTGTGTTATTGCTTCTAAGAACTAAGAGGATACTCATGTCTGGATCTGACCTACTGGCTGCCAAGCCAGTGTTAGATGCTTCGGGCTACAGGCCGTTGCATAAATGTGTCTGTATTTAGCCGTGACAAGTGTCACTTAATCGTACAGAACAAACACCTTTTCAGCAACTAAAGTGTGTCATTATTCTCCACCTCTTTGTGTATAAGCAGAGCCTATGGTGATAAATTCTAATGGCATTGTGAGAGACTTTTTAACATCAAACACTCCTCTCTCTGCATGACTCTCTTTGTGCCCCACAGTGACACGTCAACATGCAGGGGGGATGATGGGTAGTCACTTCTCTAGAGCATTAATTGGGCGATGAGGCATGCTGGTGATACACTCTGTCAGAGAAGCACAGAAAGTGATAGGCAGGGAGTGTGTGTGAGAGAAGGCACCGTGTAGTGAATATAGAGGCGAAAAATTGTCATGCTGCAAAATTCGGCAACAGATGACGGTTGTCACAGACGTACCATTAAAAACATTTCCTTAACATTTTCTTAACAGAAAATCCTATATATGTGTCTCATTCAAGTATGTTGAATAAAAAAAAAACTTATTTTCCGACATGCAATGCCTTCGACAATTAGGAGCAGAAACAAACAGAGCAATTATTCTCAGATCATGCACTCTTGCTTGTACCAATCTACTGTAGAGCTGGCCGATACATTACAGCTGCTTCATTAAATTACAAAGCTGGTTCAGTATAACTGAAAAATTGAATATGATGAATAGGGGAGGTGATCGAATGTTAATCGGATGTATTAAGGAAAACAATGATTTCTCTTCTGCTATGTGTGCAATAGTAAACAGAAACCATGCTCACCTTTGTAAGACAGATACACTCTGGGGGTCGGGCGGAGGTTGCCATGACAACTGTGCGCACACACACTCAGTAAGAGGAGGAGGAGTGGGAGGAGGGCCCGGATCGTCTCCATGGAAATGACAGCAGAGTTAACCTTCCGAGACCTGCAAGATGCCATGAGAGAAGTTCAGGAAAAGTTCCAGGCAAACACACTAAACAACAGTCGTGTGTTTATTTTTCGAGTTCATTCCAGTAAGTTTCCATAAATCAACAAGCATCATTAAGCAGGAGCAGTTTTGGAGAAAAAAAAACTTCCAGTCTTTAGGGATTAACTAGAAAGTTGAACAAACCCTCTGAAACCAAATTACAGGCCACGCATGGGTCAGCGCGCATGCGACGCACTGCCTCTCCCTCCTGCCATACGAAGAGGTTGTAAATGTAACACAAAAAGGAAACAAAGCTTTAAAAGGGGCGTGTTAGCTATATATTTCCCGACATCTTTCCAGGGTGCTTTAGGGGGCACTAAGTTTTGCCTATGCAAAAAACTTTTCACCTTGATTTCGAACATTCATAGCTGAAAATTATTGAAAATTATTAATTTCACTGAGGCAAAAGCAACAAAAAAAAGATGTTTATTTAAATTATGACTAAAGCCATGTTATTGGAAGTTTTTAGGTCTTCTACCTTTTGTTAGTCGTGGCTCTTGAACTCACCCCTCCACAGCATGAGCAGAAACAAACCTCTTGATTTAGTAAGAAAAGGTATCAGACGATGCTCTGATGAGAGATTATAGAAAGATGTGCTGCAAATTGAAAGGGCTCTTAGATTCAGCAGCCAAGGCAAAGCCCTGTCAAACTGCCTTGCTTTAAATCTTAAACTCATTCTCAGACAGCGGATGACCACAAACATGGGGGGCCTCTGTAGCTTCTGTCTCTGCAGTCATGGTGCAAGGCAGAGAGAGAGAGAGAGAGAGAGAGAGAGAGAGAGAGAGAGAGAGAGAGAGAGAAGACAATGCAGCACATATCTGTGCATAGATGTATGCTACTAATGAAGTTAACCCTAGGAATTGTTTGTGGGTCCACACTGACATTCTACCTTTAACTACATACCTTTCATATTAGTTTCATTGTACGGAATAATTCAGATGTTACTGAATACTATGCTTTAAGTGGAATAACTGAATAAGCTAAGATTTTAACGGGTTAAGAAAATTTGCAAGTAGGCCATTATAATCTATAAAAAGCAACAAGAAGTGTGGAATGTAAAGTGCTAGAACAGGCCTAAGCCAGAAGCATATTTCTACTGCATTAATAAATCAACGGGCCTCTGACACTGGAACAATGACTAATAATAAGCAGTTACTCTGAAATTCAGTACATATATAAAAACTTATATTTATACACTTATATCATTTATAAAACATTTATAACATGAGCTCATGCATGATGCAGTTGCAGAACTACATCCTTCACTGTTAGCTGCCATGATAAAACGTGAAACAAAAACAAAAAAAAGACATTTGGAGAGCTTTTAAGATTCCTTTATGAAAATAAATAAATAAAGCTGCTGATATGGACTAGCTGGAAGGAGAAACTTGAGAGCAAACAGTTTTCCTTTTATCCATCAGATGCTACAGGGACTTATATATTTAACACTATAGACTTCTCCCAGCAGTAGTGGTGCTTTTATTATAGGTACTCCTCCTGTTTCCTCCACAAATTTCCCCTGGCTGTGGTCACTACAGAACTGGAACTTTGGGCTAAACATAAATGTGTCTGTACTATATCCTCGACTACTTGCGGTGAAAAAGCAAGGTGTGTTCTGTGTGGCCTACAGAAGACCTATCTTTAAAAGTCTGCACATGTCTACTCACTAATTATGAGCCACAAGTGGCAGTGAATGTGTCATTATCTGTGTGTGTTGTATGAGTGTGTTTGTGTGTAATGAGACCACACCTGGACACACACTAAGAATAAAGAGGCGTACAGTAGGTAGAGCAGACAGACCTCTCAGAATAGACTGAGATCTAAAAATGTCATTGGAATAAATAAATAAATAAATACATACATAAATAAATGTGCGCTGTGCTCATCTTGTTACATATTATATTCAGAATAAAAGACTGTGTAATTTTAAAAATCAGCACCAAAATATGGAGAAACAGAAGGGTAAAAAGAAATGGCCATCTATTCACCTCATATCAAAAATATGATAAAACATGATTCCTGAGTATTCACTTAGGCAGCAGATCCTTATCTGTTCATGCGATGCTTTGCCCCTGCAAAGTGCCGCCAATTCACCCATGCGTGGTGAGCAAACATGAGGGTGTTTGTTGATGTGATGGCTGTATTTCAGGGTCAGCTTGAAATGAAGTCTTACTTGCTGACAAAAAAAAAACAAAACTAACAAAGGTTGAAGGTAGTCCTTTTAATGCAAGTCAGTCTTGTGATAAGGAATGCAGAGTCCTCAGACAAAAGATCCACCGACAAATGAATGGTTTAAAGGTTCTTCCGAATAGAAGTCTGAGAAAGGCGACAACAGCAATGACAGCATTTTTCATGAGCTCGTTTTTCAAAAGAATGTATGTTTAATGTTAATAGTGCTCTCTTATCACACAAAAAGATCGGTAAGATGAGAGCCATCTGTCTCAGTAATGCATACAGATAAATTACTCAAAGCTGCAGCTTAGAAAATCTTCCCATGCCTACATGAGGAAAAAGGCCCCAAGACAGCCGTAGCTAGTTCTGAGCTATAAAGGAAACCATAAACCTGAAAAGCCTACAATCCTACACAGGTAAATCATCAGGTAAGCTGGCCTGGCTATTAAAGGGCAACTAATCTAGACTTACAGGCTGTAAATTATTATTATTATTTTTTTCTACAATCAATTTTGTTCACTGTAAACAGGACAGTGAAACTAGTGTGTTCTCCCAGTGCCAACTGTTAGGTATTTTCCTATCATGATATTCCTGGGGAGTGGTGAATATTAATGAAGGTAGTGCCGTACACAGTGTGTTGCTGGTGCATACATTGGGCCCCATTTATCAAGCAGGATACAAACAAATTTGTTTGTAAATCATTCACAGGAGCATTTACACTAGAAATTTGGTATTCATGAAATACCATGGGGGAAAAAAACCCATTTGTATCCTACAAGATCTTCTGAGTTTGTGTAAATTCAGCATTACTGAAACTTTTGTAAATCCAGCGTGAATTTTTTCTTCGGTACAAAAACATTTACACACAACTAAAAGATTCATAAATGAGGCCCAGTGTATCTACATCGAGTGGCCATTTTATGAGTTAAACCTACCATATTGTTGTGGTTTGTATGTATAAAATGACCGACTGTAGCCCATCTGTTGCTCTGCAGTTTGTCAGCTACCCTCTACACTCTCCATCACATGTAATCATAGGCTATGATGCAAATTGTGCATTGAAAAAGATGACCTAGAGGCTCTATACTCTGCTCAAGGTGTATAAACAAGGTAGGTGTGTCTAATAATATGGTCAGGAAGTATGCACAGTAGTTCTGTGTCTATCCCCCAGCCATAGAATATGTGGTCAGCAGTGGTCTTGTGGTATTCCCTGTATATGCAGCAATCCTGTCGAGTTAGCTAATAGTGAAGACAGATATGTGGCAGTATAGTTTGCTCTATGTTATTTCATCTGGGAAAGATTATTGTTCATACCTGAAGTGACTACTACCACCACTACTACTATGCATAACAATGTTTCATTTACACTGCACTACTTTTAGACAAGTGCCACAATAAAATCAGACGGCAAACAATCATTACAAATAATCATCATGTAAAACAACAAAACAGCACAGGGAGATAAGAAGAATAGTGGGGTAAGTTAAATCTCACAGGCAAATATATACTCATTGGCCACTTTAACAGGAACACCTGTACACCATTTATCCATGAAATTTTCCAGTCAACCAATCATGTGCTAGTGGTGCAATGCATAAAGGTCAAGAGCTTCACTTAATATTCATATCAAACATCAGAATGAGGAAAAATTTGATCATAGTAATTTTGACCATGGCATGGCTGTTGGTGGTAGACAGGCTCATTTGAGTATTTCAGAAACTGCTGATATCCTGGGATTATCACAAACAACAGTCTATAGAGTTTACACAGAATGGTGTGAAAAACAAAAAACATCCAGTGAGTGTCAGTTATGTGAGCAGAAATTCCTTGTTGGTGAGAGAGGTCAGAGGAGAACGGACAGACTGGGTCAAGCTGATAGGAAGTCAGATAACTCAATTAATGACTTTTTTACAACTGTGGTGAGCAGAAAAGCATCACAGAAGGAACATCATTCCGAACCTTGAGTCAGAAGACCAAATCGGGGGCCACTTCTGTCAGCCAAGAACAGGAATCTGAGGCTACAGTGGGCACATGCTCATCGAACTGTACAGTTGAAAATTGGAAAAACATTGCCTGGTCTTTTTCTAATCTTCACCTGTCCATACTAATTTGTGCATACAATTGCCTTTCAGGCTTAGTAAATCACATTGAGGGTGCTAATTGTATCTGTTTGCATAGATACCATGTTTTCTTTTGTACTTTTAGTAGGAAATGCCCAAAGTGCATATTCATTAAGGCAGACAATCAAAACAAACACAACGTTATTTTTCTCATGTGAAAGACTAAATCATCCATAGATCCTGTAAGTAAATCAGCTTCCACATTTTTGTGGGTGTTTATCAAGTTGTTTGTGCTACACACACAAACCTTTACGAAATCAGTAATTGCACGTTACTTTAACTTACAGTTTGGTCTTTACCAAGAAAAATCTCTTACTCAAATATGTTATACAATAATGAATCTGAAAGGGCAAAGAGACACTTGTCACCAAAATAGGTAAAGCTTGCCTCTGTTTTCAAACTTGTCTCTGAAACAAGATCCAGAAAGTACAGAATAAAGTTTTTGTAAGAAAGAACATTCATTCCTCTATGCTAGAAGTGAAAATACTGGTTTTATTGGAAATAATGCCTTGTTCACTAAAAAACACTGTTCTCATAATATTAACAGCAAAAGCAGCCACAAGTAAAACATGACCAACAAGAAAAAACAGACTCTACAATGGTTTATTCTGCAAAAGCAGCCTTGCATTTCTTCTTCATAAAGGCCAAAGGACATCAACAGTTAATGACCAGACTTATGCATGCATGCCAACAAAACAGAAGACAAAAAATTTGACATTACTGATCGAAAACAATATTTATCAAATTAAACTGCGTCTCTGAACTGTATTTATTTGTTCTGTACTTTTAAAGACTTGGTTAAATTTCCATGTCTCGCAATCCAGAATTGACCATCTTTGTTACTCACAGCTATAAAACATCCTGGAGTTTAAGACCAAAGCCTTTTTCCTGGCGAGAGAAATAGAAGCAAGGGGAAAGAGTTATAACAAACAAGTCCTGAAGCTGTTTGCTTCCTCAGGGCTGCTGTTAAGTGGACAGTACGTGCTGTTAGTTGTGACAGAATGTGTTTTTCTAGGCCACCTGCTCTCAATGGGCCTGGAAATAGTGGTATATAAGGAGAAATCTGAGGTTTATGGCTTCTTGTTGGTATATATTCTAAGATTTATCCTAATATGACAAATCAACTTTTCTCACATTATGGTGAGAGCCAAATACTTCTAATAAATTGTTCCTTCTAAATTTTATGTGCTTAAGATGAGAGAATTTCACCTTCTTTACTTTGCTGAATAAAAGTACTACTTAAAGAACGAATTAAAGAAAAGCCATTTGGGGAAATTTTTGGACATTTTAGCATTACAGCATATTTGATGTACAGTACAGTGACAGAATATCGACAGAATATCACTTTCAATAATTCTTCTTTAATACAACAATGTAATTAGCTGAAGATTTACACTAATTATGTCTCTGTTAATGTTAGAATTCCTTAGCATGAAACAAACTTTAGTGGACAATGCTAGAGTAAAACCCCAAGGACCAAGAAGAACAATAAAGATGGCAACAAGGTTGCTGTCTGGAGTTTAACTGTCACATCACGGCGAGTTCGCGACTACAGTTCCCAGAGGGCAGTGCTGACTACAAACATGTTTGATGTGAACTACACTTCCTGACTGTGCACACGCTCACGTTCACCGGAATACTGAATGAGAACACCTGTGTAGCACAGTAGGTTATATAAGGCCTCGTTAACTTCCGCGCTTCGCAAAGTAAACGCTCAGCAACCCTTTTCCTGACGTTCACCAAGCCTTTTGTCTACGATTTGGATTTCTACGGTTTTTGAAGTTTTCGCCTTGGATTACGATTCTCTGCATAGCCCAGTTGGTTTTGTTCGCCCGATCGCCTGACTTCCTGCTATCTTCAGCATTCCGTCTTTCGCCTGATCCCAGTATCCTGGTCCTGTTCATCCGCGCTTCTCTCCGACAGGTAATATAACAGATTACTTCACCTACTATGGAGGCAGCGGACACCCCAGAGTGGCTATGCCACATCCTGGAGCAAAACCGAGCGATAGCTGTACAGCGGGACCAGATATCGCTTTTAAATGAGCAAGTGTCGCGCCTGTGCGCCTCCGCGCTTCCACCTCCTGCTACATACACGCATCCTCCGCCACTAACCCCAGCGTATGCCCAACCAGCGCCGGCTGCGCACTTTCCAGCCACGCCGGCTGCGCACATTCCAGCCACGCCACCTGCACACCAACCGCCTCTGGCGACACCGGAGAGATACGCTGGAGAGCCGGAACGATGCAAGGGTTTCCTGCTACAGTGCCGTTGTTCTTTGAGAGCCACCCTGACATACCAGAGGTCTGTAAACTTACCCACTTCATGGAGCTACTCACTGGACGCGCCCTGGCATGGGCTACGGCGGAGTGGGAGCGAGGAGGCAGTACCAGACCCTCGCTAGCAGACCTCCTCTCCCGCTTCCAACGACATTTTGATCATTCCCCTGATGGCTGGGAGACCGGCCAGGAGCTGCTGAAAATCACGCAAGGCTCTCGTGACGCGGTGGAATATGCCTTAGAGTTCCGTACCATCACTGCACGAAGCGGGTGGACTGAGCCAGCGCTCAAGACTGCGTTCCATCAGGGGCTAAACCCTGAGTTGGTACGAGAATTGGCATGTCGGTGCGAGCAGCTTACCCTCGACGACCTCATAGACCTGGCAATACGGCTGGACCGTCTGCGCCGCACTAACTGCCCAGCGCTGTGGAGTCCCCTGCCACCAGAGCCAGACCCTCCAGCTGAACCCATGCAGCTCGGTCGGACCTGGATCCGCGAGGAGGAGAGGGAGAGGCGACGTCGTGAGTCGCGTTGCTTCTAGTGTATGTGCGGATTGAACTCACCGTTTGACGACGAGGTTGGCAG
>JANDJT010000190.1:19478802-19519776 GCA_024331685.1 Stegophilus panzeri | reverse complement strand
AGAAAGTCTCCAAAACTACAATCCGAAGTCACCTACATCACCACAAGTTGTTTGGAAGGGTTTCAAGAAAAAAGCCTATATTCTCATCCAACACAGAGAGGTAGCCATATGGAAAAATACCTCATGTCCACAGTTAAATATGGTGATGGCTCTTTAATGTTTTGGGGCTGTTTTTCTGCCAGAGGACCTGGACATTTTGTTAGGACATGGCATCATAGACTCATAGACTGTTGGATCTTCCAACAGGACAATGATCCAAACCATACATCAAAATCAACACAAAAATGGTTTACTGACCACAAAATCAAGGCCATCCCAGTCACCTGACTTGAAACCCATAGAAAACCTGTGGGGTGAACTGAAGTGTAGAGTACACCACCGTGGACCTTGAAACCTCATCAGGCATTATAGGAGAAGACTCAGAGGTGTTATCTTGGCAAAGAGTAGCACAAAGTATTGACTAAAAGGGAGCCAATAATTGTTTGTTAAATAATACATTTAACAAAGATATTTTTGATAAACCTGTGTTTTATTTGCAATTGTTTGATATCCATGAGAGCATAGTATTTTTGTGAATTTTTAAAAACAAAAGACCAAAAGGTTAAACAATAAAGACAATTTTCACAGCCTTCTTTACTCATATTTACCAAGAGTGCCAATATTAATGGTGGGCACTGTATATACACCGTTCTAGGTAAAAGGCTATATACTTAAAGGTACAAAAGGTTCATGCTTGAGTGACAAGGAACAATACCTTTCAGTGCAATTTAGTACCTTTTTTCTGAGTGTGTAGTTATATACACAGGAAATAAACATAGTTTTGGGGGCCGTAAGAAAAAATATATAATAGCCTACTAAATATTATGGCATATCATTAATATGCAAATTGCTATATTTCATCCCATCTCGTGTTAAAAAGCAGCATGTTAATAATATAACTAGTATTCGTATATAGTTTTGTTTTAAATTTTGAAGTCATATCATTATAATCACAAAACATAGATAAAACAACAGTGCATAAGAACTTTAGCTGAGCTGCTAAACCTGTTCACACTGTGTGCATTTCAAAATTGCATTGCTTAGGTCTCAGTAGTCTGAATGGATTTGGATTGGGAAAAAAAACCTTAAGTAAAAGACAAAAGCTGAGGTGGAGACTTCATGACATGCCAAAAAAAAAAAAAACTGCTTTCAGTCTGCACATTTTATACACCGACGACAATAAGCTTTGAGAACAGTAAATCCTAAAAGTAGTTGAATATCTATAAAGCAGTCAATATGATCTGCGTCTCAGTACGGTTAAAATGCAACTCGAACAAACATTATCGATACATTCAGCTTCAATTCTTTCTTCAACTAAAACTAAGCGGGGAAAAACATATCTGTAGCAACATAATAACATCATTTCGCTCATTAGAACTGTGTCCTGCTATTGAACATCAATAGGAAGCTACTCACTTCACTACAGGTAACTCCGGCGGCTGAGGCGCTTGTGTTGGCCGTTACATTCCGCGGCGTCGGACGAAGCTATCCATAAATCCCACCACACACAAACCACTCAAAAACTACCAAACACGGCGTGTTTCTGTCCATTTGACGGAGGCTGGTCAGTGTTTCTTTAGTATACGAGTTACCAAAGTTTTCCTGCCGTCAAAATAAATAAATAAATAAATAAATAAATAAACGTCTCATCAGACCACAGCCCCGCGAATTAGCGTACACCGTGCTCAAAAAAAACCCCAACTCTGTCACCACTTCATCCACATACAGCCTTCCGATAAGTCCGAAGTGAAAAAAGTCTGTGTATGAAGAGGAAAAGAGGTAGCAGGTGCTCGTTTTGTGTGTGTGTGTGCGTGTGTGTGTGTTGGGCTGTCCTGCTACCTCAGTGTTAAAATCCACCCAGCCGTGTTAAGCAGTTAACCACATCCATGCCAGAGAGAGAGAGAGAGAGAGAGAGAGAGCAGCCTCTCTGAAGTCATGAGTGATCTCACACATTTTTTCTCTAAGTGGAAAATCATTCATTAAATCCAGGGGTGCCAATACTAATTTACTGGGGGTGGGGGTGGGGAAGGAATTGTTCCTTCCTTGATTTTCTACTCAGGACCCTTGTAATCTCCCCCTACTCGTTTATGGCACTCCTGATTATTCATTCATTCATTCATTCATCTTCTGTAAGCACTTTATCTTGGTCAAGGTCACTGTGAATCCAGAGCCTTTCCCAGGAACACTGGCCGGGAGGTAGGAACAGGAACACACCCTAGACAGGATGCTAGTCCATTGCTGGGCACCACACACACACACACACACACACACACACACACACACACACACACACACATTCAGTGTAAAAGCCAATTTACAGTTACCCCAATTTAGTGTAGCCAGGTCCACCATGTAGTGAGAGAAAACCAGAGAACCATGTGTGAACCATATTCACATATACAGTACCTGGGTATCCAGTCTAACATTCTCTGTGGTACTGATTTGCTACCCAGGTCCCACAATTCTAGTTAGCTCTCAGTGTGTACATACGTGTGTGTGTGTGTGTGTGTGTGTGTGTGTGTGTGTGTGTGTGTGTGTGTGTAAAACTTTGGGTAGCTATGATGGCACTGCTTACACCTGTGTGAATAAGTCAAGGTGGCTGGATTATTCAGTCCCTCCAGGATTTTGTGGTTTTGCAATCGCAGAAATTAATGCAAATTAAGTAAATATTCGGTGGAGCTTACAATTTTTCAAAATTACTGCAGATTTTCTGCAGTTTTGGTCCAAGAGGTATCATGTGACTTCATCACAACGTACATTCAGCCAAATTCCTCTTTGATTCATGTGCGTTGAACATGAAAGCTAAAAGGTCTTATTTACCAACAAACATTACTGTGAAACACAATTGCAATTTTACCAATTCAAGTAGATTTCAAAAAAAAAAAAAAAACCCTCAAGCATTTAGGCCACAACAATCACAAAATACAGCGTACAGCGTACGGACTGCTTATTGTACAATGTTAAAGTTGTTTAACTGTTTTGTTAAACAATTTAAATTCATCAGAACTAATAAAAATTAGACCACAAATTTAGTTTTCTTGACTTACTGCATTAGTTAATACAGCTTGAACCAGACAGACAAAATAATAACTAAATAGATCTACTATAAGACAGAGGTCCACTTTACATAGTCTACATAGTTTGCCTTATGATTCTAGTTTCCCCAAATGCAAAGAGCTGAGAAGCAACATTGCTTTAATGAAATTTCATCCCGCAGGTCGGCTGGCCACATTATGAAGTTTTAGAGAGCATTTCTGGACTCCAGCCTCCTGGGCTAGACTAGGGCCCCAGTGGTTTGGGACATCACAGTGGGGGTGCTGTGAGAATAGGAACTCTTATTATACATAACCCCTTACTTAAGTGGGGTTAAAAGTGATTGTGGCAGCATGGTGCCTCAGCGAGTAATGATGCTGCTAAGGTCCCCAGCTTGATACTGAGATTGTGTTAGCATATTCTCCCTGTGTCTGCATGTTTCCTTGGGTTCTATGGTTTTCCCACCTCCCAAAAAATGCCAGTATGTGGATTGGTAATGCTAAAATTCCCTTAGTTGTCGATGAGTGTGTGAATGGTGCCTTGCAGTGCACTATTCTGCTGAAGCTAAATTAATTGATAGGTGGTAACACAATTTCAAATAAAATGTCAGTACTTGTCAGTACATTAGTATTCAGTTGTAATTCCTTGCCAATAATAGCTCCCTCAAGTCTATGACCTGTACATATCACCATATTTTCCATAGTGATGCTCTATGCCAATGCAGCGTTTTTCTTCTTGTTTAAAGGGCTTTTTGCTTTCTGTTTTGTCCTTAGTAAGTGAAATGCATGCTCAGCTGGATATAGATGATTGTGACAGTCAAGAAAACTTTACTTGTTGTCCTTTACGAGTTGCATGTGGTCTGACTCACAACTCGACTCAGATTCAAGACTCATGAAATTTTGGCCTTGATAAAAACATGAATAAAATACGAATAAATTAGGACTGCCAAAACAACATGGTAAACTAATAAAAAGTACAGTACCAGGAAAAAGGATGGAAGTACTTTTAGGGCATCACATGTATTGGCAATGTATGTGTAATAAATACAGCATCAAAATAAGGACATCAACACAGTACCTTCAGGTTTTCTAAGACATATTAATACACATCCAGATATGATGGCTAGTTTGGATGGTTTGTTCTCCATCTAGTCCCATACCATCTAGTAATAGCAATATCTATACAGTTTTTTAAATGCTTTCAATGCATGCAAATATTGTAAGTGTTATTTTATCACATATAACACAAATCATTTCTGATATTTAAATAGGCTGTAACTTGCACAATTAGCACCTAGAAATAATATAGCAGTGTTTCACTTATATGCAATAAAAGGCCTACAGCTAACAGTATGAGTATTAACTAAAACACATGAGTAAAGTATACAACTTGAGACTTGATTCAGACTTCAGCTCAGACACTTGAGACTTGAGATTTGAAATGGAAAGAATGACTTAACAGCTATGTTTTTGCACATCATGCCGTGCGCTTTTACTTAATCAATAAAGTGAAGTGGTACTCTATGATTCGGTTCATTAACAGATCTAAATTTCCTTTCAACTTTCCTCATTCCACTCTGGTCCAGATTAATTGTCATCTCACCTGTCCAAAACGCTTTGTCTCTAAAGGCTTTTCTTTGTGCCTTTAAGCAAACCGTAACTTGTCTTTCCAGTCCTTGAGGCATCCCAGTGTTTTACACCAGTACATGGTGCTATATTTATTCCTATATAGTAATCATATGTCTAAAAAATGTCTGTAGTGTATGAATGGGTGTGTGAGTGTGTGTGCAACTGTGCCCTGTGAAGGGTTGGCACCCCGTCCAGGGTGTCCTCCAAGTGTGCCCCGAGTCTTCCGGGTTTAGGCTCCTGGCTCCCTGTGACCCTGTGTAGGATAAGCGGTACAGTAAATGGATGGATGGATGGATGGTAGTTGTTTATTTCAAAAAATATTTTACCATGATATTTGTTGTATTTTGGTTGTATTATGTTGCCACCCTCACTAGTGTAGTTTTGTTTCATAGTACTGTAGCATGCAGTTCATTTTTGACTATTTAATGTTGTGGCTTTCAGGTTCATGATACTTTACTGTATTAAGCTTTATTTGTTTTTCATGATCAGTGGTTAATAACACACATGCAATTCAGGCCAATGGCACATCTAAAATATACTTCATTTCAAATACTTTGCTGTACTTAATTTCAAATGTGCTGTACTACAAACTGTCCAATTACTTACAGGTTACACTGTATATTAGGGGTGTAACACAATGATCCTATCTGTATCTGTTTCAAATGTCTGTATCTGTATCTGTATTCAGATTTAAGCCAGAAGTGGGCATGGCCTAAACCTGATTAAAAAAATACTACTACTGGAAACACTGGTGTTAAAAAGCAGGAAGAAATGCCAGAATTCTCAGCATGGTTTGTGAATTCTGGCTCTGACAGTACTTTAACTTCAGGGGGGAAAAAGGAATAGGGCACCTCTTACTCGTTGCTGTATTTGTATCCAATTAGAATATATTATCTGTTCATTATGAATAATGCATTTGTATTCAGTTACATTCTTACTGGATATGTATGTGTAAATCTTCCTTTGTTCCAGTTATCAGCTCTCAAGCTTGTAATTTTCAGAGAAGTCTTTGGTGTCACTGGTTTCAAAGAAAGAACTCTTTGAAAAAAATGTTTCTTCACCTTGTGTCTTTAGAGAATTGTTGAGTTCTGGCAACATTTTCAGCTCTGAATACTTCTAAAGTTTGTGATGAAAGATTTTAAAAAGCAGAATTTTTCTTCACTCTGAGAAAGTTGTCACTGGAGATGCAAAAGCATACACATTTTAGAATAAAGGAACAACAATCTCTTGTTCCTTGAAATTACATAAACTGCATGCTTATAAAAATCATTTAACGTTTAACAGAATATTGTCTTATTACGCTTTTTAAGGACGTTCATAATTCTTTTAGTTCATGGTCTAGCCACTATGTTATTCTAGTAAGAGAAATAACATGATTCAATTGATAACTTCAAGCATGGCGTGTTATTATAATATTATTGTAAAGGAGACAGGGGTTAAAGATAACATTGTATCATTGAGACATTCTCAAGCACCATTTAAAATACATGCATCAATCATGTACCCATAGAGTTGGCTATTGGCAAAACACTCCAGTGTGTGAATGAGAGCGATGGTAACAGAGAGTGAGAAGGACCTTAAACTACTCAACAGGAGTGAATGAGCCATTATTGTGTTCTGTGCCTCAGTGAGTGAATGTGAGAAAAAGTGTTATGAGAATTCCTGGGATTCCGTGTAGTCCGCCCTGGTGGCGCACAACAAGTGAAGCAGGGTGACCAGGAGAGGGATTAAAAACAGCATTCACATCAGGGCACACTCACATTCCACTCCTATGTGAGTGTGTGTGTGCAGAGCTTGTCTGTTCCCAAAACAAACCGGGTGTCTCTACTCAGGTCTTTGTGTGGAGGTCACTGTGTTCCCCAGCTCCGCCTGAGAGGCGTCACCGTTCAATCAATCAGAAGCCTGTTCACTTTAGACTCTCCATTCAGTCTTAGAATAGCTATAGATGCTCCGCGTTTCATTGACGCACACGGTGGGGGTCCTCTACCTGCTATGACAGTCATGTAGCTGACCTAGTGTACCTTCAAAAGAGACAGTGTTTTGTGCTTTATTTGTTGCTGGGTGAAAGAAACTACTGTCAGAGAAGATGATGGTGATGTGTCTATGGTGGTCTATTGAGAGGCCTCTCTAGACATGACACTACTTAGAAGTGTATGATATTATTATCAGGTTCTAGACATCAGCCCATCTCAGTGAGGATGAATTCTGTGGTGTCTCAGACCATAAAGTGGTTATATAGTCAGTCTTAGTCAATCACTGGATTTTTATGGACTGTATTTTTCCACTGCTTAGACATGTTTTGAATTATCTGTTGATTTATCCCCTTAACTAATGTCCATTTTTCTCTTTACATATTTCCATATTTCCATCCACACTTTTTTCTACACACTCTGTCACAAACTTTACTGTTTCTTGGATGAGTTCATGATTGGGGTGACATTTAGCCCTTGTATTTCTTAAAAATTAAAATAGTTTTAAATATGATTTTCCAACACTGAATCTAGGAAAATCTGCATTTAACCATTCAGAAAATCTAAGGCAAAAATGTCATTTTATGAGGTTTCTTTGCTGACAATGTCTGCGTTAACAGAGTTTTTTTTTTTTTTTAAACATAGATTTAACAAATACACAAAATGTGGTTAGTTATCATTCCTGCGAATGGCATGATGACATTAAGGTAGCTGTGGCTCAGGGCGTAGAGTGGGTTGTTCACTAATCGTAGGGTTGTCAGTTCGATTCCTGGCCCACATGCCAGTGTGTCCTTGGGCAAAACACTGACCCTCAAGTTGCTCCCAGTGGCAGGCTAGTGCCTTGTATGGTGGCTGTGCCATTATTGTGGTGTGTGTCTTATTTGATTACACTTCTGCCCACCTCATCTACTTCGAAATACCAAATAAAGTGTGAATGTCACTGAGAAATACAGTCTTACAATAACAGTTCATACAGAACTTTCCCTCAATGTCAGTGGTTTTTATTTATTTATTTATTTTTAAACGTGCTGTTAAAGAACAGGAAAACTGGTGTATGTGTGTGTCAGGATGTAGCCTGGTTACCCACCCTGGGAACAGTGCCTGTCGGATATCCTTGTAACGCACATTGTGATATGACACACCGGTACATATCTGTGGGTGGAAACACCCCACCTACCACAACAGGACATGATGCAGCATATATATGAGGTTTTGGTGTTGTTGATCTGTAATAAGGTTTGATCAGACTGTTTTGTGTAGGTGCATTAAATCTATGTTATAAAATATTACACAACTATTTCCATCCTAAATTTCATCCCAAAGTTACACTCTGTGATTATTATGCTTTTGTTTTCAACTCTACATTTGACTCTTGACAAGTCTTCCAGTGATACTTTGCATCATTGCTTTGCTTGGCGAACAACATGCAACCACAATCTATGAGAGGATCTTTCTGAAATTTGTCAGGGCAAGTAGATGGATCTACTACATAAATTAGTGTATGAGTCATCATGATTTTGGGGCAAACTATGTTGTGCAAGCAGTTAAGGTTATATTATTTCTGTCTGTATCAAATTTGCAGGAAAGATACTCAATGTAACAGAAGGGGGGAGGGGGGACAGTCCCAAAAATAAATGTCCTGGTCCTTGAAGCTTTATGCTTTATAAACAGGTCATGAATTCAGCACATGCAACCAGCAACATTCATATAATATTGAATTGAATATTGTTGTATTACACTTTTTATTTATATAAAATAATATAAAAGACAGTACAAGGTCTTGTAGTTGATTGGACTTTAAGGACCCCTAATTCTAATATATTAGATGCCAAAGAACAAGAACATTGATAAAACTGATATCTTCAAGCATGTTGTATTATTATACATAATATTATTGCAAAGGAGAGAGCAGTTAAAGTTACTAGTGTATCACTGAGACATTTTCAGGCACAATTTAAAATCCACGCATAAATCAGACTTTTCTTTATCCCTCTACCCAAAGAGAAGGCTTTTGGCAAAACCCTCCAATGTGTGAATGAGACAGATGGAAACAGAAAGTGAGATTTGCTGGGTTTAATTTGTGTAATTTATGTAGCAAAACAATAGTCAATGTTTAATGTTTTAACATTTGGATAGATTCCATGAAGCCTTTACCTCTGGCTTATGGCTGCAGAATCAGCTTCTTGTTACAGAAAAGAACAACTTCCCATATCAAATGAGAAGCAGGAAAAGGCAATGACACAGAGTCAACAAGACCCACCTGTAACTTCTCATTTCCCAGAACAATCCTCCAGGTGAGGGCTTATGGGATTTTATTAAGCCTGTTTCTGGTTTCGCTGACTTTGAGAATACACACAAATGCTGTGATAGTCATGATTCAAACACGCCCCTTATCGAATCTTTAGATAAACTGAAATCTTGTGTGCAATGTATCTAAGCCCACCATCCAGTGTGACCCAGCAGACGATGGGTTCCCTTTTGAGTCTGGTTCCTCTAAAGGTTTCTTCCTCATGTTGTCTCAGGGGCTTTTTCCTCACCATTGTTGTCTCTGGCTTGCTCATTAGGGATCTAAATCTATATGCGGATTTCTTAATGTTGCTTTGAGGCAATGCCTATTGTTAAAAGTACTATAGAAATAAAATTTAATTGTTTGTACATTAACACACGATACACGGACTGAAGTTTCAAATGTCAGAAGTCATTTTCTTTTTATAAATAACTACACCAGAGGTGCTATTGACATTATAAGCTATGATGAGCTGTCAATGTCCATAGAGGACTGATTACATGTAAAGATGCTATTACAGGGAAAGTGACAGTACAGGTCAAATCTATTATGGTGTATGACAGGTGCTCAATTTTCCATTATATTTTGATTTTACACACATCATCTCTGCTTGTAGCATGTTAAAATTTGATTAATTAAAAAGTCTGTTTTATTGGCTTTAATACTGTTTAAGTCACATTTAAGTAAAATTCCTCCAGAGTGCCATGGATTAATGGCATTGCTTTGTCCTTTAAAATGTAAGTAATAATCCCATACTTCATAATTACCAAGTGTGTCAGGGCAGCAGACTTGAACTGCTTACATATTCCCCTTTTCCCTTCAAATTCCTTTGTCATACATTTTTAGCAGTTTCTCAGCATTTTAGAATTCAATCTCTCTAGGAATCATCTTCTTGAGTTTGCAAAGGGGATTTTTACAGAGAGAGGCTATGAGAAAATAAGAGAAAGGGTTTTAATACTGAACCCAAAGGGGATGCTCTTTCACTCTGCTCCTCCTGTCTGAATGGTGGAATGGGAAGAGAGGATGAGGGGGATGGGTGTATATGAGAAGTAGAGGGGTGTGTGTGTGTGTTTGTGTGTGTGTGTGTCGTGGGGCGTTTGGGGGGTCGGACAAGGCTGTTCTTTTCTATGAGTCTCATCCATCTAGGCTGCATATTTCTGTCAGGTCCTGGGAGATGAGGCTAATTATCCAGCTATTCATCTTCTGCCTCTTTATCCTAATCTCCCCATCCCTTGCTCCACCTCACTGTTTATGCATACATGGGCTTTTTTTTGGACACATTCACCATGTGTGTGTATGGGATTTCACAGTACGTGCTTGTGCATGAATGTGTGTTTTCATGCATGTAAAATTGGTCATTCGAAGGCTGTCGGTATCATGATCTCATTTTTACTCGACTGTCTCATTTAAAGTCCCATAGACAGGAACAGCATTCTGGCACATTTGAGTTCATTGGAAACCCGTGGACCAGAATTAAGCACGACATGTTTGTGTCTGTAATGGCGATGTCAATCTAATGGCCATGCAAATTCAAATCCATGCTTAGGGCCTCTGTGTGTGTGTTATTTTGTGTGTGTGTGTGTGTGTGTGTGTGTGTGTGTGTGTGTTTGTGTGTGTGTTTGCACTTATATTTCATCTAGCAGGGGTTCTGGTTGTGATTCATCTGGGCAGTTTAACATCACAAAGATAAATATCATGATAATGTTTTATAATGTAATGACTTTTCTTGATTGCAGAGTTACGCACCTCACCTTGCCAGATGTCTACACCACAGCCTGTGGTAATTAGATCTCAACACTCGTTAAGATAAAGCCTAGAGGCCGTCTTTCTCTTTTCCATTATCACCCATCTCTCCCCCAAAGCTATTTAACTCCTGCAATGTGACATGAAAGTTGTGGAAAGTCCTGGGCTGTCAGGAGGCATCAGAGAGCTGTCATGCCCTGCGGTGCGAGTCTCCCCACGCTGAAATGGAAACCACAGCCCTTTTATCTCCTCTCCTTGGAAGATACACTTTCATTCTCTCACAGCCGACATATCTGAAAACATCAAGGTGGAGAGGAGTGATGGGTGCAGTCGGGGAAAGCACTGCTTTGCAACTGAGATGCTTCATTGCTCAGGCTTTATTATGACCGTGAAACTACAGAGGATGTGTTATAGCTATTCCTATGAACAAACAATCCTGTGGGTTGTACTGGAATTAATTCCAGCACTCTATATTGATGTCTGAATTTGGGGTGCACTCCTCTCCTTGACAGATTGAATGAATGTTTGAACAAGGCCACTTCTAAAAAGAATTTAATGAGGTCTGGCTGTGCCTGGAGAAATTTGTCTCTCTCTTCAATACGGTTGTCCCCACAAGGTCATCAAATGAAGAGGGATTTACAGAACTATGTGATCATTTTATTAAGCCTCTTAAGAATCAAGGAGAAGAATCCTTGTGTTTTCACCAGCTCTAAGCCCTGCTGGCATTATATTAATCATCATACACATCTATTAGGGGAGAACAAGAGCACTCATTCTCTCCTCATGGAGATTGCGACATGCAATGTACTATGCTGTGTTGGAGAGCTAAAGATTCCTGCTTCAGGCAAGAGCCAGTTAATTGTATCCAAATGATTCTAATTAGGATATAATAGCAGTTCACATTACAAAAAAATGACAAAAGCTGAAAAAAATGAGTATTCTGAAATTATATAATGTGCTAATCACTAGTTCTGACTGCATGTTTTGTCTGAGTGATATATTTACTGTTTAACTGATAAAGCAGAACTAAAGAAAAGCTGCAAATAAAACAGCATATAGCAAAAAAAATGTTTACTTTCCCATTATTACCTCAGCAGTCATTATTAGGAAAAGAGAAAACCATCTTCATATTGGTGTTCTTATGCCACGCTTGGAAGTTTGTGTGTACGAGTTCAGAGGTCATCATAAAGATGTGGTGTGGACAAAAAATGGACAGAATGGATGGAAAACTTCTTTTTGTTTTTTCTTTATTTTTTCATATCACAATGCCAAGAGGTTTACTTTGCCTTACATTCTTAAAAAGAAAGGTTCCAATTAGAACCAAAAATGGTTTTTCAGCCTGATGCCATAGGCCAACCCTTTTAGGTTGCACAAAGAACCTTTTACTCTCGAATTCTTAAGAGAACTATCTATTTACTGGTGCTTCAAAGAACCCAAAAATGGTTCTTCATAACAGTGCCACAAGGAACCATGTTATCATAAGTTCTCTAAAAAAAACCTTAGTTAGTGCTTTAAGGAACCAAATTAAGGTTATTAAGAGTGATGCCAGGAGAACCTTTTCCAGTCCCACAATGAACTTTATAGGGTTCTCTTTAACCTGTTAAGGGAAGATACCTTGAAGAACCAATACATTGCTCCGTATACAATGAAAAATGGTTATTTGCAGGCCCTATGGTGCTGTAAAGAACCATTGAAGAACCTTTATTTTTAAGAGTGTACTTAATAAAAAAGAAAAGAAAGAAATGAACATTTAATATGCAAAAGTACAACTTAAATTTTACCATCTGCTGCAGATGTTACTGACATGCCCCCAACTTGGAAAGTCAGGTCTCCTAGAAAAATACTAGCTCCCTTCGTGGTGCATGTGTATTCATCTAGTAATTACGATAGTTCAGACATTTTTTAAGGCAGCCTTAGTATCTAAAAGAAACACCCGTAGGTAAGCCTGTTGTAATTATTATCTAACTGGTTTGATTGAACAGTTAGATTCCAAAATCACATGTTAATGTAAATATACAATCATTTAAACATACTGTATGTAGGCGGTAAACTTAACCTTCATCCTCAATTAGTTTCTTGATATAATAAAATTGTTGAGCCATCATAATCCTTAGGCCTTGAACCATGAACCATCTATCATTATGTTTTGTCAAGGAACCCTATAATATTCAGCATTTCAGCGAGAAATATTTAGAAAACTTGGAACTTAATTGCGGAGGATGAGAATTACTATATAGTACATTATTTGTTAACATTGTTTATTGTCCAATAATCTATTTGTATATTTCTGTTACTGGTTATATACTATATTTATTATTTGTGCATATCTACTTATATGTAAAGTGTTGATAAATGACTATGTATGTGCATTTTTACACTACTGGACAAGTATGCCAAGTAATCATAAGTCAAAATTTCAAAATTGTGACACACCTAGTCAAAGTAATTAGAGACATCAAAGTAATCAGGAAAAGAAAAAATATTTGGAGGTTTTTAAAAGCTCTTTTTAAAGTTTCATTGCAATTATAATATATGTTCATATTGAGGGTGTAATTAAGTGTATAAAAAGTCTACATCTTAAAAAGGCAGTGGCAGCAGAAGCGTGTAATCTCATGGGCGACTGATGTTCTTTGCTGAGTTATCTTGTCTGGGCTTGTGTATACAGGTGGTTCCTAACGGATGGGCAGTTTAGCTTTTGTCAGACAGACTGTGAGTTAAGCTTGGCCTTTAGCCCCCATAATCTCAGTGAAAACAGTGAGAGAGGGATGAATAATCATACCGTGTCAGCAATGAAACCGCGTCAGTCCGGTTCTCATTGAGATATGGAGATTCATATGAATACCTGCTAGTTGACTGGCCAAATGCCTCCAACATCACATACTTAGACATGTGTGGAATATGACACTCCTGGGATTAATATTAGGACCTTTGTTTAAGAATGAACATAGTCCCCGGAAAGTTTAACAATTTTATTAATAAACGTATGATTTGGCACAAAAACAACCTCAAAGACTGAATACTGAAATACACCTACATGTGCAAGATGAAAATGCCTGTATGCTTTGATCAGGGCACTAAGATGATCAAAAACATGCAAATTTAGCAAGTATAATTTCACTCTGGAAAACACCTTGAGAATGTGAATTATTGTGGTTTTCAAAGTGCACACCTCATCACTGTGACATATCCTCTCTAGAAGTGTGTCAGCGTGCACAATAAGAAAGTCTGTCTCAAGCTTTATTAATGCAGTTTTATGCACTGGTTGCATCAGATATTCTGTTTGGTGTGTAATCTACAACCTGTCTTGCTCAGATAAGATTTAGCCCTTCACTGTGGTGTGGACTTGTGGTTTCAGGGTTGCCTTTTCAACTATTCTTTATCTCTGTTTAGACCTGTCAGAAATACCAGGTTCTCAGCTCTGTCTGAGAGCTCGTCTGTCTCTGTGATAGCCAATTGAGATGATAAGCTGTCTTTTTCCAGACTTGAAACCAAAACTGGTTTCAGCACATTCTCACTAATAGCTCCGAAAAAATGGGGAGAAACTGACAACAAAATAGATAACTTTGTGAGGGAGCTTTGATAAAATAGCTTTAACTCTGCTCTAACAAAGCTCGTCAATACACTGTTAAATACGGATGTACTATACTACACATTAAAAAGGTACCAATAAATTAAGTAAGGAATAAAACATGTTGGGCAATGCTGTTATAATAAACAACATGCTGGTGTGAAGAGAAATTGATTATTTTCATAGAACAGCACATCCTGAAGTGTCTTGTTATTCTTATACCACAGCAATTATGCCCAAGGCTTGTTTTTCCCCCAAGACAAAAAAATGCAAGGTCCTCTGACTGTGGCAGAAAACTTAAAGCTACTTACAGAAAGCTTAACATTAAATAACATGAAAGAACATGAAAATGATAATGTTTTAGAATGAGCATGTTAATATAAACTTGTGATTTGCCTGGCAAGCAGCACTAATATAGAAAATTATTCAACACCTTCTGACAAATCACACTGGAGAATTCAACAGTGTTTACACTGATGCACTCATTCTCTTATGCTATCTTTTCTATAGCAATAGCTAATTCACAGGGACCTGTATGGTGCATGCACCACACAATCTAAGACTAATAATAAAATGATTAAAATGTGTTGCTATTTAACAAAGGAAAACCTATATTTGTTGATATGGTGAAGCTTTCTCTAAGGAGACTTTATTTAACATTAATGAAAGGAGTCCCCAGTATTAGCTTTTTGTAACAGTCAAAAGTTGTTCCTTTAAGTTTTCTACCACAGGAAAGTCTTCAGGACAGAGGAATGTGCTCTTCGCAGTTTGTCAGTAACATGACAAGTATTGTATTTTTTTTATTAAAAAGAGAAAAAAGAGAGGATTTTGAGGGAATAGCTGTTTATAACATTTATGGCTGCTATAGCATAAGTCACAGCAGGAACTAACTTGTCTTGCAGACCATAAACTGACTAAAAAGTAGGCCATGTTGTTCTTTAATAAATAAGAACTGTAATGTTGGCAAATAGCTGCAGCATAAGAGAAATAAAAGACTTCAAGACATACTGTTATGGGAAAATAACACATCACGCCATTTCATAGTTGATTATTTTACAATAACCATCACTTCTTTATAAATATGCCTCAGACAACACCAACTGCAGCATATCCTGAATAATTCTCTAAACAGTTTCTAGCACATACCTGTCCAAATATTAAAGCACTGACATTAGGCACAACTGTTATTAGTATAAAAAAACAACTGTCCATTTACTGCAGAATGCTTTCTCTACCTGTAAACAAGTTCAGAAAGTACATACCATCCTGTATTTCCACTGCTTTCCTAGCCCACGTTGGATAATGAAAATGCCACAGCCATATAACACAGAGGATCCGGGGGCTGAGACACCTGTTAGGAAGCCAGTGTTGATGCTACAGAAAGAGCATGTAATAAGCACCTGACAAGGTGAGAAGACTGTCACAATTTGCGAGGCTGTCCAGAAGCCCATATAATAGGCTGATTTCTCTAAAGGAAATGCCCCTGAGGATAATTGAGGTACAGGAAAATTCAGTGCCAGCGGCTGTCTTTTATGACGCGATACATCTGTAGGCTCATCTCAAGGCTATCAGGGAAAAAAATGTCCTTGTGAAATTGAAAGATACATGGCCAGATCTGGGCAAGCAACATTTACAACAGTGGGCAAGGATAAAATGATCGGTTGACATGGAGAATTCCAGCTATAAAATACATGTATGACAGGTATTCTTGACCTTGATTAAGTCTAATACTAGAAAAATGTTATCGAGTACATTTGAGGTCTCTTATGTCCTTGAGCTTCATCAATAACACTAGGAGTTAAATCATTTAGAGCTGTCTTTCAAATCGAAATCCTACAGTGAAAGCAAGAAATGATTTTTCAGCCTGTGTGCAGAGGGAATTGACTAGAACAAAAGGCTTAGGGGACTGAGGAGGCTGGGGAGGATATGCAGAGAGGCACACGCAGAGGAATCATGAGGGATCTGTTCGTTTCATCTATGCTGGAAGACAAAACAGGTGTGGGGATAAAGGGATTTATTTACACCCCACCGATTAACTATAGCACAAAAGCATGTGTGTGTTTGTGTGTGTGAAGGAGTATGTGCTGTAATATAGTTTTGAACCTATTATTTATTTATTTATTTATTTATTTTTTAGGGTTAGCTGTAATGATTGGGAATGCAAGAAAAAATTGACATATTTATCAACAATTGCGTGCATAAATGCATAGGCTTTGTGTTATCAGATGACACATTTTTGTATTTTTCATTATGGCTATATATAATATTTTACAGCAACACACCAAAAATCTATATATGTGTGTATCTGCACATATGTACATGTTTGCACACCTGCAAATAAATATGTATCAAAAGTATATGAGTATGTAGTGTTGATGTACTTATTTACACTTTGCTGTAGGTTGGCTTGTCTGGCATTTTTATTGGCCAATATATAACATGGACCTGTATACAAGTTCTGTCTGTTGATGGTATTGCACTTATTTATCACTTATTCATTTGTTTCATGCATGTACTTCCTGATTCACGTACTGTGCTGTTCAGCTGCTAAAGAAGGCAATTAAGTATCTAATTAATGTAATTAATATACTCCATCTATCTCCATGTAATTAATAACAAAACACCCATAGACAGTTTTTCATTATAATTATAGCCCTTTCTTTAAATACAAGTCTCCCGACTGCTGAATATAAACACTGCTTTTTTGCCTGACCCATATTTCTATATCTATTTGATGTATATCTGTGTCTGTGCATGAATGTGCTCCAAGGGGAAGAGGTTACCACGCCCAAACACACTGAGCCCACTGTTAGTGCCCTCTTCTGGCCAAGTAACATCTACAAGCTATAACGTCAACAAGGATGACTCCAGACCAGTGTTAGAACAATCTTACATTTTAATGTCAGTATTTAAACATAATGCAAGGATGACAAATAAATATTGAAAATTCTTAGTATTACATCACAAAATTAGAAACTTATGGCTTTAGGAGAATGTCTCTTCTTCAAAGATTCACCCATAATAAACATTGTTAAAATAAGAGTAAGGAAATTATATAGTAATATAGTAACTAACTATAGTAAATAACTTTATACCACAAAGTATAAAAATACACTGCAAAAAATGACATCTTAGCAAGTGAAAATATCTTGAATATGAGATATTTAACTAATATTAAAGTACAAATTTTAAGCTTTAAATGTTCTTATTCTCTTGGCAGAGAAGTTTGTTTCTTTCTAGAAATAAATGCTTAAAATTAGAAAATGTATATGCCAGTAGAACAAGACTATTTCAAGCATAAAATTAGTAACAAAATGTATAGAAATTAATTTAATAATCATATATTTGGTTAATTGTAATTTTATAATAGGAAATACATTTGACTATGTTCAAGATATTGTCAGTGAAAATATCACCATTTCTAGTTGACAGACTTGACTTTAGATGATCAGACTGTTACACTTAAACAGATGAAGAATTAAAGAATTCCTTCCTTCCAACAACACTGTGTGAAACAGCTTCTCAGTCGATGCAGTCATGAAAGCTTAGGGCACTTTGGGGGGATGAGAGAAATGAGCCATCCATTTCAAAGAATCCCTAAAAAAATGTAATCATCTTGACCTTAGACAGTGTCAGCACCTGGGTTTCCAAACCAAGACTTTGCTCTAGTACTTTTTAACATGCCCTCATCAACTTCTTTCAATGTTTTTCTCTTTCAGTGAGGTAGTGCACTCAATTCAAAAGGAGCACCACAATATGCAGTAATGCAGGTGGATCCTCGTGCGACAATGAGTCAATGAATTAAACACTTGTCCCAACATTCTGTACCAAACAACTCAGATATGCTGCATGTACTGTATGTTATTAATGGCACTGAATCGTGACATTTCAGTGAGAGTGTCACAAGGTATATTTGTCTTGTCATCATGAAAAATAAAGGTTATTAAGAAAGGTGAATCGGTTCCCAACGGTCACCAAAAAGAGTCGACTCAGTTAACAACAGCGTGACGTAGCTAGAGTTATGGACTGGAAACTTTCGTTGTTGCCACCTTGGCAGCTTTGTTGCTAGTTTTAGCGACTTTTCAGAGCCCTTTATCCACTGTTTCCCCTCAAAAAACACTTAGCGACAAATCTTAGCTACTTTCCGTAGTAGAGACGGAGGATGTGCGCTGTATAAGAGAAATAAATAAGACATTCTGTCACTTCTTTGTTCCTGAGTGAACATTTTAAATATAGATATAGCCGAAATCACAGCACACAGATTTTGTCAGACCACGCCGCGGTCATGATTTTAGCAGTGCTGGTTAACATTTAGTCTTAATGAGCTGCTATTTCATACTCGTTCCGCTGTCTGACAACAGAAACAGAAAAATATATAAGGAGAACAGCTTTATTGGGAATTCGGCTGTATTAAAATACAGCATGCAAGGACAAAGCGTAGGAGAGACGCAAACATATGTAGATGAATGACGACGCCATGTATATGCTAATTAGCGCATGACGTAACCTAATGACTTTTCGAGAAGGCTGAAAAGTAGTTTGCGACAGTGGAAAGTTGATGAGGGATTGTGAAAATTCACAAGAATTAGTAGCCAAGCCTGTAAAGAGCAGGTAAAGCAAATCAAACTGAACTGATGTCAATTTGAAATGAAGTCTTGTCACTTCCCTCCTCCAGTACAGTGTTAAACTTAAAGGAATTTAACGGAGGTAACACATTAATCAAGGATTATATTTTGAATTGTATTGAAGTAAACAAAAAGCTGGCTACCTGTTAAACCTTTGGCCCTTTCTCTTCTGAAACTCCTTCTCATCCACAGTCCAAACAGCGCCTTTGCCTCCATCCACCCGCACGAAGCACTTATGGAGGCTGAGGTTGTGACGGACTGCGTTCTGCGCACGCACAAATATTAGTTTGAAGAAAAAAATAGAAAAAAGTGTCATGTAAAATTAGAAATAGAAACATATAACAGAAAGTGTATCTGCGTTCAGAAAATGATGATGGTAAAGATTTCACCATGTCAGTGCTGCCATCCAGTGGATATAGTCCAGGCAACAGGGAAGCCACTATACAGATCTACTGTACGTGTGTTAGTACTCAGTTATGATGTACTGCAATAAACAGTCACCGGCCACTTTGTTAGGAACACCTGCTTATTCATGCAATTATCCGGCCAGCCAATCATGTGGGAACAGCGCAATGCATAAAACCATGCAGACACAGGTCAAGATCTTCAGTTAATGTTCACATGAACTGAATGGGGGGAAAATCTCACTGAGTTTGACCTGCTTGTTTGTGCCAAACAAGCTGGTTTTGAGTATTTCAATGCCCAGACTTGTTTGAGCTAACAGGAAAACTACAATAACTCGAATAACCACTCTTTACAAACATGGCAAGCAGAAAAACATCTCAGAATGTACAACACTTCGAACTTTGAGGCAGATGAGCTAGCAGAAGACCACACTGGGTTCTTGTCAGCCAAGAACAGGATTCTGAGGCTACAGTGGGCAACAGACTCACAAAAACTGAACAGTTGAAGATTTGAAAAACATTGCCTGATCTGATGTATTTTGATTTCATCTCGAGTTTCGGCTTGAAGACAGTGGTGTAAAGGAATGGCGTGCCAGACACATTCTGCGGGGTGCCCCCTGTGGTGGTGGGGGGGCCCCAGTATAGTGAAGAACAAAGAGCAACAATTGAAATTTAATTATAATGCAGTTGGACCCCACACATTAGAGAGAAGAAAAGGATTTTTTGATTACAGTTAATGTTGAGTATTTTGTGTTACTATTAGCCACCTTAAAAATCAGATAGGTATAGAAAAATGTCCTTTCCCTTTGTGTTGCACCATGCACGTCAGTGACATTTTTGTGATATATTTTCGCCTTTGTTAATTCCCACACCACCCCCAGCACGTGTCCTTCCCTTGCTCTTGCGGTGGGGCTCCTGAATTTTACATTGCGCCATTATCTGGCGGTGATGTAAGGTTGTGGGGGTTGTTTTTTGGCATACGTTAATCCTATTAATATGAATCAAGCATCCTTTGACCAGACCAGAATCTCAAAGGAATGTTTCCAACACCTTGTGGAATCAATGCCACAAAGAATTAAGGTAACTCTCTGAGAGGAAAGAAGGGGGAGTCTTACCCCCTTTTTATTAGTATGGTGTTCCTAATAAAGTGGCTGGTGAGTGTATATCATATAAGGGTACTTTAAAATATCGACAATACCAATACCTTACGTTAAAGAGACAGTTGACTAGGTAGACAGCATGGTTGGGCAGCATTTGCACACCCCTGAGACAAAGGCTGTCTATATGGATGCCAGTAAGAAAACCATCTTTTAAGATTTTGGATAAATATAAAGAAGCATATGAGAAGGCACCAGTAATCCTATAGTTTTATTCACTAGACAAGAGCGCCATGAACGTTTAAAACACATGAGTAACACAATTGTTGGCTGACACCTTTAAAAGTGCAAATTATCTGTTTTTTAATTTATTTTTATTTTGTAGTATTTTGATAAAAAATAATTTGTGTTTGTAGGTTGCCAGCAGTAACTCTTACTTACTGGAACTAACTCTGATTAAAAGATCAAACTGTGATTTTATTTAGGCTGTAAAGCTAGCATGTAATTGCAAGTAAACTTATGTCACCTGCAAAGTGAATTAGAATTGATGACCTTTAAGGGTGTCCTACAGTGCGATTCAGATGAAAATATTATAAATCGTGCCAAAGCATCAACTATGGATAAGCCTGATTTACCACAGTTGAGGGAGTTTGTACTGAGTTGAGGGAGGATTGTCTATGCCTGTGGACTGATAATAAAGCCTGCACACACTGTCTTACACCAGGAAGACACACATCATGCTCTAAAATTCAATCTACAATTTGACTCCTGTACATCCTATATTTATATTTGTACATCCTATATTTATATCAACGAGGAACTTAACAGTTTAAGAAAAAAATGACAAGTGACATCATGTCAGATATTAACTGGCTACGCTGAAGTGCATTGGCTGAGAATTCCGTCATGATACGATACCTTCCATGTGGGAGTGTTGTGACGGAAGTAAAAGAACCTTTGAATGAACCAGCTGTAGATCTCATTCAGAGCCCTTTGCTTATCGGGTGCCTCCAGTATTGACTATGAAAAAATAGGACATAAATATAAATAAATATAGATATATGCATATAGTAATGAAATAAATATAGTTATTTATATTCACATATAGTAAATAGAATATAATTGAACGTATCATTTGCATAAATTGGTTACTTACACATCTAATGAGAAAAGCATAAGTATACGGAGGTCTGATATTGACATATTTGTAGCATTCCATACTGTTGACAAAATCTATAATGTAGAAGAAGAAATGTTTTTGCATAACAGAAGTTTTGGTTGCAAATGAAGTTCTATTCATTCTAATAATTTTTTTTAATTTTTTTTTTTTTTTAAAGAAAAGTACACAAAAATGGTCTGCACAAACATGTAAGCACATGTGTGTATTATCAAATCTGACAGGCCTGGGAAAGTCAGTGTGTGAATAGGCTTTACCTGTCAGTAGGTGGGGGGTGGCTGTGGGCCAGTATTCGTGGACCCCTGTGGCATTGATGGCCCACTCTACATTTCCATCTGGCTCCTCAGACGGGGGTGCAGGCAGTGCCAGCGGACTCCACCAGCCTAGAGCTGCTCTCTGACAGAGCGGCACACAACACACACTCACACACTTCATAAAGCAAAAACATTTGTGCAACAACACCAACTGTTTGAATGGTAAAAAAAAGGGCATGAAATAGATTTACTGTTCCTAATCAAACATTATGGTAAAGTTTTCATATAAGTTAAACTATGATAAATTATTAATACTGATATTTTAGGCTATTTAGAAAATTTGTATGGTGTTTTATCATAAATAGTTTCCAAAGGAGAGTGAGTGATGAAGTGATTTTCATCTTACTGGGTGTACAGTCAGTCTTAGATGGAGCTGCATGGCATGGAGCGTCTGTCTTGCCTGAACAAGCTTAAACACAGTTTTCAGTGAATGTGTTTCAGTATTGCACTGGATCAGAATCAATATCCTGGTCAGTTTGCAAAAAAAGTAGTAGCCATCATAATGTTATTACAAGAACAATCCAATAAATTAGGTTATAATTGCTTTAAAAAAGTGTATCAAATGTATCTGGAACAAAATAAACCTCAAACAGTTCTATATGCAGTTCACCCAAATGTGGTGTTGACAGGGCTACATGACACCACATCCCCCTTATGACCAGTGAAATAATCATAAGTACAATCATTTATAATTCTAACATGTGTAAAAAAAAAAAAATTATCATAAAGACAGCCAAGGGTAGTGTTCATAAGGCTACATAAGTCTTTTACAACAACTTTTTTACAACAACTACTAAAGCAATAGTTTGCCAAAATGTAAAAATATCAGTTTGTTACATTACGTTTGTGCCAAAATGTTGGTCTGATATGTTTCCTTTATTAGGTGGAACTGGTGTAAATTCTTCATTACTTTCTGAACTAAACATGACATCCTGAATTCTGTGAACAATGATTAATCTGTTATGGTGAGAAAGTATTGTGTGCATGTTTTTTTGCCTTGTGGTTTGCATTAGAGGATACACAAGTGTAGCCTACAGAATCTGCCTTTTCTGGCCATCCAGTGAATTTAAGTTGAATATTTTTGTCACTTAATTGTCAATTCAATATATAATTAACTGTCAAATGATTTTGTTATTGTTCTTGAAAAGAAACATAAAAATTCATAATTATTATACTATTCATATATAAAAAAAACATTTTAAATGAAGAAATGTTGCACTTTCTGCTAAAAGCAGATTGAAGCACTTTCTGCTAAAATCATTGCCTTTTCGTTAAAAATGATACAGTTTGCTCTAACCATTTTTAAAATTTTAAGATTGCACAATATAATTATATTCATTAACCAAATAAGTAGATTAAATTTCTATGCCAGTGAGATAGATCTAAAGTAGTTTTAGCTGAACAAGGCATTATTATTTAGGGCCAATTTTACTTTCTTAGTCAACATAACACAACAGTGCAGCTTTTTCAGCAAAGTAAGTCATCAACAGAATATAAAGATAAAAAGTAAGTTTAAGAACTGCTATTGTAATCAGATTTTTTTTTCAAAGGGAATAGAAATTAGCTTGAGATCAACATCTGATGCCTGTTAGAATAAGGCTTTATGCTTTAATGCTTATACAGGTTTGTCAGTTGTCATGTATCTAAGGTGTGATGTAGACTTATGATGACCGTTTTTAGGTAAAGTGTTAATATGCCTCTCATTGAAATATCCATTACCTGAAAAGTAACCCGATCATCTTATTTGTTTTAATGCTATTACATATTCATCTACCTGACTCTCCATTTGGCGTACTCTTTCTTCCTGCACTCTCCACTGTGCGATTGTTTTTTCTCCCCAGCTGTGTCTGTTGTTCAGGTGTCTACACAATTTGATAAAAATGATTTCATTTACAAAAAAAGAAAGTCAAGAGAGGAATGGCAGACATATATTTGACATTTTTGGTTTAAATGCTTCAAAAACTGATGAAGACTCACTTCAGGAAAACAGGATACTCTTTGAAGGCTTCGTCACAATCAGGCCAGCGACATCGTCCATTGACAAACAGAGAACTTATCACGTTTGACTGGATAAGGCTGCATAAGTGGGTAAGTGTACATTAATGCAACACCTTATGTAGTTGAAACCTTTCTTGTCATATATCGTCTGAACTATTTCAGTAAACACCTGAATTTTTTCTTTAATCCCATCTATATTTAGACTTTTCAAGTGAAGTCAACTCCAGATGTGTCAAAATTCGAATGAAGCTCAACTCATACAAGGTTTGTGATTTCAAAAGAGTCTAACATTCTGTTTCCTGTTTGAGTCTTACCTGTTCATGTGAGTGCTGGGGGTTTTGTGCTGATCAGTTTGTGCTTGACTAGAACTGTATTGACTCTCCTTTCTGCCACTTTTTACTGCTGACTCACATTTTTTAGGTGAGAGCTGAGAAAAACTGGTGTGTTCTGGTGAAGGAATACAATCAGGAGATGGATAATGAGTAATTTATGCATTTCCAGACCCATTTTTACATATTAAAGGTACATATTAAAGTTTTAAGGAACTATATTTTGTTGGTCATGTCTTATCAAGCAATGATTTTTAAAATAATAAAAAATATTTGATATATAAAGCACACTCAGATGGATAGTTTAGTTAACAATGTGTAATAATGGATGTTGTGGTACAGACCGAGAGGTAGCAGAGAGGTGGAACAGAGCACAGATGGTCTGTTCTGGGTTGGCTGAGGACTCTGATGCTCTAGCAAAAGAAAGTTTGTGTGTGTTGTTTTAGCAGCACTCTGCGCGCACACACACACACACACACACACACACACACACACCACACCACAGAGAAAGTTGTGAATTTTTAATTAACTGATAGATTGTGTCTGACTGTTAATGACTATAAACTGCTTTATGTGGATAATCTCAATGATTTTTCATTGGGAAATATGAGCAAAATAGAATGAAGAAAATGACATTATGGAAATTCCAAACATACATTTTTAAGCTGATCTGTTATTTGGCGTGAACTGAGTTTCACTCCATAAACTACAGGTTACCTGAAAGGTTGAGTTTTCTTCAGAATGAAGTGAGGCGTCAGACTTATTTGGTATGTAATTCTCATCCTCCTGCTCTTCTTTCAGAATTGGAGGCACATCTCCATCCGTTACACCCCTAGTCCTTCCACTCTGACTGTTAATCTGTGACATACTGTAAAACTCTGAAACAGGAAAAAAAGTTGCAAAAAGTTTTACAGCACTTTATTCTTCATTTCTATCATAAATCTAAATAAGATTTTTACAGAGAGCAGGTCAGGCACTTAACCAAATAATCTTGAAGACATCTAGTTACTGGTGATTATTTCTTTGCTTTACCTGGAAGACAAACCCCACCATTATAGTTTTGTTAGCTACCTTTTAAACACACAGAAATGCTCCAAAGAATAGAAAAGAGGACCAAATTTAAATACACTTTCTTAGACCCAGCCACAACATCGCTGGGTTTTTTCCCCTTTCCTTCATTAACATTATGAGGGTGAGAAGCAAAGATATGAAAGTTAAATGATAGCTGTAGAGAATGAGCACAGCTTCACAATAATGATAAAAAAAAAAAAGCAATAGGGCATACAGGGTTTTGTTGGATTCACATGTTTTAATTGAGAGAAGAAGAAAAAAGCAAACATGCTTCTATTTCAAAAGCACATCAACCTATTTATCTTTCCAGAAAACCATAAACACTACACAAACATGCTAAAATGAATAACCATTTACATATAATACATGTATGCTCACTTTGCATTTTGCAAAAACATGCACAAGATAAGCAGGCCAGGAAAAGGAAATAGGATATGGGTAAATAGAAAGAGAAAGTTTGCAAGCTTTGTGGTCTCTGATGTTATACTTGTGTACGAAAAACACTTGAGGTGCAATCACAGAACTAAATATAAAGTAAATGCAGTTAAATATAAAGTAACTGCAGCTGCACAGTGTGGCAATGAATATGACTAATATCTTTGAAATATCAACCACACATGAAATAAAATAATTGCATTACAATTAGCAGGAACAATCGCACTATGCTTAATACTATAACGTCCACTTTTATAGTTCTACAGTGTATAGTAATACTTCAGTCTATAGTAACTATAGTGCTTTATAGTATTGGTTTGTGAATACACATATTGCTGTAAGCATTTTTTTTTGACATAACTTCACAGGGATGGAAAATTACTCACTGCCAAAAGCAATTCTTTTTTTATTTACACCATGGAACGTTTCGTTATTACAAACCACTCTCTCACAAAGTTGTTCAAAAGTGCATCAAACTAATACAACTCTATCCTGGAATTAGTTTCTACTAACCACTCATTCTACCACATATTGTTTATAGAAACAACAAAATAGTACTATCTGTGCAATACTCTTTTTGGGTGTTTCTCATTTTCAGGCCAACATACATTAAGCCAAATACAATATGAAAAATTTAAACTGTGATATAACACAAAAAAGCAGCATTATGACTATATGTTATGACCAACACATGCATTCCTACAGCTTTAAATTTTTGCACAAACTCTGAAATTTTAATTAATTAATTAAGTTAATTAATAAGAATATAAAAGGGTTAATTCAGCAAATTAAATAATCTTCAGTGATGAAGAAATCAGTTGGACCATTTTGTAACACAGGAACCCCAAGACAACCCCAGACATGCACTATATTTGTTGCAGTGTAGAAAAATGCATGATGTTTAATGTTTAAACATACAATACAAGGCCATGTATTATTACAACTGAAACAAACACACATACAAAACACTAAAAAACACTTTAACAATCACAAGCTACACAAGACAAAATTATATTTAATAGTTGAAGGCATATACTCAAATGATTTATTGTATTTTTATCCATATTCTCTAATTGTTAAGAATGTCAAATACCTGCTCAAGAACAGACGTCTTTATACTTTTTTGCACCTTCTGTTCTCTTCCTGTCTCTTGCTGAACAGAATAAATTAGAATGAGGTAAAATCTTATTTTTAGTCATCCAAGCTGTTAAAGCTCCACGATGAAGGCCACAGCCAGTGACCGGCTTAGAATATGATCCTTTCTTGTCGACAAGTAAATGCATCACTTCAAAAGACTACAGTGCTCCATGTCAAATTCATGCGTATCTGTGGCATACCTAGGCGTTCAGAAGTTATGCACACTTTGTGTGGTTAAGAAACACGTAAATGGAAAAATTCACCCTAACCTCAGTTATCGAAGTTTGATATTCGTAATTGAAAAACACATTCTTTCTGCATATTTACAATCAAACAAGATTATCTATATAAATAATGTTATCAATATTGAGATTATCAATGTGGTTTTTTTTTTTCATCAAGATAGCATTCTTTAATTCTCTGTAAATTTCATCTAACATAAAGAATTTATATAATTGCTAGTTGCAAGAATGATGCAATAATTTTATTTCTAGTTGAATGTTTGGCTTAATTTTATGAAAAACTGCTATCGTTATCAACCAATCTTCCACAGGTTGGACATATCAGCTCTCTTACTTGTTTATTTTTATATTATCAAATGTCATTTCATAAAATGTAATGTGTTATGTCATCATCTACTGCCAGTGTTAGACCTGACCTTTGGTCAGTTGTAAATAGAATTTCTATAAACAGTTAAATAATTAATAATAATGTATTCTATCACTTTCTTATCTCATTATTTATCTAAATGTGTAGTTATTTTTTAAACCTGTAGAACAAGGTAGCTGTGGAAAGATGTAGCTTTCTGTGACTCACCTGAAGTTGTCTCCTTCAAAGAAAATTATGCAGCGCGATCTCTGTGTCCATCTGTATTTATAGTCCAATGGTATACTTGACTTTTTTGAGCAGGCAAAAATGAGTCACTGTTATAAATATGTTATTAATGTATGTCTTAGACACCAAACTACTGTTTAGAATATTAAAAAAAAAACATAACTTTGAATAGTTGTATCTGATTTAATCTTATTGAGGGTCAAAACATTATAACTTAATATCCTTAATTAACTGAATTTTTTTAGAGAACCTTGTAATATCTATGTCTCAAAACATCTAAGGAAATTACTACAGATATTTTCTAGTCAAGTTAGTATACAGTGCACAGTTATGTGTAATATAATGAACAATCTGAATGCAACAGGAATAATCTATTAAAAATTGCTAATTTGACAATGGAATAAAAAAATGTAGTAAGACAGTGAAAGCAATTTGTCATCCACTGTTCACAATCAGTTATAAATGTGTCAGTTTCACATGTTTATATTATATTTTAAGGAGACTTATGAGAACATTTATTAACCATTTATATGTGATTTAATGACCACAAACATTTTAATGGCAAAAGTAACCTATGCTTTAGTCTCTTCAACAGATGCCGCAAAACTATAGTACTGTGCAAATTTTAGGCACCCTATTTTTTTTGTGCAAACTTTGTTAGAGATTTTTTAAACGACTTCTACATTGTCAAGTCAGTACAAAAAAACATTTTAGATTTCCAAACAAAAATGTTTGCATGTCATTAAAGAAAGTAGTATATTACGTAAGAGACCACTTTTCAGACAAAAAACACAGTGAAGGCTGCTGGATTTTGCTGTAAAAATAAGAAGCAAGTGCGACAGTCAAAGTCTCGAGAAGAACTGTGGCTGTTTCCGCAAGATGCTCAATAAAACTTACAGCTCATTTCCTTATAAAACTGCACAAATTGTACTGGAGACTACTATTTTTATTTATTTATTTGTTTGTTTGTTTATTTATTTATTTATGTATTTTTATCAGACCAAATATGGACTTTGTTTGATTTACTACTGTTTACTACTCTTTATGGTATTTTTTTTTTTTTTTTTTTTAAATGTAGAATCATTTAATTTATTCTGAAGGCATCTTTGCTCTACAGCATTTCTTTGCATGTGCCTAAAACTTTTGCACAGTACTGTACATTACAAATAGTCCCACTAAAACTCAAGTCAATATGAATACAATGCTGTGAAAAAGATTTCTTCTGTTTTTGTGTATCTCATACTGAATAGTTTTAGATCTTAAAACATATTACAGCATAAGCACACAATACACTTTTTAAATTTATTTATTTTTATTGAAGCAAAAAAAAAGTTATCCAAACCTGTGACCAATGTGAAAAACAAATTGCCCCCTTAAACATAAAATCTGTTTGTGCCATCTTTAGCAGCAATAGCTGCAACCAAACACTTCTGATAACTGGAGATCAGTCTTTCACTTACTTCTAAGACTAGAATTTACTCCTATGCTTTGGATCATTGTCTTGCTGCATAATCCATTTGCGCTTGAGTTTCAACTTATGGACAGAAGACCGGACATTCTCCTTTAGGATTTTCTGGTACAGAGCAGAATTCATGTTTCTCTCAATTATTACAAGTTGCCCAGGCCCTGAAGCAGCAAAGCATCCCCACACTATCACACGTCCACCACCATGCTTGACCGTAGGTATGATATTCTTTTTGTGGAATTCTGTGTTTGGTTTACTGACGTGGGGGTCTTAACTCATCCTTCCTCCGGATGTGCCAGGGCACTCACTCTGTAGCTGACTTCATAATCGAGTTTCAAACTGTGGTGGCTAGTTCCAGTTGGATGAGCAGGCTCTCCAGGCAGCATATGTACAGGGTCTTTCAGAGGAGTTGAAGGACGAGCTGGCTGCTTGTGACCCTCCAGGGGACCTGGAGGCCCTGTACACTTTAGCCATCCAACTAGACAACCGCCTATGAGAACGGTGGCTGGAACACCAGTTAAGTAGGGCAGTCCAACCTGAATGTACCTTCAGGCAGGGTTCTCCATTATCATTGATGGACCATCCACCTCATCTGCAAGTGCAGGCTTTTTCTTCAAGAAGAAGAAAGATGGGAGCCTGCGGCCATGCATTGATTACTGCGGCCTCAATGCAATAACGCAGAAGGACCGACAACCCCTGCCTTTGATGAACTTGGCCTTTGACCAACTTCAATGGGACAAGATTTTTACTAAGATAGACTTACATAGCACGTACAACCTGGTCCGCATCAGGGCAGGGGATGAATGGAAGTCCACCTTTATCGCACCCTCAGGTCATTACGAGTATTTCGTAATGACCTTTGGTCTGATGAATGCGCCCGTGCTCTTCCAGCACTTCATTAACGAGGTCCTCCGTGAGACACTGAACCACTATGCATTTGTCTATCTCAATGACATTCTAATCTTTAGCAATTCACTAAAGGAGCATGTGGGTTCATGTCTGCCAGATTCTCCATCTCCTCCTAGAGAACCACCTATACGTAAAGCATTTCTTTGCATTTGCATTTCTTTGCATTTGCCTAAAACTTTTGCACAGTACTGTATTTCCTCATCATTTCTTTATAACATAAGTAGTTAAAGAATCATGGCTCAAACAGTTCTTTAGGGAACCAATATACACTGATAAGCCATAACATTAAAACCACCTGCCTAATATTGTGTAGGTCTGACTTGTACCAACAAAACACCTCTGACACATCAAGGCATGAACTCTGCAAAACATCTGAAGGTGTGCTGTGGTATCTAGCACCAAGACATTAGCAGCAGATCCTTTAAGTTCTGTAAGTTGTGAGTTGGGGCCCCCATGGAGCAGACTTGTTTTTCCAGCACATCCCACAGATGCTAGATTGGATTGAGCTCTGGGGAATTTGGAGGTCAAGTCAACTTTTTGTAATTTTCATTAAACCATTCATGAATTTTTTTTGCAGTGTGGCATGGCGCATATTGGTTTGCAACAATGATTAGGTAGATTTTATGTGTCAAAGTAACATCCACATGAATGCCAGGACCCAAGGTTTCCCAGCAGAACATTGCCCAGAGCATCACACTTCCTCCGCCAGCTTGCCTTCTTCCCATAGTGCATCCTGGTGCCATCTCTTCCCCAGGTAAGCGATGCACAGGCACCCAGCCATCCACATGATGTAAAAGAAAATATCATACATCAGACCATGCCACCTTCTTCCATTGCGTGATGGTCCAGTTCTGATGTTCATGTGCATATTGTAGGTGCTTTCGGTGGTGGACAGGGGTCAGCATGGGCACTCTGACCGGTTTGTGGCTACGCAACCCCATACACAGCAATCTGCAAAGCACTGTGTGTTCTGACACCTTTCTATCATAGCCAGCATTAATTCTTTCAGCAATTTGTACTACAGTAGCTGTTCTTTGGGATCGGAACCAGACAGGCTAGCCTTTGCTCCACAAGTGCATCAATGAGTCTTGGATGCCTATGACCCTGTAACTGGTTCACTGGTTGTCCTTCCTTAGACCACTTTGGTAGATACTAACCACAGCATACCGGGAACACCCTGCCTGCCTTTTTGGAGATGCTCTGACCAAATAATCTAGCCAAAACAATTTGGCCCTTGTCAAAGTCACTTAGATGCTTACGCTTGCCCATTTTTCCTCCTTCCAACACATCAACTTTTTTAGAACTGATTGTTTACTTGCTGCTTAATACATTGAGAAGGGTCTATTTGCATCTTGCATGATTACAAATCCCACCCCTTACAAGGGACATCCACTATTACAAGTAATGCCCACAACCAATATGTAAAATATCCACCAAGACTGCCAGTTGTCTACTTCTTTACATTAATTCCTCACTTTTTTGGCATCACTATCACCACCTAGCTATAAGGTAGTATTACTGTATCAGACAACTCTTGAATCAGAAATGCAATTCTTACTAAAATTGCACAATCAAATTGATGCATTCAACCTGCCGTATACAAGAATACATAAGAAAATCGATTAAAGAAAAATTATTCATTCTAAAAGAACATGTTTGCAGCAATAACTTATATTTCTCTGTAATATTTCAACAGCTATGCTTATATGAATTGACATTAAGATATTTTAGAACATATATTTATAAACATGTTCATGTCAACATGTATGCACATACACATCACTCACTCATGCACAAACACAGTGGTCACAGGTCTTTGGATATATGCCTTTTTTTTTTTAAAAACGTTCAAAAATATCAACAGTTGGCCCTAACATTCAAGAGTACAATATATAAGACTATCTTAATATAATCTTTAGACGAATGATAATAAATTTATTATGATCCGGCAGGACACAGATGGATACACTTGAATACATCCCACCCCTTGAGAGGTGCCATTGTAACAAAATAAACAATGTTATTCACTTCACTTTTAATTGTATGGCTGATTGGTGTAGCTCTTCTATGTCCCTTTTTATTTTGATTTTTAAGAGTGTATGACTATTATAAATGTCATGTTATTTCAAACATCTATCTACCTATCTGTCTGTCTGTCTGTCTGTCTGTCTGTCTATCTATCTATCTATCTATCTATCTATCATGCCTTGCATAAGTATTCACCCCCTTGATATTGTTACAGCCTGGAATTGAAGTGGACTTATTTGGGATTTTTACTATTTGACTTACAGAATGTGTCTAATATTGCAAGCTGCAAAATATCTTTATTGTGTGACATAATTGTTTGTTTTTTTATTTTTTATTCCAAATTATAAAATGTAGATTTTTGGTTAGTTGCATAAGTATTGCTTCTAGGCTTGCCCTGTATTTGGACCCATACATCTTGGCTTTAATCATGACCAGTTTCCTTGTCCCTGCTGATGATATGCATTCCCACAACAGAAAGCTGCCACCACCATGCTTCACTGAGGTGATGGTTTCACCATTTTTTTTTAAATAGTGATTAAATAGTACTCTGTGGGATGTTCAAAGTTTGGGATATTTATTTTATAATACTTTTGAAAAACTTTGTCTTGGACTTGTTGTAATAGCTCTTTGGCCTTGATGATCCTAATGCTGTTTGATTAGGTATGTTATCTAACAAACTCTGGGACCTTCCAAGAAGAGTTGTGTTTATATTGATATCTCATGACACTTTAATTGCATACAGGTGAACTACTCATCTATTTATGACTTCTGATGGCAAACTGCTAACTGCAGCAGAATTAATTTAGGTTTCAGAGCAATTTTTAAAATCATTTTTATAATTATTTTAAAATATAATTTTGCAAACCTTTGTAAAATCTTTTTTTTTTTTAATTTAAAAAGATCCTTTCACTTCAGTGTTATGGGGTATTTTGTGTAGATTCATAAAATATCATTCATCCCATTTCAGTTTCTGGGTGTAACTATCTAAAATGTGTAAAATGTAGCTATAATTTTTGATCCTTTACATTTTATGTACTGATTCATCTAATTACATTTACTATTTGACTCATGCGTTTCTGACTTTTTTTTTCCTAGTAGGTGTGAGATTCAGCTGATAAGATTTTGTAGTTGTCTGAAACTCAATGACTCATTTAAGCTTTTCAGTTACAATATATGGGTATATTTATGCCAATGCCACAACAATATGGTTATTAGTAGAGTGTACTTATTCCTTCGCGTGAGTGTGTGAATCAGGACATAGGTCAAAGCAAATATACTTTATTTCACATGCTTTGTGAAACATGGGACCGTGTTACACCACACACTTCATGACATTCATGCTTTTTTTTATTAACACCACAGCTGTCATCACCAACGCTGTCACGGTCATCAACCATTTTCAAGATGTATTTTAAATAGCAGTTTTGGGTATTTTTTTTTTTCTTAAGGGAAATTTCCTTGTAATTTTAGTGATTTCTTTATGGAACACAGTAAACAGGTTTGCAATTTAAATTCATGTGTAGATGTTAATAAACCACAAAGGAAAGGCAACAAAAATCTTCAAAACATCGCATTGTGGGACTGTCCTTACAAGGCAAATGACGTGCATTGTCATGCTGTTTTGTTAATTTTTTTTTATTTTTGTGGTTGGCAAATGTTACCACAGTGTCTGTAAGTTGACTCGTGCATTTTAATTTCTGTCAAAACATTGCATTTCTCTGCTTGTGTGCTGGCAAATTTGCAATGATAAACACTTTCGTTTACAGGAATCATAAACTATTCAGAAACGTGTCCTTATTTTCGAGATTGACTGAGATTGATTCAAAAGTATGCCAGTCTACAAAAGAAGTGCAGGTTGTTTATAGTCATGAATTCTCTTATGCATGCTAGAATTACAGTATGAAAACAGGTTTTAACTGATGAAGTTGACAGGAAACCCTACAAAGAAAAGTCTGAAACTCTATATATCTTGTGTGAGGTTCATGTCACTTTTCCCTTTGCAGCGAGCCGCTTCTGTGAGCTTTTGTCCATTAAGTAGTACTTCAGTAACTGCTTTATCCTGGTCTGAGCCATGGTGGACCGGAAGTCTATCCCACAAGAAACATTGGCGGGAATACATTGTAGATGGGGCACAAGTCCATCACAGGGGCATCATGAACACATTTGCACACTCATTCACAACTAGAGACAATTTAGAGTAGCTAATCCATCTCCCGGAATGTTGTTGGGGATGGAAGGAAACCCATGCAGACACAAGGAATACATGCGACATTCCAAACCGACACTGGACAGTTTGGTAAAAATTGCCTGCTCTTTTTTCCAATTTTCAACTGTCTAGTTTCAGTGAACCTGTGCCCACTATAACTTAGATCTGTTCTTGCCTGACATGAGTGGAAACCAGTGCAGTCTTCCAGGGCCATAGCTAGGGAGTTATGGGCCCCCTGAATAAATATTGATGTGGGCCCCCACCGCCCTCCATCCATATCATATATAGTATGAGGTTATGGGCATGGAGGCCCACGGCTATGGTGCCAAGTAACCTAATAAGGATTTCCTACAAAATAACAAAACAGACAACATAAAGAAAGCTAATAAAATAATAAAATAAAACAAATTAACAAAAGGTACCAGCAATATAATAAAAAGTCATTCCAGTCAGTCTGGTGTCTAACAGCTGAAGTAAACTTTCTGAAATAGAAAAGACTGCAGTCAAATGTAAAATAAAACCACTAAAATTACTCATTGTCTTCATTTTTGATGAAGATAATATGCTACTGCATAATATATTATTAAACAAAGGTAATAAATGTATTCATCCAAGATAAATGAGTTGTATTCGTGTTTTCTAGACAGTACTGTTTATCTTAAACCATATCACATCAGCAGCCAGCAGGTCTGTAATCCTTGTGACACACATATCCATTCCCCCCCCCAGTCTTCTGTTGTAACCCTTCCTGAGATGTTGTGCATTCTGAGATTCTTTTCTGCTTAGTGTGTTGGTAAAGAGTGGTTATTTGATTTAACTTAGTCTTCCTGTCAGCTTGTCATCATTCTGTGTAAACACTAGAGACTGTTATGTGTGAAAACCACAGGAGATTAGCGGTTTGTGAAAGACTCAAACCAGCCTGTGTGGCACCAACAGCCATGCAAACTCACGAAGATCACATTTTTCTTTATTCTGATGTTTATGAACATGTAATGTGAGCATTAACTGAAGCTCTTGACCTGTATGTGCATAACCATATGCATTGCATGGCTGCCACATGATTCTACTGACTAATTGGATAATTGCATAAATAAGTAGGTGTACGCGTGTTCCTAATAAAGTGGCCGATGAGTGTATATGCACACATAATTTACAAATATATACACAAATATATAACGTGTTTCACTTAACTCTCTTAAAGTAACTGGCCACTGCATCATCAATGATTAATGCTACTGAGTGGCTGCTTGTATGTCCTAAGCTCGTTTTCCTTTTGTGCGATGCAGCCATCTGCTCTCAGGGCTTCCAGCAGTTCAAGCAGCTGTTCTGGCAGACATAAGAGCACTGTGTCATGCAGAGACAAAACACCTTTTTACCAGCAACTTACAGATAGACTTAATGCTCTTGCAACAAGGGCCTACTGAGTGAGCTGGCTTACCAAACATACTCATTTTCATCAAACACTCTCCAAGAAGTGGCAAAGGATCAATGTTTAACAAAGTAGGTCTAGTGGCTTGCCAGGTGGATTTTGCATGTGTTACTGTAAACAGTCAGCATGGTGAAGAAATACAGTATTGCACAAAATGGCTTTTCTTCAGGAATAAATGGAAACCAGGTAAAAGACAGACACAATGTGTGCTTTGCTGATTGGCATTACATATAACCTTAATGTTATAACTTTAACAGTTTGTTTTTATAGCCAAATAGCTTTCAAATTCACCTTAAAGAGGTTGATATAGAAGAAGTTGCTAACACTGCACTACAGGGGGCACTCTCTCTCTGTCTCTCTCTCTTATGATATTAAATGAATTAATGAATTTTTCGATTATTAATACTTTTCCCCACGGAACTGCTAAAATTCCTTAAGCACATCTATACTCTTTTACTCTTAATAAAATGTCACAAATGCATGAATATACATGAGTATGAAATTTGGAAATGCTCCTGTCCCAAACAGACAGGAGTGTTATATTTTCAGTGGTCAAACCTATGAAAATATACCATACAATAAAATATATGATCCCTAGATTTCAGAGGTTTTCTTCAAGATTTACTCAGATTTGGTCAGTTATTATGATGAAATTTGTCCAAAGAGATATTATTTAGATATGGCATATTAGAGTATGACATACTTCCTCAGTCTGACGGGTTCTCATATATGTGCTCTTAAAGGCTACAGTGTGTGTGTGTGTGTGTGTGTGTGTGTGTGTGTGTGTGTGTGTGTGTGTGTGCATTTCTCATTGCTTTTATACAGAGTTGAAATGTTACAGCACATTCTCATAGTACATTTATGTTCAATTGGCCCAGATATGTATTTAGTTAGCCTCTGTGATCACAATGGATAACACTGCTTGTTTTTCCACTCACATGCATTTATCTATATGCTCATTATATAAATCATTAAATGTTAAACAAACCAGCTAACAGTCATAAACTGGCAACATGCTACATTAGATAAACTGCATTGTTCTGGTATTGCTCTAATCTGGTAAAGTCAAGCAAATTGATAATACGAGTGCATTGTCTCAAGTTTTAGACAAAAACCAATGACACATGTACCTTACACGTTCAACTCTTGGACTATCAATTCTCAACACACACATAAGCCAAAGAGGGGAAACTGAATTGTGCAAACCATGGAACAGGCTGACATTAGACAGGAATGTTAAGAGAGTCATTGCACACAATGAAGAAACAGAGTGAGGCAAAAAAAATAATAATAATAATGCAGAGCTATTTCATATGTCATACGAGACACAATTATAGACCATGATGTCAACCATGGCCTAACTATGACAGAGGCTGGACAGAGAATGAGGCCTAATGTGAGCCAGTTCACAGTATCATTAATAATTCAGAATTAAAGAGGGAATGCAGGCATGTCATCCTTTAACATTTTTCATGGTATTTCATTAAACTCAGTAAATGTAGGCTACGTTTTTAGAACTGTAACTATTCATCTGTTCCACTTATTGTTGTTGTTGTTTTTTTTTACTGTACTTTATTTACAGTATCAGATTGAACCCCATACTGGTGGCAAAAATTTGTAATATGGTAATAGCAAACAAGGTATCTTTTAGAATTGACTAGAATTGACAGCTTCACTGTAGACAAGGTGCTGAAGAGAAATCTCATGAGCATAAAACAACTCTACAATGTACCTTCTGAGAAGGACAGTGAGTGAATAAGGAAGCTGTGGTACCAGTACATAAGACCTCATAAGTGCACTGTTGTTACTTTTGTACTTGCATAATGTCTTTATCTTTATAGTATTGCTAAGTATGATCTGTACTGTATATGCTTACAGGAATATAACAATGTCTCTGACAAGTGTTCTTAAATGTAATTACACAAATTTAATTGAGATGAATTTCTAAAATAATATAGAATCAAGAACAGTGTGAAAGAGAATGGTGTAATTACTCACAACCTCATCATTAGGCCATATACCATATACAGTAACACACAACATCATGACTTCATGACTTTCCTGGTCACAATGGATGCTGCTGGCGAGGACATTGCAGCAGAGACATGGAGGGGATGGTTGTGCCATGTTAAAAAACCCCCCCAAAATTAGCCACTTTACATTCCAAGATAAAATATCCGATATGAGGTTGATGAAATTCTGTAGCCCGACAGATATGAGTGAATAGATAGTGAGTGAGGAGAAATTTAATTTAGTGTTCTTTTAGTTCCTATTTAATTTAAGGTTATTTTATGTCCTGTTTAGTTCTATTAGTTCCTAGTTTACGTTCTAGTTCATTCCCAAAAGTGTTCAATGGGGTTTAGGTCTGGGATCTGTGCAGGCTGCTCGAGTTCTTCCACTCCAACTTTGTCAAACCGTGTCTTTATAAAACTTGCTTCGCACACAGGAGCGTTGTCATGCTGGAATATGTTTGGACCCCTTAGTTCCAATGAAGGGAAATTGTAATGCTACAGCATACAAAGACATCTTATACAGTTGTGTGCTTCTGTACAACTTTGTGGTAACAGTTTGGGGAAGAACCACATACAGTGCAGGTGTAACGGTCAGGGGGTCAACAGAAATATAATATAATATGTATCTATTAGGCCAATAGAAAACCAGGTCAGGTGAAAGAGCCATTCCATCGTTACAATAAAAGAAAAGGCTGATGTTACATGGTCCCCCTTATAGCGCACGATATACCGCCGAACCTTCCCGAGTTACATTCGGTCTTTTCCGTAAAAAGCCGAGAGAGACCCGAATTGGTACCGAGTCGCGTTTTCTTATTCACTGTAGAGCAAAGAACCTGTCCATTATGTCCATCTTTTACACTTTTCCTCAGTTTATTGGTGACTCTTTGCTGTTAAAGACCATGGCGCGTTTCCTAACACCGATTTGCGAACAATAATAGTTACAACCATGATAGTTGGATATCTTGCCTTTAAAAAAACAATCCAAGGCAGTATGTGGCGTCTATGTGTTTTAAATAGGGCGCCTGTTTGCGCCGTGTAGCCTCCATATCCACACACAGGAGGAGGAGGATGAGTGCACTGGGCGAAAGGACAACGATCACAGCGCTGGAGACGCGGAGATGCTTAACTCGCCAGACAGATTAAATCCGTTTCAAGACGAGCTGTGTGGATGTCGCTGTGGCGGAGGAAAACGGCTTCAGCTCCGGTTAAAATTTCGGGAAGAAAATGAAGACTGTGAGGAAGCATCATCTTGAGCTGGAATGCTATTAGGGAGCGCCGAGGCATTATGAACACAGTGCTGCGTACCTCAACATGACAGTGCCGCGTATCACGGGATTTTACATTAGGCTACCATAAAAGCGAAATATAACAGTCTGGCAGTGCCTATGTATTTATTTTATTCTACCACAGTGCGATGGGAATATCCGGCTGAGGCTTAGGCTAGCGTTTATGGAAAACCCGAAGACATGACATGCACACGAAAAAAAAGGAAACGACATTTTTTGCTTTTTAAATCCCGTGTTTACATAAGCTAACGAGCCGCTGGCTAAACAACGGGGCTTGCTGTTCGACACGAAACCGGTTTTTGCGTTATTTCCCCCTCAGACGTAACCATTTTGTTTATTAATTCGTTTTTCCCCCATCCATCTGATATATTTTTCCGGTTCTGTTACGGGTAAACAGAGTTGACAGTCGATACTGGACCGCAGGTTTGGATTCATGATTGATTCTCTGAGCGAGGGGTGTCATTTGGAAAAGAACAATTTTTGCTTTTTTTGTGTGTGTTTTTGGTTCTTGACAACTGCAACAAGCTCCCGTTCAGGCCTGCTGTCCAAGCCAAAGCCATTGTGTTGAAGACAAACTGGAGATTTCCAGGTAGAAGCTCCATCTCGGCCTCACATTCATCACTGTTCTCTGAAAAATTGACATTTTTTTTTTTTTTTTTTTTTAAATAAAGCTAGGCTAATTAGGATAACCTTTTAACCTATGCATTATTATGCTACAATGTTGGGGAGGGAAAAGTCTTAACCCTTCAAGGATAGACAAAGTAGCCTCACCTCTTGTCGCATAGTCTATGATATAAGGTATCAGCTTAACTGAAAATAAATAAGTATAGGTTAATTGTTATATCGGAGTGATACGCACACCGTTGCTGTATTGTGTACCTGGATAAAGGAGGCCCATGGAGTTTGTACAGATCTATATTACACCCGGGAGAAAACAGCATAAACCCGAACAGGAGGCTATGACTCGCTTTAGACGCTTTTACATGTCGCTTGCACTTTTGCGTAGGCATTTGGATACATTAGCACTGTCTGCTTTTCTTTCAGAAATGAATCATTATCATCACATTCAGCCTGAATGAAATCGAGCATCAGCCGCAGGTTGGACGCACTAGAAACTCGGCATAAATGTTTAAATGGCGCATCAAGCGCAATGCCCACACAAAACCATAGCACACACCAAGATACAGCAAAATGGCCTAATGAGTTGGGGTTTTTTTCAGCGTTTTGTAGGCGAACGGTAGGTATGGGACAGTGGGAGTGATTGTGTCTGCTTTTGGTTGGTGAATTCCGTGTCGCCTGCTCCTCCCATAGTGAGAGCCGTTAGCCGCACTCTCTCTGCTGTTGCTATCCAGCCTTTAACTGTAGCGCGGCCTTCTGTCTCCATACCGACTTAACACCAGTCCATCCGACTCCTCCCTGAAGCGACACACGCTTTTAGCCGGTATTACTACCAGAAATTACAGTCTAACCAGAGTACACAGCCACATAGTCTACAAGTACTCGTGTGTTTGCGGAGATGATGCGTTTTGACGCGGATACGAGCAAGTGTCGGATGCCTATTTACATATTTCACCGATGGTTTGGCTAAGACTTTTTAGTTGAATTAGTAATGCCTCTGTTTCCTCACATTCGCCTATTATTTAGTGTAGAATAAACTGAACCTTTATGTAGCTAGAGCTGTTACCAATGGTCACTTGTGAGGTTGGGTGAGACCAGAAACATTTCCAGTAAATTAATATTTCCTATTACATTGCTCATATAACTGTTAAAAAAACACTCACATAAGAGTCATAGTCCTCCAGTTGAATCATTGGAAAAGCCAACAATATTTGTAAGATTTTCTTTATTTTTTTAATTTTTGACCTATGTAAATAGTCTGGTCAATTCAAGTCCTACTTCCCCATAGTACCAGATGGGCAACATCTCCGGATGGCTAAAGGGACTGGCCAT
>JANDJT010000190.1:19466945-19478740 GCA_024331685.1 Stegophilus panzeri | reverse complement strand
GGGGGGGGGGGGGGGGGGGGGGGTGGGGGGGCATTTGTCTGTTGTGAAGTAGGAGGAGAAATGGATTTGGATAAGCAAGATAATGTTTTCTATCCTATGTTGAGGGATGGCAGCCACACCTGTTGCAAACAGTTTTTATAACAGTTTTTATAGCATGGATGCCATCTGTTAGGTATCATTATAAAAGGCCAGATCTAGAACTCTTAAGGGTTCTTCGGCTGTCCTTCTGGGGGAACGCTTAAAGGTTCTTCTCTAGAAGTGTTTGCTTATAAGAAAGACTTATAAGTAGAACCCTTTTAGCAAGCTGAGAACCCTTAACTGTCCAAAGACCATTTGAAGAACCTTCTTTGTTAAGACTGTACCATTTAATAAGTAAGATCACTTAAGTGGTCATGCAACATGGAATATCCAATAGTCACCATAACAATGGCATCAAAATTCACAAAAATACAGTTCCCAGTGTCTGTGTTTCTGGCAAAATTTAATATCTCTTTCAGATTTTGTAAAGGCAATTTAATAAGTATGCAGTACTAAAGAAAGATATGCATCTACTGATGACACGAGTTTTATCCTTGCAGTTCACATTTGCATATTTTCATCTTGAATTCGCTTAAAAAAGGGGGCATTATTCATCATCCATCTATTTCAGACTAATATTGTTTTTCTCAACAGAACTGATAATTTCAGGTAATGCTAAATGACTAATCTGCCACTACAAAAAAACAAAACATTCACTGTTTTTTTCCTTTGGTAGCTGATTGCCTCTGATGAGCAATCCCTCCCACCTCGCTTCAGCACATACAAATTCGAAAGCATTAAGTTGTAGGAAGACACACCACACCACACACACACATGCACACACTGCACGAGGCAGAAGGACCCTGTAGCTTAGCAACAAGCTGCTGTAATTGCTGTAACAGAAGTATATTAGTATGGCTGCTCTAAAACAATAGGTTGTTCTCTGTCCTTTTGGAGTCTGACATTCACATAAGGTTTTTAATAATCTCAGACATCTCTGAGGTAAAATCTGGTAGCCATTCATAGAAATGGTCAATGTGTCAGCACATAAGGATAGCAATGTCAGTATACAGGCCAGTATTTTTACCTGTTAGAATCCACCTTCTCTATATGTGCATTTAACTGTTAAACTGCATTTTCTGTTGGATCTCTGCATCTAGCTACAACTTGATGGTTTCTCAGCCTCAGTGTAGATCATGAGTGATTAACTCCCCCACCTCTCTTTCCTGCTCCCCATCCCTCTGCCTCTCTCTCCACAGAGATACCCACATGCAAATACCCAAAACGTGATGTTAGGTGTTGTAGCCTAGCAACAAGTGAGGTAATCACTGTGACAGACTAGTTGCTGGCATGCCATGTTGCATGTGGTGGGAACAGCTGATCTGCTCTGTGCAGAGAGCAAGGCAGATGATGTTCCTCAGCATGCTACAGCAGCTGCTTATTGGAGCCCTGCTTCTCCCTTTTAGGAGACTATTGATTGATTTATGTTTACAATTGACATGTACAAATGTGTAGCACCTTACCTTTAGGTTTTGGAGAGATGTCATATTCTGGTCTTTCTGTTTTGGATATACCCCTAAAATAAACTTTTACAACATTTTTGTATATACATATTGGTACATTACATATACAGATAATTTAAAGACTACTAAATGAAACAAGAATAGCATATTTACAATGGGTGAAATAAGTATTGAACATGTCAAAAAAAAAATTTCAGTAAATATATTTTCAATGAGGCTATTCACATGTAAATTTCACCAGATTTTGGTATTAACTCAAGAAATAGACACATATAAAGAAATCCAAACAGTAAAGTCCATAAATGAAGTTATGTGTAATAAAGTAGAATGACACAGGAAAAAAGTATTGAACATGCTAACTGAAATTTATTTAATACTTAGTGGAGAAGCATGCCTTTTCTTTAGTCATGGAGTCTTGCGGGGTGAGCATGCATAGAGGCCATGGCGGTGGAGTGCATTGCCTATTGTTTTCTCTGTGACGATGTCACATGCTGCCTCCAAGTGTTTCTGGACCTCTTTCCAAGTGGTCCTTGGCTCTTGGGCTACATTTCTGACTATTCTTCTGACTCCCTGGTCAGAAATCTTGCGAGAAGCTCATGTGCGTGTCTGGTTGATGACGGAGTGATGTTGCTTCCACTTGTGGATAATGGCCCCAATGGTGCTTACTGGAGGATTCAGAAGTTTTGAAATACATCTGTATCCGATTCCATCAATATGTTATGCAACAAGAAGGTTGCGAAGGTCTTGGGAGAGCTCTTTGCTTTTACCCATCATGAAATGTTTCTTGTGTGACACCTTGGTAATGAAAAGCCTTTTTATAGACCATCACTGTACTAACCCAGCTGATATTAATTTGCATAGATAGGAGATATAATTACTTTTCACCTTACTACGACTACTTACGGATTTCGCCTTGGAGAACATACTTTTCTTAGCGCATTCAATACTTTTTTCCTGTGACATTCCACTTTATTACACATAACTTTATTTATGGATTTTAATGTTGTGAACTCTTTATATTTGTGGCTTTCTTCAGTTAATACTGATGTCTGGTGAAAATTTCATGTGAATAACCTCATTGGAAATATATTTACTTAAAATTTTTTTGACATGTTCAATACTTATTTCCCCCACTGTATGTTCTTTTGTTTGTACACATCAAGAATTAGCATGAAAGTGAATTATCCTGTCTAGATTTTGCAGCATTACAGTAGGTCTACACAAGCTGAATAAGGCTTGGGGGTCAGAATGTGCCAGTTGAGGCTCCAGAGCAATAGCATTCATTAATGTTTTACAATAGACACCAAACACTCCTTAGCATTTGAAACAGGGCTTTTGAAGATCAATTTCATCTGCAAAATTAAATTTACAATATACCTATCACTAGTCTTGACCCATGATCCATCCCCATATGTTGAATGGGGTGAATGGCCTGATTTCACGGTAGGCCCCCTGCTTTGAAGAGCTGATGAAAGTTTTTGAACTGCAGTTTGACAACTGTGGCTGATGCCTACTTTGTAGTGTGTAACATGGTATGTTAGATCTCAGGTGGATGAGCGGAAAATAGCAATAAGGGATTAAGGCAATGTATGGGCCCCAGGGATGCAGTACAGACCAGAATTGTGCTGATTTGAAGTTAAGAAATTGAGAAAATCATTAAAAAGTATGACCTGATATAATGGAGGGTAACAGTCTGAGAGGGCAAGGGTACTCATTTGGCAGTCAAGTAAATCTAAGAGTATGTGTATTTTGCTCATTTATCACACAAATTGTCATTCATCAAGCATTTCTTTCTTTAATAATATTCAGGACATAATCTCCTCAGCATATTGTCCATGTAGCCATCAAAAAATCTTAGCACAATTGACCACATATCGTAGGGCACTAATGGAAGAAACAATATCGGCCATCATGTTGCTAATCAGTCCCATTTTTAAACAGTATCAGACTTTCAATCCATAAGTGTCATTTTATGAAACATGCATTTATACCGTATGTATACACTCTTAGAAAAAGGGTTCTTAAGGGTTCATTAGATAATTAACATTATTAATTATCTTCAAAATTGTTTTTTTAGGAGACTATGAATTTACAACATTTAATTTGAACAATAACAATTATTTTACTTTGTTTATAGGTGTTGTGAAGGGTCAGGAGGGGAGATATTTTTGAAAGGGAGCTCCAAAGAGAACTGTACAAAATGAGGCAATGCAGAACCAGCTTCTCCTGTTCCATGTGAGACAACAAATAGAGGCAACCACGTGGACGAAAAACAGCTCAACCGGAGGAGGTGGAGGAGGAGGTGGTGGTGGAGGAGGTGACAGTAAAGGAGGTGTTGGTTCTACAGGAGAAGACAAAGCTCTACCATCAGAGCAGCAAGAGGTATGGCCAACGGAAATGAGAGTAGTGATGGGTCCCACAACCCCCTGGCAGCAGTTGTGGCTACAACGGGTGGCACAGTGAATGGAGGGCCTTCATCAGCTGTGTCTACCTACATCAAGCTTGTCTTGTTAGGGCTGATCATATGCATCAGTCTAGTGGGCAACCTGGTGGTATCTTTGCTAGTGTTAAGGGACAGAGCCCTACACAAGGCCCCATACTATTTCTTGTTGGATCTTTGCTTGGCTGACACAATTCGGTCAGCAGTCTGCTTCCCATTTGTACTAGTGTCCATCAAGAATGGCTCAACCTGGACCTACAGTGTACTCAGCTGCAAGGTGGTGGCTTTCATGGCTGTGTTGTTCTGCTTCCATGCAGCCTTCATGCTGTTCTGCATTAGTGTCACACGGTATATGGCCATTGCCCACCATCGGTTCTACTCTAAGCGCATGACCTTCTGGACGTGCGTTGCTGTGGTGTGTATGGTCTGGACACTGTCAGTTGCTATGGCCTTTCCACCTGTATTTGATGTGGGCACCTATAAATTCATCCGTGAAGAAGATCAGTGCATTTTTGAGCACCGTTACTTTAAGGCCAATGACACACTGGGATTCATGCTTATGCTGGCCGTGCTTATCCTAGCCACTCACGTGGTCTACATGAAGCTCTTGCTCTTCGAGTACAAGCACCGCAAGATGAAGCCCGTCCAGATGGTACCCGCTATCAGCCAAAACTGGACCTTTCATGGGCCTGGAGCCACAGGCCAGGCAGCCGCCAATTGGATTGCAGGTTTCGGCCGGGGCCCAATGCCACCTACCCTGTTGGGTATCAGGCAGAACTTGCACAACCAGAACCGAAGGCTGCTAGGCATGGAGGAATTCAAGGCAGAGAAGCAGCTTGGCAGGATGTTTTACGTAATCACCTTGTTTTTTCTGGTGCTGTGGTCACCATATATTGTGGCCTGTTACTGGCGGGTTTTTGTGAAAGCATGTACCATCCCACACCGGTACCTCTCCACTACGGTGTGGATGAGTTTTGCCCAAGCAGGAGTGAACCCCATTATCTGCTTTTTCCTTAACAAGGACCTCAAAAAGGGTCTGCTGGCCCATTTGCCTCCCTGTTGTAGAACTAAACCTCAACTACCCCGTGAGCCTTACTGTGTCATGTAAAGACAAGTGTTTATTTATTTCTGTTATTATTTCCTTTGTTTCTCTTTGGGTGGGTCACAATTGGACAGTTAATATGGTTTAAAAGGTATTTGAAGATGGAGGCATGAGGGATGTTTTCTTTTGTTGTAAGGTTAGGGAGGTCATGGGGGAAAACATCTGCTGTCATCTAAATGCTATGTATTCTTTTTCTTGCTGTTAAGGGAAATGGTTCAGGGCTAAAATGCGAGGCACTAAATCAAATACAAATGTGTTTTGAGAAACAGTGCTATTTAATACAGCCTTGACGATGCTATTGTTCAAAAGACAAAAATTTTTTCATAAAATACCAGTGTTGGTAATGAGTGTGTGAGGGTCAGAAAATGGATTGATCTGTGAAAATAATTAAACTTGACATTAACATTACTTCACTAATTCAGTGATCATGTACCATTAATCTTCAAAGTTCACTTTGGCATAGTAATTTCTATTTGAAATTATAACTGCTAAAAAATGCATATATTACAGTAATAAAAAAAATTGCATGTATTCTTAAATTTTAAAGTGCCAAGGGCCAACAAACACATGAGAGTTTGAAATGCAAATTTGGTATGTTATTGCAAGTTTTGAACATGAGTTAGTGTATAGAACAGAACTATACTGTACTTGAAAACAAGTATAGTAATCTTTGAAGGTTTAATCTTTGAAGGTTTATCCAATAGTCTATAATCACATTTGCACTCGTTTTCATCTTTCATGACCTACCGTGTTTGTCTCCCTGCCATATTTATAAATTACTTTCCACTGATGAAAGTTCTTTAAAGCTGAAAATTAGTTCCCGTATGTTGTGGTTGCACAATCCATGAGTCATACATTGATATCAAAACAGAAACCTTAAAACTAATATATAACACAACTCACCATTTTTGAAAGCATTTAAAATTTTTGCCTGATTTTGAAGTTCTAGAAAAAAATTCCCTAATTGGATGAATGTACTAAAAGTACTGAAACTGAGATGTTACTGAATTGAATCAGTCTTTTTGGTTGATCTTATATGACGTTTAAGAGTACAAAATTACCAGTTACTTGAATCCAATTTGAAGTCATATCACTGAATGCATAACAGTTTTCTATAGGTAAAAAGAAATATGTATACCTATAGTTCACTTGCATTATTAAATTCAGTGATATTCTATTATAAAAACAATATTAAGAGTGACATCCAAGAAGACCACGAGTTAGCAGATATTCAGCAAACAACATATAATATGATTTATAATTAGGTTGTGCTTGTTTGACCTACCACAGGAGTGATATAACACGCACAACAAAATATGAAACTCATGTATTCAAATAATATGCATTTATTTCAATATTCAGCAACATTTGTATGAAGAAAAATTCTGCTTTTACATCACACCTTGTTTTATTAAATAATGTTCCAGAAACAAGTGTAAGTATTAGTAGAGATAAGGAATTGGGAATGGAGATGTTCTGATTAATTGGCCTGATAATAATATTTTGCACACAGTTTCAGAAAGTGTTGATCAGTGAATTTATTTATTTATTTATTTATTTATTTATTTATTTATTTGGTGGGGGTGGGGTGGGGGATTTTGATTGGTAGAATGATGTAGACAGAGACACAGCGATTGTAATATTTATCTGAATGTTACAGAGAGCAGAAAATTGACTTTTTTATGAGGTAGTCAGGTTCAGCTTGGGATGGTCTAATTCCTTTCTGCTCCAATTTTTGCAAGATCAAATAAACAAAAGAAACAAAAACAGAATATCAGGAAAATGAATGACATCTACACCAAGAGCTAAATCCACCCACCCACAACTAAAATGGGGAGAATTCTTATTGTTATTTGCATCTATTGCCTTAGTCTATTATGAAGGTTTAATATTACTGATGTAAGGAGGATTTGACAGCTCTATGCCTCTAAAGACTTTGGGGGGTGGGAGGTGGGGGGACGCTATTGGTAGAGAAATGAATGCTGGGGAAAAACAACACTGTGTCTTTGCTGACTATTGGAGGACATTCTTCACTCCCCGTCACAACCATACAAACTGAGGTCAAGAAGAAAAATGCATCAAAAGGGCACTAAACTAGCTGGAAAATAATTGCCAAATTGTGACACTAATGTGTACAGTTTTGCACAGTTCAATGGAAAGACTTGAATTCCAAAACTTGATTTCCAAGTGGAATTAAAAGGAACTTCCTTCATCCTTGTGGAATTCTTTGAGACATTTTTGGGTTTTGTTTTGTTTTGTTTCCTTCTTCTTATCTTTCAGGGTGGGAGAAATGATGCAGGTGAAGGTTGGCGATATTGTGTGTATTCATGTTGAAAGGATCAGAAAAAAAGAACAAGTGCTTATATTGGTGTTTGGGAGGGAGGGCATGTGGGTGGGTGAAAAGGGAGTGATTTTTTTGTAACAAGCAAAAATGCCTGATAGAACATTTTTAGTTGCTTCAGGCATTCTATCTTTTGTAAAATAACTGTGACCTCTGTGTGATTTCCTGTGTATTATATGGACTATGGACTAACGTCAAACTAGGGGGAGGGAAAGGGATGGACTCTTGGTTATCATCTTTTTACCACGCATGTGTGAGTGATTGTTTATGCCAAGTATGAATGTGTGAGAGGACTTGGGAAAGGGAGGAGGGGCTGTTAGGGATGAAGCGAACTCAAGCATGGTCAGTGATGGACAGCCTAATGAAAAATGTCACTCCTACAGTTGATCAAGTTCACTTTCCCTTGCCAATACACTTTTCCTTTCTCTTACATGGATAAATTATATTATTGATTTAATAAGTAACCTTAAGAGGAAATTACGTTTTTTTTCCCAACACCATTTTAGATAAAACAGCTAAAAATGGTATGGTAGTGCTTAGGAAATTAAGGAATTGCAGTTAATAAAAACCTAAAGCATTTAACCTAGAGTTCTCATCTACTCTCCATTTGAAGAGGGTTTTAAAATAGTAGGACTAGTATTAACTGATGAAAATGGTAATTTACTTAATGATTCTTAAAATACCACAAGGACCCAGGGAAGGTAACTAAAGTGGTAGCTCAGTGACTTGTAACACCGTTCTACAAGTGTATATGACATGTATGAAATAATTGCTTAAAGGCAGTATCTTAATCCAGTCTGTGGCTTTTCTAGTTGCTTCAAGGCTGTAAACTGCACTATAGCCACAACTGTTATGTATAATTGTCAGCCAATTTCATTGTCACACTGATTACAGGAACTAAACGGAAGAATACTTGAAATGTAACTGAATAGTGAATATGAATAATAAATGAATATTTATAGTGGTTAAATTTAATAGTGTTAGTGCAAAGTTTGTGAACACAGTTTAAACATTCTCTGGGTCTAAATTATCATAATGATTCACTATTAAGCTTCATTTTCAGTCTAGGATTAAGTTCCTCTTGTTTTTTTGAGTCCTGCCCTTTTGCTAAAAGTAATTTGGATTTTTAGGTGAACATTATTTGCACAAGGTGTATAACAAAAACACAAATGCTTAACATGCTGTTGACATGCTTGTCAAGCTCACCTTGAGATATGACATCTATTTTATGGATTTATATATCTCAAATTTGATTTGAAATTCAGCATATCTCCATATCAGTATGAATTAAGTGCCTGTCTTGATGGGTTTATTTCAAAACTTCTATTATATTAGTTTCACCACACTTTTGATTTTCTTAATTGTGCCAAATACACAATTTCTTGTGAAATCATTTTCTCTTCAAATAACAAAAATATACTTCAAAGAGATTTTAGCACCTTGTATACCACAAAGGCAGAAAATGTGAATGAACTAATGACATGACACAGAAAGAAAGAGAATGCTGAGTGATAACATCACACTGAGTGAAATATTTCTATGATCAACCCCCGGAGTCGCATTTTTCATGAGTGTATGATAAATGAAAAGAAATGAGAGGGGAAAAATGAGCTAGAATGTCAAGTTTGATTTCAGATTCAGATAACTTGTTCTGTAAATTAAAAGGTTTCCCCCCCGACAATAAAAGTTTACTTTTGTTGCGTTTTGGACTGTTAATGTGACGTAACCTTTGTTCCATAGGCAATGCTTCTGCCTAGCTCCAGAAGAGTTTAATGGTATACCTCACAATGCAAAATAATAATGACATGGCAGCATATGTGGTCTACATGTATGTAACTGGAAAGGTGCAGGCTGGATCTGAGTTTTGTGCTTCCAGACCCAAGCTTCCCCATTAGGTGCTGCAATACTGAATCCGCACCGCCGGTGTTGGGGGTTCGATTCCCTTCCTCCACCCTGTGTGTGCGGAGTTTGCAAGTTCTCCCTGTGCTTCAGGGGTTTCCTCCACCAGTCCAAATACATGTGCTATAGGTTGATTGGCATTTCCAAATTGTCCGTATTGTGTGAACGGGTATGTAAGAGAGTGTGTGTGTGTGTGTGTGTGTGTGTGTGTGTGTGTGTGTGTGTGTGTGTGAGATTGTGCTCTGTGAGATTGTGCTCGGAATGCAATGATTTGCAAATCTCATAAACATGAGATGATGCCTTTCCAGATGTGCAAGCTGCCCATTCCATAGGGACTTTTATTTACATTTTTCACAGCTTCCCAACTTTTTTGGAATTGGGGTTGTATTACAATGATATGCCACATAGTTGCAAACAATAAGTTATTTCATCAGTGAGACATATGACCGTAGAGGACTTTTTATTCAGAGGAAGCTCAGATACACTTTCCACCAAAGAGTTCAGACATGGCTGATCTTTAACAATGGGAATTCTTCCCCTATCATCTGGTTTCCTTTCCCAAAAGGAATTTAGAATCATGCTAAATGACACACAGATGCCTCTTGTTAACACTGTCAGAATAAGAGCAGCAGATTCTTAGCTTTACTCAGCAGTAAACCAGATACAGAGGTTAATGTAAACCTGGTCAGTGTGACAGTCAGTTATTGCTTATAAGAACTAAACCCCTGACTTTCCTACTAAAGCATTTTTTCACTATTTATAAAAAAATGTATGTAAAATGTCACTAAGCTGATATTTATTATTCAATAATACATTATTAACAGTGGCACAAATACAATTTTTAGCTGTTAGAAGATCTGAACATATGAATTATGAATTATGGATGAATTAAGAACATATGAATTATGTATGTATTCACATACTTTTTTCTTAGGTATGACCGCGAATATGTGTGCACATTGTGTATTCTCACTGTGCAACAGACACTGGATCCACAGAGACCCTGACCAGGATAAAGCAGTTACTGAAGGAATGAATGAATGAATGAATGAATGAATAACATACTGGCTTTCTTTAACATGAAATTGCCTTGATCATCAATACAGAGTTCCATCAATTTTTTAAATTGCGATAATTCTGCAAAGTACTATATTACGTGACTTTGCATGGTGATATCTTGTACTATTTTGTGATAACCCTGATAACTTAACCATATGGTGCTATTAGAATTATCTGCTTCAAAAATGCTGTTAAACACTTATTAAAAAAACCCAAAAACAATCTATGACAAAATAGAGAACAAAGATCTGAACATGATTTTAACCAACACCAATTCACAGTGCCATCTGTGTAAGAGTTGTGTTGTCCAAGCTAAGTGGCCTTATGGCTGAGCTCAACTTCTAGCATCACAGTTAGACCTGATCCACCATAAATCCACCAAATCTAATAGCGGCCAGAGAGAAGCCTGCACTCAGCCAAAGTTAAAAGCATGCTGTGGAAGTGCTGTAGCATGAAAAGTGAAGTACTGAGTTTGGACGGGACATCGAAGAAGGTAAGTATAGATCTGCTAAGAGAAAGATCAAAGAGGGGGGATGAACAGACAGAAAGATAGATGGAGGTCAGAGAATGCAGACCTTCGGAAAGAAACAAAGCTCAATTGAGCTGACTGACCTAAACTCAGACCCCAGAGGGATTTGTCATGATCTTCAAACCATTCCTGAACAATTTTTGCAGTGTGGCAGGGTGCATTATCCTGCTGAAAGAGGCCACTGCCATTAGGGAATACCACTGCCATGAAGGGGTGTACTTGGTCTGCAACAGTGTTTAGGTAGGTGGTATATGTCAAAGTAACATCCACATGAATGCCAGGACCCAAAGTGTCCCAGCAGAACATTGCCAAGAGCATCACACTTCCTCCACCGGCTTGCCTTCAACCCATAGAGCATCCTGGTGCCATCTGTTCACATCAAACATCAGAATGGGGAAAAAGTGTGATGTCTGTAATTTTAACCATGACATGGTTGTTGGTGGCAGGTGGGTTGGTTTGAGCAATTCAGAAACTGCTGATCTCTTGAGAATTTCACACACAACAGTCTCTAGAGTTTACACAGAAGTTTTGAAATACAGAAATTATCCTGTAAGTGGAAGGTCTGCAGGCTGAAAACCTTGTTGATGAGAGAGATCAGAGGGAAATGACTGGTCTGAGCTGACAGGAAGTCTATAGCAACTCAGATAAGCACTCACCATAACCATGGTGAGCAGAAAAGCATCTCAGAACGCACAACACATTAAACCTTGAGGTGGATGAGCTACAACAGCAGAAGACCACATCAGGTTCCATTCCTGTCATCCAAGAACAAGAATCTGAGGCTATCATGAGCACAGACTCACAGAAACTGGACAGTTGAAGCCTGGGGGAGGGGGGTGGGAGTCCCCCCCCCCCCACCCCCCCCACCCCCCCCCCCCCCCCCC
>JANDJT010000190.1:19437752-19466845 GCA_024331685.1 Stegophilus panzeri | reverse complement strand
CCGCCCCCCTTAATTTTCAACGGTACCGTTTGTGTGAGCCTGTGCCCATAATAACATTTTTTATCCTGATTATATTAAATGTGTTTTTTTAAAGATTGTATTTGTTTGACTGATCATAGTTTATTGGATACGAGTTGCTGTGGTGAGAAACAGGATTAGCCAATTGGTTGATGTATTTTCTGTTTGAAAGCTACTAGCCAAATAGTTAGAAGCCTAAAGTAGCCTGCTGGTGTTTACTGCAAAAGAAAAGTAGATCAGGATTTATAATATAATGTGTAATTTTTTTCAGATTATTAACATGCCATTTTAATCATTTTCTGTGGAACTGTCATAAAGGTATTTTATGGTAAATATTAATATGTAAAGACTGTTTGGTGGTAGATTGTGCTTTTAAATATTAAATAACAAATTATTATTGATGTCCGACATCCACCTGATATGCATGAGCTCATCATTCTTAGCAAGTTAATGGTAGAGATGAGAAAAACAATCATGATTTTAGTTTTGTACATTTCCTCATCAAACCAAAATTAATTTCTGGTTACACCACTGCCAGCACAACACACAACATGCTTCTGAATCATTTTTAGACTTACATCAAGCACAGCACACAGGTGTTGATTTTAACTTACATTTTAGACCAAAGTCAAGCCGGCCGTGACAGAATCCAGAGTTGATGTATATACAGCAGTTTACAGTAAGTGCCCTTTGGATATTTGGATATATAAAAAGCTACCACTAGTCGGTTTTAGTTAAGCAGTGTGAGATGCGTTTGTACGCATGGTGTTTGTGTCACTACGCTACAGTTCTGCTGTGAATTCTGGATAGTGTGAGGTTGAGCAGTAGTGTAGGCCTACTGCAAGCCATTTCATATTACTTTTTCCAAGTTCACACGGGCCAAATGAAACAAGCCTGTGGGCTGGATTTGGCTTGCAGACCTTGTGTTTGACACGTGGTTTAACCGAATACGTGGTGCAATTTGTCAATATATAAATAACTGCCTACATGTAACCAACAAAGTATAGAAAGCACTACAGATTGATTACATCTTCATTAGAATTTGTTGTGCAAGCTGTTCTCGCCTGGATGCAGTTCCAGCAAGCTTTCATGTAAAATGACCCACAAACAATGTAGCTTTGGTTCATTTGCATGTACCACCATCTGCTGGCTGTAACAGGATTCTTTAGGACAAAACACTATAATGCACTGTAGTGGTATATCTGCCTTTTATTGGAAGTTATGTGTTAAACCATGTCTAAAAAGGTTTCATAACACAAAGTGGCCAAATGACTGAAAGCAAATCCACACTGCTGAGTTTTCTAAGAGCGTCACAAGTTCAGGAGTTTACCAAAAGGTATTAAAACAATGTAGAATATTAATTCATTCTCTTTAGTAACCACTTTATCTTGATCAGGTTCGTGGTGGATCTGGAGCCCATGGCTCTGGATCTATTGCAACTCAAACCTGGACAAAGTGGTTATTAAAAATGAATGAAGGAAGGAATAAATTAATGTATTTTTACCATAGAAAAATTGAATTAAAAATAATGCTTAAAATAACAATTCAGTACATCGTCAAATACACAACAGTGTGAAAACTTTTGCTAAAAACAATGTAAAAATGCCAACAGAAAATCAGTGTGGACAAATTAACATACAGATTGGCTCTTTGCAGGCAGGACTAAAACAGGAATTTCCTGCAATTCTCTACTCCACACTTGCACTCCATGCGGATGTGATTGATAGGAGTGTCTGGCATTCCTGACCGGCTGCAATTGGTGTCCATTTTGGAGCTTTCTACATCTACCTCATCAACTATAAACACAGAGGACACCATAGCAGATGAATGAATAAACCACAAACTCATTAATAATGAAGTCTTTCAAAGTATTACAAAAAGTCATAGTTGTCTAGATATGTTTGCTATGAAAAATCAAACAAATGCAGTGTTACTAAAGTGTCACATGCTTACTTCTCATTTTATAGTCGAAAGTGAGCTCTTCTCCCACTCTTATTGCTCGTCTTGCAAAGAAAGCAATCTTGGGAAACCGTTCGTCTAAGTTGTCGATGAAAACATTATACACCTGCAAGTTTGGGTCGCACTGCAAAATGGTTGAGGACATACTATGATTTTTGTAGTGTAAGTTATATGTGGGATACTGGGATATACCAGTTCAGACATAATGCTCAGTTTTTTGCCCAAAAACGAGAACACAAGAGCAACATGACAAAAGGGAAAAAGGAGTCGAATGTCAGTGACAGTGTAATGACATTACACTTTACACCTACTGCATGGAATGCCAAAGGCCAGGTCATTTAAAGTAAGAAATCTTGACCATGACTGATATAAAGTCATGATGCATTTGTTTTTTTTTTTTATATCACAGGAGATTGCCATTTACCCAAATTAGATTATCTCCATTAAATAAGATTTAACTGACTGTTAGCATTGTTATGGTCTGCTATAACATGCCAAACTGACAGCTAATCAACACATCATCGGTCACACTTACACTGTGGTTGACAAAGTGGGAAATATTTCCATAGTTAGCAGCATCCAGAGTAAAGACATCAGCCACATAATCCAGATCAAACAAGTAGGTGACACCCTGCTGATCATACATCTGTCCTCTTCTCTCAGCCTCCTCTGAGGTGATGACCTTAAAAACACATAACACACAGACAGCAATGGGAGGCAATGCAAGAATAATTCTTATAGATGTGGTTTCTGTGGATCTATATAAGAAATAAAGTAGTTATTTAAAAATAAATAAATAAATACAACCTAAAATCATTACTGACCTTTCTCACCTTGGTGGTTCAGGTCTCTTGGCATATTGTATACAATTAATCAAGGATCGATCATTTAAAAGTCAAAAACCCTGTTTCTTCCACCAAAATACATTTACCTATGCCCACTGACTGTTTTTGAGTATATAAATCATGCACATGTGAACAAGGAAAAATATTATTAACCATTAATAATTTATCATATTTCACATCCCCTCCCTCACCCCGGGAATGCGGATCCTGTAATCAAAAGTCATGGAAAAATACCTCAAACGGCATGCAATTCTAATAATGATAATAATAATAATAAATAATAATAGGTCAGGGTGATTATTCTAATTTTGCAGCATTTATACCAATCTGACGAGGAATAAATGATTTATACCAATCTTACAAGGCATTTCTTCAGAGACGGCAGAGACCTTTAAATGATCGTTATGCTTTTATTCAATTGTTCATTCTTTAGTAACCTCTTTATACTGGTCAGGGTTATGGTGAATCCCAGGAACAATGGGCATGAGGTGGAATACACCATGGATGGGACACCAGTCTATCACAGGGTCCATGCATGCAGACATTTAAAACACTCATTCACACCTAGAGGCAATTTAGTGTAGCCAATTCACTTACTGGCATGTTTTGGGGAAGTGGGAGGAAACCGGAGAACCAGGAGGAAAGCTAAGGAGAGAACAGTAACCCGAGTTCAGGAATCTGGGACCCTGAAGCTGTGAGTACAATACTACATATTTCCCCTGGCTCCCTGGTTCCACTTGTTGAATTTTATAGTATTTCAATGATAAGGGAGCTATATTTTGCCACAAGCTTACTAACACTTACTTACCAGTCCTTGTGCTTAGTTGTGGCTTTCTATGTTCTTCCTACAACTTTGACTTGTTTCTGCCAAACTGATGTACGTTTCTTTGGGCAAAAATGAGCATATGAAACTCAGAGCACTCACCTCTCCAAGGTACTCCATGACGAAAGAGTTCTTGGGAATTCTCTCGAGTGTGCGCACACCCCAGCCTCTTCCATTAACTGTTTTAAAAATGCACAAGTCGTACTGGATGCCCCTCTGCACCACTCTGTTCCTGCAGTCTATCCCACACTGGCACCGTGAGTTACACTCATAGATGGGCATACCTGGCCTGATTTTCACCTGCATGTTTTCATTATACGCTGTACAGTTATCAGATGCTCCAGGACAGCAGCCATTTACAGGCGCTTTAATACAGTCTGTGCATTCACACCCTACTGCTGCTTCATTGAACTCTATGCCTCCCGCAATCTTACAGTTGCTGATGTAGGTGAAGTCTTTGGGAGGGCTGTCCAGGTCCACGTCATTCCTGACAAAGATGCGCCCCTTGTGCTGACAGGCTCGGTTCAGCTCTTCCTCCCAGCACCGCAGCTTCATCCGCTGCTTGGCCCTCTGGTGGATGAAGGAAACTGCAGAGGCATCCAGTGAGCTTGAGTCCAGAGGCATATTAGCACGAAGCAGTGCTAAACGCATATCCTGCCGGAACTGCTGGAGGAGTCTGGGGCATTTAATATTTTTGTGCGGTTCCCATGTGTTCTCTGACTCCGAGTAACCGTTCCACTTTACCAGGAAAAACTCCTGACCCTACACAGGGACATAGTACGTATGTGATATGAAAAAGAAAATGCAATATATAAATGTATGAATCTCTATTCTAATGTTGAGACGTGCATTTAGTAATGATAAGAATAATAAGAATTGAGATGAAAACTTTACCATTACAGAGTTTTAGTGTTCGCTCACCTTAATTTTTCTATAATTACACAGATAGTCCACAACATAGTCATTGAAGTCGTCCTCAGTCACAGCCAGCTGCTTGCACACTAATTTCTGTCTCCTACAAAGAGCCTGCAGCTCATCCCATGAGTACTTGCAAGACACATTGCAGTCTTCAGAGCAGGAAGGTAAAAATGCATAAAAATACATTAGGTACTGATGCCTGTCTAATAGAAAACAGTGCTCTTTCCTCAAAAAGAAAAGGAAACTGTAGATTGGCAGTGTTTTTTTTTTTGTTTTTTTTTAACAATCCTAGTTGTCACTTTCATGACTGTTAATGTCCAGTGATACACTTCAGTTCTGTCTCATCTCTTCTTTTTTTTTTTTTTCTTTAAAGCATGCTGGTCATACAGTGCCAGTGATTTTTAAGGATGTGCTTACAGTAATGATCATAGGCTGCACCAGGGGCGTTAGCTGGATTGTTAATCATCCAGGGCTGAGCCCAGATTCTTCTCCATGCATTTTTCCCCCAGCTCAGCTAGTAGCCTAAGTTTTGTTTTATGGATGCTGAGGTAACTTAGCTGTCAATCAGTATGTTTACATGGACAACAATAATCCAATATTAACCAGATTAAGACAATACTCTGATTAAGAAACTACCATCTAAACAGCAATTTTTTATTAACTTAATCCGATTAAAGTCATACTCGAAGTAAACACAAATCGAATTAAGACATGTGGAGTATTCCTGTTTTAGTCGCATTATCGATGTGCGTTACAGACATGTACACACCTTAATCACACTATTAACGTCCTGTGGTAGTTTTCACCACATTTTGCGACAGGACACGATCACACACGGCAGTGCTCAACCATTTTACGGCAAACAAGAGAGTACAGCTGCGTCTGAAACCGCATACTTACCTACGATACAGTAGGCAAAATACATGTATTTCAGCTACTATATAGTAGGTAAGTATGCAGTTTGGGACGCAGCCCACGGCTTCAAGCAGTCGTCTATTTGCAAGTACAGCATGACAAATAACTAACTGCACTTGAAGCGTTCGTAAAAATTAAAAATACCCAAAACTGTATAAGGTACCATAACGAAGACGAACTGTATGTTGATGCGTGAAATTCTGGAAGGAACGTCGGACAGCGTGGCGTTTGGACGTAATGACGTGTGCCGTTAATTGAACTATGTTCTATAACATGTCAAACGGGAACGTGAAAAAGGAGTATTCGAAAAACAACTCATGTAAACACCTTTATCACAATATTGTCTTACTCAGAATAAAGTCAATAATTAGATTACTGCTGTCCATGTAAACGTAGTCAGTGTATGACATGATCAGGAAAAAGTGGGATTTATCATAAAACTTGCCTCAGGTGTTGTCACTGTTTGTAGAACTACCAGACCGATAAAATATAAACCTTTTCTAACTAGGCTAGTTTAGTGTCACTAGCCAAGGGGAGGTACAGCTAAACTATGGGTTTAGCTGCTACAGTACCATGCAAACTACATTATCTTTCCTCATGCTCTGCTCATATCATGTTCATGTAAACTGGAACTCATATAGACATTTACACACCTTGTTTTCCTACCCAGCATCAGAAGATGTTGCTGTTTCAGTTTCAAATCCTTTACTGGTTAAACAAAAATTAAATAAAATCGGCGTATATCCATTTCTTCCTCACACTGTGTGAGCTAGCGTTTGGCAGAATTCAGAGCTGTCAACCAATAAGACACGAGTATTTGCATGTATTTTCCTGTAAACCCTCTCTGATTGGTCTCACCTCCGTTCATATAAGATATAAGATTACAACACCACCGTCTTCTTTTACTGACGTTCAGTTAGGTAATGACAAAACGCTCCAGTTGGAGAATTATTCGGGGCTAAAGAAAAAAATATCCGAGGCTTCAGCCCCCAATGCCCAAGCCAGATTACGCCACTGGGTTGCACTACTGTTCCTTACCTTTTAAATACAGCGCCATCTCTCCTTCCACGTTTCTTCCCAAACATAGATCAAATATACCGGAAGTGAGGTGTACACATTTCGTCATTGAACGAGTTGTTGCCAAGAGAAAGCTACTCAACTTTCATTGGTCAATTCCTTTCCCTCTGACCGTGGTCAAGCTAGTTTGCGTTTAGTGATTCATGATTCATTGCGGTATAAATCCGCGGTAGTGTAGTAATGTAAACCTGTAAGTAATTCTACTACGAACACCGCACATATTGTACGTATAATGTCAAAAGCTAGCCACTCAGAAGAATAAAACGTTGTTTCAGGCTGATTTGTGAAAATTTTCAGAGTTTTGTTTTTATTTGTCACTCGTAGGCAAGCTTGCCAGGCGGGAACAGTACATATAAGCGTTTTTCTTTCATTCTTTCTTTTTTTTTCTTCCTTTTTTTCTTTTTAATTTGAGACTACAATGTCCAATGAAAATCCACTTTTTTTGGACAGAGCTCGATTTATGAAAACTCACTTATAGAGTTTAGCATATTTGATAGCTCAATACAGCTCTAGACCCATATGAGGTAACAGGGTATTTCTGCTAGGGGACCAAGCATTGAAACATTAATACACAAAACCTCAAAATATTGACCATCTACAGGTGTTAAACAGCTTCAAACCAGCCAGGCTGTTTTGTGAAATATTTCACAGTAATATATTTGTCCTTCACTCACGCATTGGTGAGCCTGTGGGTTTTTTGTTTGTTTGTTTGTTTGTTTACTTTGGTGTGCCCTTTCAAATACTAAACCTGTCTTTAACCATGCAGTTATGATTTAGGTAAAATGTTCACAAATAGAGTTTGGCATATTTGATAGATCAATACAGCTCTGCCATATGAACTAACAGGTTAAGGGAACTAGCACTGAAACATTAATGCACTCTTATCAGTTAACCTTGAGTTAGTTTTAAGTTGAGAATGTAAAGATAATGTTTTGATTGGATCTTCTGTCTATATTTCTTTTATTCATATGAAAAAAAAAAGTCATTAACCATTTTAACATTCCACAAGTTATCCATTCTTCTGGGAAGGCTTTCCACTAGATTTTGGAGCGTGGCTATGGGGATTTGTTCGTTCAGCCACAAGAGCATTAGTGAGGTTGGGCAATGATGTTGGGTAAGGAGATCTGGGGTACAGTCGGCATTCCAGTTCATCCCAAATGTGTTCAGTGGGGTTGAGGTCAGGTGTCTGTGCAGACCACTCGAGTTCTTCCTCTCCAAACTTGGCAAACCATGTCTTCATGGAGCTTGCTTGTGTACAGGGGCATTGTCATACTGGAACAGGTTTGGGCCTCTTAGTTCCAGTGAATGGAAATTGTAATGTTAGAGCATATAAAGACATCCTATACAATTTTGTGCTTCCAACTTTATGGCAACAGTTTGGGGAAGGTCCAGTTTTTCTTACTTGTGAACATGCTGTACATTTTCATATGTAATCAAACTAAAACAATCATGCCAAAAAACATTATAATTTATAATGTTTTGCATTAGAATATTTGCATTGGAAATTGCAAGAATTCCACAATCAAAACTTTGCATTCTCAACTCAAAATTAACCAAAGGTTAACCAGTAGAAATACATTAATGTTTCAGTGCTTGGTCCCCTCACTGAAATACTCTATTACCTCATATGGCAGTGGGTCTAGAGCTGTATTGAGCTGTCAAATATACCAAACTCTATTTGTGAATGTTTTAATAAAAATCACATATTGCCTAAAACATGTGAAACTGCATGGTTAAAGAAAGTTTTAGTATTTGAAAGAGGACACCAAGTTCAAAAACCACTCTTTTTTCACCTTTCATACAGTCCTCCTTGTTACTTATTTGTAAATGTGATGCACAAAAAGATGACTGTGAAATACTTCACAAAACAGATTGGTTGTCTTGTGTAGTGATTCTAGTCGAGGACTACTTCATCAGAATTCACAAATCAGGACTAATAAAATGCACAATTACTTACCGGTGTACACTACTGACACTATGGATTTATACCCGACTGATTCATGAATTGCTAACTGCAAGCTCTTTACCCGAGTCAAGCGTTGTTTTGTAACTATAATAGAAGAACCCTTTTACATCTCTTTTATGAATGTTGGACCACTTTTATGCTCTGATCACTTGTCTACATTTATGGATGCTACTGTTCTTTTGTCACCCAAGGACATGTTTCATTACATGTTTCATTACATAAAATATTGGTTGTTTTTTTTTTTTTTTTTACATTATCTATGGCAAATTCTTTATACACATGTAAACCAAGGATATTTAAAACACTTTGTTTGCAGGAGAATGGACTTTATTCTTAGTTCCACAATGGCAAATGGCAAATAATGCAAATAGTGTGCTCTTCTAGATATTACAGTGAAAACTACAATGTTAAAAAAAACCCCTCCTGTTCTTTAATTTTCTTAAATTTGGTATAATTTTTGTTTTTACATTTTTCCCACATAATGTCAGTATGTTTATTTTATATTGCTGCTTTGTATTTTATTTATTTATTTATTTATTTTTACATAGATTTTAGATATTGGAGTATTTTCCCCCCTTTCCTTTTCTTTGTAAGAATTGTTTGCATATATTCATGGCACAAAATTTTTTAAGGCACACTGTATATCTTCTAGTAATTATGGTTTGCCCATTGCATTAAGGTAGGTTATTGTTTTTGAGTCCTTTCTGATATATACGTTCTGCAATAAATTCTTTATTTGTTAGTTGTTTGTGAATTAGTGAGTGTAAGTTCTATACTGAATGGATAGACCAAAATGAGTTTACATCATTATGGGAAATGTTTATAAATACTACAAATAATTTCTGTATTATACAAAACAACTGTAATACCTCATCGAATTTGCAAGAAAAGTAGTTTAAAAATGACATACAACATATAAAATCAAGTCATATAAAACTTGCTTAAACTTAAAGCAATGGTTTACAGATTGAAGCACAGAGATCGAAAGCTATCAGGGTTCCATGCGTTTTGACATTTTGGGCCTTAACACAGCACTAACACAAGATAAGTGTAGAGAGATAACATCTTTGGTTATATCTGGCTTAATACATCTGCTGCTATACAACAGTGACATCAGTATTCACCATACAGTTGATCTCAGCACTGACAGTTATGGTTGTGGGTTCTGTGCTCCTACACTCCTCCGGTAGCTTATCGCTGTCTCTCTCTGACAAATTCAGAGGTTTGGACTGTAGGGGAAAAGGAAAGCAGTCCAGCGGAGCATGTTCGATTCTACAAAGACTGTCTTCACTATCGCTGCTGTAGCCGGGGTTAGAGCACCATGGCTCCTCTGCCTGAGAGCTGAGCTGGACTGCAAGGGGCAACTGAGCTTCTGTTTGAACTGCCTTATGACTGATGATTCTCTCCTCAAGGCCATAAGCATCCTCTGGACTGGGCTCCACTTTACGGAATATGTTGCGAGCGAAGAGGCTGATGCAGAACATTTCCACGATTACTGCATAGTGGTAGATTACTGAGACAGAGAGAGAGAGAGAATTCAAATTAAAGGTTCAAAAATTTCAGCAAATATATAATAACTCCAGGACTGATGCAAGGACTCACACTGAGAGCGAAACAGAGCAGAGAAGGGAGGTGCACAGGGCACAACTTTTAGCGCCCCCATAGTTTCCAAAATTCCATTCTGAAGTCCACACAGGACTAAGACAACAATTATGCAAACAAATTTGGCTCGAAGCCCATAGCCGTGCAGCGCTCTCCTGGTTGCCTTGTAAAACAGCAGGTAGCCGTAGTAGGACATGAAGGTGGATACACCAATGATTGCATTTACATAAATGTTAGGATCAAATGAATCAACCTGGGATAAAGAATTAAAAAAAAATGACTTAGTTAATATGTTGGATAATCATGCCATATATTGAACAGAATTACCAAAGTAGTTGGATAAACTAGTGTTTTAAATTCTAAAGCACACCAAAATAGCCAGAATTCATACATACCATTTAAAAAAGGCTTACAGAAATGTCTTATCAGGAGCAGCTATGTAATATTTACACTGCAGCTAATGGTTCATATGCTAGTTGATGCTGTCCTCTATGAAAATGCAGTTATAAGCAGATATTGTGATATTATAGAATATTTAAGAGTCCTTACAGGAAAACTCCACCCTGAAACACAATAAATATGTTTACATTGAAATATTTGTGATATGCTACAATTCTGTCTTCTCACTGTTGCTGTGAGAAGTTGGTGATTGGCAGCTGTGCTGACATCACAGGGGAACATTGCTCGTGCAGTTACAATGGTACAAAATAGGAGAAAACATAACGGATAATGGTCAGGTTTTGTTGTTAAAAAAACACACAACAAACTCACTCATGGTTTTTCAGCAACATTCAATGTCATATTAATGATGCAACCTGAGCAGCACTTCAAAAACATGCATGTCTCAGAGGAAGCACGTGATAGCCATCACCCTCCTGGGTAGCTGTCGTTTGATGGGGAGACCTCGTGAATCAATGCATGTGAATCGAAGAGGGCTTTGGCTGAATGCGCGTTGCAATGACATCACATGACGCGTAGAAAACCATCCTATTTTTCTTTAAGGATGAATAGTTGTACCATTATCACACTGTGAATTTTTCCAATAGTTCTACACCCATCAGGAGCCTAAAACCTTTTATGCTCGAGTGGTGGAGGAATTATGTTTTCAGTTTGTCCCACTGTCTGTCCAAAATTCTTGATAGTGCAATATCTCGAGTGTCTGAATGTCTGTAGAATTTATATGGCATTATAACTGTAACCAGCAGACGAAGTGATTAGCTTTTGGCATTGATCCAAACAGATTCAAGGTCATAACAATGTCAAATGTTAGGTCAAATAAATTTTTTCAATAGCTTTGTTCATGTTTGGAGTCTATTTTAGGGGTATATTCTGGCATACAAATTAGTAACAAGGAGGACTAGACTTGTTGGTGGCAGACTCACATCCCCATAGTCATACTGTTCATCTGTCCAGAGGACGAGTGTGATGAAGAACACGAGCGTTCTGACCACAGAAAGCTGGAGGACTGCAGCCATCATCCATCCTATACTTGTCCTGTAGCACAGGGATGTGATGTTACAGCAAGATGGTTTTATTAAATATTTAGATAAAGCTTTTAAAATGTAACCCAGATAGCTTAAAATCATATACTTGAATGTACTCCAAAATGAGCATGTGGATGTGTCCCCCTTTACCTGTTGATGTTGATGAGGGGCAAACAGCAGCAGCAACAGCAGGGAAAAGGATCAGGAGAAACCTGTTCCCCTGCCAGCACCTCAAACATTCGGGCCTTCCCTCCAAAGAAGTTTTCAATAAGACCCATGAACTTCAACAGAGTAATGGAGTGATATCTTTAGGACAAAATGAGTATACTTTTGAGCAATTTATGAGTATTCATTCTTTGTGAATAATCACAGAATCATGCAACAATACATTTCTGATGATTCATACATTAATACATACAAAAGTACAGTAGAATTTAAAGTCACTTACAAAGAAGCTATAAAATTGCACAACGAGGAGGATCGAGGTACATATAGTGCAATGATGGAGGTCAATCCAAAGACCTGATATGAAAGGATAGCAATAACTAAACTAATATAATCAAGCTTCCAAAGCATATCATATTACAAAACCATCTACTGACTGATGGTGACCCATCACACGTGGTTGTTTTACCGGATACATGCCCAGGATCCACAGGCTGAGGCACCTGCGTCTGGACGAAGGCACGTGGCGGAGAAAGAAGCCAACCTCCTCCAGAAAGAGAGCCAGTAGCAGTACAGCCAGTGCGGCCGGGACGAGGTACAACCACAGCTCATTTTTAATCACTTCACGCAGAGAAAACATTAGTAAGATCTACTTAAATTAGGAACAAACTTGCATTATGTAGAAAACCAATATGGCCAGAAATCACCCAGTTAATGCTATCTAAATCAATATTATTCCAAGGATTATGTTTTGGCATTTTCACTGTAAAACACAACAAAACATCTTGTAGCCATTAGGGGATACTTGAAGACATTTCTACAATACACAATATGTCATGATATATAGGTTTTCTAACAAACTGCCAGCAGAAGAGCAGTGTTGCATTTAAAATCTATGAAAAACTGAGTTTGATGTCTACAAAAATTTTATTAAAACTGAAACATGGAAACAAAGTCAGTTTTATATTATAATAAAAATAGCTACTCTTTACAACTGTGATGAGAAGAAAAGCACCTCAGAATACATCTCAAGATGGGCTACAACAGCAGAAGACCACATCAGTTTCCACTCCTGCAAGGCAAGAACAGTAATCTGAGGCTACAGTGGTCTTCTGCTGTTGTAGGCCATCTGCCTCAAGCTTTGGCATGTTGTGAATTCTGAGATACCTTTCTGCTCACCACAGTAGTAAAGAGTGTTTATTTGAGTTTCTGTAGTCTTTCTGGCAGCTCAAATCAGTCTGGCCATTATCCTCTGACCTCACTCATCCACAAGGTATTTACATCCACAAACTGTCGCTCACTGAATGTTTTTTGATTCGATTTAATTTCTAAAGACTGTCACGTTAACAAGAACCCACAGCCCTCCCCCCTAATGGAGGAAAACTTTAAGGAACAGATTTACCCCTGAATATTACAAAGTGCAGACATTGGATACTCCTTACAGAAAGCATCATGTTTTGGGTTTTTTTTGTTTTTTTTTTTTTATGTGGAGTGTGCACTGTGCAAGTTCTGATGAATGAGCTCTTACTATAGAAATGATAACGCATTAGAAAGAGCACATTAATATAAACCCATGATTTGTCTGGAAAAAAGCTCAACTGTCAGAGCCACTGTTACAGAAATCAACAGTGCTGTGGTATAAAGTTGGATAACCTTAATAAAGTGACATGGCAGCGACATATTCTTTCCATTATAACATAAATATCACATCCATCTAAAGCCTTCGTATTTGGGAACAGTGACCAAAACAGCCAAATGCACACGTAGAAAACGTCTTTTAGAAATATGTTGTTTATATCATTTTAGCTATATTAATGGATGCTTGAAAACAATCCTTTTCTTAAACACAATCTCAGCCATACATAATTCAGATGCTCCATCATACATTTACAGATTGGTAAAGAATTATATTGCAGATAAAACAAGGTTGAAGTGCTGAGCAGGAGCTTTAAGTTGTGTTTCCTACCTTTAAAAAACTCTGAGGAAAGTGGGATCTCAGCACCCATCACGCTGCAGTTGTCTATTCTCCTGGTCATTGCTCTGATCTCAGGAAATGAGCAGCTCTATAACAGGGTTTGGGCAGAAAAACAGCAGCAAAAGATGGTCAGTGAGTTGGATCTGCTCTGTGCTAAGGAAGTTCCAGATTGTCTTCCTGATCTCAGAAATTAATGATTGACAAATACAGGTAGAGTTACAGGTAAGGGGCCAAGTCCATCCACTCGCATGAACTGAAAGGGATTAGCAAATAATGACACTAAAATAAAAATTTTTTTTAAAAATTTGCATTGATCTCTAATATGGATTTATAACATATGGAAGATGACATTCTTAGATTATACATCTCTCTCTCTCTCTCTCTCTCTCTCTCTCTTTATCTATCTATCTCTCAAAGGAACAACTTTAGATAAATCATCATCTACACTACAGAATATGAAGCTGTGATTATTTACTAATTATTAAATAAATTGAAATGGGTCATGTAACAACATAATATTTCATACGTTTAAAATTCATCTTTATGTACAATGATTCTCACAACAACAACTTGAAGTATTTCATACAAACCAAAATATAAAATTAAGAACAATTATTAAATATTGAATTATAGAGATGCAAGTGACTGTGCAAATTTATCAAATAAAACATCACAAATAAAACACATAGTTACAACTTTATACATAATACTTTATATATATTTTATATATTTATAGTATTATATATACATATATACTTTATACATAGTGTTATGCATAAAAATAACTTTGTCATATTTAGCATTCAGGCCAATGGATGTAGATGAGGAATTTGCCATTCTGTAATGACGAGACTTTTATTTTGAAATTTAGCAAGTAAGGGAGCTCAAATTCACTAAAAGTGCAATAAGAGTCATTTGAGATTTAGCTAGTAGGCGGAAATAAACATGTGGGCAATAAACTTGGTGGGCTAAAGTAAATAACGAGCGTTGTGTTTGGTTATGATACGATATTAGAACATTTATTTCCGCGAATATCGTGTTTGTCCTCAGCTGATCCATGTTACACTGCCTCTTCCCTGCTTCAGAGTAATGGAGTCTCTGTACAGGAGGTTTGACTCGTATGACTTTAACAGCGATTCTCGATTTCGAGATGGTCTGAAGAAAGTAAACACACCAGCATCTAAAGAAGATTTGCTGAAACTAAAGATCTTCTTTTATAACAGGTAAACGTGCTGAAGCATCCGGGTTTTTTTTGTTTGTTTGTTTGTTTGTTTGTTTACTTTGTTTTATTTTGGTTCACCAATAGTAACAACAGCTACAAAATATCATGTAAATCAGATATTAACACAAGAGGGAGATAGACAATGAGCAAAAAAATTATTTGTCCAAAATTAGTGGAGCATTTTAAGGTTTCTGATGGAGTTCAATACAAAATAATGTGTGGTTAAATTTCAAGTCGAATATATTCAGATGAGAAGTTAATAACTTGCAAGTTCAGTGTGTGATTTACTGACCTGTTATCAATGTTGTCAAAACAATCAGAAAAAAAAATAATAGAAAGGGGAAAAAATTACTGAACAGGACAGCGAAGAAGAAAAAGGGTTATTCACAATAACAAAGAGCTAGTTATTTATTTTTTAATACAACTTCTTAAATACAACATTTGTGTATTATTGAGTGTGTATTGCTTACTGCAGATTTGTACCTGTTTGGGTTTTTATCTATTTCAGTATGAGCAAGTTTTGCATTTCTAAACAGTGATCAGAGATTTTTGCTGTATTTTGTGAGTTTGTGTATTTCTTTTTAACTTCCTTTTGTGTCTAATTGAATGTGTTTGATGTTTGGTATGTGTGAGTTATTTTTTCTACTGCTCTGAGTATACATTTTGAACCTGATTCGGTTTAGTTTGTATGTAAAGGGGTGTTTGTGTTTATTAGGGCAGAGCCATCGGCCAGATTTTTGCATACTTCTGGTCACAATAATTTGGTAGCTAAATTGCTGCTTCATTGGGTATAGAATGCCCTACATGCGGTATTGTTGTTGTTGTTGTTGTTATTGTTGTTGTTGTTGTTAAGGATGTTTTTCACAGACTACTGTTCTCAGGATTATGTGGTAGCTTTCAGCTAGATTTGAATGGGAACGGATTTGCCTCATTTTGACTTGCAGTTGCATAGAGGGCTCTGGGTGATTTTACTATTGCATTTTCAGTCAGGTGGAAATTACTTTTTTTTTCTTGATTTCCAAAAATATAAAACAAGTTTTGTTGTAAAAGCAAATGCTCATGTTTGGCAGTGTTACTGCAGGGTATTAAAGCTGTAATCATTTTGCTGTGAAGGACGGCAGCACTAATTCATCCACAGAAAGCTAGACTTGAAAGGTAATATCATAAAGACTATTTCAACATTACTTGCTCAACAAACAAATTCTGTTCTTTTCTCTGCACATCGATGTTTAAGCTACAGGGATTTAATGACATCACAGACATTCAGTACGTTTACATGGACAACAATAATCCGATATTAACCTGATTAAGACAAAACTCTGATAAATTGAGTTAAGACGTGGTGTATTCCTATTTTAGTCGCATTATCTGAGTTTGTTATAGACATGTACACACCTTAATCACACTATTAACGTCGTGTGGGAGTTTTCAACACATGGCAGTGCTCAACCGTTTGACGGTAAACAAGAGAGAACGGCTGCATCCGAAACAGCATACTTACCTACTATATAGTAGGCTAATTACACGTATTACGGCTACTATATAGTAGGTAAATACACGGTTTCCAACGCAACCCATGGCTTCAAGCAGTCGTCTATTTGCACATATAGGATGACAAATAATTAACTGCACTAAGCTTTCATAAAATTAAAAATGAAACACCCAAAACTGTATACGGTACCATAACAAAGATGATGGTAATGACGTGTGCCGTTCTAATCAATCTATGTCTTATAACATGTAAAATGTGAACATGAAAGGAATATTCTAAAAGAAACTCATGTAAACACCTTAATCACGATATTGTCTTACTCAGAATAAGGTCAATAATTAGATTATTGCTGTCCATGTAAACGTAGTCACTCAGTACGTTTACATGGATAAAAATAATCCGATATTAACCCGATTAAGACGATACTCTGATTAAGAAACTAGCATGTAAACAGCAATTTTTTATTACCTTAATCCGATTAAAGTCATACTCGAAGTAAACACAAATCGAATTAAGACACGTGGAGTATTCCTGTTTTAGTCGCATTATTGACGTGTATTACAGACATGTAAACACCTTAATCACACTATTAACGTCATGTGGGAGTTTTCACCGCATTTTGTGACAGGATATACACACACGGCAGTGCTCAACCGTTTTACGGCAAACAAGAGAGCATGGCTGCATCCGAAACCACTTACTTACCTACTATATAGTAGGTGAAATACATATATATATCGTAGGCGAAATACATATATCTCAGCTAATATATAGTAGGTAAGTACACGATTTGGGACGCAGCCCATGGCTTCAAGCAGTCGTCTATTAGTACAGCATGACAAATAATTAACTGCACTTGAAGCTTTCGTAAAATTTTTAAATAAAAACACCCCAAACTGTATACGGTACCATAACGAAGACGAACTGTATGTTGATACGTGAAATTCTGGAGGGAACGTCGGACAGCGTGTCGCGGTGACGTAATGACGTGTGCTGTTAATCGATCTATGTTTTATAACATGTAAAACAGGAACATGAAAGGAATATTCTAAAAGTGACTTATGGAAACACCTTAATCGTCTCTGATACCAGACTGGAAATGTTTGAACACGAGTACATCATGCCGGGCTAAGTTAAAAGTTATAAAGCAAAGCAAAAAAGTTGTTTATTACACTGCAGAAAATCTTTGTAATTTGGGGCTTCAATCTGTCACTACGTCCAGATGTTAAGGAAATAAAAAGCAAAATGTAAAAAGATAATGTGAAGAGAAAAGCCTCCTGCATGTTTCCAACCAAATGATTACTTTTTTCATTTCAGGTTTGTTGAACCAATTCACCTGAGTGGTTATAAGGAGTGGTGTGCTCTGCCTGATAGATCACACCAGGTTCCCGAGGAGATCAGTTGTGATGATTTTGGCACAAGTGATTCAGAGAAAATGATCCTTCCCCAGACAGACGTCGAGGCTGAGTCAGCACAAAATGTCCAACTGTCTTTTGCAGAAGTATTTCGAATGATTCAAGCAGGAGAAGAGATTCCTGGACTCCAAAAACTGGACATCAAACCTTGTAACCAACTTCCCACATCATCGCAAATGACAAGGAAGTTAAAACCTTGGGAGAAGTAACTAAAAGCGGAATCACGGAATAATGAACCAGGTGGTAAAATGTTGGTAATGAAAAATGATGTTTGCCTTTCCTAGCCGTGTGTTCTTTGTGTTAATTTAATGTGAATATTAAGTAATAAAGGTTTAATTGTAAAACTTGTCTTTAGCGATTAACAAGACATGTCATGACATTATTCTACAGGGTGTCCCAAAAGTCTCCATACATAGGAGAAATTAACACTTTTTAGCAAAATGTAACTTTTTATTTACAAAACATCCTCTACATGATTGCCATTTCTATTTTAACACACACGGAGTCGTCTCTCTCTCACACTCATGATGAACTTGTGTGAACACATATGTTTCATGATCCAGCCATAAGATTTTATTTTTATATATATATATATATATATATTATATATAAGTTCAGTATGAAAAATTTTGGAAGACATTTTGCTAAAAAAGTGTTAATTTTCCCTGTGTGTGGAGACTTTTGGGACACCCTGTATAATTCTATATATCTATATTGTATTACTGTTCATTGACCCAAATCTTTTTTTTTTTTAGGATCAATGTAACTTCTACGTTTGTCTGAATTTTATTGTTCTTTACTTAACAAATGCATTCTAAGCTCCCTTCCACAAGCTTTCTTCTGGATTTCAGAGCTTTATATTATAAAGGATAAAAACAAGCTTTTGATGTATCATGCATTGGAATTATGCTTGTAGGTTGTAGTTTTTCCATGTTTGGCTTCTCCCTTTGTTGTTGGTACATAGAAATGAGGACCATACCTTTTGTCATATGTGTCATCCTTGCTTCAAATTTGATAATCGGTGTCAGTATTAGTAGACAAGGTTAATAGTACTCTATGTCCAATCAATATCTGCACACTCCCTTACACCAATCTAAAAGCTTTTTATGCCATATAAAGTAGGGTGGAATCAACGCTGACCAATAATCCATTGTTGTTCATTGTTCTAAGCAGTTTTGTCAACAGTAGCTACCATGATACATCTCGGACTATTGTATCATTAGAGTTTTACTGCCTGTATGTGAAAGTGTGGTATACACAGTATATGTAAGAGGCTGTTGTGTGACTTGCCTGTCCTCTGCTACCAAAGGTTTTCAGTAGATCAGGCGCACAGAATGGCTGGTGATGTTTCAGTTTATGTTCCTGGTCTTAAATACTGCTGGTCTGCAAAGAGCAAATCCAAATTAGGAGGTGAAGTAAATAGAGTAGTTAATACATATGCTCAAAGAAAATCTTGCACTTAATGTAAACACATTATCATCAGCACACTAACAAATTTATTTTGCCATCAGCAAAGATTTAGGATACAAATGGTGCACATGATGTGTTCACTGGCTTGCCCTTCTTCTGCCTGAGTTCCCAGGTGTGTTCAATCTGCTCAGCACTGAAGGTGGTGATGCTTCGTTCTGCAGCTACTAGTTTTCCTGCTGACTAACTGATTCTCTGAAGGAAGCCATGGAATGATGGTGCCATCTCTGAGAATCCAGTTTTGCCAAGATTTTCTTGGCACGGCTTTACAATTGAGAGAAATGCGGCAATTAAAGACAAACTAATAGCCAGTATAGATACATACTTATTTAGAGAATAACCAGACAGGCTTCAAACATTCATTAGTGTTTCTTTAGACCAAGACAACTATAGTTGTTATAGTATAGTATACTAAATAAGATTACCAGACAACCATAATCCTGAATTCATAATGCTTCAGTGAAAAAAAATACAAAAACCATGTATGTATACTTTGGTGTTACCCAAAACATCTTTTAAATACCAAAATTATTTTCATAAATAAAAAGAACAAGAAACAAGAAGTCCAGATTTTATAAATACACAATTCGGACTTGACTCCAGCTGTCTTGACCTGACAAAACCTTAAATATTAAAAAAGTTAAGATAGACACCATTCCATCTTGGGAGAGTCAGCATTTGAAGTTTTCCACATTAAATTAAGTTTAGAACATTGACTTAGCTTTTCTACAAAAACTTCACTTACTGAAGACAAAACTGAAGGCAGAAAGACCCACAAGCAAGCAGCAACTGAAAGGAGCTGCAATATAAGCTTGGCAAAGCATCTCAAGGGAGGAAACAAGTATTAAATATAATCTTAATATTTATGATTGTTAGTTTGTCCAATAACTTTTGAGCCTGTGAAAATGGAGGGACTCCATTTTACAGCCAGAAAATGGCTGTAATTCCTAAACGGGTAATGCAATATTTTATGAGATATACAGTCCCCTCTAAAGGTACTGGAACAGCAAGGCCAATTCTATTATTTTCCTTATACATCAAAGACATTTGGGTTTGAGCGCAAAAGATGAATATGAGATGATAGATCATAATTTCAGCTTTCATTTCCTCATATTTACTGATAGGTGTTTCTTGCTGCCCAGATGTGCTCTGTTAAATTGATGGCTTAAATAATTAATAGCTCTTAATGTCTACTCTTGGTTTGAGCTCTAGGTTTAATTTGTGAAGACTGCATTTGTTGTTAAAAAAGATAAACCTACATGAAGACCAGAGACCTGTCTATGGGAGAAAAGCAAGCCATTCTGAAGTTGAGAAAAGTGTAATGGATCAGAGACTCTCCAACAATATCACAAAGTGATGTATGATGCAGTATTTTCAAAGAATACTGCTGCTATAAAGCCATATTTCCCATTCTTCTTTTCACCTTGTACGCTTGTCAGATGTGATGGTGGCTCAAATTGGACTGGATAGTGCTATACAACCCACAACACCGAAGTGTGCTCTTTCTCACAGTGCTCGATGAAGTACTACATATGTGTGAATGTAAATGTACTGGTGACATTCTAGGACTTACAATATCACTAGCAAGAATGTGGCATGCACTAGGAAAATCCATTTTCCTGTTAGCATTGGAACAATCAAACTAACGTAGATCCCTCTGTGAGTGAGGGAGCTGATCAACACCTTTGCTCCTAGCTGTGGTGCACCAAGGCCAGGATATGGGGTGACTCCCTGCCAACCTGGTTTACACATGGTGCCAAGTGTGAATAGCACAATCCACTCTGCCACACATGTGCAAATCAACCCTGTGAAATCTGTCATTTAGGCCTCCTCCCCAAGAAGCCATGGATAGGAAAGTGCAGGTTTCAGAATCACAAAACCAGCATGGCCAAACAGAGAATCTATGCAATACTTCTTGGTCATAGCTTCTGTGTTCCAATGCCCACAAAGGTTCAACCTGTCTTCCACAGGCCTTAGGTTAATTGGCCTCATCTGTCTCATGGTGTAGGCCCTAAACAGCACCCTGCCCACCACTACAGTGCACCGAGGAGCACAGCCATGAAGGGTAGGGGCTAGCAATGGAACAGGCAAAAAGAACGACCATTGTCCAGTGACTTGTTCCCAAAGACCCTCTCTTTCTATATGCTAAGGTTGTTAGATCCATACCAGTAATCCATAATATGCAACCACAAGACTGGACCATCCTTCCAAAGACAACCATTCAGATTCAAAATTCTAACCTTTGGCCTTTCATTAATGCCACAGGTGTTTTCAAGATGTGTGCAAGCTGCTTTATCTCCCATAATAGCCAGAGGCATCAGGATACCTGGGTACTTGGAGAACTGACGCCTATACACACCCACCCAAAAACAGGCCATTCAGGGTGCTCCAGACCTTCTTGTACACATTGTGGTGCTCACAGTGAACTCAGAAAGAGGGGTACCGGTTCTAGCTTGATATCGCTTTTCTAACAAAATAGTTTCTAACAAAGTCATTAAAAATATTTAATCCTTTCATATTTCCATATGTTGTGTTGAAATTTGTGTGATCATGTGCAATATCCCCCACTGTGTCACTTTTTGACTGCATACAATGTCTATAATGGTTATTGTTTACTATTAATTTAACTTATTTTTATCTTTATGCACATGACAATAGGCAGTGGTAGCTCAGTGGTTAAGATGTTGGACTACTGATCAGAAGGTCATAAGTTCAAATCCCAGCACTACCAAGCTTCCACTGCTGGGCCCTTGAGCAAGGCCCTTAACCATCAACTGCTCAGTTGTATAAATGAGATAAATGTAAGTTGCTCTGTATAAGGGTGTCTGCCAAAATGTTGTAAATGACAATAAAACTTGAAACTAGACATAGGGTCTGCTTGGGAGTCACCCTGGACAATTTTTTGGACGGGTGCCCATTTTTTCAAGGTTCCCAAGGTCTCCTAAACCATCCCCTTTGCCGTTTCATTACACTGGTTTCCTGTAGCTGCCCACATCAGATTTAAAACAAAGGCTTTGCCTACAAAGCAAAAAATTCTGAACCATGCTCCCTTTGGGCTTCTAGCAGGGACCTACCATCTCTCATGGCACAATGAAGACATGCATCTAGACTGCTCTCTGTCCTGGTACATAGGAGGTGGAATGGCATTCTCTTGGCTGGCCAAATAGCTGGCTATCTTCAAACAAAGACTAAAGACCTAACTCTTCTCTAAGCACTTGAATTAGCACTTTGTTGATCTATTTTTAAAAACCTTGTGTCTTGTGTTTTATTTTCATACTTTTTTAGCCTGATTGCACTTAGTCCCTTACTTAGTGAACTAGCATGAGGATGGGTTTTTGATTGAGACAACAAAGCACACTTGTAAGTCGCTCTGGATTTGTGCATCTTCTCAAATGCCTTTTTGATAGCACTCACTTCAGAAAGAGAGGGAGAACCACATGCTCTGTCAATTAACTCACCTTGAATGGATTGGAGGGCAGATGAATCTAGACATTCTTATCACCCCACCATTTGGGCACACCTGTAACGACATCAATAATGTGAGAATGGAAAGTGATCACTTCAATTGTTATCTTTAATTTACATTTAGAGCGAGACCTCATTGACATTACGGGTGGGAAACTGGTTTGAAAAACAGTATCAAATGTCTGAGCTGATATTGTTTGAGGTTCACTTTGACTCTGATAAACTCAAAGTGCTTCATTTACTTTGTCATTGCTACATTGTGATCTTCAACTTCCTCAGCATTTTGTTTTTCTTACATTGGCAAGCAACCCAGTGAGGGATTCCTGAAAAAAAGCAGTTTTTGCACATTGAAAGCCTGATTGTGGCCGTGTTGATACTAGTGTGATGGAAGTGAAAGTTCAGGGATGTGATCCACCCTCCCTCAGACAGTATAATTATCCAGATGAGGCAAATCCCTACATACAGCATTCTGTGGATTCTCTGTTAGAACAGGGTGTTATTAGGCCTTGCCCTTCTCCATTATTATCCCCAATTTGGCCTGTTCACAAACCAGACAATTCTTGGAGATTGTGTATAGACTACAGGGAGCTTAACAAATGCACACCCACTTGTGCACTTGTAGTGGCCTCTACCCCTGAGGTATTGACATCTCTCTTGCAAAAGGCTAACTATTATTCGGTTCTTGATGTGTCCAATGGTTTCTGGTCAATTCTATTACACTCAGGGTGCCAATATAAGTTTGCTTTTAAGTTCAAAAACACAGAACACTTGGAATGTCCTCTCACAAGATTTTGTGAATTCACTCACTCTTCACCAGTGTTTAGCAAAAAATACTGGAACTGTTTTCTAAGCCTGAATGTTTTATTCAGTATATGGATGATTTGTTGTTACAGACCACTACCAGGGAAGAACATCTCATTTTGCTGGCAGAATTACTTCATTTATTGGAAGGGGCAGGACTCAAATTGAATCCAAAGAAAGCCCAGCTGCTTAAGTCAGAGGTCACTTATCTAGGCATCAAGATAAATGAAGGGAGGCGCACACCTGATCCGCACAAGGTGGAATTTATACTTCCACTAGAGACTTCCAGCTCCTGTATCAGTGACAGCTCTGAGGTCATTTTAGGAATAGTTGGATTCTGTACAGAATTAATTAAAGGCTTTGCAAATATTGCAAAGCCTCTGAACTCTCACCTTTCAGGAAAAAAGAAAAATAATGATTCTTTAGATTGGGGCCCAGACAGAATTTTTTCTGTCATCATTTTTTTTCTTGGCCCAAGGTCATATCACTTTGTAAAACAATCGAATGACCTTGCAGAGGAGCCTGCAGACTATTCCTTGTGGTGCCCTTCAGTGTTACACACATTTTAGTGCTATTTAGACCAGAAAGTGGCCATCTAATGCTCGGCAGGAAAGTTTTTATGGTTGTCATCAGATCAGGGATATCAACCTCATAACAGACTTACAGTAATTAACCAATCAGTCTTTTCACAAGCTATAAAGAAATTACAGAAAATACACCAAGAAATATTTTCAGTCATACTCTAACATGCCAGACAACCTGGGTTCTCTTTAACATTTACATGGCCGAAGGGTCAGCCAGAGTCAACCAGAATCTTGGAGCCATGAGGTGTAGATATGATCCACGGGGAATAAGGGAAGGAGAAAAAAGAGATTATGAGAGTACGGAAGAGGACAAGGAAAACAGACATAATTCCTTTGAAACTGTAAGGTTGAAATATAGTAAATTGCAATTCAGAATACTTAATACATAATACTTTAACTCTCAAGATACATCAAACATCAAAGTTCTGACTTCATCACTGTTCTGATTTCAATGAAATAATCACAAATAGGACATAATACATTTGCTCTAGCCTGACACATATAGTGCTCTCCACTAATATTGGCACTCTTGGTAAATATGCACAAAGAAGGCTGTGAAAATTGTCTTTATTGTTTAGCATTTTGATCTTTTGTTCAAAAAAATCATTTGTTCATTTGTAAGTCACTTTGGATAAAAGCATCTGCTAAATGAATACATGTAAATGTAAATAAATGTAAAAAAAAAAAATAATAAAGTAAAATAAAATTACAAAATACTCTGCTCTCATGGATATCAAACAATTGCAAACACCACACAGGTTTATCCAAAAAAATATCTTTGTTAAATATGTGTGCCACAATTATTGGCACCTCTATGAATTCATATCAGAAAATTATATTTGAAGTATATTCCCATTGATATTAGACATTTTTTTTAGTACGCCTGGGTGACTAGGAACAAGAAATTGTTCAACCCTGACTTCCTGTTTCACAGGGGAATAAATATGAGATAACACATAGGGCAAATTCCCTTAGTTATTCATAACAATGGGTAAAACCGAGGAATATAGCTGTGATGTGCGGCAAAAGGTTTTTGAGCTTCACAAAATGGGAAGTGGCTATAAGAAAATAGCACAAGCATTGAAAATGCCCATATCCATCATCAGGGCAATAATTAAGAAGTTGGAAATGTTGTGAATCAACCTAGAAGAGGACGTAATATTTAGCAAACTGCAGACAGGCAGCAATGTTCTTTTTGGAGAGCAGTGGCTTTCTCCTTGCAACCCTGTGTCATGATCATGCCAGAAGCCTGGCTAAAGTATTCTCCTCCCAAAGCACCGCCCTGGTTTTGGGTCACTCCTGGTTAACAAAGCACAACCTCCAAATAGACTGGTTCGCCGGACGGGTCGTCAAATAGAGTCCCTTCTGCCACTCTGCCTGCCTGATATCCGCCCTTCCACTCATTGAGGTAACTAAGGCACCCCCTACCCTAAGCCCTCAAGACCTCTCAACCATGACCCCCGAGTATCATGACCTACGTGAGGCCTTTAGCAAGGATTTTCCTGGGTGCTGGCTTCTTTGTGGCCAAGAAGGACAAGACCCTCCATCCTTGTATTGACTATCGGGCCCTCAACAACATCAGTCAAGAACAAGTACCCCATGCCGCTCCTCAACTCCGCCTTCAAACCGCATAGTGCCACCATTTTCACAAAGTTGGACCTGCGGAACGCATACCATCTTGTCCGGATCAGAGAGGGGGACGAGTGGAAGACAGCGCTCAATACCCCCCTGGGCCACTTTGAACACCTGGTTATGCCATTCGGCCTCACCAATGCCCCGGCAGTGTTCCAAGCCCTTTTCAATAATGTTCTCTGGGATTTCCTGAACCGGTTTGTCTTTGTCTACCTGGATGACATACTGATTTTCTCCCGCACCTCTGCTGAGCATACCCTTTATGTCCATCAGGTCCTTCAGAGACTACTCGAGAACCGTTTGTTTGCCAAAGCTGAGATGTGCGAGTTCCATGTCAACTCCGTCAGGTGAGGGCTGACCCCGAGAAGATCCGGGCTATTATCAAGTGGCAGCAGACCTACCACCGTTTGTCTCCAACGTTTCCTGAGGCTTGCTAATTGCTACCACCAGTTCATTAGGGACTACAGCCAAGTGGCAGCACAACTCACTAGGCTCACCTCCACCTCGACCCTCTTTGTGTTGACCCCTGAGGCCGAGTCCACCAAGCTTAAAGAGCTGTTTACCTCAGCTCCTGTGCTGATCCAGCCCGACCCCTTACAATAGTTCATTGTAGAGGTGGATGCCTCTGACTCTGGAGTGGGTCTGGTGCTCTTCCAGCAAACTGGACCAGAAAATGCATCCCTGGGTTCTTTTTCTCACCACCTCTAACCAGCCGAATGCAACTACGATGTGGGGAATCGGGAGTTGTTAGCCATTAAGTTAGCCCTGGAGGAGTGGAAGCACTGGCTTGAGGGGGATGAGCAACCCTTTATTGTCTGGACTGATGATAAGAACTTGGCCTACATCCAGACTGCCAAGCGCCTCAACTCCCGTCAGGCACGCTGAGCCCTGTTCTTCAGGCGATTCAACTTCATGATCACCTACCACCCTGGCTCCAAGAATGCTTAGCCCTCTCTTGTCAGTTCTCCTTGGAAGAAGAGGACACCTCTGATCCCGACCCCATTATCCCTCCGGCCTGCACGGCAGGGGCAGTCACATGGAAGGTTGAGTCCATAGTTCGGAAAGCACAACGCACCCAACCGGACCCATGTCAAGGGCTTCCAGGTCGCTTATTTGTCCCTGACGCCACACATTCCCAGGTCCTCCAGTGGATCCACTGTTCCTGGTTCACCTGTCATCCTGGCTCCAACCGCACCCTAGGCTCATTGAAATGACACTTCTGGTGGCCTACAATGGACACCAACACCCGAGCATTTGTCACTGTCTGCTCTGTGTGCATTTGTAATAAGACCCTACACCACCAGCCTTCTGGTCTACTACAACCCCTGCCTATCCCCAGTCGCCCCTGGTCACATATTGCCTTGGACTTCGTCACCAGTCTACCCCCTCCCCAAGGCAACATCATCATCCTTAACATAATAGACTGGTTCTTGAAGGCTGTATTTCGTGGCCCTTCCCAAGCTCCCTACTGCCTGAGAAACTGCAGACCTCCTTGTCAGCCATGTCTTCCACCTGCACGGCATTCCACAGGATATTGTCTCTGACCGTGGGCCACAATTCGTTTGTGTCTGGAGTCTGTAATGCTCTTGGGGCCACAGTCAGTTTGTCCTCTGGATTCCACCCCCTGACCAATGGCCAGGCAGAGCAGGCCAACCAGGAGTTGGAAGCTGCGCTGTGGTATATCACGGCAGGTAACCCCTCTACCAGGAGCTCCCAGCTACCCTGGGTGCAGTATGCCCACAACTCCTTGACCAGTACCGCCACTGACAAATCCCCCTTTGAGTGTTCCCTGGGTTACCAGCCTCCCTTATTCCCCACCCAGGAGAACGACATTGCGGTTCCCTCCATGCAAGCCACCTCTGCCATTGCCCCAAGATGTGGCGAGAGACCCGTTCCGCCCTGCTCTGCTCCACCAAGCACAATCGATGCCTGGCTGACCACCGTCGGGTTCTCACACCCAACTATTAACCAGGTCAGAAGGTATGGCTTTCTGTTAAAGACATCCCAGTGAAGGCAGAAGTCAGAAAACTCTCACCCTGGTACTTAGGCCCTTTCACCATTGACAGCATTATTAATCTTTCTGCAGTTAAGCTCAAGTGCCCCAAGTCCCTGTGCATCTACCACACCTTTCATGTCTCTCAGCTCAAGCTGGTTCACATCAGCCACCTCCACCTCTCAGGCTGTCTGATTGAATCAATGACTCACCTGCTTCCCATCAGCTCATCAATCAGCAGTTCATATAATCCCTAGTTTTTCAGCCACTCATCACCAGATCATTCTGGCTTTAGTGCGGTACACTTCCGGTCTCCCTCGCATTTGTGTTCTGGTTATGTCTAGTGTTTTCACTATTGAATTTCCCCATGCTTACCCTGTCTGTTTCTCCTCATGTTCTAGGTACACCACTCACGCCATTGCCTGCTCTCCCGTGGCTCACTTCCTAGTACGCCCAGCACCTCCTGCTCACCAGCACCGCATTCAGCTTACGCGGCGGACCCGAGTTCAAATCTTGACCCCAACTACAAATTATCACACTCATTTACCACACACTCAAGCCCCCTCTTCAAGTCAAAAATCCTGTTAACCTTCAGTCACTGTGTCTGTGTTCTGCACTTGGGTCCCCCAGTCTCTGTGTCCTTAACACCGTGCCATGCACACCATTGTTGTTCAATGTTCTCCTGATGGTCGACTCATGAACATTAACATTAGCCAATGTGAGAGAGACCTTTAATTGCTTAGAAGTTACCCTGGGTTTCTTTGTGATCTCGTGGACCATTATACATCTTGCTCTTAGAGTGTTGTTGGTCAACACTCCTGGGGAGGGCAACAATGCTCTTGAAATTCCTCCATTTGAACACAATCTGTCTGACTGTGGATTGATGAAATCCAAACTTTTTAGAGATGGCTTTGTAACCTTTTCCAGTCTGATGAGCATCAAGAACTCTTTTTCTGAGATGCTCAGAAATCTCATTTGTTCATGCCATGATACATTTCCACAAACATGTGTTGTGAAGATCAGACTGTGATAGATCCCTGTTCTTTAAATAAAACATCATCCCATTGATTGAAATCACCTGACTCTAATTTCACCTTCAGATTAACTGCTAATCCCAGAAGTTCACATACTTTTGCCACTCACTGATATGTAATATTGGATCATTTTCGTCAATAAATAAATGACCAAGTATAATATTTTTGTCTCATTTGTTTATTTGGGTTATCTTCGTCTACTTTTAGGACTTGTGTGAAAATCTGATGATGTTTTAGATCA
>JANDJT010000190.1:19412016-19435915 GCA_024331685.1 Stegophilus panzeri | reverse complement strand
GAACCAGACTCAGAAGGGAACCCATCCTCATCTGGGTAACAATGGATAGTGTAAAAGTAAAGGAAAGTTCATTATGGATTAACATGAAGTCTGTTTGGCCTTAGAAGCAGCCGTAGTCCCAGCAATCTGGAATTGGAGTAGATGAGAGCTCCATCCAGTGGTAGGGCATCCGAACGAATCAGGGAATTGGCGCATGCTGATGTTCCTGAGTGAATGTTTTGCAAGCAGATGCAGTCATGCAAATCTCACAAGGACACGTTCTACTTGCACACATAAAAATTAGTGAGCATCACAAAACAGAACATTAATATAAAATCTTAGAAAGAAGAATGAAAACGAGCAGGAAAAAACAGTTAAGTTATAAGTGTGGTATATACACATTGAAATTATAAGCAGTAAAAATAAAATAAAAAACCTTGTCTTTGGAGAAGCTGATCACTTTGCTATGTTTGTCGTTCACCATTTGCTAAGTAATGGGAGATGAGCAGCCTCTCAAGTGAGTTGTCTGAGCTCAATGCATTTAGTTCAAATTTTGTGCAGGTGGCAGTATAGGGCTGTAAACTTACAAAGAAAATCATTGCGTAGGTATGCATTTACCTGATTAAACAAAACCCACAAGGCTTTGGTTTACCAAGATCCAAAATAATTTAATAATTTGCATGTGCAATGGTATAAACTGCAAACACAAATAGTGGGCATGTTGCAGTTGATATAAAGAATAATAATGTGAATTGTGTCACAAAGAGGGTCAAGGGAGGAAACTGTATGAAAATGATACTTTTGCATGTTCTAAATGTTTCTGGTAGTCACTGCGAATTTGGATATCAAAGATAATCCCAGAAGAGAGATTAAACCTCCAGTAGTATAACACCAACTAAAAGCAGTGAGATGTGCTGAAAAACTGTGTTGAAAATATGATAATAAATGAATAAAAGAGTCTAGACATGAGGATGCATTATGGCAATGTGATAAATGTTAATGAAAACATTTTCAAAAGCTGTGAACATGAGGTGAATATTAAAACTTATATGAATATAATGTTATCATTTTGAGGAAAAATTGCTAAATTTGACAAAGGCTTAATTTAATTTACTTTTCTTTCTTATTATGAAGACTTATTAAATATTAGAATTTTGTGTTCCACTGGAAGAAATGGGCTTCCACAAATTTAATACATGCTCACTGGTCATACTATTTTGTGCAATTGCTGTTCTGGTAGTGATTTTCAGGCTTGTAAAATCACATTAAATGGATTGTGCAAAAACGTAAAAAGAAAAGAAAATGGAGTATGAGGTGCTGTCATAAACATTACTGAATTGATATTCATGATTATCAACTATGTGAAGTTTGCATGTCATACTTGAGTATGCATTTTCTTAAGCATGGTGCTGAAGTCTAAGCCAGTGGTTCTCAAACTGGGAGCCGCGATGGTACCGGGGGGCAACACAGAAATTCTATAACATTATTTTTTTTTAAACTTTTTTTTTTTTTTTTTAACCTGTATGTAAAGTCAGGATTGTGAACCTTTGAACTATGATGTACATAAAAATTTGAAATATTAATACATGAAATCAATTATACACAGCACACTAAGACACACACCAAACAGCCAATAATATACTAGTGTACAGTACTGTACAGCCACACGCTGACAAAATCTAAACTATTTAAAATGGATAAGTTTTTAGATAGAGGATGCAGTCTCTTAGCTGAGAACGTTAATACAGAAGAGCCTAGCGTGAAGGAAAAAAAAAAACGAAATTGCGAAAATTTGACAACTCAAGTCGACCACAAAGGGATACACCGGTATCCCGGTTTGAGAACCACTGGTCTAAACCATGGTCATTTGATCTGTAGTACAGAAGGTGGCGATAGCGTTCAGCTCAGGGAAGTAGTAGATCTGATAAATCTATGAAGTGTCTATGCAGCGAGTAAGAAGAGGGAGGAATGATGCATATAAAGACAGAGTGGACATATGGATCCCACTCTTTTTCTGAAAATCTACAACATTTTACATGACATATTCTTGACACATTTTACTCATGGAAGGTCATTTTAAACTAATTCAGATGAGGATGTGCTTGTGATTATATTTCCATCCCTTCTTGCTTGAGAAAATGAAAGATTAAATTACCCACTGTTTTTTGAACAGCACTGTGGTCACCTCAATTTTAGTGCCATCCAGGTGATTTTGCAGGAAGATGCCTCTTACGTTAGAATTTTTTATTATTTTTTTGCTACTGACACTGCTACTCGGCATATTCAGTCGTCATAATCAGAAGAGTGTGACCCAGAAGGCTGATTATGGAGGAGATATGTAAAAAGAAATTATTACAAAAATAGACACCCCTTCCCCACCCACCCTCCAAAGAATACACCAGAGAATTATTAGAATATAAAGCAGGTATTTATTGAGTTTTGTATTTTATTTTACAAGTAACCTGCTGATTTCAACCTCCAAAAACAGGACGTTTCACAATATCATTTTCCCCCCACAACAAACTGATTTCATATTAAAAGAACAATAGAGTAGAGCTGAGATCATTGTTTTGTATATTATAACCTATTTATATAAAAATTGACCGTTTCCCTTTCCTACGTATTAAACTGATGAAAAATGAATATTCTAATATTCTAACGAAAATGGTGTACAGTATAGTTGTAAGTGTGCATAAGTAAGTGTGCATGTAGCCTAAACGTTTGTTTACATATAGTAGCACCTGGTGGTTACTATATAAAAAAAGATCCCATATATACTCTCAAAAAAAAGAAGCCAAAACCTTCAAAACTACTGAGGTCTGGACCTTGGTGTCCACATTGCTAGTTATGGCTATGCCTGCAAGACAGAAGATTGGAAAGGAATGTTTATGAAAAAAATAATATTTTATGTTTGTTTACATGAACTTCCAGGGAGCTAAACTCATGCAATTCAGGCTATGGTCACAGGTTTACTGAACATAAGAAAGTGAAACTAAAAGAAATAGACAAAAAGTTATTACTCATATAAAGTCATTAGGAAACATGCTAATAAAGCAGCCATATATCATGTACATTGTTGTTGCCAATTGAGCTAGCAATTACAGAAATAATAGTAAAAATCACAGAGTAATAATATTTAATAAACAACAATGTAGCAATATCAGAGGAGAAAGAAAAAGAGCAGAGAATATTTAGGTGCCGTTTTTAGAATACCTACAGAAATATGAGGAGATCATATAAGGAATAAACCACAGTGGGCCATGCTGTCACAGGAAGATAATCCACAACAAAGTTGATTATTTTCCAATAACTGCACCTGTTTTATTCCTCTTATACCACAGCAATTTTCATTTATTAATGAATGATGTGTAGTGCTTTTCAACTGTTTATAGTTACATTCTAGATTGTGAAATGTCGCCAAGACGTGATGCTCTAGTCATAACATCTGTTTTCTCTCTCTCGAGGTTAGTAAGACAAAAAAGTTAAAAAGTCTGTCATGTTATCAAGATACCAGAAAGCACAAAGTGCTCTGTCCTGAAGACTCTTGCATGGCATTAGTCTACAGCATGCTGACACTATCCATAAACATCTCCCTACAGAACACTTTAATTGTATGTTTTTCTTTGTTAAATAAGTTTTCTTTTAAATCGGTTTACTATTATACACGAAGCATCTGCCATACAAGACCCTGTGAATAAGTTGTGACTATAGAAATCATTTGAATTACAGCTGGCACTACTGTTAAAGTCATAAAAAGTTATTTTTAAAAAAAATCAACACTTTGACAAATCAGATTTGAGAATTCGGCAGCACTGTGGTATCAAAAGAAACAAGACTATAAGCACAGAACAAGTATTCACATAAATAAACAGCACAACAGTCGAGATAAACACAGCCAATATGTAGCTTCAATATTTAAAGCAAGGACACATACCTACATGAAATGACAACTTTAGCTAACCTATTCTCTCCAACCATGAAAAAATGATGTGGAGGTAGGCTAATTTGTGAACAAATGCAGCAGATTCATGTACAGTAATGTGCAGAAGTCTTAAGCACATGCAAAGAAATGCTGTAGAGCAAAGATGCCTTCAAAAACAATGAAATTAAATGTTTCTCCATTAAAAAAAAATACTATAAAGAGCAGTAAACAGTAATAAATGAAAAAGGCAATATTTGGTGTGATGACCCTTTGCTTAAAAAAAAAGTAGTAGTCTCCGGTAGAATTTGTGCAGTTTTATAAGGAAATGAGCTGTAAGTTATATTGAGTATCTTGCAGAGCCAGCCATAATTCTTCTGGACACTTTGACTTTCACACGCACAGCAAAATCCAGCAGCCTTCATTATGTTTTTTTTTTTTTTGTCTGAAAAGTCATTTCTTACCATTTAATATGCTGCTTTCTTTACTGACAAACATTTTTATGTAAAATTTAAAATTTTGTGCTGGAAAACTAATGTTTGGAAATCTAAAGTGTTTTACACTGACTCAATAATGTAGAAGTCATAAAATAAAGAATCTATAACAAAATTCGTACTAAATAAAATAGGGTGCCTAAGACTTTTGCACAGTACATCACAGAATGTCCTTGGTATTGCTCACTGCTTGCTAGCTAAAGGTAGCTAGATTAAAATTCAGCTAGCCTCATAAGCTATGGCTAATAGTCTAACTTACCTGCTATTGTATGTTTTAATAAACCAAAAACTGGAGTACCACCACTTGATTCTTTATATCATCACAAAACTAAACATGAAAATATTCTTCCATTGATCATGTACTGTGCATTCACTCTGTGGTACAAACCTTTCCATACCAGGTTGTTACTGGTTTCATGTATCTCTCGGTTCATTACTTATGTTTGCACCACTTACTAGGGAACTAGAGATCCACCAAATGTTATTACTTGTGTTCCTGTAAAGCTAACACTAACATCTGAGCAACACTCCATGACTTAATTATGTTTTAAAGAATCCATGCATCTTCTGGTACAGTGTAGTTTGTGTTCTGAGTTTTAGTTTGATTTCCTATGTACTGGATCACATTTGTCTCGTTTTCATTGTTGCTTTGTATGAAACTTACAGGGTGCTTGTACTTTATTTCATGTCTAACTAGTGTTTTAAAAAAAAAAAAAAAAAAAAAAGGAAGCTGCCAGAGGCAAAACCACGAAACAGAAGCTTACAAACACATTATATGTATAAGTTAGAGGAAAAAACGTTAAAAGCTAGAACTGAACGGCATCATAATGTAGCAACAAAACCTGTTTAAGGGCAGATGTAGCAGTGCTGCAGAACAGGCTTTAAAGCAACCTCACCTTAGTATTAGAATCAACATTAAAAACCCCAATAAGCCACTACTGTAGAAAGTGAGACAAACATCTTTATTATTATACGTTAGTCATCTGTCAAAAATAAATATTTGAAGCCACAGAAATAGAACACTCAAACATCAGTGTGCAAAAGCAAAGGATGAAAGGCACCTGACTGAAGGAAGGTGGCATTGCACATGTGCAAAAAACACCCACTTGAACAAGAGATCAACAATAAATCAGGCAACTGCCTAAAGATTGTTTAAAACTCTTCTGGTTCACCAGCACCTTCCTCAGGGTTCTGAAAACCATCCTGCAGAAAGAAAATCAACGCAAATGATATAATGGCTGATAAAAACAATACTGTCTGAGATTCTATACATACAGTGCCCTCCAGTAATATTGGCAACCTTGGTAAATATGAACAAAGGCGGCTGTGAAAAATCCATGAGTTTTTTGAACAAAAGATCAAATGATTAAACAATAGACAATTTTTCACAGCCTTCTTTATTCATATTTACCAAGGGTGTCAATAATAGTGGAGGGCACTGTACATCTTAAATAATAAGTAACACTTACATCTGTGGCATACAGAATGTCAACTATTTTTTGCAGTATGGGATCAGCTTCCCCCTCTTTTTCCTGGCAGATGAGCTCAATGTTCCTCAGTTTGCTGAAATAAAAGTCCCTCTCCTTCTCCAAATCAGCAATGTTGGTTTTTAGATCATGGAGCTGATGGAAATACAAGTGAAACCGAATGCAGGTATGGTACAAGCAGAAGCTGTTTTACTCAAACTATATTCAATAAGCTGCCAGTGTGAATTAGAACAGTCATTCAGGTAAATCCAACTCAAATCACCAGATTAAAAATAAGTAAGTAAGTAAGTAAAAGTAAGTAAGTAAATAAATAAAGTTCCTGACTGACATTCTTGGATTTGCTTAGTACCTTCTGGAAATAATGTCACTATTCCCAATAAATAGTGAGTAACATTTCAGGCCTGTATCTCCATTAGTGTTTGAAATATAGAGGCTTTCAAGGGAACATGGCCTTAATTTTACTGTAAAAACAAGTGCTACAGAAAAAGTTACAAAATTCTGTACATCTTTGTAAATGACAGTCATTCATTTTGAATGAGTCATGCTAGAATCTAGCATGGATCCAGGTTTTGTTAGCAGCTAGATGCAAGAAATGGGGAATTATTGAAAGGGATTGTCAAGCGTAAGCTGTCTAACTTATAAAATAGAAGGTCTGCCATTGCATATTTGCTAATTTACAGCCTGCTGAACTTTGTAAAAATAAAGTATACTTTCATGCTTTGAAAGAACATGTTGCATTTCCATTTGTAGTAAAACAGGTCATATTACCTTAATAGATATAGTTTGGTTCAAGGAAACAACTTCATATTTTCGGCATTTGCTAATTAAAACCCATTCCGGAATTCTTTTTCTACTAGATAAAACAAATTAACAATACAGTTGCAATCAAAATAATTCAACCCCTATTGCAAATCAGATTTATTGTCAAAATTTTGATTTTCATCCATTTGCAATGAACAAAATCAAACAAAAGCAATTGAAATAGTTCAACACAACAAATCCTTCAAGTGGTTTCCCCAAATTCAATTGAAAATGTAACTTGTAATGATTTCTCCAGTCTCAAAATTATTCAACCCCTGAATAGAATCCCTACCAACAGCACAAATATGCAAAACATGTGTTGTCTCAAGCACAGCTGATGCAACTAATCAAGGGTTTAATTAGCTGCACCAGATGTACTTGATCTGGAACACATGAAATACCCGAACTGGCTAGGGGTTTGGAGAGTGTACACTACCTGTATGGGGCAGAAAAAGGAAGCCATCAATAGCTGCAACCAGATTTCTCAAAAGGCAGGTTGTGAAAAACCTTCGATTGACTGCAAAAGACCTGCAGCAAGACTTGGTGGCAGCAGGCACTGAGGTTTCAGTGAGCACAGTAAGACACGTACTAAACATGCAGAATGTACACCACTACTGACCCAAAAGCACAAGAAGAGTCGGCTTAAAATCATATAAATAAGGCACAGAAGTTTTGGAATTCTGTTCAGCGATGAAACAAAACTGGAACTTTCTGGCACAATGGATCAGCAGTATGTCTGGAGGAAGAAGAATGAAGAAAGAACACTGTCCACAGTCAAGCATGGTGGTGGCTCAGTGATGCTCTGGGGCTGCTTTGCATCCTCTGGCACTGGAAACCTGCAGCGTGTGGAAGGCAAGATGGCTTCATTGAAGTATCAGGAAATCCTAGGAGAAAACGTCATGCCGTCGGTGAGGAAGCTGAAGCTTGGGCGTCATTGGACCTTCCAACAGGACAATGATCCCAAGTATACCTCAGATTCCACCAAGGCTTGGTTGCAGAAGAAGTCCTGGAAGATTCTACAGTGCCATCACAGTCACCTGACTTTAACCTTATAGAAAATCTCTGGTGGGATTTGAAGAAGGCGATTACAGCACGCAAACCCAAGAATATTACTGAACTGGAGGACATGGCTCATGAGGAATGGGATAAGATTCCTCAGGAACGCTACCAGAAGCTATGCATCTCGTTTGCAGCAGGTCATAACAGCAAAAGGGTGCTCTACCAAGTACTAAAGATGCTTGCCACGAAGGAGTTGAATAATTTTGAGACTGGAGAAGTCATTATAAGTTGCATTTTCAGTTGTATTTTGGGAAACCACTTAGTTTTTTTGGGAAGCATTCATTGTGTTGAACTATTTCAATTGCTTGTGTGTGATTTTTCATTGCAAACAGCTGAAAGTGCGTAAACTGACAAACCTGATTTGCAATGGGGGTTGAATAATTTTGATTGCAACTATATGCATTTGGAAAAATAGGCTCAATTTCTTTTTCCATTTTAATACATCATAAATAAGAAAGTTTGAGTTCTTTCAGATATAGAACTAGTTGCTAAAAAATATGAGTAAGTTTATGAGAAAAGTTTACATTTCTGATCTGCTTTAGTGTGAAGATAAAGTGCCAAAGTTTCTTAAAAGCATAAAAGATTGATTTGTTCAATATACAGCAAGCCATAAACTGGCAAATATGCAACTGTGGACTATCCATTTTAGAGGTTAAAGGTATCTTATACTGGGTAACAATCCCTGAGAATTTCATTCACCTAGCATAAATAGTTAAAAAAAAAAAAAAAAAAAAAAAAAAAAAAAAAAGACTTATGGAACTTTGTAACCTTTTCTGTAGCACTTGTTTTCACCAAATAATTAGGGCCACAGCCCCTTTTAAAGGCCTCGATATCTCCGAAACCAATGCTGATACAAGCCTGAAATTGTGCATACTATTTATGTACTATTGACCCATTCATTAATAACCACTTTATCTTCATGAGGGTTGTGGTGCATCCCAACCAGGAACACTGAGCACAAGGCAGGAATAAACCTGCCTCAGGATCCGAGTTTATCACATGGCAAACGCACGCACGTGCGCGCACACACACACACACACTTTAGAGTAGCCAATCCAGCATGTTTTTGTAATGTGGGAGAACACCGGAGAACCCGGAGGAAACCCACATGGGCGAACCTGCAAAACTACTATAATATTCTCCTATGATCATTAACTACGTTTTGTAAACTCTGACATAATTACATTTGAGATTTATGCATTACTTAAGTTGCATAATTACATAAATGTGCATAAAATATCATGGATTAAGTGTTCTTTTTAGCAAAATCTAACCATGTGAATGAGCTCTTCTCCAGGCTCTGGATCTGCTCTCAGTCGAGTTGCCCTCTTGGGAGAAGCTGCGGTCATTCGCTGCGGAGCTGGGGAACACATGGTACACAACACAACGATTCAAATGTGCAATAAAACATCATAATCAGAGCACTGCATCATTCAAACAGTAAAGCAGAATAAAGCTGCAAATAACTACTTCAGTTCAGCTATACACACGTTACGCATCTTACCAACTGGAGCCGTGGGCTTCACTGAAGTGATTCGTGTCTCTGAGATTAAGAAAAATAAATAGGCTGCAAGTTATTCAGGCACAGACACAAAGCAAATATTAGAAAAATGACCAAAAAAATTATTGACTGGTACATTTAAAAGCAGTTTTTGGAATACGTAATGAGGATATGCTTTGGTTTTATGGGTCAATACGTCAACAGTCCACATTATATTAGATGGAAATATCCATGTAACAGAACTAGTACAAAACAGGGCCTCTAAAGTTTTGTTTAGACAGGGACCCCTTTATCTTAAAAATAAATAAATAAATAAACAAATAAATCCCTAGACCATCTCAGTACATATTTTAATGAATGTAATCAAACTACTCAAATATTAGTTTTATTATTTAAATGCACGGAATAATATTTTGGCTATTTATTGGCACCACAGAACTAGCATTTATAACTTTCCACTCAGATCAAGTTGACATTACAATATTTATAGGCTGACTTGTATTTGACTTATTGAGGTTTGGATTAAAACCATTCAATTTAAGTAAGTCAAAAACTAAATAATGGATATATCATCGAGAAATGGTGGGCTGCGAGATCCACCACTGTAACAAAAATCGTGGACCTAGCTATGCCTCACAGAACCATGGAGGTCCCTAGACACCACTTTGAGAATTATGGGCATCAAAGAGGCTATACTGAATTCTGCAATGGTTAACTTAGTTCCTCTCACCCAAACTGCCTTTCTGAGGTTTATTGGCCAAACCTGGAGCCGGACACTGGGAGGCAGCGATCTCCTGCCCCAGTCGAGCCGCTTCTGGATCATACTCCTTTCCATCATAGTTAGCATCAAAAAATTTCTTAAACCACTGCACAAACTCAAAGTTATCCTGGAATTTCCCTTTCACCAGCTTGTCCACTGGGATAATCTATGAAGAACATTGGAATATGTTAAATACACAAAATAAAATTTTAGACATGGTTCATTATATTTATTCCTTCTTTTTTTGCCCAAAGAATGAATATTGGATTTGCACTGTTTGCAAATGAGTAGCAGCACTAGTCTTTACTTACTTTATTCACCCCTAGCTTTTTAAAGCTTCCTTGAAGGATTTTAAAGTTGTGGATATACTCATGCTCCAGTTTGGCCTGGAATTTCACTCTCTTCAATGGCACACATGCTGGGAACAACATATCCATGAACTGACAGTAGGCAGCACCTAGGAACACCACAGCAGCAATACAGTCTCCAATGAGAAGGGAATTAGACTACACCGAGTGTGATCACTGCTCTGAAATTAATACATCATCTTTCTGAGTGCATTTCCTCATCTTGTTAAAGATAAGTATATGGAGATTGTTGCAGTGCAATGGATCAGTGTAAAATGACTGACCTGTACAAAGCTGCTCAATCTTGGCATGGCTCATGTGGAGGGAGCTGTTAATCCAGGTCAGCAGATCATGGCGACTGAGGTTGGCACTAGTTACTGATGTGGAGTAAACATTCACAGCCATGACTGGAAGAGGGGGTAAAACGTGATGGGGGGGAGGGGGGGCCTTGGAAAAAAAAAAAAAGTGCATCATTCACAGACATGCAAAAGAAATTCCCAAAATCCACCATGAACAATGTGTATAATAATTTTTATAATTAAAATTATAAACAGCTAAAGACCCACCACTTCCATGAACACAACCAACCCCTATTTAAAACAAACAAAAACACACCTTACTCTGGCTCTTACTTCTCCACTCTGCACACTTTGCTTCTTCTAGAATTCAATTAAAGATATTGTATACTAGCACTACTTGTATTGTTCTCTGCTTGATATATCGCTTTGCTTGTATTTCCTAATTTGTAAGTCACTTTGGATAAAAGCATCTGCTAAATGAATAAATGTAAATTAACATGCAGACTACATCCATACATTTCCCCCCAACACTTATCCTACACAGGGTTGCGGGGGAGCCTGGAGCCTATCCCAGGGAACTCAGCGCACAAGGAGGGGGGGACACCCTGGACAGGGTGCATGCGAGCTTCAATGGCATCCGAAATTTATTTAGTAAAAAAAAAAATCTGACTTGACTTTTAGTTTAAAAATCTTTCACTGACATTGTGGTCTCTTTGTTTACTACGGTTAATGGTTTCCTACATTACCCACAGTGTCGGTTGACTACCTGCTGATCGTGGTGTCAGTGGGTTTTAACCATTCTTTCATCTCTACACAAAGAGACTGCTTCAGCAGTGCTTTAGTCCTTAATCTATCCAGCTCCCTCACCTCCTCATCTGCACACTCACTTCAAACATTATCAGGTTCCAAAGCTTAACTCCGTTCTATTATTGCTTTCCTCATCATCATGCTTGCCATCTTGTAGATTGCGAATTAATCAAGCAGAGTTTCTGCGATATTTCATACAGCTGAATTGCATTCTGTAACTTTGAGTTCAATGTTTGCAGTCTCCACTACTTCTATAGTCTATGTGAATATTACTTGAAAATGGTGAGAAAGAAAAGAAGCTCTTGCTCTTTTGTTTTCACAAGCACAACTGCACAAAAAAAAAAAAAATCATTTTAAAAATGCAGAATTCACCAACAAATTAGCACCAAATTAATTTGTTTAATAAAAACTAATTTTTACATGTGTTTCAGGATGGAGTTTTCCTTTAACTCCACCTGACTGGGTTGTGAGGAAAGAAAAATGACTAGATACAATCTTGTACTGTAGGTAGGACTTGCATGAACATGTTCTACAAAGTGTACTCTTTTCCTGATCAGTTTATTTTAGGTCACAATATTACCTCATGCAAACTAACTATGCCATGGGAGTTAACTAAACCACCCAGGTGACATAATTATGCTCACGCGCTATGTTATGTTAATTAATTCACTAACAAATTGAATTCCTTAGGTAGGTAATTAAAACAAACGATACAGTTTAACCTCAACCCATTACCAAGCTCGAGTTTTGCCACATTTTAAAAACACGAACTAAACAGCATTCACCATAACACGGCGGGTTAAAACTGGAGTAAACTCAGGCTCACCGTCACTCGGTTTGGAAACTGCCGCCTCTCCTACCGCTGAACCCACGCAGCCTTCATTTACTACTGTGGGCGTGTCCCCGTAGTCACGTGATCACTCTCACGTCAAATTAAAGGTTCCAGTCAAAAATCAGACACGCTGCCATTTTGTAGTCACGTATGAAAGCGTTGTAGTGGTTGGGAGGGTACATGGGGAGGGTGGGATGGAAGTGTTTCTCTTTTGTCTTTTTCACTTTAATAGGAAAACCTGCATATTCATGAAGTTGTCTAATCAGCCAATCATGTGGCAGAAGCGCAATGCAAACAAACAAAACCATGCAGATACATGTCAAGAGCTTCAGTTAATGTTCACATCAAACAACAGAATGGGGAAAAAAATTGTTATCTCAGTGACTTTAGCCGTGACATGGTATTTCAGAATTATTTCAGAAACTGCTGATCTCCTGTTATTGTCACACACAACAGACTCTACAATTTACACAGGGTGGTGAGGAAAAACAAAAAACATTTAGGGGGTGACAGTTCTATGTTTGGAAACACCTTGTTGATAAGAGAGGTCAAAGGAAAATTGCCAGATTGGATCAAGCAATCAGGAAGGATATAGTAACTCAAATAATAATACTTTACAACTGTTACGAACTGTTACGAGCATGTCAGCATTCACAACACACCGAACATTGAGGTGGATGAGCTACAACAGCAGAAAACCACATTGGGTTCCACTCCTGTCAGCCAAGAAATCTGAGGCTCCTGGGCACAGACTCACCCAAAATGGACAGCTGAAGATTAGGAAAAAATATCACTTGGTCTTTTTCCAGTCATCTGCTATCTAATGTGGGTAGGCTTGTGCCCATGATAGCCTCAGATTCATGTTCTTGGCTGACAGAAGTGGAACCCAATGTGGCCTTCTGCTGTTGTAGCCTGTTCAAGGTTGGATTTGTTGTGCATTCTGAGATGCTTTTCTGTTTACCTCAGTTGCAGAGTGCTTATATGACTTACTATAGACTGCTTGTCAGGTCAGACAGTCTGGTCATTCTCATCTGATCTCTCTGATCAAGGTGTTTCAGCCTGCAGACCCTCCGCACACAGGGTATTTGTTGTTTTTCACACCATTATGTGTAAAGTCTAGGGACTGTTGTTTGTGAAAATCACAGATCAGCAGTTTCTGAAGTCCTCAAACCTGCCTGTCTGGCACCATCAACCATGCCACAGTTAAAGTTACAGAGATCATACTTTTTCCCCGTTCTGTTTGATGTGAACATTAACTGAAGCGCTTGACTTGTATCTGCATAATTTTATGCATTGTGCTGCTGCTACACGATTGGCTGATTGGATAACTGCATAAATGAGCAGGTGTACAGGCGTTTCTAATAAAGTGGATGGTGAGTGTATGTTGTGTACTATGGGGGTTGTTGGGAGGGTGTGTGTGCACGCACTCTTTTGAGATGCAACTACAATTTTGTTGTCCTTGACAATGACAATAAACCCTGAAACTTATGAAATCCCACAATGTACTACAATGGGTGAGTGACTAAACAGTTATCTTTAGTGGCTAAATAATACACAACCTATGTCTGAAAAGGCTCTTTATCTCATTTTTTTTTTTTTTTTTTTAAATCACTAAATCATTCACATTCAGGAAACACGCTATCTTGGTCAGGGTCAAGGTAGATCCAGAGCCTATCCTGGGAACACTGGGCATGAGGCTTGAATACATCCTACTGGTTTATGAGGCGGGAGGAAACTGGAGAACCCAGAGAAAACCCTCATAGACTTAAGGAAAACATGCACAGAAGTTCTGCACAAACAGTAATCAGAGCTCAGGATTTAACTTGAAGGGTTTTACCTTGAACCTGTGAGGCAGAAACTACACGCTATGCCACCTACCTATTTCATATTCCCTACAAACATCAAAGGACATTATTGGTATACTTCACCTGCTAGGTTACATCACAGGTTCCCAACCATGGTTCTGGAGTACCAACTCTCCTGCACATTTTAGTATTTTCCCTGCTGTTACACATCCACTTCAACTCAGGGCTGTTAATTAGCTGAGTGTTTGAATCGGGTGTGTTGGGAACAGAGACAACACTAAAATGTGCAGGACAGACGATACACCAGAACCAGGGTTGGGAATATCAGGATATCACTGAGTGCACTTAGATAATTATTCACTGTGGCTGCATCCGAATATCCCTACTACATTAATATATAGTAGGCGAAAAGCAGTATGCCAAAAGAGTAGTATATCCGAATTCTCAGGTGAGAAATACCCGGATGACCTACTGCTTCCGCCGAGATTCTGCAGTAGGGAACCAGTGGACACTGCACTGTCTCATAAGGCAGCAGGACTGGCGTGCAAGAGCTGGAACAGTAAGATCAGATTGTAGTATTTCCACAGAATTAATGAATAGAGCTTTTTATTTGATTAACTTCATGGTTAAGTAGACCAAATAGTTTGTTCTAGATTATCTAAAAAGTATATAATAATAATCAGTAAGCACCTCTGATAAACTGAGTAGAGTAGAAAAAACATTCTACAATGATTAAAAGACTGAGCAGGAACATATTAAACAGTATGTTTAAACAATTTATTAGTTTCCAGTTACATCACATGTCATTCAAGCTTAGTGGAACACCAAGTTACAAAATAAAAATGTAAACTTGGCCCATGAGATGTGACCATTTCATGTGACTTTTATGCTTGACACTATAGGAGACCAGTAGCTTGAACAGCAATGATCACCTTCTGACAGTGAGAACCCAGATATAAAAGCTTGATGTTAACATAATCACTCAGTAGAAAAGTTCAAGAGGACAACACTAAAACTCACTCTCAAGAAAGTAAAAAAAGGAATTAATTAAAAACAACAGCAACAACTGATCTGTCAATAAAAACAATAACGTCTGTTCTAAAGTATTCTCCATGGAAATGAGACCTGCTTGTGTAAACAATTTAGTAGATTCTCCTGATGTGCTAACATTTACTATGCTACAGAAAAGCAATATAAAGACATTTCACATAGCTTACATGAATGACTTCATCGCTAGTTAGACCTCAAGCATCTTGCATCACCGTTTCAGTTTACACCACAGGTGTGACCTCGGAATTTTGTTTATTTGTTATGAAGCATTGCTCTAACAGCTTTAATGAACATGCTAGTAAACAGTAAGTGATTAACATAATTTTGTATACAGAATAAATACTAATTTTACAACTTCCACAGAATTAGCACCATGCACCAAGCAAATGCTGCTTTGTTAGACCTCAAACTGTCCTGGATAAATATGACTTCCTATGTTTATAGCACCTCACTGATGAATGGACAATTGGAGCCACAGAATGTTTTTTTTTTTGTTTTTTTTGGCATTTCTTAATGTGAACAAAGCACAAACAGTTCATGTGATCTGATTCTTCATTCAAAAATACAGTGATAATGGTAGTCATGTTAAAATATATTCAGGAATCACAGTAGTCATGTATAAATTTCTAAATTTAAAACTTTTCCTCCTCTTTATATTCAGAGAAAAGTGATAGCACCAAAAGCTCAAAAAAGTAAAGCTGTCAAGTTGAGGCTTATTCACTTTCTGATTAGATTTTTTTTTTTTCATATTCGAATCAGCTTTGGGATTTGTACTATAAAAATATATTACATGATTACATTTAAAATTGTCAAGAATACCAGTGATGGTAGTGTAAAAGTAGTATGTAAACTGAGACAGAAAAAATTCTGAAAAATACATGATGGCATAAATTAAAATGACCAGTCTGGTGATTAGTTATAAAAAAAATTCCTGACCTGATAAGCTTATGTAGCATTAAGAGTGCCTATAAGCCCAAATCACTGTCATTCATTAACGTATAAATAGGTAAACAGCATTTTTCCAGATAATGCACCAATCACAAATTATAACTGAGGTAGTGGGGTGGGGTTTCAGTGGCTCCCTAGCACAACATTGTCATTAAGACAGACTAAAAAAAGACAGTCTAAACAAAACTAGATCAACAGTACATAAGATGTATAAAACCAAAAAGTGTCCGTGCATCCTGACCTTGCTCAAGCTGAAAAAAGTGATCAGGTGACTTTAAAACAATAAAAGCGTGTCATAAAACAGATTTTCTATAAGGTCAAAGTTTGCAAAACACCAAAAATCTTCTAAAAATTCATTAATTAAAAAAACTGCTAAGAAACAGATTTTAGGGTTGTAGGCAAAAATTTCCAAGGCATTACTTTTCCTCTCCTTTTGAATCTCAAGGTTGTTAAAGGATAGTAGTTTTATGGAAGTATAATAGTGCCAACTGTCCTCAAGGCAAAATGGCATGTTGAATTACATAAATCGAATAAAAAGTTATCGCAATAACAATACTTGAATTTTTCTGCCCAGCAATTTGACACAAATTGGAAAAAAAAAAAAAAAACAACCCACAGCAATAACAATGCTTGAATTAGTTTCCTCTGCAATTCATTGGGTTTGTATATTTTGATTGAAAACAAAATTCCAGCATTTAAATTCAATACACACATATTCACCTTCCTAAAATACAGTTCCAAAATATTCAGTTGTTAAAATACCATCTTCATTATTCGTCAGGTAATATTTCAACACATTATTTTTCAACCTCACAAATTCAGGCTGCAAAAATTCAGGTCTTAACATCCGGGTCTCACAGGAAGAGCAATGGATTGCCGATACTACTGTAACATGTTACTCTGGGCTGGCCCCCTAGTGGTGGGATTGTGCTGACAAGCCACAAGAGAAGATGAACCGAGCGGACTGGCATAAAGTTGGCTTGACATTGGACGTTCAGTATTCGCAGCTATGCGCAAATTAAGGGACCGTCTCTAAAGTTACATACGACATTGGTATACACGTTTCTAACTTCAATAGCATTCGAAGGGAAAGACTTGTTCATAAAACCAACTGTAAAGTGTTCATCTAGGTGTCAGCTATAATGCACACCTTTTCGATTTCTGATATTTAATTAAATAAACTGTCAAATCATATCTAACTATTGTGATGTTTTATACCATATGGACATATACACAAAATATACCACAGTTTAAAGCTCAATAGCATTTGAAAAGAATGACTTACAGTCACAAAACCAACTGGAAAGTGTTCCTGTAGGTGTCAGCTATAACGCACAAGTTTTTATCAAAAATCTAAAAGGTGTGTATCATCCCTGACACCTAGATGAACACTTTACAGTTGGTTTACAGAGTAACATGTTACAGTAGTATCGGTAATTCATTGCTCTTCCTGTGAGACCCTTAAGACCTGAATTTCTGCAGCCTGAATTTGTGAGGTTGAAAAATATTGTGTTGAAATATTACCTGACGAATAATGAAGATGGTATTTTAACAACTGAATATTTTGGAACTGTATTTTAGGAAGGTGAATATGTGTGTATTGAATTTAAATGCTGGAATTTTGTTTTCAATCAAAATATACAAACCCAATGAATTGCAGAGGAAACTAATTCAAGCATTGTTATTGCTGTGGGGTTTTTTTTGTTTGTTTTTTTCTCTAATTTGTGTCAAATCACTGGGCAGAAAAATTCAAGTGTTGTTATTGCGATACGTTTTCATTCGATTTATGTAATTCAACATGCCATTTTGCCTTGAGGACAGTTGGCACAATTACACTTCCATAGTAGTTAAAGGATAACTAAGACTCGCATGCAAAGTAATCCTTCAATGGTGCAAATAAGTGACGAATCACAGGAACACTCCAGGAACGCCCCAGAACCTTCTGCCTCTGGCCTCGACTCATGTTATTCACATCAGTGTAATGCTTAGGGAAGCCAAATATCCTGCAATAAAAAGACTGCATTTAAATAAAGCTAAATGAACGCATGATGCACAAAGATATAACATGGAGCATGCGCAACGCTTCGAAATGTTCTGCAGTCAAATAACATGCTAACGCATTTGAATTGATTTCCATATAGGACTGGCTCTGTGATTCTCTTTCATTATTCATGCTCACCTTTCCATCTCTGTACACCAAAGGTAATCCTCCTTCCCATTCATGGTAACAGGAAGAGGGCCCATTTTCCCTTGCTTAATGGAATTAGATTTTGTTGTGATGGTGCGAACTTTATTAAACTGTAGAAACAGTGCAGTATAATGTCAGGACATTAAGTCAATATATGGCTAAAAATGGTTAGTATCAATGCATTCCTTTCTCATTCTGACCTGAGCAACCCGACCAACTTCCAGGCAGTCCTGCAGCTCTACTTTGTCGTTAAGTGATACAGACAGTGGTCTGTAAAGAAACATATTGTCATCATATTTTGTTATAATAATTTAGTGATCAATGGAATAGAATGATTTTAGCTTCAGGTCTAAGTACCTGTTCATTCCAGGTAGATTGCCCCAGAAGTAGCGTGCTCTGTGGGCGGGACTCACTTTCACAGCATCAATCAGGATCGGATTACACTAACATCAGAAAAGGAAAGAGAGTAAAATATAAGCTTATATACAAAACATGACTATGAACAGCATGCACTAGACCAGTGTTTGGGCAGTGGCTCATGAGTTACATGTGGCTGTTTGACAAAAATCATGTGGCTTGCCAGGTGTCTCACCCTTCACCAACATATGATTGTTAGAAACTTAAGCGCATGACTAGAGATCAGTTTCCTGCATAAAACGCAAAGTCAATTACAATTACTTTGTTGTACAGTCTACTGAAGTTAATGAAAAGTCAGTTTACAATAATATATTTCAAATTCTTCCGGCCAGTGCACTTATGCAGTACTGTGCAAACGTGTTACGATACCAATCAATGGCAAACCACTTACGCTTCTATGGTAACCTTTCGTGCTCAGATTCAAGCAGCTACCTAGCCAGTTTGTGGAGATGGTGAAAATACAGAATTTAGAGGAGCATCAAACATTTCAAAGTGACTGGACTGAAACACAGACTTGTATTGAAAGCTCTGCTGTGTCTGATTTGCACCGAACTTATTGCCTCACTTAAAAAAATGTTAAGAGCCATTTTGCTTTTTCAGCAATGTACCCGGTGGGGGAAAGCCAAAGGAAGGCGTGCGCAGAGCTCCAACGGAAACTGCAATCGAGACAGCAGCAGCTGCAAGCGTGGACAGGGGCAACTGGATGCCTGCAGGCTCATTGGAAATTTTAAGACAAGGAAAACCTTTTACTGACAGAGGAGATGTAAAGTCTTGCATGTTGAGTATGGCAAGTGAACTGTCTGTGGATTTCCCTAAGAAGGAGAATATCATTCAGAAAATAAAAGAGCAGAGATGTAACTTCATCAGATTTTTTTTCTCTTGCGCTGAATGAGTCCACACACAGACACACACACACACACACACACACACACACAGAAGAGATTTTATGCTGGTCACATGGAAACTCAACCTCAAAGTGAAAGCTCTGCAGAATTAATTCCATATTGCAACATGTTACCTATTGTTTTTGAGTTGTCTATGGACCTAAATAAAGTTATTGTTATTGAAAAAAACATGTTTTGTATAATAGTAAAATATTCTTTTGTTGCAATGGCTCATTGGAAAAAAAAAACATGACCCCTGTACTAGACCCATTCAACAGACCTAGAAAACAAAGATTATACAAGCTGGAAAATGTATGTAATTACTACTTTTGGCAAAACAACTGTCTATCACCAACTTCTGTAATGTAATGTAATGTCTTGCATGTACAGTGAGCTCCAGAATTATTGGCATCTTTAAAATTTAGCAAAAAGATTGTATAAAATAAATATTACACACAATAATTAAATCTTTCCACACAAACAATAGAAGAAACTGATAAATAATACATAAGCAGGTAAAATGCCATTAGGCACAATTAAAGCACAACATTTCTGGAACCGTAGTAGATAATTTTTTGCTTATGTGATAGGTGCCACATTTTGTGAGATTCATATAAAAATCCTACCTCCAAAAAGCGACAAATATCAGCTTTATCATGTGCGCTCATGGCCACCACATTCTCGAAGAGCCAGAAGAAAGGCCGGTCGTCGTCTTCTTTTGGCCTCATCATAGTGAGCATACGGTAGTACTCAAAGAACAGTCGCCCTGTGCCCTCTAGTAGAGAAATAGGGAAAAAAGCGGAACACTTGGAAATGGTTGCAAATTTTTAGGCTGCATTTACACTGCAGTTCTTGATGCCCAATTCCGATTTTTGACTATATTTTTTTTTGATGACCCGCTTACATCTTCTTTTAAAAGTGACCCATATCCAATATCTGCATTTACACCATACACTTTGTGAAACAACCCAAGGTAGATGTCACCGAAAAAGCTTAGGCCAAAAAGGAAGTAAAAATGGCGCAATCTGCAATGGACGCAGACGAAAATATAATACAAGCTTTTGCTTTCCGCACCATATTTAAAGGTAAGCAAAACACTGGCCTCTTAAGGCGGGGAAAAAAGAACAGAACCCCTATTGCAGCCAGGGTGAATGTAGCCATGAGCTATTAAAACCGTGCCTTCCCATCTCACCTGAAATGTCTTCAAAATTGACTTTGTTTCTGTAACAACCCTGCATGTTTGCCCGCACTGTATCTTCGCCCCAAAGACTCAAAAGATACACAACTTCGGCATGACTCCACTGGGTTGATCCTTCGCCCTCCATTGTGCCATGAGAGTTGTGTTTTTGCGTATGGTGTCCACCTGAGTTGACGTCATCCGTCACTGTCGCTTTTTCAATGACGTATGACTCGCATTGACAGGGAAATGTCTGATCTGTCCACTTACATGGCAGACGCAAATGCACCGATTAGTATCCGATTCATGTCAGATTTATTTCCACATATGAATGAGGCCTGAAACTGATCTGAGAATATCGGAATACATGTGCTGTTTTCCCTGCTTACACGTTCATGGGTCATATTCGATCTGTGCCACATGGGAGGAAAAAATCGGAATTGGGTCACTTGAACCATGTAGTGTAAATGCAGCCTTAGTGTCACTGAAATACAAAAGCATATAAATAAGGGAGAATACTGTCTTACCAAAAAGGCCTTTTCTGGCTGGGTTCACCATGGATAGGTCGTTACAGGGACTACCACCAATCAGAAGGTCAAATGGTCCCCATTCTGCCAGCTGTAGTACAGATGAGCAGAAGTGTTAGAAGGGCTTTATAAAGTAGTCCATTGCACTTACAATAGTGTTATCAGTATGTATAGTGTGAGTGGTGGTGAAGTTCATACCAAACTCATAGAATCACTTATGCAAATGTACTTACATGTTTCCTGGTGATGGTGCGCACATCATTGACATATTCAATCTTTCCTTCATGCTTGACCATCCCTACAGCAATAGAGTCCTCACAGATCTCAGAAGCAATGTAACGCTCTAACTTGAAGCCTAGGTCTTTCAGAACAAGGTAACCTATAGAAAAAGACATATTACAATTATATCCTTTTATTCTGGATATTTAATTTTGTTTTTATGTCTATTTCTGTTTTATATCTGAGCAAAACCTAGAAACTGACCTGTCGCAATTCCATCAAAGAGGGATAAAACCTTGATAGGCCGGCGCTGTTGAGCGGGAATTGAGGGGTACACTCTGTGTGGTTCCTATACCACAGAGAAAAGTGCCACTTATGGTCATCACACAGCACACATGGAACTTTGGTATTAATAACCAAAACATCACAAATTAATCTTCAATAAGAATGGATATATTGTCAGTAGAGGTGAAAGTGTGCCTTTACACCTCACTCTAGTCCTTCAGTGTTATCTTTCTTTAAAACACTACAGTCATCAAAAAGGAAAAGAATGATAGCCATTTAACAAGGCTTATTTCCTACTTACAAATTCAAAGGCACTGTTATTGGCGAAGAACTCCTGAACACGCACACTCCAGTCTGGCCTGAGCTTAAGCACACCATATTTGTTAGGGGGAAGGCAAATGTAGCAGCTCCATGGATCTACGTCTTTCAACTTGTCAAATGTCCCTGGTCCAACCAGCATATTCAGACAGTCCTTACAGTAACACCTGAAAGGGAGTGATGTGGTGAGGTTGGCCTCAAGATGTAAGCAGTTTAGTTGCATGTAAAACAAAGGGAGAATGTGTGTTTATGCAATTCTAACCTGCAGCAGCTGGCATTGCCACACAGAATGACCTCCAGGCCAGCACAGCAGATAGTGCAATAAGACTGATATCCATCTTCATCATATCTGTATAAAGTCTCTGTAAAATTCTCCTATAAAGGTGAACAACATGTGCACACACACACACACACAACATACATAAATCAATAACTGTGCACAACTGCACAGTTATCTCAGAAGGGAAAAAATATCACAGTGCGTTACCTTGCATTTTAAACAAAGGCTGCCTTCAAAGAGTGGATGGAAAATCTCAATGTCTGGAGTGCCACATGAGAGGCAGAAATCTAGAGAATGTGCATAAAAGAACCAGGTTTTTATATTTACATGCACAATGATATACATTGCAAAAGAAGTCAAACATTATAGCAACTCACCTTCAATGTTTTTCCCTTTTACTGAAACTTGATCAACCATTTGCTCTGAAGAAGATATAATAATAATAATAATAATAATAATAATAATAATAATAATAGAAGAAGAAGAAAATAAGTCAAGTCGCAAAGTCACAAACATGCTGTAATATTCTTTTGCCAATATACTGCTGTCCAAGTAAACTGTTTTGATTGAATTGTTAAATCTAGGATATAAAAATATCTTGGCATCTACCTCTTGTGTACTCCTGAGTTGTGGAAGGTCTGCCTCTGTGGACATATTTCCTCTTGGCTGGAGGTTGATACTCAGACACAGAGGAGTCTGAAGACTCAGCCTTTTGGTTGACAGATGAAGCTGTGTGGTGAAAATGGGTGTTTAGTGTTTGTTAAGATACAAGTTACACCATTCAGGTTGTCCATCATAGGTTTTTACAGATACAACAGTTTTACATTTACAGTCATGGGTTTACATCAAATCATTTAACATCAAAAACTACTCTAAATGGCAAGATATTAATTAGAGCAGGAGCATTCAACTCAAATTTGTAGTACAGTCCAGTTACTTAAAATTCCCTGGATAAGCAACTAACATGACTGAATTGACAACAGTTAGCTTTTCATATTTAACCATTAACTGTAATATATAAGACGATTTAAAATGGTTATGTTTTGTTTAGTAGTGGAGCTTCAAATTCCTATTTTTGACTAGTGCCATGAATAGATTAAACATTTATTTTGAATTTGACACAGGGAGAATACACACACGCTTCTTTCTCCATTCGTCTTTAAAAGTTCTGTTTTCGTCATTTTGACAATTTCTAAAACCAGCCATTATGCCTTTTCCCTTCTGAACTAATAGCCCTGCAGCTAGCCTCTGGCCCAGTGAGCTGCCTTCAGCTAAATACTTTACATAACTCCATATGATTGTATAATAGATATACGAGTTATAGCCAGTTTTCACATGTTGATCTGCTCTGCTACTATATTTTTTCACTTTGTTTTGCTGATAAACTTAGTCCACTTTTGGACTTGAGGTCGACCGACTGATTAATTGGCACCAATAACCACTTAGGGGTGTACTCACTTTTGTTGCCAGCGGTTTAGACATTAATGGCTGTGTGTTAAGTTATTTTGAGGGGACA
>JANDJT010000190.1:19380742-19392444 GCA_024331685.1 Stegophilus panzeri | reverse complement strand
ATATAAAACTTGGTTTGTGCAAGTCAACAGCCATCTGTCTCTTTTGTGCTGAAAGTTCTTTGGTCTTTTCCAAGCTAATACAGTAAATGGATTTTATTTGTGCAACCTCATATTTATTTGGTCATGGCAAAAAAAAAGAAGAACAAAAAACAAACAAGCAAACAAACAAAACTCAGAAAGAACTTGAAGGCTAGAAAACAATTCAGAAGAGTAATACAGAATAATTAGATCTTTTAGAAATTATGTGGTTTTGATATATCATTTCAATATATTAAATTAGATGATAGTTTAAAGGCAGAGCTTTTTTATTGATGAATAGTTCAAATGTTTAATGTCCATTAAAGATATGTTGATTCCTGTGGGTTAATTATGGAAGTGAAAAACAGCATCATAGCAAGGGGAAAAAAGTGGATGGATATAGAGTATGAAGAAACCTTTTGTCCAGGGGCCAAAGGTCAAGCAGTAAGACTAAAACTAAACAAAAACAGGGGTGAGTGAAAGACGGTAGGATTCACTGCTCATTAGTGATGTGCTGAAGGGCATTTTCTGGCATTTGGAGGTCAAACTAAATGATAAACATATAATGCAGTCAGACTCTTCAAACAACAACAAGATGCCACAGTTTGAGCCTAAACTGTGAAATCTTCATATAAATGTTACAGAAATTAATAATGGTAAACAAACATTCATGCACAGAAGGGAATATCATCTGGTATATACTCATAGACAAACTGATTTATACCACAAAGTGTCTTATCATGTTAGCTCTATTCTGACCCAAGAGTCGCAGTTATCAGTGATTTATGGTTAATGATTACTTCTAGCTTAAAGCGTGACTAAAAAGCATTATTTTTCAGTTAGCAAGCCATATAATGTTTTTAAAAAGTAGTGCATTGTGTTAAACACAGCTTATTATACAGTAACTACAATGAAACTACTAAAAAGGATATTAGTTAGGAAGAGAAACCCAAGGGATCTTTAGAGTTTAAAGTGTTAATATAGTGTAGTATTAGGCACAGATGGAAAGGGGAGAAAATCATTAAAAACTACGTAGTGGAGCAGCAGGTAACATTGCTCCCTCACAGCTCCAGTGTCTCTGGATCAATCCTGAGCTCGGGTGGAGTTCTGCATGTTCTCATCAGGTTTTCTGGTTTTGTCATACCTCTCAAATAAATTCCGAAAGGTGAATTGACTATGCTAAATTGCCCCTAGGTTGAATGAGTGTATGAATGTGTGTGTGCATGGTGCCCTGCAATGGACTGGCATCCACTGTGACCCTGACCAGGATAATGGATAATGCGGTTACTGAAGATGAATAAACAAATGAATTACTAAACACAAGTACTGTCTCTGGTATACCTGAAAATGAATACTTATACTCTTATATAATTACATGCTACATTTGTTGCAAATCTCAAATATTTTTGCCTGGTTAACAATTTAAAGTTTGTTTATAATTAAATATAATCAAAACATCATATCCACACCAATTGTTTATGGATAATATATAACATGCAACATTCAAGGACTGCCTATGAATTTCACTTGTTTCTCATAAAATTACCAAAAAAAAAGTACTTGATATCCCAAAAAAGAAATGGTACAAATTCGAACGGACACAGGTGCAGCTGTTGGATTTCGTACTTTCACACCAATATATTTTTCAGCTTGCCTGAATATTGTTAACACAACTGTATAATGAAAAAAAAAGGTTAATTTGTTTTTGTGTTTGCTTCTTTGGTACAAACCCAGGAACACAGAGACTGGATGCAATACTTCTGGATCAGCGCCTGAAATGATCAGGTTCATCACACAGCAAGTGTGGCATAACTCACAACCACTGTGGGGGTTCAGTTTACAAATGTCACTCAGCTTTACTCAGCAGACATCGGTCTGTATTTTTGTTTCTTCATCATGACACGGTTGCGGCCAATCAGGCAAATTGATTAGGAATCTGACATGCAGGGATGAGGACACATCAGCAATTCTGAGTGGATTTGAGAGAAGGTATCAGTAATGTGAAGGCTAAATGAGAACCTTTGGAATATCATGGTATCGAACAGTATCTGAACTTTCAATATGGACAAAATGAATTAAACATCTAATACAGGGTGTCCCAAAAGTCTCCATACATAGGGGACTGTATGTCAGCACCATGTCGGTCGTGCCTTTGTGGGTGGATGTTTGTGGACGTCCACTTCTCGGTTGGTCCGCAACACTTCCAGTCTTTTTGAATTTGTTAAAAAGTTTGGCAATAGTCTCAAGTGTGATGTGCTCGCCATGTTTCCTGATAAAGTCCATAGCAACCTTGTTACAGCTTTCTGATCCAGCCATGAGAATGATTTCAATACGTTCTTCTTTTGTCAAAGGCATTCTTAAAGGCTATCTGAAAAAATATATAGAGTTCTTCAGGGGTTGTTTATGGGTTCTTTGCTTCCAAAAAACAGCTTCTATATGGAAACTTTTCATAGAGGGACAAAGTCTGTTGACGGGTTCTACATTTTCTAAAAGTATTATAGTAGACCTTTAGGTAAAATGCCTCTTCAAGTGTTCCTTTTATAGTTATAAATTAAACCTTTTAGAAAAAAAAGTGCAATGGTAATACATTTTTTAATTTACAGTATTATATATTTATGTTTTATTATTACTCTGTGTGTATGCGTGTGTGAGTGTGTGAGTCTAGGTATGTTCATGTTTTTTGAAAAGCTGTGAGAAGTGGGGTGTGTGTAGTTGGGGGAGGAGGGCATATAAAGGTCATCAGGGTCACACACGTGCTTTGGCTTTGTGTAGAGTCTTTGTGTTTCCTCTCCAGAGGGGCCCATGTGGTTCTAGCACAAGAGGAGGTAACACCAAGGGAAGGTTTTATTATAACATTTTTAAACCATTTAAAATAATGTGCAGATGTAAAGGTCAACGGATGCCTACTTGTTGTATGTCGCAAATGGACATGTATCTTTAAAAAACTCATGCACTATTAAATAAACAAACAAACAAACAAACAAACAAACAAGCACCTATCCTAAAAGTTGAGTAATTGTGCAAAATTTCATCTGGGGTTGTTCTTACCTAAATCATTTTTCTAAATATGATGAACAATATCTATTCAAATTTAACGCATTTCCCAAAGTGTATATGTAACTCTTACGAATTGAGTAACAGTGTGAATTAAACACTTCACATGAGGACTCTTTAATGTTATGTTAAGTTTATACAGTTGATTTAATTATATTTACAGCCAGAAGAGAGCATTTTTACAGTGTGATATTTATCAACAAATAAACATTTGAAGCATGGCTCTAAAGCAACTTCAGTTTGTTCAGTTCAAGGTTCACTATCTTGTGTTTCTCAGCTGTTTTAAGACATGAATCTGGGAATCTACTGCCATCTATTGGTCATGACCTGTCATTACAACATAAATCACCTTGATATTCTGTTGTTAAATGGCATTCATTTCATTCATCTGCAGTAACCTCTTTATTAGGGTTGTGGTAGATCCAGGAACACTGGGAATAAGGTGGGAATACACCCTGGATGGGACACCAGTCCACTGTGGGGCTCTGTGTGCACACACACACACACACACACACACACACACACACACACATACACACACCTTGTAGTACTGTACTGTGGAATCCCTTCAGTTTGTCTCATACTTAGCAAATTTGAAATAAATATTCATTTATTTATTTTCAGTAACCGCTGCATCCTGGTCAAGGTTGCGGTGTCTATCCTGGGAACACTGGATCCAAAATGGGAATGCACCCTGGATAGGTCACCAGTCATACTGTGCCAATCCACTTACCAGTTGTTGTGAGATGGAACAAACTGGAGTAAATCTATGCTGACATGGGGAAAGTCTGCAGAAACAGTAGCACAATAACGCCACCCTCTTTGGCACAGTGACACACTGAAATAAATATTCTCTGATGAAACCTTTCCCCCATTTACCCATCACTGAAGATCACACATCCTTTTCATACTCAGGCCACCCCCTGGAGTCACATATCCCTATACCACACACACACACACACACACACACACACACACACACACACACACACACGCACGCACGCACGCACGCATGCAGAGTTAAGGCGCTGACCTTGAGTTGCCATGGTAACCGTGGTGCCGCATGAAACTTCACTTAAAAAAACATGCATAGCTGTACCTACTGTCATGTAAATGTATGTACACACACAGAGACAGATCATACTACAAACAGAAATATATTAGTCCACATCAAAGTGTTTTGTAGTTACACATGTTTACATGCTTACCTGTGGTTACACTAAAGCATCTTCAATATCTTTCATATTTCACAATATTCATCTACCAATGCCTTACGTTTTGTCATACCTTAATATCCTTCATATTGTTGACACACTCATACAAAGATGGGTTTAATTAAAGCATCTCTCTCTCTCTCTTAACTCAACAGATCTTTTAATCAAAACAGATTTTTGTGTATAACTGTTGCAAGACAGTTTCCAAGACAACTAGGCCACAGAAACATATAACTAATGAAGTACCTGTTAACATAAATACCCCGTATCTTGAGGAGAAAACGCTTGGAGACGAGGCAGAGTGACTTTAACACAATTAAACCAGATGAAATGTATTTCAGCAGTGAGTATACATTCAATTTTTTATTGACAGGAAAGGCATTTTCCTAAGGTAATTACTCATTCAATAGATTCTACTAAATTAGCAACCATTTGACTTTAAAGTCCAGTCAACAGCAAAAAAAATGTAAATAACTTTAATTACATGAAGTAAAAAAGGAAATCACTTTTAAACGTGTAAATACTGTCTATTATGCAGTCTATTATGTATTATGCTTCACTGAGCACATTATCATTTTAAAGTCAAGCCAATTAAACTACAAACAGTATGGATTATTGGATGCCGCAAACAGTATGGAATAGTATTGATGTAGCAAAGCATGAAATCTGAAATATGATCACTCAACACTTTGCTGCAAATAATTTGGACCTACATATAACATTTTTATAATGCACCATTTTTATTTTTTTAAAAATTTTTTTACATCTAAAGTTTGGTTTCCTGGCACACTGACTGCCTCATCTTCAACAGTATAATAGAAGACTCAGTTTCCCAATTCATATATAACCAGCGGTTCATTTGTTAGACCAGAGGATCAGCTGGGCCTGATTTATTAGCTCATGAGTTGGATTGTGTTTTGGGTGTGGACAAAAACTGGAGGACTACAGCTTATCATATAGCTATATACTGCAGAGTTTAGATGTAATGAAAAGAAATTAGAGGCAGATAATGGAGGGCTGTGCACAGAGCTCTGGAAGGGGTATATAAATAGACTCATTTAATTGTCAGTGTTCATGAAAGTTTATCTTTTAATTTGTTAGTAACGTAGTTTGATTCTATGAGGGTGGATGATGACAGAACTGTTGCTATGGTTTCTGCAGTCTATATACAGAAATGATAAACGATGGTTTACCTTGACTTGCTAGGTTGCATCAAGAAGCTGATTTTAAGTTATAAATATATCAAGCACATCAATACGTGTCTTATCGGACTTTTTAAAGTTATTTGATGTTTTCTGTTGATCTGTTTGTGTCCAGCCATTGTGTTAATGCATAATTTGTCTCCCTGGTCATTAGTATTATTGAGCGTCCTTTTAGTACACACTTTTTACATCACACTTGCTTTATTTCTTTCACTTTACTTTAAGTATATTTATTTGCTGCAGTGATCTTTTTTGGTTTTATATTTCTTTGAAGCTGTGAACATCAGAGAAAGCTGCCAACTTTTCTTTATCCTGTTTATATCACTATATAATGTAACTGTTGCCCATAAATTCCCAGTTTATTATTCAGTAATTGATTTTGAAAAATATTATTCATTAATTGCTATGAACTACTCAATACCTACAGTAAGTCTAATTGAAAAATTATGAAGTTGCAACAGTAAGGAAAGTCTAGACGCATCTGTCCTGGGATTTCAATGGGTTAGAGGGGAAAAATGTCAATTTAATTATATTTCATTTATAAATCTTAAGCTCCTCCAGCTTTGATTGTGATGAACAGAAAGCCAAGTTTTGTATTAATTTAATGATAAAGTAAGTCATAGCATGGCATAATGGTGGTAATGATAATAACAATTATGAAGCAATTTCACAGTGCATTATAGAGAGGTGCTTTTATTTCAGAGTCGTAAAAAAAAAAATTTAATTGTTCACTCAAGGCTGTTGTTAACTGCTGTATGTATACACTACATTTGATCATTTAAAGCAAAATGCATTTGTTTTGCTAGTTTTGAAACATTACGCTACCATGTATCTTTTGTCAAATAAATTATTCTTACAACCTAATTATATATATTTTTTAATTGCCCTTTGGACAGAAAAGAAATATTGAAAACTTGTATGCCATTTGCATAATATAAATAGAGAGCATCGTATGATAATGTAAATTGAATGGAATTGTTTGAAGCCATTAAAGAAAAAGGCATTCACACCTGAAATCACCTGCTTGTGCATATATATCCACAAAAACGACTTCAAACCTGACTACATTTCACAGAAAAAGAGAACGCTCCCATAAAAACCCACAAAATTTTTATATTCATCCACAACAAGACTAACACTTTATAGGCACAATTCTCAGACAGAAGAGGAGTTGTATAGATTGAGTCTGCCATTATGAAGACAGTGTGAGGAGAGTGGTTATCTCACACATGGCAGGAGAGGGATCATGGCACACAGTCCAGAAACTGTTCCTCGCTTAGCTTTTCTCACTGACCTGTTATCACACCACCCACTGAAGGTGGCTTTGTTAGACGTCTGACGGAATACATGACACACCTTTATTTCAGGCTTAATCCAAAACCCCCAGTTAGTAAAGCTGTACAGGTTACACAGTGATTCATACAGTGTGAGCTCAAGCCTCTGCTGATTGAATTCAACTCTCTCTTCTCATCCCTCTTTCTCTTGTTTTATGATTAACCAGACCCGCCAGCCTCCCCTCTCCCCCTTTCACCGGTCGTTTCCTGTTACTTGGTTACCAGTTGCTGAGAACTGCTTGGGCCGGCCACGTTGCCATGGCTACTGTGCCCATTCTGTCGTCTCCCGGCTGCCTCTTGGCTTTCCCATCCTGACATCCCCCCATCACACAGCCACCCACCCCACTGGTGTCCCGTGAGGCTGCATGTGTGTGTGAAGAAGTTGGTGTGTGTGTGTGTGTGTGTAGTTGTGTATGTTTGTCTATTTGCTTCTCTATGTGTGTATGTGTTTCTACGTACACTCCTCCTCCCCCATGGTTTTTTCCTTCCTATGGCTGACCGACCGCCCCAGACCAGCAATTTAACACCTGCTTTAACAAGTGCTTCATCTCTGCTCAGATACAGTAACGCATGGACAAATAAGCTTACATTCAGACCTAACAAGTAACAAACAGGCTAAATTCTTGCACATATGGACAAGAAACAGAGTGTTACATACATAAATATACATACATTTTCAGAGAAACAGGATGTTTTGGTCTATCATCAGAGCCTCTGTGCTTCTGAAGCTGTCGGAGAAACCAGTTGATTTTTTAAATCATTATTATTGAAGTACATCACAGTTATATAGTTTGGATAAATAAAAATATAGATGTAGACAGATAGCTATAGATATATAGATCCATAGATCTGTCCCATCAAGCTGTGGGGTGTTTTTTAATTAGCCCATGAATGGAAAAGCCTGAATACACTATATGAACAAAAATTTGTGGACACCTATCACACCCATATGTGCTGTTTAACATCCCATTCCAGATTTAACCCCCTTTTGCTCTTATAATAACCTCCATTCTTCTGGGAAGGTTTCCACTAGATTTTGGAGTGTGGCTGTGGGGATTTGCTTAATCTGGTCCAAGAGCATTAGTGAGGCCTGAGGCCTGGCACACAATAAGCATTCCAATTTATCCCAAATGTGTTCAGTGGAGCTGAGGTGCAGGCCACACAAATTCTTCCTTGTCAAACCATGTCTTAATAGACCTTGTTTGTTTGCTCAAATAGTTTTGGTGTTCTAATGAAGGGAAATCTTACTGCTACATCATACAAAGACATCTTATACAATTGTGTGTTTCCAACTTTCTGGCAACAGAACCACATATGTGATGGTCATGTGTCCACAAACGTTTGGCCATATAGTTTATATATTGGGGTAGTTGCTTTGTGTTGATTTGTTTACATTTACAACAGATAAGTATCTAATGCTGTTGACTCCTCCTTTCTGATTTGTAGTTAAGTGCAATATACTCTCTACAGGCAAAAATATTTACTCAGAAATCTTGTTCAGTGTTCAGTGGCTCCACAAAAATGCAAAGCATGCATGAACAAACAGATTCATTCTGTAGCACCAGTATTTTTCAATTCAGTTTTAATTGTATATTTTAACAATGGACATTGTCTCAAAGCAGCTTTACAGAAATATATCAATTCAGAGTATAGATTTTAAATGTATGAATTTTTCCCTAATGAGAAAGCCAGAGGCGATGATGGCAAGGAAAAACGCCCTGAGATGATATGAGGAAGAAACCTTGAGAGGAAACAGACTCAAAAGGGAATCCATCTGAGTGGCAATGGATAGCTACATGTGTAGCTCGACAGAAAGATAGAGGGAGAGAGAGGGAAAGAGTGGGAGAGATTATTATGTATGCTTATTGTCCTATAATGGTTAAGGACAATGTACTTTGCGTGAGTGCAAGCAGGGACTCTGGTAAGTCTAGCTCTGACAACATAATCTAAAGGGAGAGCCAGACGGTAACACAGACATGAGGGTGCCCTGGGTCATAACGCGGCCAGCCACTCCACCGTCAACAAACCTGGGTTTACTATTCACAAAAGCTTGACTAAAGAAATGTGTTTTCAGCCTGGACTTAAACACTGAGACTGTGTCTGAGTCCCAAACACAAATTGGAAGGCTGTTCTATAACTGTGGGGCTTTGTAAGAAAAAGCTTTCCCCCCTGCTGTAGCTTTCACTATTCAAGGTACCAACAAATAGCCTGCACCTTTTGATCGAAGTAGGAGTGAATTTTTTTTTCCCCCTCCATGGGCTAAAAAAACAAAAACAAAAAAAAAACAGACTACATTGTGATGGGACAGAGCTCTGGTGCAGTTCTGTGCAGAGAACTATAGGTGGCAGCAATCAATAGTACATCATTCTCCTCTTCAGTCCATCCATCATCAACCAGCAAACATCACTGTCCATGCATCAACATTCAAACTTCATCTGAGTCTACACAGTCTTTCTCTCTGCTCTCACTCTGTGTGTGTGAGACATGATCTGATTAACCCTGTCAAGCTCAGAACTTCTTGAACAAGAGCATCTCCCACACGCATCCATTTTCATTGCATAACCAGTGGAACTTCTGACTCTAAGATTAGCTTGGGATGCCAATCAAAATCATCCTTTTGACAGTAATCACCTTGGTTATGGTGTAGTATCATGCCTGCCACTAGAGCACTGAGCCAGAGGGGGAGGATGAAGATGGCTCTCCCTCACGTATAAACAGTCAGTGTTCTACAGAGATGATGGGTTGACTTTCTGAACGGCTGTGCCGGAGCTGGGGGAGGGGCATTTAATTAGGAAGTGAGATGCTCATTAACTCTAGGGAAGTGTGACAACCCTCTCTCTTTGAGTGCCTCTTCATCCCATGCAACCCTCTTTCTGCTAGCAGCTGATCATCCTGTGGTTTTTGGATGAATTGTCTTGCAATGGGTAGACGATTGATGTTGAGTCATCTTTGTGTGTATCAATGTTGTGTTTAATTAAGTGGACACGCAGAAAGAAAAGGAAGTAATAGACAACACCAGGGATCATATTGTCATATTATTTTATTGCTATGTTCACAGTTTGGGTTATTTTTTTACCCCAGTATTTATTTTTGCTGCTCAGGGAACAACCAATAATTATAAGAGCTAGTGTGAGAGGTAAAAGCAAAGGTGAGAGACGGGAAAGTATAAAAGAAGATTGAACAGCAGAGAGAGAGAGAGAGAGAGAGAGAGAGACAAAGAAAGAAAAGGAGAAATTGCAGTAAAGGGTCTTAGGAAGAACAACCCAGCATGATGTGAATGACAGTTTTTGGGCTAATGCACAGCTTTGGTTCAACTAGCAAAAATAAACAGCAGTGCATCAGCACATCTGCACAATATGAAACGAATGCCAGAAGAGGAGCTGCAAGCGCTGCACTAACCTACAGCAGCGGCCATATCCCATTCACTACTGCATATGCAGCTTTTGAATGGAGGTGTAGAATCCATGTCCCAAATAAGCCAAAGACTGTTGATGTATATGTGTGTGTGTGTGTGTGTGTGTATGTACATGATCAAAATGGTGAGACACTGCAAATAACTGAAAACACACACACACAAAGGCAGAAAATGAGCATCTTTTTCTCTTTGCAGGATTTTTTAATCGTGCCTCGAGGGTGTGATGTGAAAGGACTGGGATAAGCCACGTACCAAGTCCACTCAGTTTGCTAAGTAGCAGCACAACGTGTTAATCTGTGAATCATAGCTGTTCATCATCAAAAAATCATAAAACCCTTACAAACAAAGGCAGTTCTACTAAACTACCTTCCCTCTAAAATGATGAAACTCCAAGAAACACTCCAACTTTAAGAGAAAGAAAACACATCCAAGCTCACCTGAGTGGAGCAAAAAGATCCACCCATGCATCAAATACCAATAAAAAATGAAGCCTCTGCAATTTTGGACAACAAATACCAATCTGTTTCTTGTAATTTGTGAGAAAGGCTCAAATGAACTATAGGAGTGAATGAAATCTTTTTTTTTTTTGGGTCTGGTGCAGAGCTGCAACGTCCTGAGTATGTCCTTAGGGTTCTTCCGTTGTCCCTCTTCTGAGATGTAAAAATGCTTAATTACCCAAGCTCATTTTTTCTAAGAGTACAGCATTTTTACTTTCATTCATATATAGTATGTAGAAACATACACCATGTATGTTAGGTGCTAAGACCAATAGATCTGTTAAGGAGAGAGGAGACGTATCATTGAAGTTGATCCGGATTGTCCTGTTCTGCATTTCCTACTGTTAGAGCCGGAGTTGGAGCCTGAGCCGAGCTGCTGTCATAGCAACAGCAGCCGACATCACCAGCAGTCCCAGCATGGTCTTCTTCGACACGGCCCTGGAGCACTAACACTGCACAGAGCACATACCAGAACACACACATACACACACACATACATACATGCACACACACGCGCACACACACATACACACACACACACACACACACACACACACACACACAACTTAAAGTTGCTCAGTCAAAAAAAATAACACGGACAAAGTACAACCCCAATTCCAAAAAAGTTGGGACGCTGTGTAAAATGTAAATAAAAAACAGAATGCAATGATTTGAAAATCTCATAAACTCATATATTATTCACATTAGAACATAGAAAACATATCAAATGTTCACACTGAGTAAATGTATCATTTTAAGAAAAATTGAATTTGAATTACACATTTTGAATTTGACGGCCACAACTCGTCTCAAAAAAGTTGGCACGGAGGCAACAAAAGCTTGGAAAAGTACTAAAAAGAAACAGCTGGAGATTAATTGGCAACAGGTCACTAACATGATTGGATATAAAAAGAGTATCTTAGAGAGGCAGAGTCTTTCAGAAGTAAAGATGGGCAGAGGTTCACCAA
>JANDJT010000190.1:19323812-19348853 GCA_024331685.1 Stegophilus panzeri | reverse complement strand
TGCTCCCTGGGATAGGCTCCAGGTTCCCCGTGACCCTGAAAAGGAGTAAGCGGTAGAAGATGGATGGATGGATTATAGTGTTACTTTATAGAAGTGGAAGTTAACCCTACTGCCTAAGCGGTGCTAAATTTGCCTCAGTGTGCAATTAAACAAGAACACCAGAGTGGATGCGCATGAAGGTGGGAAGGCTCCCGGCTGTCAATCATTCTAGATCAGGCTGCTCTGTGACTGTGTCTGGGCGTGGCTTAACAGTGAGTGGTGACCCCGCCCCCTCGCTGTGAGTCCGCACGAGCGTGATTCTCACAGGCAGAATGGCACAGCATTCACCGGCACTGTGAGGGAAAACACACGAAGACAAACGGGTTAAAAACCCTCTAACAGGGGAATTCAAGCGAAAATATTGGAGCTGTTAAAGAAAGGTAGGAGATAAACGGATTTATACACTTCATTAATCATGAAGAAGTACATAGTTAGGCCATTGCCTGTAGCGCAGCACATGCTAACCTTTCTGACAGCTCCAAGTTATGCCGTTATGCCTTTGACCCTCAGATAGCTGAGTGAGCTTTACAGTACTGACCCATTTACCCGAGTATATACTAGGCATTTTATTACATTTCCGAGAGCTTTTAGTTTAATAGCTTATAGTTTGGATAACTGTTTACATTTTTAAATCACATGGCAGGACCGTTTCCAGCCTGTACTCTTAACGAACCTCTCTGACATTTCACCTTAAAGTGAGGACTTAATATTGGCCTTTTTATTTTTTATGTCTTATGTCTAAATATAATTAAGTATGTGCAGTATTCTGTCTCCTCTGCTGCAGTGGGTTGAAAGGTTCTTCTAAAAGCGAAAGGTTGCAACTTTCATTCTTCTTCAGCTGGGGACTTGGACGAGAAATTATATATATACATATATATTCATAACAGCTTAATGTGATATTATTGTATCTTTATCGACAGAGAGAGAGAGAGAGAGAGAGAGAAAATGATATTATTCCTGCCTTCCCATCACTGCAGATATCCGTATGCCTGCACTGCTGTTAAGCACCAGGAGAGCATGTTGTGCACTACTCTGGGATACTGATACATGCTGTGTGCAATATCAAAATCAATAGATCCTGTGAGTGCATGTATATGAGTAAAGAAATAACATGTGCAGGACAACATATATTTCACATACTAAGGATGCACAAACCCCCAATCTCCCCCGCCTTCTTATTTTTGTAACAGTACCTACATCAAAACTCAATGTTGGTCCAATATTACCTTTCTCCCAGTCACACCGCCGACTTTCTGCAAGCTTCTGTTGCCAAGTTATGTGAAACCGCAGAGGTGTGATGGCACCGTGCATCAGCATCCCGTGTTCAAATGCCAGATCTGTGATTTTTTTCAGTTAACATCATATGCTTTCACAGAATTAAATGGTTTTTTTTAATCCAATACAGCATTGTTTTTTTTGTTGTTTTTTTGCTCTGAAGAATTATTGATCCAAATGTAAATATAAAATATTATTACCTATAATATAGTTAGACAGATAGATATATTCACATATTCACAAAATTCACGTAATATAATACATGTTTGTAAACAGCTTATTGCAATATTCTGCAAAAATTTCCCATGAAAAACATTTTTATAATAATTCATCTAAGAATCAAGTATGTGATATTAGAGCTGGACGATATATCGATATACTATCGATATTGTGATAAATGATTACGCGGTACAGTTTTCTGAGATATCGTTGGTATGGTGATGTATCTTTTTTGGTGTTTTTAATAATTACAGATGAAATGGTACTGAAAGGATGCGGTTGATTTGACATAAATTAAAAAAAAATAACAACTTAATCTTCTTTGCCTTTGTAGGAATTAAAAAAGTTTAAGCAAACTTAGTTTAACGGGTTATTTTTAACTGTTTTACAGACAATTTGTTAGCTAAATTATATATAGTGATACGCATTGTGTATCGTAGAAATATCCTCAGTTATAGTGATATAATATTTTTGTCATGTCACCCAGCACTGTGTGATAAGCAGTGGTAGTTCGGTGGTTAAGGTGTAATGGTCTGTGCTTCAGAAGGTCGTGAGGTCAAATCCCAGCACTGCCAAGCTGCCACTTGAGCAAGGCCCTTACCCCTCAGATGCATATATGAGATAAATGTAAGTTGCTCTGGATAAGAGTGTCTGCCAAATGCCCTAAATGAAAATATGCATTAATCTCATTATCCATCCATCCATCCATCTTCTATACCGCTTATCTTTTTCAGGGTCACGGGGAGCCTGGAGCCTATCCCAGGGAGCTAATCTCATTATGTATTTTATTTTTTTTAACTTTATAGCATGATTTCTGTAATGCAAATTTTATTAAATGTGTACTGTGTACTCACGGTGAATGACTTGTACTGAGTTCAGAATATTTTCATAGACTGTCGTCGTTCAGCATGTTTGTGGTTTCTAAAGTCTTTATTAACTTAGTGAAAAGTAGAATGAAGTATGAGGACCAAGTCACGGTAGCAGTGGCTTAAAATCCTTTGTTTTAATCCTTTTACCAGCATGCTGGAATGACTAGACTCCCTCTCTTACTCCCTTGATCCTTGTCTGTGTCTCTCCTTATCCCTCATCCTGTGAGGCCAGAAGCAGCTGAACAGCAGCCCTCAGCACTAAATCCTCTCTCAACTCATTAGAACATTTACCAGAAGCTCCCTTCTTCCTCTCTAAATCTGTTTGTGGTGCTATCCCTTCAACCCCTTGTTCAGCGTCTTGATGGCTGTTTCTGTTTCTCTCTTCTGTGACAACACTTTTAATTCAATTCAAATCAGTTTATTCAGTGAGCTTCATTGGTATGAACGTTAATGAAGTTACAGTGTTACCACTGGAGAAAGATACATCTTTTTGAAAAGTTAGAAATTACATATAGGCTAAGCTGTAAATTTTGTTTCTGCATCTCATGCGTGATTGGATGAGGTGTATGGTCATCGATCATGTTAGTATGAGTTCATGATCATCCATGATCCATGATCATCGATCATGTTAGTATGAGTTCATCCATTTCTTGTCTCTTTTCAGTTGTAACTTTATTTTACATTCTTCCTAAAGCACGAAGCACGTCCTGCCTCTAAACTTCACATGGAGCGCTACGTCTGACTATGACGTGGCTGTATGAACAGGCTAGCTTTTATGTGATGTTTGAGTGTGTAAACGTATAAGAGGGCACAGGAAAGTAATAGTGAACGTGCTTGTGTTTGAAGCACTTCTGTGTAACAGTGATTAGCAAAGCTCTGTCTCAAAGCTTTAACATCACAACCCTAGTTTGCAGTATACAACATCCGTCAGTCACGTCTTAAACATAAAATGAAATGCAGAGACAGTTTGTAGCTTATGTGTCAAGTTGCACATTTCGAAAAGACGAGAGACGAGAGAGAGTGAACATAACACTTGCTTCCTTGAAGTCCATTACTGTGAGTCTGAATGTTATGAATTCAGTGTTTTCAGACCTAATGGAATGGCTGTAGATAAAGTGATGTCTCACTGTTGAGGTATCATCTAGCCATTGACAAATCATTTCATGTACTGTAGACATGACTGAAATCATTGAGCTGTCAATTATGTTTGAGAAATCACCATGTGGCAACTTTTACTTGAGCTGAGAGTTTTCAGGACTCGTCTCCTAGCAGTGGGGAGCCATGCCAGTCAGCTTTTTTCTTAAGTGCTTTGTCGCATTACATTAGAAGCTTTCGTGAGGTATCTCACTAAAGGGGGTGTGTGTTGTGATAATAGGCACAAATGCCAATAAGTGTGCATCCATACGTCTATCTCTGTATTTTTACTCCCCCATATACCTCTATATTCAATGCACACTCATACATCCCTCGCTTTCTACAGCTCCACTTCACGTCCGCCTGTTACTATGGGAATTGATAAACTGAGACAGAGGAGCAGATATGGTAAAGTGTAGGTACAAGACTCATTCATATTCATACTGAAGATGAAATTGGTATCCCCATTATCTATCATCTCTAGGCCTTGTTTGATGGGAACACCAGAGGATGGAGTACTGACGGGAAGGGTTGAGGGGGGTGGTTGGGGGTATGCGTAGAGAGACTGCCAGTGGTCTTTTGGGTGAGGGTGTTGGTAGGGGGTTGGGATGTTGGATTAGATGTTCACTACACATTAAAACAAGCTGATATGTTGGTGTATATTGTGTGTGCTTGTAGTAGTCATGTGAATGAGTAAGAGCGGGACATGGGGAATGTGTGTGTGTATGTTAGGGGATGGAGGGAACGTTATGGAGGATAGCACATGCATGTGATGTTAAGTTGTTGGCTGGGGAATACTAGCAGCAGTGGCTATTATGTGTATACACTTACTAAAGCACATATCAGATATATATTGTGTAGAGGTTAATGTGCTTTCTTTGGAAGGCTGTTCTTTGAGGAGGGTTTTTCATATTCACACTGTATCAACTATAAGTTGATTTGAAGGTTTTTGAACCATATGGGTGAAGGAAAGTTTCAGGCCAAGAGTGAAGTACAAATGCTAATATTAGCATTGCCAGATGGCAGAGTTTGTCTGAAGCTCTGGAAGTATCTCTGAACCAAAATCTCTAACCATTCTGACCAAAAATCATTTGGTCATTTGGTCTCCATCAAGATATAAAAATGTACCCCCACATGCACATGGTAAAATCAAGTCAAGGTGACTTTGTAAGTATTTTATACTGTAAATAAGTTTGTAAGTTATTTTTTGTTTTTGTTCCAAAGCCCCCCCCTTCTTGCCTTGGCATTCGTCCCCATCCACTCACCTCCATGTCATGATAACATAAGCATCTTTGGGGGAAAGTTAAAAATAGCACTTCTCAGTATCGCTCATTATTTAACACACAGCCATTCGTTTCACTTTTCTTCCTTTCATTTCCAGAATGTGAAGGTATGAAGGTATGTACTGTTGGACGAGTGGCACAGCCATTTGTATGGATTGGTTCTGATTTTATTTATTTTTTTATTCTTTATTATTTATAGTCATAATTGTCATATTTAGGCTAGATCAGTGGGAAAAGTGTCCCAGTGTTTTTATTTCACTCTGTATACCTCTGCAGTTGCTATAAAGGTAGCATTGAATTACAAATTATTGAAGGCAAGCTTGTATAAATTAGACCAATATTAGATCTGTTGCTTTAAAGTAGCTTTTGCACATGACGTTTTCATTAAAGAGAAATTCCATGAATTAATTTTTGGGGATGTTTTTTTAAGCAGTCGTTTTCTTCCTTTGTCTTTTCCTTGTACACCTTTTCCTTTTCCTCTCTTTTGCCTTCCACCTGCCCGCCTCCTCTATTCCCTCTGCGCTTTTCTCCATCTGTTCCACCCTGTTAGGATGAGAGTTCGGTGAGCAGTGAAGACCTGGATATGGCTGAGCCCGCATGGGGCTCTACTGAGCGCGCTCCAGCAGCAGCGCCCAGCGGCACTCCTGAGCCACGACCAGAGAGGAAAGCCACGCCCCCACAACCCAGCATCAAAGAGGAGGAAGGTTAGACAGTGCTCTCCATCAATCCTCTCATTTCCTCTTTCTGTCCAGTAAGGTTTCACTGCCAACTCTGGTCTGCCTCAGCACAACACAGCATCCCATTATAGAGTTCAATTTAAAAACACAAATACAAAATGGCTTTGCCTGTGTTCTCATACAACCCCAGTTCCAAAAAAGTTGGGACGCTGTGTATAATGTAAATAGAAACAATGCAATGATTTACAAATCTCATAAAACCATACGTTATTCACAATAGAAGATAGAAAACATATCAAATGTTTAAACTGGGGAAATGTACCATTTTAAGGAAAAAATAAGGTAATTTTGAATTTGATGGCCACAACACATCTCAAAAAAGTTGGGACGGGGGCAACAAAAGGCTAGAAAGGTAAATGTTACTAAAAAGAAACCACTAGAGGTTAATTGGCAACAGGTCAGTAACACGATTTGGTATAAAAAGACTATCTTAGAGAGGCAGAGTCTCTTAGAAGTAAAGATGGGATGGAATCTTTTTTGGAATTGGGGTTGTACTCTGACAACGACAATAAAGTTGAACTGAACCTAACTTTAATCATTTGTCCGGGCTACTAAGATTTTTTTTCTTGAATGAACTCTGTTAGCAAAGTAACTAGTTACCTTATGCACAGGATGATGAATGGCCATGGAGGAAAAGTCATTTTAAACTACTAGTGACATGTTTTGATATGTTTTATTTAATAAATAAAAAAAATTAAATATTCACATGCAACTTATCTGTAGCACGTTGTATATCAAGATCAACTTTCTGTCATAAGCATACTCTGCATATCAGTGTATTAAACATTCACTCAAATACTCACATTCAAAAAGCTCACCTCTACCACTACTGCATGCTACTTGAATAACATGAGTATGTAATACACAATTTTCTTTCTGATGCATAGATATTTCTGAGCATGTGAAAGTTTAAAAGGAAGAGAGGTAATAAAATATTTTCATTCACAACCAACCACATTTGCCTCCCATCATTTATCAAAAACTAATAGAAAATTTGACTCGATTGAAACATGTTAAGAATGGCTTAATTAAAATGGTACAAAAATGGTTCAAATATGTCTACCTCCTAGTACTATTTGTTTAATTTTCCTTTTTTAATTTTTGTAAAATGTTTACGTTTTTATAAGTGTTAATATTTGCAATCTTTTAACAGATAATGCCACCTATGTTTCATGCATTATTATTGCAACTGTGTTCAATTATACAACATTTTGGATTTATATTTATATGGTATGATATAATCTTGATTAAAAAAAATAACTGGATAAAATTGCATTTGTCTGGACTCAGACTTTTGGACCTTACTGCATGAGTTAAGATTGTTAAAAGTCAGGTAAGTGCCTTGTGAAGATCATTTTTGATGGCTAGTCCATTACAACCTATTTTCAATGCATTGCTGTAACACTTGTCCATTATACACTGAATGGGTGCTTTTTAAATGGATGGCAGCGTTATCTAGAACCATTAAGAGAAGATTGAAGGCTTTCAGAAGCTTCTTGCTATACCACTTAGGCTAGTTTGGACTTGCTGTTTAAAATGATAACGCAGTCTGCTTCAGGCTCACTGATGATTTAAATGAATGCTGGCAATCTAATTGGCATGTATACACTGATTTATTTGGGTAACCATGATATTTTATTTTTACATAATTGCACCTTCATTTATTTATTGCACATAAGCTCTTGGTGCTCAAAACAATTTCCACTTTTCCATTGCCTACAGAAATCTCAATTTCCACAAGTATATTAGTTCCGTTTGCCTTTTTTTTTTCTTTCAAAAATACACTACACATACAGGATTCAATCCCCCTATTTCATTGTGTGTGTGTGTGTGTGTGTGTGTGTGTGTGTGTGTGTGTCTGTCTCTTGTGGCTCCATTCTGTTCTGTGCTTGGATTGATTGCAGTAGAGTGGAGGGTTTTCTAAAATGGCCGCTTGGGGAGGGGCTGGTGGGTCACTCAGAGCCAGGTCGGGGAGAGGAAGAGCAGCTTGCACTGCTGAGTTTGTGGGTTAATACTGTGCAACCAGGGATGGGGAAAGAGGAGGAAGAGCAGAGCATAGGGCTCAGGCTGTCTTGCCCTTGACAGAGAGCTGTGGAGGTTCCGAGGGGAATTATCTTAAAGAGAGATAAGTGTTAGGAAGAATGGACAGGGGTCAGCACCAGGTCAGCAGGTTACCCTCATCTACTGTAACTGCATGGAACGGCCTATTTCCTCTTGGTTTCAGGAAGCTGTCTTAAAGGTCACTAATCCCTGCCCACATACCCACATAGCAATACTACAGCAAGCATTGCACTAATCCTCTGCTACTTTATTCTTTTGTGCTGTTTATTTCCCCTTTAAACCCCCATTTATTTGTAAATCAGTAGTCTGCTTAGGGTGCTTAAGACTTTTGCACAGTACTGTATATACAGTATATCTGTATATATCGTATATTCAGATGCACAAGTTGTTTTAAAAAAACGCATACCAGATTTTTAAAAGATGAACACCAAATTCCCCATTTTCATTCGCCTTTTAGTAATATTTCTCGTATTTCTCTAACTTCCTATGCTCCTTACCTCTCCTCCTACACATACTCTTAAGTGTGTGTTTGTATGTGCTCTAAATTAACAATACAACAAGGTCAGTGGATGGAGATGATGTGATGTATTAAATGCTTCAGACCACTGAATAAAATTCTGTTCACATATTAACACAGACATTTTGAGGTGCACTCATTCACAATATATGGACAAAGCGATAGTCGTCTGTGAGACATTGCTTACTGATTCAATACTGATTCAGGTTTGTATTAAAACTTCCTTTCCATGGAGCACTGTGAATTGAACTGGACAAGGTTATGCTGATAATGTTCTGGTTTCATCTAGCAAGTAGAGTTTTAATTAAGATCACGTTCTCAAGAATTTCCTTTGGAGGAGTAAAAGAGTTTGTGCAGAATAAATATACAGTGCATTATGAATTGATAGCTGTAAATCAATAGTCCTCCAGTCCTGACCATCATGGTGAAGACATTTACAAGATTTACTGGGATTTAGTTCAGTGTTGAGGTTTAATATTGGCCTTGACCATTTGTTTTTACCTTCTAGAAAATAACAGACGATGTTTTAGCTAAATTATATGATTTTTGCACATGTTCATTTGACCCAAAATATTTTTAAAGAGATATGTGGCTGTTGGCAAAAATTGCTCTATTTAAACTTATTTAACCAAATATATTGTTTTTCAGACTTGTTAATATGGGGGACTAGGTAGGCAGTGCTTTGAGTGAATATAAGCCACTATAAGACTATATTATCAATTTATGTGGTTATAACTGTGAGACGGATGTATACAAATTTTAGACAGATCAAGATCCTTATTATCACTTCTTCCCTATGGTCAACCCTTAAATATTTTACTACAGAGCATTGCCCATTTAAAAAAGAAGAGAAAGCTGGAACCTTTGAACCATACTTTTTTCTAAGAGTGTATTCATGCATTAGTGGATAGTCAACACGCAAAGTGGTGAAACACTTAATTTACAGAAAGATGTACTACATCATGGGATACATACACATAGTTTCAGTTATTTATGGGAAGTTAGGAAGATTTGCACAGTTAAGGACAGTTGGATATGGGTTTTTTTTCCACAAGTCTAAACATAGACACATGATTTGGTTGTCAAAAAAAATCAGTGAAGAAATACAAATATATATAAAATCTCCAATATATAGAACATCAGATGTATTATGAATCAGAAAGGTAAGAATCAGGGGGAAGCCTTGGATTGGATGTTGTTTTGACACACACTGATCGAACATATGCCTCAAACATATTATTATGCCCGAAAAACTAAATATCAATAGAAGTATAAACCACAGAATTATAGAATATAAATGCCACCTTATTGTTAATCGTGGGCAGCTTTGGATATGTTCAGATTTACTGCATGTGGACTGTAGACACCGTTGTACTGCTCCATTTCAGCCACTGTAGTGAATATGGCTATTTAGATGAGGTGGCACTGAATCAGTGAACTGAGTTTTTATGTAATTACTGTGCTTGTCTCCTTTCATTCATGTGTATGATTGTATGGTTCACCCCAGTGTTTTTCACACTATATTTTTCAGTAGAATCTAATGCATAGAATACATTTTTTTTCTCTGTGAAATAAAGACAAAAATACATAGTGTTCAAATGGAAATCACATAATTAGATGGGGGTTACAAGAAAATTATTATATAAATCACCAGTGTCCATCTTCTAACTAAATGTAGCAAAGTAAGTATCTATACCAGACAAAGAAAAGTAGGAAGATGGTCTTAGAAAGTGTATGTGTGTGATTGCTGTATTATTTTGGGTACCATAGTCTCCGGAGGGTGTGTGTGTAAAGAGAAGGGCACTGATGGTTCTGCTTCCTGAGGGATTTCCTCTTGGGTGGGGGAGAGAATGTTGGCTTGCAGAAGCCACCTTTCTGAAAGCAGGGGGGCATATAGCCAGGGGGCTTTTTTGGAAAGGGGAAGCTTTTAGTGCAAAACCTGCCATACTTTTAAAAAATCTGAAACGCTATATTGTTTAAGTTAAAGGTTAAAACAGTTAATGGTTAGTGTGCATTATCTTTTTGATAAGTGCTCTTCCTCCGTTGCGTTTTCTTTTGATACAGGGAGATACATGGTTGCTTTTGCTCTCCTTGTCCTTCCCCATCCACTTTTCTGTGCATCAACTTGGTCTTCCTCCATCTGTTGTTCTTTTTGTTTCTGTAAGCCTTGTTCTAATACACCTCTCTGATGAAGGCTCCAGATCCTCTCCAGCCCCCACCCCCCTCTCTTCGGGTAATCTAACCCTGAACTGACTCTCCCGCTGTATATACACACACACTGACCTAAACACATTGAAAAATAGAACACTGACCACTACCCAGACTCATACAAGCACAGATACACATATGCGTACAATCATGCTCTCATACAACATGCTTAGACATGATCGAATTAATGAATGGACATGTCCTGCTTCATATCAATCAAGAACGTCCTAAAGGAATTGAATTAATTGGAATTTTGATCATTCTAACACGGTTAGAGGAGTACACTTTTATGTTGTTTATGTTATTTGTTGGCCAAAGTTTTCCATTATTATGTTAGTAAGGTTGGCTTGTTGGTAACAGTGGATATGTGAGGGGGAAAAAAACATTACTAAAATTTCTTCCATCTCTCTCCTTCCGTTCTTCCTTTCGCTTTCACTGTCCTCTCACAGATGAATCCTCCTCTGAGAGTGCCAGCACTAATGGGCTCCCTTCCCTCGCACCTCCCACCAGTGCTGCTGCAGTGACTGGGGGCATTTCTGTGAACGATGGTGTGATTCCATTTGAAGAGGTGAATAGCAATGGAACCACAGCACCATTGGACTTCAGTACCACCTCATCCTCTTCATCCTCAGAGGAAGGCCAACAGCCCCTCAACCTGAGTGATAGATTGTTGCCGGGGGTTACTCCCACACTTGCACCATACCCTGCTGACCCAAGCAGGAAATACATAATCAAAACAGAGTACGGCAACAAGGTGAGGGAGAAAACGTTTCTCTTAACTTACAGAATATTCATCATATAGGCTATGCATTGTTTCTAAATGCCACATTACCTGCTGTGGTGCACTGTGCACGGTTTCAAGAGTGTGCGCATATTGTCCATTATGTTTTCAGTAGGCATAGAAGTAACAACTAGATTACAGGACTTCGAAATACACATACTCCTGAAATATTGCTCTGAGGAAATGAGGATTGACTCCAGTTTGTGTTTTCTGTATATGAAGATAAAGGAATTTATTTGCTTTATTTCTGATGTGTGTGTGATTCCAGTCTCCTCAGTACAGCTCAGGAAGCTACGACTCGGTAAAGACTGAAGTGAGCATGTGTGCCGAACACTTGAATACAACACGCACTCAGGTCATGGATGACGACGATGATGATCATGATGATCACGACGACAGTGACAAGATTAATGACACGGAAGGTCTAGACCCCGAGAGACTCAAAGCTTTCAACGTGAGACATGTTTTTTTCTCACATCTTTTCTTGATTACATATATTTTTGCAGTTTCTCCCTTTATGTATCACTGTTGGATTTCCTGTATTTTACCCTTTACACTTTTACATCTTTCAATCAGTAACACAGTCTCTTTTTACCCTTTCATTCTTCCCACTGCGAACTGTTCGTGCAATATTTTTTAAAGACGGTTAAGAAGCTGGGTTCCAATTTTCTTTTCATTTTTACTCAATTTCATCCACTTTCCTGCTTGATTTTCCATCTGCAATTTCTTTCTGTCTCTCATTTGTCTCTCAATTACTCAAATTTACTGCCATTTCCCCTCTCATTCCCAGATGTTTGTACGGTTATTTGTGGATGAGAATCTGGACAGGATGGTGCCCATCTCCAAGCAGCCAAAAGAGAAGATCCAGGCCATCATCGAGTCCTGCAGCCGTCAGTTTCCAGAGTTCCAGGAGCGAGCTCGTAAACGTATTCGCACCTACCTCAAATCCTGCAGACGAATGAAGAAAGGAGGCTTTGAGGTATAGAATTTTTTTTTTTTTTTTTTTTTTTTTTACAAATATTTGTACAGTATTAAAAATATAAACACACTTGTATTTTAAGCTCATGTAGGATTTATAAAGGATTCATAATGTTGAGGTTTCTATTTCACTGACTAGTATCTGATATCAGGCTGGTAGATGCTGTTTTGTGTTTTAACCGTCAATTTTTGGCCAAATTTAAAATGAATCCTTGATATTCATTTTAAGGTTTAAAGGATGTTGTGCACAGGCATAGAAATTCTGAGAAATACTGAGGTTTTCAGATCTATTCATGATGTATTGGACCAAACATGAACATGTCTAAAGAGCTCACTGTTACTATCTACTAACTGTGAATATAAAGTTAAAGAACACCTCTACACTTTTTTTTCTGTTTCGTGTGGAATGCCTTGGAAATGCAGCATCGCAGTGTGTATCATCCTTGGTGTGTTGACTGTCCTTTTACTTTTTACCAACTTCTGCTTCTGCTCAGACACGGCCCACCCCGCCACACCTCACCTCCGCCATGGCTGAAAACATCCTGGCAGCTGCCTGTGAGAGCGAGACACGCAATGCTGCCAAGAGAATGCGCCTTGACATCTACCAGAACCATGTGAGTGGACATGTATTTGTGTGAGAGAGACAGAGAGATGGAGACACATAGGTGGGAAAAGAAATGACACGGAAATTTGCAACACTCACTTCAAAAATAGAAGCAAGCTGGCGGGAATAAAGAATGATAATTTTCTTTCCCCTGTAATTCCTGACTGAACACCCACATTACAGCTAATACAGCACATGGATAACTAAATTGTAAGAACAAAAAAGTACTAAATAAACATTTAATTCCAGAGTACCTTACACTTTTATACTTAAGCAGATAAAGAATGCTTTGAGGAAAAAATGCTTCAAGATTTGAACTGTATTCCTGGGAATCAACAATTTGTAGAAAACTGTATTTACACAACGTACAAAGTGTTTAATGGTTCTCTTTTCCGCTGCTGCGCTCTGTAGGATGAGTCAATTACTACAGACAAACCCAACTCCAGAGACCCAGCCGCTGTGGCCCACTCAGGCTTCTCATTGGCTGCTTCAGCCTACTCCCAGGACCAGCTGTACACCAATGGGGGGCTCAATTACAGTTTCCGTGGTTACGGAGCCCTAGGCAACAGCCTGCAAAGCAGTGCGACAGCACAGAGCAATGGTTAGTGGCTAAGTGCTTTAGAGGCAAAATATTTTCAGCTAAAAGACATAAACCTCATCCTGTTGTTCTCTCCTTTTGTATTTCTTTCTTTCTCTCTCTCTCAGGTCCCACTGACTTGAGTATGAAGTCTGTGGGCTCCAGCTCCTCCTCCACTAGCTCTAACAGTCACGGTCAGGGCGGTGGAGGCGGAGGAGCGTCAGCTCAGCTCAGCCCTCCCGAAGTCACGGCAGTGCGGCAGCTCATTGCCGGCTATCGTGAGTCCGCCGCCTTCCTGCTCCGCTCAGCCGACGAGCTTGAAAACCTCATTCTACAGCAGAACTGAAACTCCACACACGGTCTCACACACACATGTGCTTATGCACCTATACACAGACATACACTCAAAAATACATGAGCAGATGTGCACAGATGTGCAATGTACATGAATTGGGATATGCACACAGCACATTACAATGTATATGTAGCTACATGGCCACAAGCAGATGCACAGATGTACTACAAATACACACACACACACACACACACACACACACACACATGCACAGAGTCCCCTTTCTTTATAGAGCTACCTACAGCATTCTTCATGATAGCCTTATTGTCATTATAGTGTCTTTGCCCTATTCCCTTTGCCCTCAATTAGATTTGTAACAACTCTCTGTACAAGGCTTCGATAAACTACTTTTCTCTTAATGCCAAAGGCCACGATCTGAGAAGGCCTGATGTGTGAGGCTGTGCAGGTAGCTGTGTTAGTTGACCAACGCAGGTTTGACTTTAAAATGATGTCACTGTACAGGGCACAATCCATGATGCAAAAGCCATCCAATGGGTGACTACTGAGAAACACTGCAGCACTTGTGGGAAATAGATTTACACGATTCTACACAATCAGTTTGGTATAACCCAGTATTGTGAGTGTGACTAGAGCAAACAGATGATGTCATTTCCTGTGCATCATGTTTAGATCATCACCATTCCACTGTCACTGACCATTATTTTCACAGCTGGAGTGTTTATAGGGTTTGGGGTCCTTTGCAGCCACATAGAGAGTTGCAGCATACGTGTGATGTGTAAATGTAATAGAATTTCATTTAATGAAAATTCAAGGGACACCTAATATAGGCACAAGCAGAACATTCTCCTAAAATTTCATAGTGCTCAATGGTAAGCCAAATCTTTTTTTTGATTTCTTGTTCCAATCCGCTCTCAGTCAGCTATGTGGCAAGTACAAACTGGGTCAAATGACTTGAAAATCAGCCACACCATCCCAATCTGGTTTTGCCCAGCTAGACGCATGGATACAAAATGAATTTTCCCAACAACTGCTGGTGCACTGTCTGCATATTCACGCCCTAGTTGGATTCTTAAAACTTTAAACCAGGGGTGTATTTTGGGTTATGGGTTACAGTACATTAAGTCCAATGTCAGGTGGGCAGGACCAAAAAAATCAGTTCAGTAGACCAATAACACATTAATAACTCATCTTATATGTGTCTATATCCTATTTGTCTGCAACTATTTAAAAGTTGCATATGGATTGAACATGTTATCACTTACATAAAAGATGGACAGACGGCAATTCATTACCCCCCAAAAAAACAAACAAATTTTTACAATTTTGGTTTTACCATACAGTATCTTGCATAACTATTCACCACTCTTAAACATTTCCACATTTTGTAGTGAAGAATTCCCTATCGTTCACACTTTTTAATATTACCAGATTTGTCCCAAATTTGATCATCTACCAATTCCCACCTGCCGGTCAGCTTTCCCTATCATACTGTACAACAGCTATCAACCAGGGAGGGTGAAGGCTAACGTGCTTCCTCAGAGACACGTAAAGCCAACCAACTGCATCTTTTCGAACTGTTGCTGCTCATTCTGCGTCACATGAGAGCATAATAGTCTTGGAGGAAAGCACTATCTGCTCCCTGCCACATACATGAGCTCACAGACTGTCACGATTCACCAGTGTCACTGTGATTGACAGGGGGTGTACAGTAATGCTGTCCCTTCCACCCAGAGCACACAGGCAATACTGCTCCCTTGACCCTGGGCTTGGTTGGCTATGGCATTGGTGGGATTTGTACTCCCAATCTCCTGACTCATTAGCTTATTTTTGCTCTATTTTTCCCCTAGTGGAATAACAGAGACTAGCTCTTTTTTCATATTTCAGTTAAATTATGGTCCACAAGACCATTTTAATTCAGCACATGCATTCTAAATTCACTTGGTGGGCTGGATTAGAACATTTATTGGCCCAGTCACAACCCAAATGCCGTATATATTTGGCACCGTTGCTTTAAATGTTTAAAATAGCATATCCGTTAGAAAAAATCTTAGCCAATAAGTATGTGAAGTTGCCATAGAGACAAACCCATAGTATACACTATGGAGATACCATCAAAGATGCAAGGGTTGAGAATTTGTAAGATATCTAATATTTGATTAATGCTACTGTGGTTGGGGATAAGGTGCAATGTATATGATAATATTTTTAGTGTGTTGTCTGAAAATTTAACATAAACACTTTTTTTTTTTGACATAGTTCCATTCTTTACATACATTTATTCTTTATCATATAGAAAAAGAAAACCTACAAACAAAAAAATATTTAATAAATTGATTGATTTTGACTACTACAGATGTTCAAATTCTGTCAAATGGGCATGTTAGACTGTTGGACATTATGCAAATGAAGCTGCGCTGAGATACTTAAAACCCCACTCTCGACCCCTCCTCCACACCCCATTGCCTTTGCAACCCTTTATCCTCAGCACTGCAATGACTTCTGGGAAATGCGTTCACAGAAAAGAAATTAAAATAAAAAAAAATTTTTGAAGGACTGCATTTCCCATGCAGCATTGCAAACAAATTTTGTTAAGTTGTGAATGCTGCTCTTGTTTTCTAACCTCATGACTATGTCACTTTCATACCGCACGGGGACCAATCAGAATCATCAGAGGGACTTATTTATGTACATATGCATACATGTTTAAGCGAAGGGACCTAACTGTCAGTGGAAATAGGCCAAAGCTTAAAAAAAAAAAAAACCTCCATACTACTTATGTCATAATTTATGTCATGTCAGTCTTACCAGATAATGGTTTTTAATTGGCTGGACACCTCAGTGATTTTCAGAACAATTGGAGGTGTAACACTTACATCTTGTATTCCTGTCATGGAAATTCAGTTGAATGATGTAGTGCACAAAGCTATTTCACACTGCACACTATGACGCTGAGCTCCCTTTTGCTTGTCTCGCGCCCCCATGTTAATTTCAAACATGTCACCAAATTCAGGCCTCGCACAAAAAGGCACTGTATAAAAAAAAGCAAAAGACAATCCTGGAGAAGTTGATTTAAACAGTGTAAAGTTAGGTGAGCTGTGTGCCTCAAGCCTTTAAGTGGTATAGCAACCTTCCAAGTGTTGTAGCCATAACCACAAAATTACGATGAACCAGAAAACTATTCCTACTGGGGGTGTCAGATAAGGGGAGCAATGCATTTTCACTAGTTAACTGTACCCACTTATTTTAATCTGATGTTTATGTGTATTTTATATTCTTTTAGATTATTTTCATTACTTTATATGGTTTATAAAGTTCTTTATGTATGCCTCGAAAGGGAACTGTCATCTTGTATAGAAACAAAACCAAACTTTAGCCAATTTGGAGATCCACAGGAGAATAATCTGATAAAGCCTGGACAGGAATCATCATTTGGGTTCACATCAGATTACATCTTAAATTAAATTAACCTGAAATATTGTAGCACTTTATGGCTTGGTTAATTTAATAAATGACTTAAATCTGGAATCATAACAAATTATAACATCGGGGGAAAAAAGTATATGTTACTATATTCAGGCCATATGTTTAGAGTAATTAATTTATTTGATGAACATTTATTTAACACAGAGAAGGCGAAATGTTCTTATTTCTGAAAGACGCACTTGTTTCGTTGAGACCTGCATCCAAACATAACATGGATTCAGTCCATTCTTAGACACTGTAAGGAACAATTTGATGAGGGAATCAGTTTGATTTCCCATGAGTACTTAAAAAGGAGTGTAAGGTAGAGTGGTTGAAACACACAACAGTGCTGGTATGTCCGCCTGCTCTACATTATAGTTTTGTTTTGTTCTGTTTTCTTTAGTAAGATTTCACGTGAAATGACTTTAGTAATGTGTTTATGTTCATATTTGTTTGAGAACAAGGTCTGCGAGCTGTGTAACTCTTCACACGGAAAAATGCAAGACACACATATAAACACGAACATGCTCACAAACACACATTGAAAAATAAAAAGTTGGAGGTAAAAAAGAAAAAGAAAAAAGAAATGCCATGACTTATTTTTTTATAAGTGCAGCAGAGGTCTGCAATCAAAATGTGGTAACAACCATTGCCTGTGTTCTTTTCATTTGTGGTGCTTTGTAAGATTATTGTTATTGTTATTACTATGATTATTGTATTTGATTTGTTTCTACTCCTGTACTTGCCTGGAAACTCTAGGCTGAAGCCTGGTTTCTCTTTGTATACCAATGTGAAGCTTTGTATTATTTCTTTCTGGTTCTGACTCAGTGGAAGTGTGTGATGTTTACATGTACAGAGAAATAGATTCTTTTTTTTTTTGTTGTTGGTTTATTTTTTTTATTTAATTTTTTGTTGTTGTTGTTGTTGTTGTTGTTGAAGACCCACATATCCAGCCTCAGTTTGTGACATTAAGTTGTTTCTTTAATCTTGTGCATGGAGGGGCAATGTTATGTTAGAAAGTTATAGAGACTTGGTTAAACCACTGTTAAGGTCCTTGCACACTTATAATGCATAAAGTGAATCTTTGTGACTGTCATTTGTCCACGGTGGTTCATGTTATTGTCCCAGAACATGAGAAGACTTTCATTGTGCTTTTGTTCCTCAGACATGAGTCTAGTACAACTGTTACAGCAGCCTGTTTTCATTTGCAGGTGTGTGTTACCTCTCTGTTAAACACTGTTCAGTTTTTGCACTTGAGAAGTGTGTTACTTCCTCAGCATTAGTTCAGAACGAATCAGGGTTGGGATCCATGTGCAAGGGCCTTGAGAGGCAACATTTCAGTCACTGATTGTGGATGAAGGTGCTGGATCAGAAAAAAAAAAAAGCAGAGAGAGAGAGAGCTTCTTATCAGCTCAAAGTGCAACACCAATTGTCCTCCCCACAATGTTACACAATGGATCTGGTTAATGATTAATGAGATTCAAATGATTTTTTTTTTTATTACTACTTTCACAAAGACTTGAAACAAATATTTTACAAGTAAAGCCAGTGATATAGGGGAAAGCATAGCCTCCCTCCAACTGGTCCAGTTAACTAAAGATTTCCAATGTGATTAAGGCCTGCTATGTTCGAATTTGCACTTTGACCTTTTGTAGAAGCTTCTCAGTGATTTTAAAAGCCATTCCCCTCATGTTGTTTGCCCATATGGGGAACATAGGAACCTCAGGAACTGTTGAATCTCTGAGTTTTTTTTTTTTGTTTTTTTTTTTTAATCCAGGCCAATATGTCCTGACTGACCAGTCCTCATGCTCTCTCTCAGCTACCACATCATTTATATCGAATTTGCTATATATCCTTTTTATATTTATTATTGTGATTTAAAAGTGAATCTTCTTTTCAGTACATGTGGCTGAATATTTTAATTCTTTAGAAAAGTGTTGATAAATATAAATATATATCTGAATATATGTGAAGCAACTAAAAGATGGAAAACATGGCAGGTAATTCCATTTATGTTTGTTTCATGCAAAAACAAAGAAGATGAAGAAAAAAAAAAAAGACTCGGGTGGGAGAGTTTCCCACCTTTTACATATCACTTTGATGAAAGACTCATTATTGTCTGAAAAAGACTCTTTTTACATTTTCAATGTGGTATCGATGTTACAGTCTGAAAAACTGTCGGGTTTTCCACCTACTGCAAAGTTGCTAGTTCCTTTCTTTCAGAGGTGTGTGTCACTGAGTTGCTGAATAAAACGGTGAGCTGCACAGTGGTCTTGATTGTTTTTTTCCCCACACATATGCACCATTAGTCTATGTGTGTGTGTATATATATATATATATATATATATATATATATATATATTAGCATGATAAGAATTTATCAAGGTCATCACATAAATTACACATTCAGAAATTAAAAATGAAAGATAAATTTGGAATCGGTATCTTATCCTTAGATTATTGACTCTAGAGGTCACAAGAACACTACTAGTCACTGCATTACAACATGGCAAAATTTCCCTTTCCAGATTTCCCTATTTTGTCCACGCTCTCTTTCCGGGGATCAGCACATTTGATCCAACATGCAATCAAGGTGTAAAAACAGCACTACAGATTCCTGTAACATTTTTGCTGATATTAAAGGTCTCATGTAGTGTTCATTTCCTAAACATCTTAGCTAAAGTTTTTTTAAACCAACATTTCCATGTATAAATAACAAAATAGCTGTGCAAAAATGGATACTTAGGTGCAAGACACATAAGCCATCCATCCACAAGTCAGTGATAAAGAGGGATTTTTGTTGCTTGGCCAAAGGACATAAGCTTTCCTTTGTAGTCCTAGAAATATCTCTATAAGGTTAAATAGTGGTGAGTGGGACAAGGAATAGGGACAGATAGTTGCACAAAATGTTCAAACTCAATTAAGTAGAAATGGCAGGAGAATTATCAATTAGTAATACATCAATTTGACATTTTCCTCGGGTGTTAAGTAGGCTATGCCATTCCCCAGTGATGTAAGATGCTCATTCCCTGTTATTCACTAGTCAAAGATTGACTTTAGCTGATGGGAATGTGTAATGTGCTCTTTTTTGGTTGGTATTTTTGGATACTAAATCGCTTTGAGACCCAGAAATTGCTTTTGGCGCCATGTAATGGGGTCGCTGTGTTCCTGGGTGTACACTGGTGAGGGAACCACTGGTCAGCTCACTACTAAGGCAAACTGCTGTGACCAGTGCATGTCATCAGCCACAGACCATTCTACAATACATTTGTTTACTGGTGTTTTAACAAGTGTTTTCTTTTGTTCATGTGCGTATCTAAATATTTCTGTATTTATTAATATATTAATAATCTAACAGAAACCTAAAACACACAAGGTAGCACGATTCGTCTTCCAAGGGTTGCACATCCTAAACAATATTCTAATTTACTTTGCATATTAGAGTAAGTTCACTTAGGTTGTTCACTTGGGTTAATAAGTGAGCTTGGTTAGTGAGAATGTAAATAGCAATAAGAGTAAGTGTATGTTTGTACATGCTTGTGTAAGTTTGCTATCAAGACATAAATGCTATTTTACATTTTCATATGAGCACCTGTTTAGCATCTTAGCATCTGTGCTAAGCCTTAATTATTCATTTATGCATTTTCTATGGTTGATGACATCAGAAACCTGCAACACTGTACTTCAGTATTTGAAATAGCTCCTATATATAACAATACATTTCCCAAAAAAGCATTAAGTGCATGCTACATATTATAGTTGATTATACTTTCACCAGCTGCTATTCAACTGCCATATGCTACAGCTACCATCCAGGTACACCAGAGAGCAGCAGTGTGCCTGGATAATCAGCAGCTGCTTGGGATAGCATGACAAGTGCTTTTAGAGGAGGCCTGGCTTCCCATGTAGTCTTAAAGCAATCACCTCTGATAGGCTTCTATTTCTTACATGTTGCTAGAGGCAGTCTAAAGCTTTAGAACATATTGTGGATTACTGGTTGTGGCACATAACTTAGCTGTCAGAGGAGGACGACTGGGGAGTTTTCCTGGACCCAGGCCTTGTGTAGGCCCAGGGGATTAAGCAAAGTATACACTAAACCTATTCTATCAATGCACTAATCAAAAACAGATCAATTCCAGGCTCAGAAAACACTCCTGAATGTAAAAGCCTCTAGAAACTAGCCCCTAGCAGCTGTTTTGAGAATGGTGTGAACCTCATCAGCTTACTTAAGGGACTGCCAGACGCTCTTATCCAGATCTCTAACAGTAAATACACCTCGATACAGGTTCCCTTGGTCACGCACTAAGAGTACTTTCGGTTTTAAAAAACCTGTTGGGGAGGTTGTAAAGTATGAAAAACACATAAGACAACACGTCTTAGGTCATACATGTAAAGGTGTTTGTAGCAGCCTTTGCCGTGCAATACAACCATGTAATGGCATCTTTCTGGGGGCTCATAGGCTTGTTACAGACTTTTTAAGTCACCTCTATTTGCCACGATCTCCTAAGAGCTCATTGTGAGATCTCCCTTATGCTTCAGTCTCTGTAGGCCATTTAAATTATACAGGATTACAAACTGAAGTGGGTTTCACTTCAGTTTGCTTTCATGATCAATTTGCCTTGCATGTGTTGGTGGCCAGATGACTAAAGCATGACCTTGTGGCTGACACCAGGATTTATGCCCATGGTCATATCACCCAGCATTGTCAATCAATAGGTTGACCTACCAGCCTTCAATAAGGGTGAATCTGCACAGTATTTCCTTGTTGTGCTTAATATAATCCCTATATTATCTTTTTTGGCTATCCGAACCTCACACCAACTGTTCATCTGTCACGGAGGAAAGACATAGACATAGGACTCCTTTGTCTAAGTAGAGGCTGGCCCACTATGTGGTGGACAGCAGCACCATGGCCTACACATGGCTTTATGCCAAGCTCCTAACATGCCATTACACTGTACAAGGAGCATCTCCTCCTAATGCACAATATTTAGAGATGTGTTACTCCAGCTGCTGCGACCTGGGCATAACTGTGCACTGTCTGAAGGTTCTACAAAGTTAATATCACCTCTCTCAGTGGTGCGAGTGTAGCAGTTGTCTCTGAGCACCTTTCTGGTTAGTTCTAAAGTGAGCCACATTCCTCTTGACATTGTTGGCATCAACACTTGCAGTTAAGAGGGATGAAATAGAACACTAGTTTTAGATAATTACCAGAGTCAGTTGGAACTGGCACTAACGCAGTGAGAAGGTTGCAGGGAAAGTTGGCTTTATGACAGTGGTATTTATCCAATGATTGCTTCATATGTCACTATGTGACTGTGTTGGAAGGTTTTAGCATGCATGTGCATGCACATAGAAGTTTTCCAGGTGGTTCTCACTGTCCCTGGTGTTTATGCAGGGTTCAGAGAACCACAGTTACATGCATAACTAAAATTTGCAATAGCACCATCATTTAAAGTCAATCTGTGACCTTTTAGCTGGAGAATGGTTTCATGTGCAATAGACTATGTGAGTCACTGGCTTCATTTTGTCATGCAAATGTTAACGAGTTTGAATCGAATGGTAACCTGACTGTTAATGAGAGAAAATGTCCAGCACTTTATGAAAAAATCTTTATTGGCAATGGTTCCAAACCACTTACACTCACTGTCCACTTTATTAGGATCACCTATACAACTGCACATTCGCACAGTTATCTAATCAGCCAATCACGTGGCAGTAAAATAATGCAAAAAATCATGCAGATACAGTACAGGTCATGGGCTTCAACATCAGAATGGAGAAAAAGTGTGATTTTTGTGACTTTAACCAGGGCATGACCGTTCGGTGCCAGATGGGCTGGTTTTGAGTATTTCAGAAACTATTAATCTTATGGGATTTTCACACACAACAATCTCTAGAGTTTACACAGAATGAGCAACAATTTTATGAAGGAAATTGTTCTGTTTCCATGCAAGTCAAATGAAGAATTTTAGTTACAGACAAAGAAGGAAAAAACAAAGCCATTCCAGTAAGCAAAAATATTGTTTTAATACTTCCCAATCTATTAGATTTCATGATAATAACTTTATATAACTCTATTACTTATTATTATTATTACCTTTTCATTTATATAGTTTCATGTTTAAGTTGTTGTATGTAGGCTTTAGCCATCTCCTACTTTTCAGATCAAATTCACTCCTGATGTTGATGTTGCATGCGGTGCATCTGTCCCAGATGTTGTATAGGCCTACACTGTGTGATTTTCCTTAAGCTTAGCAGGGTCAGTCAGCCAGTTAATTAGAGCTACTGACCATCCTTGGCCAGCCTATTTGAGGAGCCACCAAAAAGGAACAGGACACCCTAAACCAACTCTTGCTTTATTAAGTAAGTGCTGGTTGGGTAGAATTATATCCATAGTTACCCTCTTGTAGGTGAGATGTCTTGCTCAGACTGCAGAAGAAGGTTCACAGAAAAATCTAGTGGAAAGCCTTCACAAAAGAATGTATTCTAAAGGAAAAAAGGTGGTGGTGGGGGGGGTTCAAAAACTTACAACTTACAACCTCAATTCGGACCGCAGAATCTGTCACTATCTTCAAAAAACAGCTAAAGACCCACCTCTTCCGTGAACACGTAGCCAACCTCTAATTAAAAATAATTTAAAAAAAAAAAACTTACTCTGGCACTTACACCTCCACTCTGCACACTTTGCTTCTTCTAAAACTTAATTAATAGATCTTGTATGGTAGCAGTCCTTGTATTGTTCTCTGCTTGATATATCGCTTTGCTTGTATTTTCTCATTTGTAAGTTGCTTTAGATAAAAGCTTCTGCTAAATGAGTAAATGTAAATGTAAAAAGCACATATGGGAGTGATGGTCAGGTGTCCACATAATATGTAATATAGTGTATGTAATACATTATATTATACATAGTGTATAGTGTATGTAATACATTTATCTGTGAACCTTCTAGAGCAAGCTTGTTTCACTTTCAAGAGGGTATTTGTGGATATAATTTTATCCAACCAGCACTTACTTAATAAAGCAACAGCTGGTTTTGGATGTCCTGTTGCAGTGCAGGTGGATTACAGAGCAGTACTTTGCTGCTATGGAAAAGAATAGACAACATTAAATGCTATCTAACATGACTGTTAGTGAGAGAAAATGTCCAGCACTTTATGAAAAAAATCTTTATTGACAATGGTCCCAAACCACACTCACCGTTTACTTTATTAAAAACACCTGTTCAACTGCACATTTATGCAGTTATCTGATCAGCCAGTCATGTAGCAGCAACACAGTGCATAATTTCATGCAGATATGGGTCAAGAGCTTTAGTTAGTGTTCACATCAAACATCAGAATGGAGAAAAAGTGTGATCTCAGTGACTTTAACTGTGACATGGTTGTTGGTGCCAGATGTACTGGTTTTAGTATTTCAGAAACTGTTGATCTCCAGGGATTTTCACACACAACAGTCATTGGAGTTTACACAGAATGGGTAACACTGAATAAGCAACAGTTCTGTGAGTAGAAATGCCTTGTTGATAAGAGAGATTAGAAGAAAATGGCAAGTTTGGTTCAAGCTGCTAGGAAGGATATAGTAACTCAAATAAGAACTCTTTACATCCGTGGTGAGAAGAAAAGCATCTCAGCATGCAAAAAACATCGAACCTTGAGGTGGATGAGCTACAACAGCAGAGGATCACATTGGGTTCCACTCCTGCCAGCCAAGAACAGGAAACTGAGGCTATCATTGGTGCAGGCTCACCCAAACTGGACAGCTGAAGAATAGAAAAAAAATCACCTGCTCTTCCAATCTTCACTGTCCAGTTTGGGTGAGTCTGGGTCCATGATAGCCTCAGATTCTTGTTCCTGGCTGATAGGAGTGGAGTCTGATGTGGTCTTCTGTTGTTTCAGCTCATTCACCCTAAAGTTTGATGTGTTGTGCGTTCTGAGATGCTTTTCTGCTTTTACCATGGATACCCCCCCCATTTTTTTAC
>JANDJT010000190.1:19285365-19301359 GCA_024331685.1 Stegophilus panzeri | reverse complement strand
CAACATTTCAATGGGATTCAAATCCGGGCTTTGACTAGGCCATTCCATAACCCTCCATTTCTTCTTTTTGAGCCATTTCCTGGTGGATTTGCTAGTGTACTTAGGATCATTATCCTGTTCAACTTTCAGATAGATGGCCTCACATTATCTTTAAGCATTCTTTGATTTGATCCAGAATTCATAGTTGAATCAATGAATGCAAGCTGTCCAGTCCCTGAAGCAGTGAAGCAAACCCAAACCATAACATTTCCACCACCGTGCTTCACAGTTGATATGAGTTGCTTCTCCTTTGGTCTGCACCAAACATGTCTGCTGTTACTGTGGCCAAACAACTGTCTTTGATTCGTCTGTTCAGAGCACATTATTCCAAAAGGCCTGGTATTTGCCTTTATGCTCATTGGCAAACTGTAGTCTTGCAAAGGCTTTTTCCTGGCACGCCTCCCATGCAGGTCAAATTTGTGCAACCTCTCTCTGATTGTAGAAGCATGCACTTTGACACCAGCAGTTACAAGACTTACTAGCAGATCCTGTGATGAAATTTTGGGGTTCTTGGAGACTTCTTTTTGCATCAGACGGTCTGCTCTTGGGCTGAATTTGCTGGGACGGCCAGTCCTGGACTAATTGGCAGTCGTTTGAAATCTGTGTCATCTGTAGATGATTTTCCTTACAGTGGAATGATCTGTTTCAAATAATTTGGAGATCTTTTTAAATCCCTTGCCAGACTCATAGGCATCCACAACCTTTTTTCTGAAGGCCTTACAGAACTCTTTAGATCTTGGCATGATGAAACCACACACCTCAATAACAAAGGGAACACCAGACACTAGATATGAGAGGGGTAGAAATAAGACAGGTTCTAATCACTGGAATCCAATCTTCAACCCACCTGATTCTAATTTTATGGATTTGAAGGTATGATAAATGTAGGGGTGTACCTACTTTTTCCATGTGACTGATCTGTTTTTTGTTCATTTAAATTGTGGAAATGACTGAAAAATGTAAATTTTATGTGTCATTTGTTAGTGTATCAACTTTATTAATAGACACTGTTTCAAAGATCAAATGTTTGCTTGTCCAAATATGTAAAAAAAAAAAAAAGCCAACAATTTCCATGGAGTGTACTTATTTTTTCACATGATTGTGTGTGTATGTGTGTGTGTATTGCCCATTACCAATAATCTGTGGTACATTTAGAACTGTCTGTACATTATAATGATAATCTGGAAATCTCTCAATCTCTCTGCTTCTCTCTTTCTGTCCTTCTGTCTTTCTCTGTGTGTGTCTGTGTGCGCACGCATGCTTGGGTGTGTGTAGTTATCTTACAGCATCTGCTACTCTGGAAGACATTAGTCGTTCTGACGCGTGAGTGATTCATCTGTTTTATTTTATTTTAAATGATTTTGTCATGAGTAATAATGATCAACATGATGAACTTTATAAAAAATTATTATGCAAAAAAAAATAGGGTGTGGGGTGAAAGGGTTTTTTTTTTTTTTTTTAACAAGGATTTTTAACAAACAGGACTGCGTTTACATGTAACTCTTTACGAGCAGTTGAGGGAAAAACAAAAAGAAACTCTGCTCAGCTTATTGACGACCTCTATTTTCCCTTTAATACTGAACGCTTATTAGAGATGTAACTGTGGTTCTCTGAACACTGGATAACTGGCAGGAGTAGTGAGAATGTGCATGCATGCTGTGACCTTTCAACAAAGTCACAAAGTGATGTATGACATATTTAATATACTATATCTTTATCATGCTATGATGTTTGCCGTGCTATAAATATTTCATATAGATATATTTAGCCATCATTTCCCTGGGACCTTCTTGTCAAGTTCCTGCTGGATCTGAGCTGGTTCCTAATGGTGAACTCTGGTTCATACATAATTGTAGGCTGTTGTATTTCACACATCCTAATCCCCAGGGCTGGTGAAAATCACCTGGATAACTTGTGCCACTATGTCATGAGGAACCGACATGCCTTAGACGCGAAGACAGGAATTGTTTTCAGAAATGACTGCCACACCCACACCACTGGGAGCGGTGATGTTGTCACTGCCGAGCACACATCATGGTGAAGTGATATCTAGGTTGCAGCAGCACAGCTTAAAGTGATGCACATAAGGAGGTGAAACCACAAGATTGGTGCTCAGCACACTTAATGGTGACATCAATCTAGTGGCCCAGTCCCATACAGGGGAGCACCCAGTGTCTTCTCTCCATGGCAGATAAACAGTTGATGTAAAGATCTAATAACCATCCTTCATTCCAAACTTTACAGCAGGACACACACTGGTCACCACAGGGACTGCTCTGCAGGTTCACCATCATGGAATGCAGCAAGTCAGTCAATTGGGTGATATGACTTTGGGCAGAAACCCTGGGTTTAACCACAATGTCACCACCGAATCATGTGGCCACTAATGAATTCAAGGCAAGCTTATCTCCAACTCATGGAGACTTCCCCCTTTCAATGACTCCTTTAGGGAGTCAACAGAAAAACAGAACAGTTCATGGCTAAATCATGGGCCGCACAAAGCTAGTGAGGCTAGTAAGCTAATGAGGATACTCGGCTGAAGCTAGTAACCGTGGAACTCCAAATGGAGTATAACAAGAATGAAGATACATTCCCTGCAGGCGTTAAGACATGATAGGAGTCTGTCACCTGCTTTGGAGATCAGGGTCCGACCGTGGTTAAACAGATAGGGAGAAGGTGTACAAGAGGTCTGATGTGTGAGAAGAGGAAAGGGAAGCGATAGCTGCATGACAGCTGTATGTATAATCATATGTGACTTGAATTGAAAGTCTTGGCATGCATGCGCACATGCAAAGAAAAGTATCCAGGTGACTCTCCCCACCCTGGCAGTTAGGAGTTGTGGAAAAAAAACTTGTTCAATTTACATGCAGTAGACGCAGGTACAAGATTTTATAACCAGCAGAACTTTAATTGTTTACCATTTATTTTACAAAAGCAGTGCATCATGCTATTCTAAGAATGGTGTTATATGATCACGAGTAAGGGAGGGGGGCGTATGAGACTGAGATGGAGATTAACGGGGGAGAAACTACAGTATATCACCTGAAAATGTCATTGATATGTTTTTCTTGGTTTTTGTACATTTATAAATTATCAATGATGTTTGCGATCCAGCTGCATGATAGTGAAATTTCATGATTTTTTACATTTTGGCATCATACCCTGGGACATAATACTTTTCAAAGTTGCCTCAAAATAATGGGTGTGTAAAATACTACTACTACTACTACTACTAATAATAATAATAATAATAATAATAATAATATCATCATCATCATCATCATCATCATCATCATCATCATCGATGCAAACTCCTCACCTTTCGGTGAAAATTCATCTTTTTGAGATCAAAATAGGTCACCTACGAGGTTCTTGTAGATCTCATGAGAAAATGTTTGGGGGGAGGGGTATACAATCTTGATTTTGGTAAAATGTTAAAAGAATATGGTTTTTGTTTAGTTTTTTTCATATCATGAAAAGTGACCATTTTGGACATGCAAGGTAATAAAAAACAATTTTAAAAAAACCAAACAAACAAAAAAAAACGCATCTTGTGCGTGACCATGACAACAGCACAAGTTCTCTGTGGACTAGTTGTGGCAGGTTTTCTCTATCCATGCAATGTTCTCACCTTTTTTGCCCCTTACATGTTTGCATCCCTGAATGATGATGATGGTTGTTGTAGTTAGTTAGTTAGTCATCAAGAAGTGTGATTGTCTCTATAAAAGCAGAACCTTTGGCAGTTTGATGTTCTGAAGCACTCAGGTGTGTGTGTAGGGGCTTTATTGTCTGTATGTTTGACTGAAGAAAGTCAAACACACATGTACTTGGAACTGTGATGAGTGGTCATGATTTTAAAACATAAGGAACATGCAGCTTAAATCCTAGCACAGCTGTTCAAACAGAAACTGAACCAAAGGCTGAATCCCAAACAGCTACACTAATACTACACTACTGTATATTGATAGTATGAATACTGGCTTCCAAATGTAGTGCACTTACTGTATGTAGGGAGAAACGCTATTAGAAATACTTACAATATGAACAGGGTTTAGACTAGAGGGAAAAATACTAGATGGCTAACATTAACTAGCTTCCTAAGATTACAATAATGGTAATAATAATCTAGCTAATAATAGACAATGTAAATTAACATGGGGAAAGAAAAGTGTCATAGTAGTGATGTTATCTTCTGTATATGACTCAGAGCCAAGGCTTGCAGCTGCTTCCACTTTTGGGGACATCAGCTGTAGGCGTCGGCAGCCAGAGATGCATAATACACCCTATTTTGAAATGAAATTGCACTATTTCTTGCTTTAATGACCGGATCAGGAAGTGTGGAAAATCTTGTAGATGGATGACAGGATGGTTGACGTGATGGAAGAGAGAAAAGTGGTGTGTGATTTTTAATAGGTCAAGTTTATGCAGAGGCTGTGTGGCATGCACGGCTCAGTAGGGTTTAGAAGAAACAGGCCAGGGGACACCTGATGGGATTGAGAGCTTACACTGGCTCATTGGCTGTGATTATAGCAGATAAGGACAGAAGACAGAGCCAGTGTGTCTGTTAGTTATGGGTTTCTTTTGTGCATTGTTTATAAAAAAAAAAACCTCCAGGGTTTTAAAACCTAATGTATCTCTGGTTAATATCATAGACCATCATTTCAGAACATGCATTCAATGCCTTATAATGAGACAAGACCTGAAAACTCATTTATAATGTAAGTGGCAGTTGCTGAATTAACAATTTTAAGAATGCTTTTATGAATTCTTCAATTAAAGGTATTTTATACTTAAGATTTAAATCTGTATAATTTGTTCTTTCAGAGATAGGGTGTTCCCAATCCCCCCCCTTTTTTTTTAAAATATAAATACAGGGGCTGAAATGAAGGCGCTTATGTTTACTTTGACCTACATTGGTTGAGCAAATGAAAAATTAAGTTAGATTTTGAGCTTCCTTTGACTGAAATTGCATTAATGTTTATTGCCTGCTGCAACAACTGCCCTCAGACCGCAGTTATAGATTAGTTTTGAGTAGCCAGGTTTTCTTAACCAGGAGTATTCATTTAAGAGCGTGAAGGGAACACATGGGGTTTGGGTTTCAGCTGACTTCACTTCCCCTACCTGCTATACAGTACATGTCACGTTCACATATGTTGAAATACCCCTGAACGTGTGATTTATAAATATTAAAATCTATGTAGAATAACACGTTGTTTAATGTTCGTAATGCCCAGTGCCTAAGGAATATCTCTATATCTTAGCCAAACCAGTCAAAATGGACCACAACAATTAAAACCACTGTGTTCATCACTAGAAACAGATACCATGTCAGCAGCTAATATCAGACATGATCAGTCCAAAGCATAAACTGAGCTGATCTGTATTTCTCCTTTTTTTTATTATTATTTTTTTTTTTTAATAAAACCGGCATACTAAGAAAGTCTCTATCCCAAAGTCGCATTTTTCCATTTAAAACCTTTTGTTAACAAATTTGTTCCAAATACCAATTTATTAACTGAAATCAGCAATCCAAGTGTAATAATTTAAAAATCACTCTTTTGAGTTCAAGGCGAGTTTAGACCAGATAGCACTGAATCTAATATAGTTTTTCTCTCAGTTTGGCTGTTTGTCTCGGTGTACAAGATTGAATCGTTTTGCTGCCGATTTTTGTTAATGTCTTTTAAATTAAATTAAATTAAAAATCTCTATAAAACAACAACAACAAAAAAACCCTTTTATATCACTAGGTCTACGTTGTTAAACCATTTGTGTTCTAGCACAAACTGAGCACTGAGATAAGAGTCAACTTCCCGGGGTATGCGAAGAAAAGAATTTCATTGTGCTGTGACCAATAAAGACTCATTATCATCACCAAGCAGAAGCCACACCTGAGTCTATTTAAAGCCAAGATCATCTGATTAAACCGGTGGAATCAGGTGTGGTTCTTGCTTGGTTGGATTGAAAACCTGCACCCACACCGGCCCTTTCCGGATAAGATTGGACACCCGTGGTCTAAACAATGTAAACATAAGTGGTAAAAATATGTAAGATAAACAGACAGAATGTGTCTCTGTACAGACCACAACTACTATTTGCACTCGGACAGATATATATATCAAAGAGAGAGATAGATGAATAGATATACCATATGTAGTTGTTTTATTCTGGGTCATGGTTTTTTTTTTTTTTTTTTTTTTTTTTTTTGTTTTGCAATAACTAAAATATAACCATGTTCTTGATTAATAAATGAATTCTCTTCATCTCTTTCCACAGGTATAAGAAAACTCAGGAGACTCTGTCCCAGGCTGGTATGATGACATCATCTGCTTTCTCATCACTGGGTTCAGCCATCAGAAGCAGACTGGGAGATATGAGGTTAATATTTTATCTTGTTTGCTCCTTAACCTCATTTTTCATTCTTTAACAAACCTCAGTGATGCATTTAGTCACTAATCTGGCCTTTTTGAGTTTCTCTAAAGTATCACAGCATAAAGGCAGTAGATTGAGTATCACATTGAGTATTCCCTCTACAGGTTAAGATTATATTAAATTTTTAGGATCCTTATATGTTAAACCTAGCATTGTTCAGGCAATTTTCGGATTTAACTTTCATGAAATGTTTGTTCTAGCACACAGGCAAAAAAAAAAAAAAATTAACCCCAAAACCGTGTATTCCCACAAACCTATGCATAAGCTTTGGGGTTGATGTAACATCTAAAGAGTTACAAATTAATCATTATTACAGCGCATGCTTTTCTCCGAGGAAAGTTTCAAAGTTCATACCTAGTCCATATTTCCAGGCTACATTTAAAAACTCACTTTATAAAGCACTGATGTATATCCCAAGATCGCAGGCAGCTTTTCCCCAACATCTGACCCATAGAAATAATCACTCCAACAGTAAAGTGTCGGCTTTGTGCTTAGTGTTACTTTTTTAAATGAGTCCTTTGTCCATGATTGTATTTTTTCCTTCAATGCTGCATTGGGATGCTCAGGGCTTTGACTTACACACCTCCATCAGGGTAAGAATTTACTGACAAACTGCAGTTCTAGCACTTCCTTTTTACTTTTACATTCCACACAGAACTCATTTAACACTGTAGATATTACTCATTTTCAGATACCGGTCGCATGAGACTTTTTGTATTGTTATTCAAGAGTAAGGAACAGAACATGATATGCTGTAATGTTATAGGAAAATAATCGTTGTGGAAAGCAAGACAAGTTAAGACATTACTATTATCACTTACGCTATGAAAACTATAAACAGTCGTCCTCTCACCAGTCCCCCCCCGTCCCCCCGTCCCCCCCCCGTTTCTTAATCTGTTCATCGTTAGATTCTGTGAGCATTCGCCATGCAAGTTGTTACCATGTGTTAGAAGGAGCAATCTAAACCTGTAATATTCACTACAGCTGCCACTACTGTTATAGAAAATTAATCACCATATTTCAATTCAGCAGCACTGCAGAATAATACTGAATGTTTCCCAATATCTTCTTTCATTCTTTAAAACACACACCTTCTTTCAACACCTCTTTTCAGCACAATTTTTGGATCTTGTCTGCTGTAACAGGGTTTTGCTCTAAAGTGTGTTGTACAGTATGTGCTCAGTCCTTTGCTCTTGCTTGGCTAATGCTCTCTGCTTGCTCTAATGCTTCTGCTTCTGTGTTCTCACTGCTGTCTGAAGTAGCAGCTACTCCATGCGCCACTCCTTAAGTATGCCCACTATGAGGTAAAGTACCAGGTATACCAGACCTCGTCTTCTCTCTCTCCTGTTCCTCTTTCTTTAAATATCCCACTTGTTGCCATGTCACTGGAAAGTATAGGGCATCGCAAAAGTCTCCATACATGGGGGAAATGAACACTTTTTAGCAAAATGTAACTATTTAGAAGACATCCTCTGCATGATTTGCCATTTCTTTGTAAATAAAAAAAGTGTCATCTCCCACTCATGGTGTTATGCACGTAATTGCATGTCCATCACAACCCTGTGACAGCTTCCTGATCCAGCCATGAGAATGATTTCAAATACGTTCTTCTTTTGTCAAAGGCATTTTTAAAGGCTATCTGGGGAAAAAAAAAAAAAATATATATATATATATATATATATATATAAGTATTTTTCCCCTATGTATGGAGACTTTTGGCTTCAAATGCATTATGTGGACATAATGCATTTGTTGTGTATCTTTTGTATCTATATATCATTATTGAGTGCAAATTTCTCTTAATTCTGGGTTTCTTACATGTTTCAAGCATGCATTTGGTTGTTCTAACATTTCTTCCTCTCTTAGGAATTCACCAACATTTAAAAACTTGGAGGACAAAATGGTAAGCATGAAAAAGCCACTCGTAATGTAATGTATATGGAAAAAGAATTTTATGAATCTTCTTAGTTGACATGTTGCAATTTTTATTTACTTTATTTTTCCAAGTCCAAGGCAGCTGGAGGAAGCACGAAGGGCGAAGATGCGTAACCGCCACCTGGCAGTGGTTCTGAACATTAACCCTAAGCACAGATTCATCACCAAAACTGACCTCTGTGACCCAGACTACCCCAAGTCCTTTAAAGCGCTATGCTGAAAACCAAGAGATGACAAAATGTTTAAATAAATAATGCTGAACAGTACTAAAGTCCCAAAATGCTGTTAAAGTCTACAACTGCATCTCTGCTGCTTGCTTTAAAAGGAGAAACCTTGAACCTTGTGTGGATTTAAAAAAAACAAAAAAACAACCCTTTGCAAACTGAGAGTGTGTGAATGCATGAGGCACACGACTTGTACTACTGTTTCGCTTGTTTCGAACGTATAAAAAGGTTTTCAGAATGGTGGCTGCTCTGATATTACTACTGATGTAATTCACTTGTGGTTCCATGCAGCATCATATACATGCCTACACACTGTGGATTAAATGAAAACGCTTCCTTGGTAGTATATGTCCCTCCTGTTGCATATGATTAATGAGAATGTAACAGAATGCATACTACATCCCTTATAACTCAGGGCAACAGGTGCTAGCGTATTGACTATAATGTGATGAATGAACTAATGCCTCATAAACTGTTTTATGGACTATGAGGTAAATGTTTCTGATTTAATTCAAATAATTGGTCTTTTTTGGGTTAAATGAAAGACTCTGTTATGCTTCTTTATCTGGGTATTTGGTTAAATTATCTATCATTTTTTTGTGTTGTTTTCTGGTGTTACTATGGTAAAAAGAAATATTTAGGTACACTTAAACATTAATAAACAACTGTTTGTTTGCTTGGCTGTCCTGAAGTGAGTACTTAAAATGTGCTTGAAAGGTTGACCCAGTTATTTTGGTGGAGGAGGAACTAAAATATGAAATGTGTTGGGTGGTGTCCATTTTGCCTGGATAAATTATGCAAAGATGTTGACTTCACCCTGAGACTGTTACCTTTATCCCATACACAAATCTGAACACTGGCTTGTAACGTGATTTTATTGTATTTAACATTAACATGGTTATAAATATGCTTAAATAAATCTAGAGGTGGAAAACACATGGCTGTGGTAGTGACTTAATTTGAAGGCATCAGTAGTTCCCCAACACACAATTTTCATCCATCTGGACAGTTTTTGGATCGTTCTTGGATCCCTTTGGGCCCTGTGGGACCATGTTTATCTCCACCCGGCTTTTCTAAGCCAGCAAAGGGATTAAGGCCCCGATTTCCTCTCACGTTAGACAGGAATGTGTGTGGATGTGTAAATGTAAGTGGTGTCAACTACAACATCCATTGAAAAGACAGCTTCTTTGCAAACTTTTTCAACTAAAGTGTTTCTGTTTTAGATTAAAATACCATGTAATCAGAGAAGAAACATTTGAAATGTTCATAGACATTTATTTTTACACCAGCAAATCAGATAAATGTATGTTTTCTTTTGGACAGACAATAACCATGCTACAACATAAAAAGGTCCATAGTTATACTCCATTATTCTGTGTATGTACATGAGACCTTGACCATTTAACTAAGAGTAGCATAGTTTCACAGCCACATCCAAACAACATACCATCTGAAACAAAGACAGTCTTTAAAAACATGACAAAACAAGGTCATAAATAAAATAGAAAAACAACGGATTACCATATCACTATAATTACACACATTTTAAGGAACTGTGTCCTGCCCATGTTACTCCATTGCATTTAACTTAAACATGTTGCATTTGCCAACATTTCAATGTAGAACCCTTAAATGGGCAAACCAGTGTAATTTTGTGGAGGGGGAGGGAAATGCACAGGGAAGGACCACAGATGCAAACAACCATCAAAAGCCATCAAGAGCAGGGATACACAAGGGAGGAAAGTGTCAGACACAGAATATCCATCTGCAGAGAACTGTGCTCAAAAGCTCAGTGTATACAATTGCGAAATGGTTTTTAGCCTTTAAAATCCAAAGAAAGAAGAGTGAACAAGGCTGGTGATGTGGTTAGTGCAGTGCAACACAAGCCACTAAACATAGCACAACACCCTGAATTTAGGGTGCATGGTTGGCAGGTGATTAAGGTGTGTAAAAAAAAAAAGAAAAAAAAAAGTGATGTAGAAATTATATGCAGCTTGGCATTGGCATGACTGGTCAGGGAGATGTGCACATGTATGGCAACTTCAAATGGCTGTGTTTTACTGTACAGCAACCGTGAAAATCCAAAATAGGAACTTTACACAACAAAATGTAAACAGAGCACTACCTACACTTAGGACTGATTCTATCATAAAATGTACAGGGTGATTCAAAAAAATATTTTTAACACTCAGTGGTTAAATTGTATACAGTTTTCAGTACTGCTGCCATTTTAGTAAAAATTTACTTTCCTTTACGAGCAAAGAAGAAATGTTGTGTTAGTGGTGTAGTGCCATGTGCGTTAATATTTTTTTAAATCACCCTGTTCATATGCTAAGAATGGAGGAATGTCACACCTTGGCTCAAAGCACATCTGATAAAAACACTGATAAATTCACTACATAATCTGTGCAGGGGTGAAAAACTGTCCATCACTGCTGACAGACATTTCACTCCAACTACAAAGAAAAGGAGTTATGACACAATAACATGGTGATGAAATCAAAACACATGAAAACACGATGCTTTAAAAACAGTAAAGCACAGACAGAAAGTGTGTAATGGCGTTCAGATGCCTGATGTCATTTTACACAATTAGTTATTGAAATTTTTCATTACACTGCTGACATTAAATCCTTATCCTATTTTAAATCTGATGAACACATTGCAGTGAAAGACACTTGCTGCTGAATAAACAACTTCCATCTAGCACAGGTAATTCATTCACAATCACCATGATCTCTTGGCGCAAATAGGGAGGGGAGATGCACTCTAACAAACCATTATCACACATCACCATGAGCAATAACACACGGGAATAAACACGAGCTAACAATTACAAAGTAAAAATGCACAAAATATACATATACTGTACATACGCATGGGAGGTGTACATTGTATATCTATATAAAAACATTTTTTTCTTTCCTCTTTACATACACACTGGGGATGTACAGGCTGATATGATGGAACACAAAGTGTTTCAATTGTAAATCCCTTAAAACGTGAGTATAGGGACAATACCAAGGCAAAGTGAGCTAAATAATATGACTGATGCTAAGAATCAGAACGTGCGACGAAGACGAGATCCCAATAGCCTGATCAGGCTGCTACGCACACCAACACCCACACTGCATGACTTCTGAATAGTGACCGATACTCATTTTGGTTCATCCTTTTAAACGCTTCAACACACTACTGAAAAATCCAGATGGCATAAATAAAGATTAAGAAAATATATTTTGGAAATATCATGTGTTTGGCAGCATCTTTTGCATCACTTTCGTCTATTCAACTCAAATGACTGATGGGGGGGGGGACGACACAGTGATGCTAAAGACTAGCATTGCATTTAGTGTTTAGGTTCAGACGTAATAAGATGCAGACACAGAGTGTTGACAGTTAACACAGAGTGGACAGTATACTATATACAAAGGCCTAAAACTATTGATTTAACCTACTTTGTGTCCGATTTCTGTCCCCCCTGAAGTGCAATGGGAAGAATGAAAGCATGCAATGCTGATTGGGGAACAGTGCATGCTATAGGACAGCAAACTAATCTGGCTGGAGAAGAGGCTGATGGAAAGGCAAGTCTGGAAGTCAAAGGCCAAAAAGACGGAGTACAACAAGAGAGAAAATATCTTGTGTTCTTTTTTTTTTTTCCCCATTAAACTCCTTATTTTCAAGCTACACTGACGTGAATGTATGCCACTCTGGAAGAATGGTGATGGTGGTGGATATGAGAACCGGGTGGGAATGTCTGAAAGAGTTCAGCTTGCATTCCACTCTCACTGGCTTTTCTCCCTGCCAATGGTGGCTTTTTCTTTTAAGTTGTTGGAGTTGCTCCTCTGCTCGTTCCTCAGACTCAGGGGTGGGAGAAGCATGGCAGCTGGAGAGAGACGGAATTAGTTGAAGCTGGTGTCGGTCCGGTAGGTGGTGTGGTGGCCGTCGGATGTTAGCTGGGTGGTCTCTGTGGCTGACGGTTGCAGGACAATGGGCTCGCCTCCACCAGCCTCTGTTTAACCACAAAGAGAACATTTACAATAGCAAAGATTTGAGACTTGGGGCTCCCGAGAGCAATAGAAAAGCATTCGCCCTATTGTCCAGAGATCAGGAGTTTGAATCCTGATGTTGCCACAGCCATCGATGGACAGGAATCCAAGAGAGCAAAATTGCTCATGCTCTCTGGGTGGGAGGGATGGTACATTCTGTCTCCCCTATCAATCACAGCGACACTAGCCAATCGTGGGCATCTGTGAGCTCATGTATGCGGAAGAGGGCGGATAGCGCTTTCCTCAGCGTGTGTTATGCCGCTCCATGACACAGCATGAGCAGCAATTTGAAAAAAGTTGTGGTTGGCTGCCTTCACATTGTCTCGGAGAAAGCACGTGATAGCCCTTCACTCTCTCGATTTAGTAGCTGTTGCATGATAAGGGAGAGCTGGCTGGTGGGTGGGAATTGGCAGATGAACAAATTGAGGGAAAATGGGGGGGAAAACATTTGCGAAAAGAAATCTGTGTGTTACTTCATCATAGGACGTGTAAAGGATCACAGTTCATGCTTGAATTTAAATGTGCTGCAGCAGAAACTGACTTGCTTCATAATCTGTACTACTAGTACCCTTCAAGAGAATTTACAAAAAAACTATTGTAGATCCATACATTGTTGATTCGACTGAGATGAATGTACAGATGGGTGACAAATTAAAGGAATAACCAACATAAAGTGTTTTAGTAAGTGTTAGGCCGTCACAAGCCTCCGGAACAGTTGCAATGCATCCTGGCATAGATTCTACATGTCTCTGGATCTATAAAGAGGGATGAACAGCGTTCTTCCAAAAGATATTGTTGGTGTTTTGTTGATGGTGATGTGGTGATGGAGAGTGTTGTCTAACACACTGCACCAACATCTCTCATAGATGTTCAACTGAATTGAGATCTGGTGACTGTGAAGACCATAGCATATGATTTGTGTCATTTTCATACTCATCAAACCCTTCAGTGACTCTTCGTACCCTGTGGATGTGGGCACTGTCATCCTGAAAGAGACCACTCTCATCAGGATAGAAAAGCTTCATCATAGAACAAAAAAAAAAACAAAAAAACTTTGCATTGATTTGCATTGACTGTTCCCTGTAAGGGGACAATTGGACAAACCATGCCAGCAAAATGCACAACAGAGCTAGTGTTTTCCCTTTAATTTGTCACATGTCTGTATTTGTTATTTCAAAATATAACCAGGACATTCCTCCTTCCATAGGTACTATATTCTAAACAACTATGAGGGTTTAAAAAAAAAAAAAAATAATAATAATAATTATATATATATTTGCACAATTCTCAAGTGTAATGAACGGAGAAACCCCGACTAAGTGCATGTAGAAAATACTGTGTGATTGCCCTAAAAACACATGACTTGGTAAGGCATCATAATAGATACCCATGTGAATGTTGAGAGACAGGAAAGGGGGGAGAAAACACAGTCACATTAATTTGCACCAGAGGCATTTCTAAAGCTTTCTAAATTGTCTGTATTATGCACATATCACAATGATTATATCTCTTTTTTTAACCAGTGTTGAAATCCACACCAGACATTGTTTTTAATGCATGAGAATCACAGAATGATGGATGTTTTGAAAGTCTTAAAATTTAGTTCATAGGATTGAGGTCACCTTCATACTGTTCCCACACTCAGTTAAAGAGCAAGATCCTGCAGAATGATTAAACTGGTCATTACAAGGTTATCTACAGCTGGTGTAAAGCACCACATACAACACAATACTATAATAGTTTTCTATGATCATATCACCATTTGTGATGCAAACATCTAGGTTTATAGGGACGAAACCTGGTAGAAACTCACTCATGCTGTGTTCATTTAGCCTGGATCTGTTCAGATGCGAGAGTTTTAACATAAAGAAGACATTTTTATTACAGACACTACCACGCTGTAAAATTAACACTGAGCGATTTCATAAAAGAGTTTAAACAGACTACAAAACTGGAACGTGTCCACAGCGCAAGTTACAGTGTGGCATCTAACCTCTCTCGTCAGACTGCAGCTGGGCCTCCAGGTCTTCAGGAGAGACGTAGAACTCCTGATCCTGTCCCTCAGGTGGCCGTGGTTTACACTTCCCACAGCAGCAGTTACAGCAACAACACAGACAGCAGCAGAAATAGCAGCCTGTAGCCAAGCCGCAGAACACAAAGAGAGCCTGCAGAGGGAGACAGAAAACACCACAGAACAGGGAGCAGGCTTATTCCAGAAACAAGAAACAGAGCCATCCTTAAGCAGGTGATGTATTAAGTAAGTATATAATGTGTTAAAAAAGATGCACTACTAATAGCTAAGGTGTGAAACAATAAGCTCCTTAAACATACTGCCTTTTTGTTGATGTGAAATAAACATTCAATAAGCAAACATAAATATGCAAAATAAATACATATACGCTATTATGGTAAATATCAGGAAATGAAAGCTGAAATCATCTTCTGATCTCAAATGTCTTCAGGGGATATCAAAAACAAAAGAATTGGCCTTGCCGTTCCAATACTTTCTGAGGGGACTAAATAAACTTTCTGGACATTTCTTATGCATAATCTGACCTTGGCCCACCAGCTGGACAGGACAAAGTAAGTGTTGACGTTCTCCTCTCCAAACTGCTCGGCCACGTAGAGCCCCAGGGAGCCGTACTTGTCATAAATGTTGCGTTTGGTAGGGTCGTTCAGGATGGCATGGGCATTGTTGATCTCTTTAAACTTGTCCGCTGCCTCAGGATTGTCCGGGTTCTTGTCAGGGTGGTATTTCAGGGCCAGTTTCCTTTGAGAAAGAGGTTGACAATTGCTAGTATTACAAATACTGCATATATGTTGGTCAACTGGAGTGTAGGGCTGGCTTGAAATCCTGAACTGGTATGGGCTTGAATTTGAAATCATTTCCAAATCAGTGCACTGACATTTTATTTCATGAACAACTGTTATGTTGACTGACACGGTTAGCTAGACAATGATTGTATTAGCTCATTATCAGTTATGTGTATGGGTGTGCACAGTGCATCCCTACTGTAAAGTATGGTTTAGTCTATTTTACAGACATTTCACACTCACCTGTAAGACTTCTTGATGTCATCATTAGTGGCCAGTTTGTCGACACCCAGCACATGATAGAGGGATTCTCCAGAGGTGGAGAGGGTGCGCTGCCTCTGCTGCTCAGTCATGGTGATTTACGCTCTGAACAATCTGCAAAACAAGGAAGCTGCTTAATAAAAGTTATTAATAAATTATATACATCTTAAACATGCACACACATACATATATATGCATATATGTGTGTGTGTGTGTGTGTGTATGTATATATATATATATATG
>JANDJT010000190.1:19252487-19284692 GCA_024331685.1 Stegophilus panzeri | reverse complement strand
ATGGAAAATTCTGTGACCCTGATCTTTCTATCATCCAAATACATTTATGAGATCATTCTTCAATGCTCAATCAACAGTTGTGGATGCACAACTCCAAAAAAAAAAAAAAAGTTTTGTGACTCTGATCATTTTTTCATTGTGGTCTTCATTTATTTATTTATTTATGCACGCGCACGCGCGCGCGCGCACACACACACACACACACACACAAACATGCATTCCTGCTACACTAACTGCCTTGTTTGTACACATTTTTAGGTTTGAGAAGGAAAGGACTGATCTGATGTGTGTCACATACGGTAAAGAGTACTGCAGTGTTATTACTTTTAATTAGGTCCTTCAGCAGTTTAGGGGTTAACGTTAATAATCTTGACTTATTTTAAAGCACTGTTTAAAAGAGTAACATGTACGCCTGCCATACAAATTAAAAACTTAATGCTGTACTTGATGTAACTACTGAACATTTTATACTATTTTATATATAGTAACTATAGGGTGTACATACTGTACGTTTGTACAATATCAAATTCAGTCAATCAAGTCTACATTTTACACTGTCTCCCTCTAATAATTTATAGCATTTTGTCCAATTCAGGAGTGAAATGGGAACTCTGTATTGCCTTTGAGAAACTGAACCTCTGATTTATGTTGAAACACAAAACATTGTCTTAAATGTGCATGGTAATGCAGGCAAATGAGCTGTGAATGTTTATTCCCAAACAAAGCTAGTCAGCTACACTACGGCTGTTAGAACATATGTCACAGTTCAAATGCTTTTCAAATGTTTATAATATTAATGTCCTCCAATGCAAATTATTCATGCTGAACCGACTCATTTAGCCTCAACAAGCACTTCGTAGTTAAGGTGACTAAATGACCTTTGATTAACTTGATGTAGGAGAAAAACTCTGAATAAGTGCTATGAATGGCACTCTTTAGTCAAATTTGGCTAAAAACAGAGAAGAAAACATCAGTATGGATAAATAAATAAAAACAAAACTGATTTTGTTTGGTTAGTAAAATCACACAATTGTCGTCATTTTTAAAAAGCCTATAAGTGGCTGCTATGGCAGTACTGTAACTCCATTACATATGAATATATTGGATAATAATATATATGGAAAAAAGCTCAAATGTGGATAACTCTTACTTTGGTACTTTAACATAATTGATATGAACTATGTTCATGTGTCATTTATCTACAGGCTTACAGTATTAGCCTACATAACAGGTTCACCCTCCATGTGCACTTCCCTTTAATAAAGCAATAATCTCCCATTAGAATCTGAGTGCAGACAATTAATAAGTACTTAAACATAACGATTTATGGATTTAATGGAGCACTGCCAACAGTGGTTAAAGTGTAGTAAAATGCAAGAATATATCTCTTTTCCTGTATTTAATAACACTTTAATTTTCAATTTATCCCACAGTATCGTATCTGCCAATCAATGCCAAGAGGCGTTTCTTTAATGAATATATTTTAAGAAGCAGCTCACTAAGAAATGTTTTGTCCCACTTAAAAGAACTGTTTGTAATATTTTTTGCGATTACGGCCCCAGAGCTCTGGGAATTTCATGTGGGCGCATAACAGACAACTCCAAGACTCCGTCGTGAGTTATATACACTGATAAGTGTGCTTATCACTCCAACAGCATCCATGCAATGCGGCCAACTAACCTTTCCCTGATCTATATGAAGAATGAAACAGCACGAAGCCTCAATAGTGCAAATAAACAGCAATGTGATAACATAGACTCTACTGATAATCATAGCTGTCCTCCTTTCTGTCAGAGAGACAAAGGCAGCTATTACTGAGGGTTTCCCTGAAATAAATGCAAGATCCAGCCCTACTATAGCCGCACATGAGAACGTTCAGCTTCGGTTTCTTCGTAATAAAAATCAGTGGAACAACAGTGGAATAATTTTCTCCAGCTGGCATTTCTCAGTGTTCTTGCTTACATGAGCCAAACTCTGCAAACAACAGTGTAGGCTACTAAAATCTGGAACAAATCTTTTAAAAGCTCCAAAGCGTATTTTGTAATCAACATTTCCAGAGAAGAGGCCACAGCTTGCAGCGTCAATATAGTGCACATTGGTGCGAGATTTAAACACTGAAGTCACTTACATTAATTAGAGGTTTAAATGGAGGACTGATCAATACTGCATTAAACTATAGCAGAAGGTTCTTCTCAGTCTCTGGTCATGATAAAATTGTATATATTCATCACCTGTGCCCACTATCAGTATATTCAGCACTAGTTTGCAGCAGGGGTGTTTCTAGAGTTTGATCGCTACTGGGGCACAGGCCCCCAAGAATTTTACAAAAGTACTGGGAGGGTCCAGTGAGAACACTTGTTTTTTTGCTTTTGTTTTGCAAAAAACACCATCACCAAAGCATTCAATTCTGGTGACTTTGCAAGTAGTGTTTATTTATTTAATCATATTATGTAGCAAACATTACTGTACGTATGTGCTGCAGACCATTTCATTAGTTCAATTTTACATTTTAATTTACTGTTTGGTTGATGACAAACTCCATATTTTTATTCCGCGTTTTACTATGGTCATTTTTAAACACTTACTAACATTAACTTCATCAGTGCATGTTATTAAGTCTGCAGGTTACTTGACACTTACCTAATTTCTATTCACATTCCTGAAATAAATACACACAGTTATACACGCCGTTCAAAAAGACAAGAGAAGAAATGATTTTTGGAAACACAAAGCTGGCACTCGAAATCCCATCACAATGATACAGACGTGACTTGTGAAATAACCTGTATATAAAAACAACAATATATATAAACATTTTCATTATAGTTAAAAACCACCCTCGCCGATCCTAGTTCATCAGAGCCCCAAAAACAAATTAATCATGTTTTGTTTACACAAATACCAGATAATATACTGGAAGACGTCACTGAAACTGTGACATTAGCTACTAAACCAGGGATGGGTGACTCTGGTCCTGAGGGCCACTGCACTGTCCTGCAGAGTTTAGCTGCATCCTTAATCAAACACACCTGAAAAATCTAACCAAAGTCTTCAGGATTACTTGAAAATTACAGGCAGGTGTATTTGATTAGCATTTTTGTGAGTAAACTAACTAACTAGCCCTCTAAATGAACAAATCACATCAAAAAGTTTTCACTGATGATGATTAAATCACATGGTTTGCGGCAGAATGACAAGTTAGAAGAGATAAGCAAGCAGTCTTAGCAGTTAACAAGCTAACATTATTGATCAAATTTGTGCCAAATAAATTAGATCTGGGAAAACAGGATGTCCTCATTCAACTAAATACAAATTCCCACACTACCCATTAACACAGCAATAACTGCAAGTATATTTGTAATAACTGATTGCGAGTCGAGGTTTCCACAGAGGGACAAGAGAAGGGAGGAGAAGGAGCACAGCAAGGGAGGGCGGGGCTTATTAGTGAAGAGGATGTGCAGGATATTTTCACTAAAGCTGGTGTTAGAATCAGCCTTCATGTTTTAAATAATTAAAATAATGTAAACAACACACAATGTATAGGAAAGCCTATCTACTGTAATCTACCTCATCAGACAATGATTTATCAGGAAAGCTTTACTGGGGCACAGCAATATTTTACTGGGGCTCGAGCCCATCTAGCGATGCCCCTGGCTTGCAGTTTTTATGAAAGATAAGCTGGACATGTCATGGTGCTGCACGGTTTGTGTTTTAGCGCACTGTGCCATGCTACATAGCGTTAAAGGTGTAAATAGCTGGATTTAGGGAATATGACAAATTTAAAAATAATTAAAGGAAATTTTAATCAGGAATGCATCAACAGCAATGCATCAATCTCAATACAAGTACATTTATTTTTGGTACTCATTAATACCAATACTGATACAGAAATAAGTAATCAACTCAATCATGGACATCACATCACAGCTCTGTTTCTGTTTCCTCGCTTTACATCGTGGCCATGAAAGGCACACATGTGTATGAACTTCAGCTACCAGGCTTGTTAATGTTAGCCAGGTGTTTATAAATAAAGTGCATTCACTAGCCTCACTAGTTACATTTGACTGGCTAGGTAGGAGTTGTAAAGAGCAGGTTTTGCTTTCAAGTAAGAATCCCTCAAGGTCCGTGACCTATATTGGCTGATCATCAGGAACAACTCACTGGGTAAGAGTTGTAATTTTAACTCACCTAGAAAATTTTTCTCTCCTAGCCAGCATTCAAGGTAGAGTCGCTTGCTGTTGTATACTACTAGCAATGAACTCCTTGTGCTTGAGTTTTATGTTTAGGATGATTTATCAGATTACTTGTATTTTAAGAAGTTGCTATAGCTCCTTGATATTTTTACAGAACACAGGTTGTAGCTGGTGTTGCTTTGATTGCTATTATTAATCATGAAATAAGTTCAGATTGCTGGCATTCTGTGCCATCTGTTCATTAGCATGATGTTTTATGAAACATAGTATGAGCTGGTATCAGACATTGGTACCGGAGCATTTTAAAAAATATATTTTTTGTAAATATCACAGACATCAGTACAGGACTGAAACCCATTAGCAGTATCTGCAATGATGCATCCCTAAGCTTAAATTTTATTTAGTTTTATTATCAGCGTACTTTACTACTAGTATCAAGTTCGTGTTTTAGGTGCACAGAGCCACCTACTGTAATGTAGCTCCAAGCCACTCGCATATAATCAGTAAGTAAGTGAAAATGCCTTATCAAGGCTTGCTTACCTGGTGGTCTGGCAAAAACAATCAGAATCAGTTTAAATGGGTTCAAGAGGATGCTTTAATTAAAAAAAATCATAATAATAAAGGAAAATGGATAAACTGTTGAAAAACTGTTGAATAGATTGTGTAGTGTCCAAATAGCCTTAGAGTTCCCACAGTGTGTTTACTGAATGTGCTTTTCCTGTCTGCTTACAAATCCAAGACCAACCAATATGATAACATGACATCACCTGCACCTATTCAGAAGAATTACCCATGATTCATCTGCTGATTCACCCTTTCCTCATGAACTGCTCAGTTTATTTAGCCTTTCATTAGAGATCACTTTACCCTATATGATCTTAACCTGGTATAGGTGCCTTCTTTCTGAGATTGCTAAACAGTAAATAGGTCAAAATCCTAAAGCTTACCTAGACTGATACTGGAACTGAAGTACAGCAGTGAAAGATGATGCCACTACAGTTACTCAGTATGTATCATACTTTTGTACATAGGTGAAGCAAGGCCATTATAAACCACCCTGGTAAGTCTACATGAGATTACTTAGCAAATCAATGCAGTTTGCAGTGAGCGTGATGATCCGAGCGTTTAATGACGGTTTACATCATGCTGGTGGTCATGAGCCTCATAGCACCAGTGCAAAGCTAAAGAAGCACAATTTCTTGGCTTGGCTCATCGACTATATCCGAGATAAACTGAAAAACCGTTCCTTTAACAAGTGTGGACTGTATACAGTTATAGAGAAAGAAAGGTTTCAATTAACACTATAAAGTTACTTAAATTTGTACCTCTATATACAACCCTCATTGAGGTAGCTAGGAACTCATAACTGTCCTTGCAAAATCTAGTGTCTAGAACCGTACCACGCCGCTAGTTGCATGTCTGGCATGGCTTGGGCTCATTTCCAATTAGCACAAGAGGTTCTCGTGCCTGTCCACTGTGCAGCCTTCCGCTGACTCCCCTGTTTCAGCTGGTTTACTCAGCACTGCCAGCCTCTGACCAATGCAACGCATGACCGTGATGGTGCACAAGCCTGGAAAAGAAGCCTCGACAACGGGGAACTTAACAAGACGCAAAAATTAGCACTGCATCCAAGACACTAACAGGAGAGAAATTATAAACGTGCAAACGTTCCCATACTTTGTGCGCCGTGCATTTTAGTGAGATATGAATGTGTGGAAGTGAGACTAGCTCCCAGATATACAGGTCAGGAGACATGAACAAACATTTAGCTCATTGCACAACACTATTTACCCTATCTGTCTTCATATTATTACATACATATTATACATGTATGTCTGTATTGTAGGAAAACTCACGAGATATGTCTGTAAAAACAAAAAAACTAAACAAGACCCCAGAATTGTTGCAGCATTTCTCCCATAAGCATCACCAAGCAAGTCTTTATATTATCTATATATTACAGTATATTAATATATGTAGATGACAATCCCTTATGGCAGAAATGCATGCTGAGGATACTAGTAAATCTTAAAGGCAACATTTCTGATCAGGGAACACGGATGTACCGTTTCAGCTGGAGTCAGACCCAGAAAACAGTTTAGCTACACGTCGAGGCGCAGATTATAGGCTGAATAAATAAATAAATAAATAAATAAAGATAAAAACCGCGTTTCGCCTTTATCCTGCATCGAAAAGGAGGAGAAGCGTGAAACGGCCTCGCCATTCATTAGACACGGACTAGTGAGCGCCGCTGGTCTGAAATCACGACCAGTCATTGTGGTGAAAATAAAATGTGAGTAAATATCCCCGGGTATTGTAGAGGTTTAGAAGAACTGACTTCAAGTTGACATTTTCTGACGGATTACTACAACGCTTAGATTCAGAGTCGCTAATCTCCATTTTGCTAGTCACCGCATCATATGAACAGTGCACTGGCTAGCAGCGCTCTCCATAGCATCCATATTGGATAGCCTGTTAGCTTGAACTTCCTCTGCACGGGATAAAGCAATATTATAGGACATTACAGAACCAATGCATGGTCATATCGGTGAAAACGCTACGTTTTCATATATAAAATTTGCTAAAAAGAAAAGACGACGACTTACCCTTTTGTCGGCTTCGACAAACTGCGTCTCGGTTTAATTTCAGTGCAGTAACAGTGGCGTTAAATTCGTAGTCGCATCCCCGTGAGCCGCGCGCGCGTACGTGAACGCTCAAATGCAGCAGGAGAAGGGTCTCGCGCGGCTCCGCCCACCAACAATCGCGTAGCGGCGTGCGCGTGCCCGCCAAACTAAAGCGCGGTGAAGACTGTACTAACCAGGCTTGGGGAATAACGGAGTACATGTAACGGTGTTACGTAATCAGGATACAAAAACTGGTAATGTTACTGTAATCCGTTACAGTAAAAAAAAAAAAAAAAAAAAAAAAAAGGTAAATCAGTTTACAGGTAAATTTAGTAAAAAAAATGGGAATACTATCAGGATTAAAAAAAAATCATTTAAAACCATGGAATGAAACTTTTGCAGGGCTCCATATATTAATTTGCGAATGATATTTTTGCTGAGATTGCCACTGGCGACAATATAAATTTGCACGTTATGATTTTAAAATTTGCATGTAATGTCTTTGTAATTGCGTGTTCTATGAGGAGGATGAACAGCAGGTCAAAGGAGTGTAAAAGACTGAGTTTGTAAGTTTGGATAGCTACCAGTTAGCCAGCTAGTTGGATGTTTGGGACGGGGGGGTGCCATCGTGTAAGGATCGCTCCCACTGTTGGTGAGTTGGAGCTAGGAGTTAGAGACGGTGCGTTTTCATTTTCTGTCATGATTCTGGAAAAGGTTGCCATGGTAGGGCAGTGCTGCTGCATCAAGAACTGCCATAGTAGTTCACACTGTCATCCAGAGAGAAAACTGGACAATGGAATGATTTTTTTCTGTAGCAAAATACAACTCCTCAAACTCATACTTTTAGCTTCAACTGACCAACAAAAACAGCAATCCTCACAGGATGGCATCCACAACATGTACTGTGTCTAGTTGCATTAACTAGCAGCTGTTCTTAATTATTATAGTAGCTCGTGTTTTAAATGAGCAGTTCTCTGTTTGGAGTAATTTTAAAGTGCACCTATTATGGTTTTTCAGATATTACCTTTCATTTAGTGTGTGATGTAGCTGATTGTGAATGTAAAACCATCTGCAAAGTTTCAAAAATCAAAGTGCATGACAAAGGGAGTTATTGACTCCCAAAAGAAGGAACTGATTCTGAACAGCTGAAACGAGTAATTCCAGACTTACTTCCTGCACTAACCTACATAGGTTTGTAACAAAAAGCCCCACCTCTGGTCTTCACTGGCTGCTCATGAACAGATTGAGCTGATACTGGTTATGGTAGTGGGCGTTTCCTGACACACACTGACAACGGTAGACCAATCACAACAGACTGGGACATCTGACCAATCAGAGCAGAGTATGCTCTCTGAAAGGTGGAGTTTAGAATGAATCCTTTAGAAAGGGAGTCGTTTTTTGACAAGGGGAGGTAATGTTGCAATTTAAATTATGAGCACATTAAAGTGTTTTTTGACCTTGGATGCATGTAAATCTATTGTGAGACCTTTAAAACAAAATTAGGCATGTTTCAAAACCATAATAGGTACGCTTTAATGAACAAATTGAGCTTCATTCAGTGACATACATCAGTTTTGTGTTCACAAACATTTGTTGCTTCCCTAGATGCAAGATGAAGGGACAGAGGAACAGGGAGAGTCATGGCCAAGTGAGACACAGGTAATGGAAATATCAGAGACAGCTCACAAGTGTAGGATAACTGAATACATTTGTACTGTGGCCATTAACAAGCAACTGTTCTTAATGATTATATATGAATGTAAAATGAGTTTATTGCTGAAGCATTACACTGGTAAGCCACATACAAAGATTATTTTCCTAAGTAAAGTAGCTTCTTATGATAGCAATTTCTATAATTTGATTTGTGTTTATTTTGTGCTTTCTGTAGACAGCCAGAATTGGAGAGAGGCCAGGGTTTCAGAGCAGGTCAGCCAGGCAGAGCATCAAAGGCCATATCAGCCTGAGTCAGGATGTATCATTCAGCTGCAGCTTGCAAATAAGAGACTTAGTTTCCATGGATGAAAATGCTGATGCTGAAAAAGGAGGTCAAACGTACACACATGACAGGATGACTGAAAGTAAGTGTTGAACACTGAACATGTTTTTAAGCTCTAAAATAAGCTCTAATAAAGGTATTTTAGATCGTATTGCTTTTCTCTTGATTGTATTTTCATATGTGACCTTGAAGTAATCCAAAACTAATCAGATTACATTACTCTCATATTGTGATACTTGGATTATGTCACTGATTACATTCTTTATGAAGTAATTTGTAACTGTAACGGAATACATTTTTAAAATCACCCTCCCAACCCTGGTAGTAAATTATATGGAAAATAGGACGCCATTTACGTTTTGGATGTAGCCCATATTCTGGGTCCCTAGTGTTTTCCACAAGCACTTCAACAAAACAGTTAATTGTTTTAGATCAGATAAATCTGTGCAGCTCTGTCCCACCAGGACTGGGGTTTGCCAATCGCCCCATGTTCACCGCTATAAAAGTAAAGTCAACTAGCATACCAGCATTATTGGCACCCTTCAAGAGAATAAAACAATGTTTGCATAAAAAAGTAAATGTTGATTAAAAAATGATCCAAATCTTCCACTCAAACAACTGGAGAAAGGACTTTCCTCTCTTGTAACAAAAATAATTTTCATCAGAACTTTTTTAAACAATAGTACATTCTATGAATAAACATTCATTCATTCATCTTCAGTAACTGCTTTATCCTGGTCAGAGACTCTGTGATTCCACAGTCTATCCTGGGAACACTAGAGGTGGGAATACACCTTGGATGGAATTTACACACTCGTTCACACCTTGTTACAATTTAGTGTAGTCGGTTCACTTACTGGCATCTTTTTGGGAGGTGGGGGGGAAACCGAAGAACCCAGAGTGAACAAGGGGAGAACATGGAAAATTGCCACATCTAAATAATATGTTGAATAAATGCAAACATATTGAAATCTTTCAAAAACACTTTTTTGCCCCTCTCTTTTGTATCTAGACAGATAGAATAAGAGATATATGTACTTTATTGATCCCCAAGGGGACCTTTGTGTGCTACAGCAGCAAAAGATTAACGGCAGTAGACATTCACAGGAACCAAGTGGTGGTGATATGCATGCATTGTACACTATATGGCCAAATGTATGTGGACACCTGATCATTACCATTCAAGATCCCATTCAAAATCCCATTCCAGATTTAATCCCCCTTTGCAGTTATAATAACCTCCACTCTTCTGGAAATGCTCTCCATAAGATTTTGGAGAGTGGCTGTGGGGATGTGCCCATTCAGCCATGACAGCATTAATGAGGTCAGGCACTGATGACGGGTGCAGAAGCCTAGGATGCAGTCTGCATTCCAATTCATCCCAAAGGTGTTCAGTGGGGTTGAGGTCAGGGCTCTGTTCAGGTCACTGGAGTTTTCTACTCCAACCTTGTCAAACCATGTCTTCATGGGTCACTCTTTGTGTTGTTATGCTGGAACAGGTTTGGGCATCTTAGTTCCATGTGAAGAGAAATTGTAATGGTACAGCGAGGACATCGTATACAGTTGTGTGCTTCAAACTTAGTGGCAACGGTTTGGGGAAGACTCACATTTAGGTGTGATGTTAAGGTGTCCAAAACTTTTGGCCATGAAGTGTATTATTATATGTGTACAGGAAAAAATTCTGTTCCATGAGAATCTGGGGGTGCATCCTGCTGGGAGGTTGCACTCACATACAATCCCTTTATTATCCACCACCATGAGGAAAACCAAAGAGATTTCAACATAAAAAAGACCTGCACATTCCAGGTAATATAAAATACACAAGCAGTTAAAACTATTATTAAGCACAACCAAATAAAAATAAAAAGTTTAGAAATTGTACTGTTGAGTTAATGCTTCAAAATGATCCTTAAATTGTATCTCAATAACAACAGCTATTTGGTGTGGTTGCAGGAAAGAAGCCCTTCCTGAGAAAAATCAACAATACATAGAGGCTAAACTTCACCAAACCTCATTAGAACTACACCTGGCATCACATGTTGTAGTCAGATTAGACCAAAATCAAACTTTTTGGCCGTGCACATCATCAGTATGTTTGGTCCTCCTGACACTTGCCACTTGTGTATGTGACACTTATGCACACACATACAGCACCAACACATAGCTCATATATCTCACACATGGCACATTTGCACATTCACTGAACAGTTTAGTGTACAGTACCTAAATACGTAGACATTGATATGTATACAAATACATAGACAGATACATACATACTTTTTCATATGTATATATTTGTATGCTCTTGTGTGTGTTGTCTTGCACTCTTCCTTACTCTATACCCATTGATATATTGGTGGTATAGTGTATTTATTTTTTTGCTATGCACAGTCGTCTGAGGTGTCACATCTCATTTCACTGCACTTTTGTATCTACTATGAATGTGCTTGTGACAAATAAGCCTTTGAATCTTGAATCTAGAATCATGGTGAAAAATGAGGACTGTAATAGGAGGAAAAGTACCTGATATCTGTAGTAAAATGGTGGTGTTTGATATATGACTGATGCGTTGGGGCTTTATCACTCCTGGTCATAGGGCTCTTTTGAAGATCTCCAAACCTGTCTGCCGCAGCCCCTTGGCCATATAAGATATTTCAAGAAGATAATGACCCAAAATATACACCCTAATCAAAACAGAAATGGTTGTGTTTTCATAACCACATGTAGAGACACTTTTTTAGCGGCCTTGTCTTTATTATGTCATTTTAGACATCCATTTCCACCGTTCTTTCTGCCAGTGGAAATTTAAACCAGGTAAAAAATATATATAATCTAATCTAATCTTCACTCTATTGAGTATTTTATCCCCTCTGTTGGTGTCATGTGATGTTATGTTTAATTTGATCCCTTTGTGGAAAGCAAAGAGCATGAAGCTTGAACTCAACAAGATTTGATATGCCAGTGTGTTTTAATAAACAACATAGGTTTGAAATATACAAAATATTAAACCTAACACACTTACAATAAATATAAAAAAAATACTGAATATATGAATATACAACAGTGTAATGTTTTTTTTTTTTATATGCATTAAAATCCACTGTACAAATAAATTATAATAAATGTGCATGATAATACATCATGTGCATTCACTATTAAAAGCCTAGGCAAATTGCTTAATGCTGTTTTAATTTTGAACATGTGGATAAGACAGTACATAGCCATATCTCCCTGCAGTTCTCTCCTGGTTTCCCACTGAAGCTGGCCAGTGTCTGGATGGGAGACCTCCTGGGGAAAATTAAGGATGCTGCTGGCAGAAGTATAAGTGAGGCCAGCAGGGGGTGTGGTCTGTGGTCTGTGTGGGTCCTAATGCCCCAGTATAATGACAGGGGCACTATACTGTAAAAACAGCATCGTCTTTCGGATGCAGCGTTACATCGAGGTCCTGACTTTGTGGTTATTAAAAATCCCAGGACACTTCTCATAAAAGAGTAGGGGTATAACCCCATTGGCCCTTTATAATAGCCCCCCCCTTAATAATCCCCATCCCTGAACTGGCTACATCACTCTCTCCTCTCCACTAATAGCTGGTGTGTGGTGGGCGTCCTGCCACACTATGACTGCTGTTGGCTGCTACACACTAGTGGTGGTTGAGGAGATCCCCCCCACCCCCCAACCTATGTAAAGTGCTTTGAGTGTCTAGAAAAGTACTATATAAATATAACTGTAACTATCTAACATATCTGTTAGTCAAATGACAATGCTGTATTTAGATGAATGTAACAGGAGTCAGATCTACTTGGTCCACCTGCTTTGCTTCACCAAATATAATAAACACGGCTACCCCAACAAAATTCACCCAAATGACGAGGCCGAATACAGTTAGCCAGGACCCAGTGACCTCGATCAGGTAGCCTGAGATGTAAACCATTAGTAGACCTGTGAAGTGCACAGATATTAGGTAAAAAAAAAAAAAGAAAAGAAAAGTACATATAAATCATACTTAAGAAACATCACACAAAACACTCTTTAACACTTTAAGTTACTTCTGTTAGTCAGAAGGCACTCTCATTCACCTGACCCTGAAGTCAGAAAATCTGATTTGATATTGTTAAGACAAGCTCATTTTTAATTGATCTGTTTAGTTCAGATATTATGAGACCTTGGAATTATAGGGCTCTCTCTGTGATTTTAATTTACTGATCTGTAAAGTCTTAATCCTCAATAAGATAAAAGCAGATCAAACTTTTTGACTATATTGTAAATGTTAAATGATATTTTGGTGTAAAAACATTTTTAATGGCAAATAATGTGATGTTAAATCATGTTTGGCAAATAGAAATATATAATTCAATTATTTTAATTAGTTAAACAGTTAAATATGAAATATATAAATCTTCCAGTTCAGGATATGCTACACTATTAACTCAAGTTTATAATAGGGACTTATGCTTTGTCTAACCTTACTTTACTTACTTGTAATTGCAGCACAAGTGTTCATAATACCTGTAAAAAGAAAGACAAGCTGTGCTTTTAGATCATAACAATGTGGACAAAAATTTCAAGTGAAAACAGAGTGTAAAATATCAAGTTATAAAATATAGTGAACTACTATAACTAACAAACACAATTACTGCACAGAAATAACTGAGTAAATGGCAGACTGACCAAAAAGAGCTCCAGCACAAGATGGGGCTAAATCATGCACATTCACAACCACACCACTAGATGGACACAGACATTCAGCAGTTTAATGTTCAGTGTTTAGTGCTTTGTGAATGGTAAGCTTCAATGCACTTTTAAATATTCATTTATTAGTTCATTTCATCTTCGCTAACCACTTTTAGTTTTATACTTTTATTTTTGGATATTGCTATTATGGGAACTTCTTAAAAATAGAACCAATATATCTAACAATATAAGCATATACTGTATAATAAAGTATAATAAATGACTGCAGAACCGAATTCTGACCTGCTATTGAAGGTGGATAGGCCAAAGGCTGCTGAGATAAAGACCACAGCATGGAGAAATGTGGTAGTCTTACACAACAAATAAATGAACACGGGGCCAAGTCCCATTGAGCAGAACTAAACAAACACATACACACACACACACAAAACATAAAACTTCCAAAAATTTTCACAACATTGATGTTTGATATAAAACAAAAAAATCAGTTACATCAGTAATTCACAAAATATAGTCCCCTGTATTTTGTAAATTACAAACGTGCCAACCATTAAGCCACTGTGCCACTCCAACAAGGGCTATATAAATTATTATTATCATAATTATCAACAATAGTAGTAGAAGTAAATAATTAAATTATCAAATAATTATGTGGATGTTTAAAAATGTATGTGTATAATAAGGTAATAATGTTTGCTTGTGCCTACCTGCATTAATTTTCTGACAGTAGCTGTACCAAAACCTATGTAAACACAAATGCATCAACTTCACAGCTATATGACTTAATAGCAATATTTCTTAGTAATATATTTCTAAATGCATTTAAGAAAATGAAACAAGGATCTCAAATGACACAACAGAAAAATATTCATCCTATCATCGGGAGAATGCCAGTGCCATCTGCGACTGAGAGCCAAGGGATAAAATTGTACATATTCTCTACATGCTCTTTTCCCTGCCAATCACAACGACACTAACCAATTGTGGGCATCTGTGAGCTCATGTACTGTATGTGGAACAGCATGGATAGCATTTTCCTCAGAGTGTCTTATGCTGTCTGTGACGCTGCATGAGCAGCAGTTCAAAAAGAAGCAGTTGGCTTGTTCATGTGACTTACAGCAGTGGTTCTCAACCTTTTTCAGTGTGAAGCCCCCTTTGTGTAGGATGCTTCCCTTTGTGGCCCTCTAGAGTCTTCAAATTTGTGCAATTTCATTTTTTTTCATGCTAGGCTCTTCTGTATTAATTTTCTCAGTGTAGAGACTATGTCCTCTATCTAAAAATTTATCCATTTTAAATAGTCTTAGGTTTTATCAGCGTGTGACTAACAGTACTGTACACTAGTATATCAACGGATGTCTCTGTTTGGTGTGTGTCTTAGTGTTCTGTGTATAATTTATTTATTTTATTAATATTTCTCATTTTTTATGTACTTAATAGTTCAAAGATTGACAATCCCGATTTACATACAGGTAAAATTAATAATAATAATAAAAAAAATAATGTTCTAGAATTTCTATGCGGCCCCCTGGCGCCATCTAGCGGTCCCCAGGGGGCCCCAGTTTGAGAACCACTGAGTTAGAGGAAGCACGTTAGCTTTCACTGTACCTGCTTTGTAGCTGTCATGTGACAGGGGCGAGTTAGCTAGTGGATGGGAATGGGCAAGACCAAATAGGGGAGAAAATAAGGGGTGGGGTGGGATGGGGGAATTATATGCTATATAAAAGTTAGTGATTCAAGTACTACAGATGTTGCTTTAAAGAAACTCTTTAACAATTAAAGGAAGAAAAACTATTGCACCTTCTCTGATGAGATGATCTGACATACAGCCTCCAAACAAGGAAGAAGGCAGAGCCACAAGCCAGGGGATCACATGAAACACCCAGTCCTGTATTATACCCAATTAGCACCAAGTAGTGAAGCCAAGAGGTAAATAAAGAAAACAGAAATTGAAGGTAATTTAGGATTAAAACACAATGACCCACAAAGAAATGTCTCAAAGACTTAGTTACCTTTGCATGAGGATATGTCTCACTGAAGAATGTTGGTAGCCATGACAGAAGTGTGAAATGTGCACTGCTGTGGCAGAGATGTGCAAAAATCACAGCCCTGAGACAAAAAGAGACAGAAAGCATTGTCTCCTCCTCAAGCACATGAGCACAACAAGAAAAAGGTGCTTAGTGACTTTAACTCACCACACACAGGGCTGTTTTAAAAGATGACGCCAACAGGTCTTTGAAATTGTGGCTTGAGATGCAGAATCAGAGTTACTCAATAAAGCATCAAATGTGCATTTTGGTCCTGTATGGTTTCAATGAACACAAACACAAATACATGTAATACTGAAAACTAATCCACCTACACCAGCGTGTTGTTGGCTATTGATGAATGATCAATTAATTACCAATCAATCATACACTAGCGACACTATTAGCTCAATCATACCAGAACAAAAATGCCTTAATATAAACATAAATAGGCCATGGGTTAGGTGAATAAACTTGGGGGCATCCACGTTTTTTTGGAGTTGCTCAGAAGATCCTCAAATTCTTCAAATGCTGAGCAAAAATGAGAAAAACCATGCCACAAATACTTTAATACTGAACTGTACCTCTGCGTATCCATATCCATACACAGCAGGCCCATAGCATGGAAAGGACACCAGGTCCATAGAACACACTTTCCCAGCCATACCACTCCAGCATGACAGACCCCAGTCCTCCGACCATCAGCATACTGATACAGCAAGAAAACAAACAGCATTAACAGAACTTTAGAGCATATTTTTTCATTTACAATGGCTACCTATTCTACATTGACTACAAGTACGTACCAAACTAAAAGAAATCTTTTTAATTTCTTACTCATTTTTTTCCTATGCGTGTGTCATAATTGTGTTTAATGTGCACTCACCCCAGGTAACTGCCACAGCCTAACGTACTCATCAAAAAGCCCCTTTCTCTCACAGTCACACGCTGTGCACAGATGCTGTTTATAGATGGGTAGTGAACACCTACAACACAGGAGATGGTAAGATGTAGCCTCAGTCACAGCATCACACCTTAAAACATTATTCTAATAATAAACTATCAGCACTGATTGGACTTGCTGTGTATTAGTTCACCACAGTGTCAAACAAATAATTGTGTTACTTAAGATGTTACACTTATATACAGTATAATATGAATATATCTATATATAAAATAAGAATCAGAAGATCAGATGGGAATTTGCAAAGAAATAAAGAAATAACCTCTAACACAGTGATGGAGAAAGAAAGGATCTGCTTATGCTTGTGATCAATCCTTATCACACTACCCCGGAAAGGGTTATTTTTCCTATAACAGCATACCCGTCATGTTTTATTCCTTACATAATATATGTACTTTATGTTTGTTCTAAAAATGCAAATATGAAGTATAGCCCTAGGTAATTGTTCATCTTAAAGCATATTATTCAGTAACTACTATTAAGAGAGCAGGAACCTGAACCTGCTGACAGACAAATTACTTTCTGACCTCATGAATCAGTCGGTGGGACTCCATAAATATGGTTTATCATACAACAAGATCATTTTATCTTTTAGGACCAAATAATTCACTGTGAACCAATTCTCATTAGGCTAACATAAACCCCTCCCCAACATTCAACAAACCAGTATTCAAAGCAGTTTCCCACATTTACAACACTTTTGAATGTTTCTCTTTCTCTCTTGCACACACTGTTACTCATACACACACTCTCTCTCCTTCTTCATTTGACTGTCATCTATTTTTCTATCTGCTCACCTTGCAGCACACCCATGGAGAACCTGGCTAGTGTGATGGTGATGAGTGGTGGGAGCCCCATCTTGATCAGAAGAGGAGTTATGGCTGTCATAACTGCCCAGGAAGACGTGGATATTATCAGGACTCTTTCTCCACCAATTCTGTCAAAGCATTTGTGTCATTTGTGTTAACTTTTTTATGGAAACCATTACAAAGTACTTTCTGATAAAGGACAGAAACAAAATCTGCTGTGTCATTAAGAGGAGACCAGATTTAAGATTTCCAAGCTGCTTAATAATATAGCATGTCCTGGTGTATAAGGCTACCTTTTTGTAAGGCTACAAGGGTTTAGCTTGGATATATATGTACTGTATCTACTATCCGCTCTCATTTGGCCCAAATGGACATTATTAAACCCTGGAATTTGTTTCTTGTAATATCTTGTGGAGCTTAGAATTTTCAATTAAACCAGTCATAGACTGAATGTGAATAAGATTGATTAGACAACAAGGAATTGCCAAAAATATTTTCTGAGATGAACTATCCAAATGTGTATTATGCTAAATTGAATGTCCTATAATTACTTTATTGGTAATTATAAAAAAAATATATCTTGAACTATGTAAACATGTGAAAAGCAATGTCTTTTTTTATTTATTGTAAGCTCAATTTAGTCAAAAAGATTATTTTATTTAGAGCACCATCCAGTTTTCTCAGAAGCACCATGTGTATACTGGCTAATGTTACCTACTTATCACTGGCATGGCCGCCTAACACTTGTGTAAAGCAGTAGCCCCAAAAGAAGACACCCAGCACCAATCCAGACTCCATCTTGTTCCAACCAAATTGCTTAGCCATAGTAGCTGCACAAACTGACATGGCCATCCGTGCCCAATAGAGTAGGCAGGTGACCAGCAGCAGCATCAGAGTCCATGTCCGCACAAGTGACCTACAGCAGCAGTGGAAAACAAATAGACTGATTTTAATGAACTGTAATGCTACAACAGGATGCCATTACACCTCCTCTTCCTACTACTTCTACTACTACTACTACTAATACATTTATTATTAGTAGTAGTAGTAGTAGTACTACTAGTAGTAGTAGTTTATTACTGTTTATTAGTTCAATATTATTAGTAAATAAGGGAAAAATAAACTCAAAATTCAGCAAAGAACACACAAAAAGAAGGGATTTATTATCTGATGTGAGCCCTCATGAAATTAACATCATTCCAAATGCGTTGTTAGTTTGTAACATAGCTCTTGTGTTGGGCAGTAAGAGATATTACAGTAATTATAAAGTATTCCAGGTAGCTTAGACTATAATTGCGAAGCACAAAGGAGTCGGTTTATTTCAGGGAGAGGCCTGACACCAACTGTTTCAGAAGTTGTAGTGTTTAACTGACAGTACTGAAAACATCCATAGATAATGAACTCAGAACCTGTTCAGGTTAAGAGTTAGACAATTTCAAAAGTGATGTTTTAAGATTTTTAGCAAAAAGAATTGATAGCTTAGCTGATTTTTAGCTTTTGCACCTCTGTGTTGTTGAAACACCGTAACCACCCATCTGTGAGTAACCATCTATCCTGTGATTCTGTAAATCTGTAATTTTCTTGCATTTCTCAGTTCATATAAGGAGAAGGGTTTACCTTTATCAATTCAGACAACCTCTAATAGTCCTTTGCACAAGTGTATTAGTTCATGCATGAATCTAAGCCCTTCCTAGATTTTGGCAACTCCTAGTGAGCTTACATGAATTAAGTATATTCTGTTGCTGAGTCACAATCTGCTTTTCCTGACAGTGAAACCTGTCACTAAATGATAAAAATGATTTAAGATTTAATGTAGGGAACTATACAGAGGGTGCTGATAACATACAGTATGTAACACACTGAGTTTAGTACATATACATCCTTACACTTAGTGCCCATTTTATCAGGTACAATGAACATCTACTGTGCACTCCAAACTTACTGGTACCCTTCATAAAAATAGCAAAAATTATAATAAATAAATAAATAAGCATTTAATAAGATTTTTTTAAAAAGCATTACACACAATCATTAAAAATTCCCAATAGCAGAAACTATTCATCTTTGTTCTAACAAAAAAGCTATTTACATTAGAAGTATTTGTTTGTTTGTTTGTAGCCTTTTCTCTCAGAAATATATGTGGATAAATTATTGACAGCTCTAATAATTTTAAATAAATAATTTTCAAGAGTAATTCTTGAAAAACTTAATTTAATGTAATTTCTAATACACCCACAGGAACTCTGCTATTGCCTTTAATGATGTCTTTTTTTCCCTGAGGTTTAAATATGAGATTGCACCCATGTGAAAATCTATTACCATGAAAAAACACAAAGAACTTTCAACACAAAAGAGATGGATGCAAAAATCAGATAGTGGATACTAGGGATGAAACGGTTGCCGGTTTCACGATAAACCATAAAATTTCCCAACGGTTAGTATTACCGTGTCACATTTAATTATCATTAAAACCATGCACAATTATCGTGATTTATTACATTTTGTTGAGAACTTTTGACATTGCCTCAGGTATGGCACAAAAAGGCAATTAATTCTGTTATGGCCAGCAAGACATTTACCAAATTCCTCCCTGAGTAGATCTCTTGTCCCAAATGGCCAGAGAGATGTGGCACCCTCTGCCAAGGTACCTGTGTGTTTGGCCCCTGGTAGTGCAATGACTCAACTAATAAAATTATATTCATGTTTCTTTAAATATGATTAGATTAAATTCATATATACATTCAGTTCTCATTTTCATTAACTGCCACTGCATGTTATCTTATGTACAGTAGTGTAGAGTATGTGACAGTACATCTACTCTGCAAACACCAGAACAAGTAGAGAGAGAAAATAAAACAAGATTAGAATATTCAAAAACCAGTTTAGAAGTAAAATGAGAATGAAGGAAATAGTTGTAAAATATATTTGCTCAGATGACTATAACACAAAAGTTGTCGAACGAAGACAAGCTGATTCCTGTTATCACTGGTATATCATTGATCATTATCAGTCCATCACCATCACATCTCTCTCTCTCTCACACACACACACACACACACACACACACACACACACACACACACACACACAATGTTTAACAAAGAAAAGCCTATAATTATTGATATTGTGAAGTTTTCTGTTAGGAGATATTTATTTAACATTTATTGAATGAGTCTTGAGTGTCAGAACATCGTAACAAGTTTCCTAACATGGGAGTTAGTTCCTATTATCAATTACATTCAAGTAGCTAAAGTCTTGTGAAAATATAAGTACACCCCATGGAAATTGGCTTTTTTTTTGTCATATTTGGGCAAACATTTCACCCTCTTTGAAACAGTGTCTATTAATAAAGGCGATACACTATCAATAGAAACATAAAATTGACTTTTTGTAGTCATTTTCACAATTTAAACAACAAAAAACAGATCAGTCACATGGAAAAAGTAAGTACACCCCTACATTTATCACACCTTCAAATCCACAAAATTAGAATCAGGTGTTCAAGATTGGGTGCCACTGATTAGAACCTGCTTAGGGAGTGCAGGTGGAACCTGTTTTATTTAAACCGCTCTCATATCTATTGTCTGGTGTTCCCTTTGTTATTGAGGTGTGTGGTGTCATCATGCCAAGATCTAAAGTTCTGTAAGACCTTCACAAAAAAGGTTGTGGAAATGGCCATTTTCAATGATTTTTGCTATATTCTTATAGCCACTTCCCATTTTGTGAAGCTCAACAACCTTTTACCGAACATCACAGCTATATTCCTTGGACTTACACAATGTTATGAATGACTAATGCCGAGAGAGCTCACACCCGTGAACGACAAACGCAATGTATGCAATATCAAAGACGCGATCTGAGAGAAGCGCCAAAGCGTCGCCGATGTCAGTGAGATATCTAACATGTTAAATATCTGGACCTGTCTGCGATTCCAAATCATGTAATGTGAAATGTGTTTTCAATTAATATAATTGTAGCGTTGACCTACAGCCAATGAGAGAGCAAGAAAAGGGGCATGGCCCAGGAAGTTTAGAGGGAGGAGTCCTGGTGTACCTGCAACAGAACATCAACTAGCATGGCTGCGGTACTGAGAAAGCCTCATTGGACAGAAGAAATGGAGGAAAATTTTAATGTTTAACAAAGTTTATTTTTATTTTATTTTTTTATAAACCTGTGTTGTGTTTGCAATTATCCATGAGAGCAAAGTAATTTTGTGAATTTTTTTTAACAAAAGATCAAAAGGTTAAACAATAAAGAATTTTTCACAGCCTTCTCTGCTCACATTTACTAAGGTTGCCAATAATAGGTTGCTAATTATATACATATATACAAACATTATATATACACACACATTATATACACACACACCCACAAAGCAAAATAATGTTACAGTGTTGAAAAATGTACTGGGGTTCTTTATATTCCTTATTAGGTGTTTTTATTTTACCCACATATTATACCCCGGTCTCCCCTACCAACACACTGACAACCTCGGTGTAGTGAGATACATTCCACAAGCTATAAAAATTAACATGACTCCACATGATCTTAACTAAACCTCGCTCTGTCAAGTGCTTCTACATTTACTATAACAATTCATGATAAAAAAAAATGATCATATAAAGTATATCCGCTCGCTAGTCTTTCTAAAACGTAAATGTTATCTTTTACCAGCGTAAATTGCGCAGCAGGTTACATTTGGTTAGCTCACAACTCACCTGGGCCATATTCCCGAAGTTTCTCTTAGTCCTGTTCTCTCGAGCTCGCGCGCGCCCATGTTCACAGATGTTTCTAACCAGATGTGAAGTGAACCTTTCTGATTTCTGATCCATAAAGTTTAATGAACTTCCATTTAGTAGCGGTACCGCGATAAGTAGATTAAACCAGGTAATAAACGGAATTTGGATGGGGAAAACATCACATAGCGAGTATCTCTGGCAGGAACGACAATTAGGGTAGGCGCCATATATTTGCATATTTTTAAAATATAGATGAAGCATGGAGCATAAAAGAGGCAGGCACGCGCATTTCTGTTTCATATTTGTTTAAAAGAAAAACAATATACCTAAAAGTTTGAATTTTAAAAACGGGAGAGGTTGAAGAATGTGTATGTGCATAAATAACAACCTATTAAAATACAAGTAGACTATAAAATATATAACTGCCCAGTCATTTTGTTGAGTTAAACAGCTAAGAGTTGATTTATATGGGTACATAACCCTACGTATTCATAGCATAGCTGCTGTTTTTTGTTTTTGTTTGTTTTTTAATACACATATTTCCTGTAGAATCACGCAGAGCAAAAAATACAAGTACTGACAAATTATACGTAAGTGAAAGTATAGATATGAGTAAAATCTTACTCAGTTAAAAGTGGACGTATCCAGCTGAAATGTACTCAAGTGGAAAAAAAATAAATAAATAAAAAATCATTGTTACTTATAAAATGTACTCAAGTATTAAAAACTAAAATAAATCCCTTTTCTTTTTTTTACTGATGAAATTAATGTCATGTTTTCATGTCTCACATAACTTTATCTAAAACAGTAAGAAGGTGATTTTCATTTTTAAGCAACAGTGCAGTTTTGCCTGAAAACGTCATTGAGTCTCTGTAAGTTTGCTGGTCATATCCATATATCCATGATATGCCGTTTCATAATGAATTAATCAGAAGTAAAATATTCTGTAAATAACCACTATTTACCATTAGCTAGAAACTGACTTGTTGCTTAGCCAATTTGTTAGTGCTAGTCTAACCTGGCTAATTATAAACATTATATGGCCAAAAGTATGTGGACACCTGACCATCACAAACAAGTGGTTCCTCCCCAAACTGTTAGAACACGACTGTCTGGAATGTCTTTGTATCTTTTGCCATTACAATTTCCCTTCACTGGCACTAAAAGGCCCAAACATGTTTCAGCATGACAATGCCCCAGCACATACATAAAGACATACAGTAGTTTGACAAGGTTGTTGATCATGAACAATTCATGATCAACAATTTCAAACAGGCCAAAAATCAATGCAATGGCAGCTTAACTACACTCACCATCCACTCTAACAGGAACACCTGTACATGTGTTCATTTACGCAGTTATACAACTAGCCAATCAGGGGCCAGCAGCACAATATGATGCAGACACAGGTCAAGAGGTTCAGTTAATGTTCACATCAAAAATCCGAATGGGGAAAAACGTGATCTCAGTGCCTTTAACCATGGCAGGGTTGTTGGTGCCAGATGGGCTGGTTTGAGTATGTCAGTAACTGCAGATCTCCTGGGATATTCACACAAAACTAGTCTCTAGAGTTTACACAGAATGGTACGAAAAACAAAAAGCATTGAGTGAGTGACCGTTCTGGGGGTGGAAACAACTTGTTGAGAAGAGAGGCCAGTGGAAAATGGCCGGACTGGTCGAAGCTGCCAAGAAGGATATAGTAACTCACTCTTTACAAACACAGTGAACAGAAAAGCATCTCAGCATGCACAAAACATTGAACATTGAGCCAGATAAGCTACAACAGCAGATGACCACATTGGGTTCCACTCCTGTCAGTCAAGAAAAGGAATCTGAGGCCATCATAGCTACTAAATCTCTAGTCCTTCTAAATCATATGTAACTTTTACAACTTACCTGGGCCATAGTCCTGGACTTTTGTTCGCTCCTGTTCTCTCGGGCTTGCTCGTGTGCTCATGTTTTTCACCTTCCATTCAATAGCAATGCCGTTTGCTGTTTGTGCGGCTGCACTGCCTTAAGTCGATTAGCCCAAATAACAGGAAAAACACTAGAAAGTGAGTAAGACTGAACAGGAATGGCAGGTAGGACATGCTTGGAGCCATAAATTTGCATACTTATGTCTTAATTACTGCTGAAGTATGCGGCACGAAAGAGGCAGGGCACACATTTTTGTTTCAAAGAAATACTTTATTGTACCTGAAAATTTTAATTTAAAAACAGGAGAGGGTGAAGAATGTGCTGTTGAATAAATAACGTAGAAATTACAACTATAAATAAACTATAAACTTCAGTAGCATGTACAAATCTAAAATAAAAAGGGTAATGTAGCAAATTCTCCAGCCATTTAAAAATTATGTAAATTTTAAATGAAAAATAGCTTATGCTGTGAAAAAAAACCACAAAACACACAAAAAAGATAAAAAATAAAATAAAATAAATAAATAAATAAAAAAATAACTCACCCCCATTCACCTGCTTGAAATGTTAATTTTCCTGTGCTCACCTTTTTTGCAGGCTCATTTCCATTCCAAGTGAAAATACAAGGCTAGCATCACTCACTGACTCACTCACTCACTCTCTCGCACGCACGCACACACACACACACACACACACACACACACACACACACAATACACACACCCTAACCTAGCCAACCAACACAAGGCACAGCGTCAACAGGACAAATCAGAAGACCGTGTCCCTATTAACACACCAATTATAAAAAGCACAAATTCAGACAAATGAAGTGTCTATTTCCAGTGTGGAACAATCCTGGAACCGTTATATAGAATATGAATTTTAAGCTCAACACTCATAACAACTAAGGGTGTAAACTTCAGGCTTCCACACAATACAATATGATTTAGGTTCTTTAGGCTATGATTAGATGTTATGATATCACTGAAACTGCTTCAATAAGATTCAAATTAGTAATCTCTGATCAATATGTGACCAATTTATTTAGAGCCTGGAGTAAGGGCTGTCTTAAGTATCAGTGCTTTGAACAAATCTCCTTGCAAGCTTATTTACACGTCAGTTTAAAAATATTAATTTTTTTTTTTTTACACACCAGTTTTCTCACCTTTTAATAATCGATTTCTAATCAATTTTAATAATAACTGATTGTTGCCTTGATTTATCCTCAGTCGTTGCCTTTAAATCGATGCATTCATCCAAATCATCTGAGCTTTACACCCTTAATAACAAACCGTAGCTGATGCTACACTTCTGATTTAGGCCTAAAACCAGCACTATATGAATGTCAATTTAAAAAGGTTCAACAGAAAATAAAATGCCAGTACATAAAACAAGATGAGGTGGCTATTTGCAAATAAAAGGTCAATAGTACAGAATTATTTTTCATTCTGAAAATGGGTGTCCAGCTAAATTAATTTCTGATATATTTAGTTTAAGTCGCATATTTGCATTCAAAATATAATACAATATATAGTTAAGTTAGTTCTCTTATGCAAACAAATTGCTAGTTTGTATATGTATGTATGTATGTATGTATATATAAAAATGTACATATGTATGTATGTATATGGTCCATTCACAAACTGTTTATAAATGGGCGAAATGTTACAGTATAGCACAGGTGTCCATGTTGTTGCCAGTTCTTACTTGGGGTCTTCAATTGTGCCCTTACTAAGGTCTGTCATTTTGGGGTATTTGACTTTTTTCTGGTCAAGTTCATTCTGTGCCCATAACAAAAGCTTCAACAGCTTGGCGAGCTTTGGTGTTGACTCCCTGTTCTCATAGTCAAGTACTGCCTGGTTCACCTCACTCCAAACCTGCAAGAAAAGACATGTTTTGCTCAGCATGAAACTTTCTACACTAAATGATGCCCCCCTGTGGATAAGAACCAGAACACATTTCTCAAATACCTATTCAATTAACAGACCCAACCCCAGTCTTTTATTTATTTCGTTTATTTTCTTTTATTTTTACAGAAATTACAGCATGGTTTTTATATGTGGTGTACCCCATGTGTAGGATAAGCATTACAGGAACACTATGAATTGATTCATATCCAAAAGTATGTAGACAATGGACTGTCACACCCATATATGCTAGTTCAACATCTCATTCTAGATGTAGTCCAGGTGTAGTAGATGTAGTGTTATGATAAGCTCCACTCTTCTGGGAAGGTTTTCCACTAGATTTGAGCATGGCTGTGGAAATCTGACATTCAGTCACAAGAGCATTAGTGAGGTCAGGCACTGATGTCGAGTGAGGAGGCCTGGGGTGCAGTCGGCATTCCAAATTTATCCTAAAGGCGTTCAGTGGGGTTGAGGTCAGGGTACTGTGCAGGCCACTAGAGTTCTTCTACTCCAAACTTGGCAAAGCTTGTCTTTATAAACCTCACATTGTGCACAGGGGCATTGTCAAACTGGAACATGAATGGGCCTCTTAACTCCAGTGAAGGGAACATATTTTTGGCTATATGGTGTATATTACATATACATTAAATATGGGGTGGCTGTGGCTTAGGTGGTAGAGCGGGTTGTCCACTAATCGTAGGGTTGGCGGTTCGATTCCCGGCCCACATGAACCCCAACTTGCTCCCGATGGCAAGTTAGCGCCTTGCATGGCAGCTCTGCTACCATTGGTGTGCGAGTGTGTGTGAATGGGTGAATGAGAACCAGTGTAAAGCACTTTGTAGAACTGCTAAGGTTAAAAAAACAAACAAAAAAAAAAACTTAAGTGCAGAACATTTGCCATATTTTTACTCACACACACACACACACACACACACACACACCTTCTGTCTCTGCATCATGTTAAGAAGGTCTCCGAAAGGTGACTCTTCTGGGTTGTCAAAAGCAAGCAAGGCCAGAGTTCTCTCCATCTCAGTCAGACACTCTCTGCTCTCTTCACCTTGTTCAGCCAGTTGCGACTGTGCAAACTCCAGTGCAGCCTCCGTCTCCCGCAGACGGATCAGCTCAATCAAATGCTGCTGCTGCAAGAGAGGAAAACGTACTTCAGCATTTCAGACCTAGCTCAAGCACACTTTCTCCAATCTCCGCTCTCACAGTAAAGTAGAGACGGCCAAATGTTACTTTTTCTTTTTCCGATACCGAAACCATAAATATTGGCCGACAACAGTGCAATATATTTTTAACTACTAAGCTTCGAAATTAAGTGATTTTTATTTGAAGCAAATTACCATACTCAAACAATTTGTACACAGTAGAAATACATACAATCAGGGGAAAAAGAAGAACTACACCCTCCTTTACTTCTAGGCTTTTTATTTATATTTAGAATTTTATCAGGACCTAAATAACAAATTGTGTGGTCCTCACCAACTTCTATAAACAAATAAAGAACCTCAGGTGACCACAAAAAACAGATTTCAATATCTAGTCCCGCCCCGTCCCCCCAGGCAAAAAAACAGTAAACCAACATTCAGAAACCAGGTGGGGAAAAAATAAGTACACCCTATAATTCAGTAATGTGTAGAACCACCTTTAACAACAATAACCTGAAGCAAACCTTTTCTATGGGAGTTTATCAGTCTCACATTGTTTTGGAGAAATTTTGGCCCACTCTTCTTTAAAACATTGCTTCAGTTGAGCTCAGTCTCAGTTATCTTAGTAAAATGCAAGATGTTTAACAAAAACAAACAAACAAAAAAAAAATATTTTTTCTTTCTGTGCTGTTACCATACTCTACAGGGAAGGTTATTTTCAAAGTCCATTTCAATACTACTTTTTGTAAAGATGCTCTGTATTAGGCCTATAGTCCTCGAGTTTGCCGTTAAAGATAAAGAATAACATGTTTACCTGAAGATGGAAGTACAGATATCGGTTGGTGTCTAGGAGTTCTGGATGAAGGCTGTTAATGAGAGAGATGGCTTCCTGAATCTGCCCTTTCAAAATCATCTCTCTGATCTTTATCCTCTCATCGAGCGAGTCCAGATCCACACTGGGCTCAATTCCTGACTCCATCCGGAACTTCTCTGCAGCCTCCTTAAAACCCTCTGTGAAACACAAACATATCAATCTAGTGGTCATCTATTTATCATCACACAAATGTATGACATAACTGATGATAGCCAGGGTTTTCAGAAGGCTTAGGTGCAGTCTGGGTTCCAGGAAAGGTGGTGGTTTGAAATTATTCGAAGGAAATTTTAAGCTGTTTCAAGTTTCCTCCATGTTGCTTTTGACCATTATCCTTACCATATCTGAGATGGAAAGCTGGCAACACTTATCGTACTTGCAGTCAAAAGTCTATTCATTTCACCAAATAAAATGTCTGAGAATTAATGAAATTATATGTAGACCCATTAAAATATGCATCACTTAAATTATGTTTCTACCTTCAGTTTTCCATAATAATCCGAGCATTTATAAAAGAAATTAATTAAAAAAAACTCTTTGACCAGCGGTTTTCATCAGAAAAAGACGTTATGTGTGGACACAGCTTAACTTTGTTTAGCTACGAAGCCACGTTAGATACTAATGTTAGTTCAGGCAAGGTATCTTTATCTAATGTCAAGTAACTAGCTTCACTGCCTAATGTAACTTAATTCAGTACATGAATACATATGTAAGTTAGCTAGGGTAGCGATTTGTTTAATTGTATCATAACATTAATTATACATTTTGCTATGCTATCTCTGCTATTGCATCCACAAGAATTACTCCCTAACAACAACAACAAAAAAGCTTATACTTCATTTATTATGCGTTGAAGTTACTTTATAGATGGTTTGCAACTTGCTTATCCAAGTCGATGGTTGTCACTACCATCCCAAAGTGACGGTACAGATAAATATCCCATCAGCAGTTTGATTAGCTTGCTAATAAGCATCTGTCATACACCAAATGTGGGTCCAAACATTGATTGCTCATTTTTGTTGCCAGCTTACCTTTCAGCTTGAGATCAAGCCAGTTCTCTGGGGGGTTTTTTCAGTGCATTGAACTCTTACCATTGTTTTTAAATGCATTCTGATGTCAACTAAATGCCTTTTTACTTTCGTTCGGCTTAAGGCGCTCAGCAAAAACATTTTTTAGAAAAGCCTAAGCCTTTCTATGGTAGGGAAAACCCTTATAGCATGTACAAATGGGCTGCTAACATCAAAGAGCTCAAATTCATCCAGTGCTTTCAGTCACAGTGAAATTTATGAGCTCAACACTTCATATGCGTGTGGTGGTCTGCAAAAACCGTCAGCTATTGCTACGGCTGAATTCTGCCATAAAAATCCAGTTTTGGCAAAAACTGAGCTTTTCTCTCAATAACATATGTTGACATCCATACTTTAACAAAACAAATATATTTAACCAAAATTACATGGAATTAATTTTATAGGCTACTTTCAAACCCTGTCTTGTTGGTCTGCCTGTAAAGATCACATCAGAAAATCAATCAGTTTAATGCAGTGATAAAAACAGGCTGCTGATACCTGTGTGTGCTTTTCTCACAATTTAATCACATTTTTGGACATACACAATCAATTGTGTGTGTGATCAGATACTGGGCTGATAAAATGTCTGAGGTACTCCTGCTCATCACATCACTGCTTATTGTTACCTACTTACTTGCCATCCATCATCGCTGTAAAAAACTAACATTATAATCTGTGCTCAAAGGACATTATTCAACTTGATCCCTGTATTAGGTCTGAGCTGGGGGGAAAAAGGGTTTTAATCAGAAACATCAGAAAGTTTTAAAATGTTTAAATAACCTAATAAAAAGTCATTAAAAAAAAAAAAAAAAAGATATTTAGTCAACAGAACTGATTAACTGATTGAATTAATCTGCCATTCTTCTTCTAAAACATTTAGTTGAAATGTATTTAAATGCCTCGCGTGACTTTCACTCCGGTGATTCGGAAGAAGCATTTCCTTTTGTGGATGATGCCTTTCCTGTTGTAAATGTATAATTCTTGAAAATTTGTAAGTAATATCATTTTTCCATAAGTACATTAGGTTATAAACGTAGAGGCATGCAGGGCGTCTTTCAGGAGAACTGGAATGTAACGTTTAATTTTCGCTTTTGGGGGTAACGTCTGTAAACAGTCCTTACAGGAATCTGCAGAGGGTTTTTTGTGATTGTTGTGGCCAAAAATGCTCGATTTTTGTGTCAGCTTTTATCAAAATGTGTGATGCACTTTGCAGAGTTTTTTTTGTGCGTTTTTAGTGAAATTGCAATTGCACAACACTGTTTAGTACGGTCTTTTGCAGTGATGTTTGCTGGTAAACGAGACCTTTAGCTGCACTCATTTTCGACGGACGTCACTCAAAATAGCGCTTTGACAGATTGCGCCTGGTGATGACGTCACGTGACGCGTCCTGGCCCAAATCTGCGGAAACTCTGTGGTAATTTTGATAAATTGCAAGCTCCTCTGAATATCGCGTCGTCTGTTAAGACTGTTCAAAGCGCTACAGCTTTACTTGCAAAAGATAAACATATGTATTTTTTTTTTGGGTGATGTAGTTTTCAGAACTATATGAAGCAACAAGATGTCCAACACTTGGCCATGTAAAGGCTTTTCCAAGTTTGCCACACAGCAACTCTACAATATAAAGTATGAAACTATGCATAATTGTGGCACAACTCCTAAACACGAATGTGCAAATTAAAGTTACATACCAGTTACTAAATAGTTCATGATGAGGCGGTTCATATCTGCTCTTTGGATGTGCACATTATTGAGTTTCTCCATCCACTCCTCCTTTGTGACATCTTCAGGCTTTTCCGCATAGCTCATCATGGATCCGTCACTGGAGTAGTTTCTCCTAATAAACTGCAATTAACGTCGAAAGAGATAATCAGCCATCTTGAAGAAAAGAAGAAATGCTTCTGCTTTAAAACTATGCGACACCCTTTTAAGGACCTGAGACAGCTGGGATTTCTTGTCATCTACATGCAACAGTTGGTCAGCAGTGAATGAACGAATGAAACGGCAGCTACAGCAGTGTGAGGCGGCGTTTCGGATTTTCGCGGTGTTTTCAGCCTCGTATCACTTAAACGCTGGTTAACTACAATTCATTTCAGGACAATTCGTTTTTAAATTCAAAATTAGTATCGCCGAGAAGTGTGCAAATGCTTTAAAAATAAAATTACGACAAAGCTATCAATTCGTTATTATTCTCGGTGGTGTACAAAATAATGGCGGCCTCAAGAGGAAGCAAAACAATCGAGCCTGAAACTTAAAACGCCTGTCACTGAAACGACACGATAACGCCCAGATGACTTGAAACAAAATTCACATGCAGATGAATAATCGTGAGAAGAGTCAATTTCTTTTGCCTAAATATGTAAAAGCATGTTTATTCCCGATAAAATACTTACAAAATAAGTATTGGGGATGGCGCTGGGCCTGAGGATGAAATCACGCGATAGAACAGGTCGTTCAGAACGAGATTTCAGAGGAGCTCTGTGATTGGCCAGGACAGTGATGTCATGGTTGCTGTGGCAGAGCTGTTCAGGTTGCCAAATCCTTTGTTTGTGAGTTGCTTTTTATTTTCTCAATGCCACTGAATAATGGTTGTTTAAAAGCAGACGTGCTGAAGTAGGGAAATACAAGGGTTCTGAACCAGTCCTATAGTCCTATCTATATATATATAATATATATATATCTATCTCAGTCCTCCCACTAATGTTGGCATCGTCTGGTAAATATAAGCAAAGAAGCCTCTGAAAAATTGATAAAAAAATAAATAAATAAAAAAAATCGACAACAAATACTCTGCTCTTAGGGATATCAAACAATTGCAAACAAAACACAGGTTTATCAAAAAAAAAAATATCTTTGTTAAATGTAGGTGTGGAACAATTATTGGCACCCTTTTATCAAAACTTTTGTGCTACCTCCCTTTGCCAAGATAACAGCTCTGAGACTTCTCCTATAATGCCTGCTGAGGTTGGAGAATACATGGCAAGGGATCTGAGACATTCCTCCATACAGAATCTCTCCAGACCCTTCAAATTTCGAGGTCCATGTTGGTGGATTCTCCTCTTCAGTTCACCCCACAGGTTTTCTATTGGTTTCAACTCAGGGGACTGGGATGGCCACGGCAGATTTTGTGGTCAGTAAACTATTTTTGTGTTGATTTTGACGTATGGTTTGGATATTTTGTCCTGCTGGAAGATCCAACCACAGCCCATTTTAAGCTTTCTGGCAGAGGCAGTCAGGTTTTCATTTAATATCTG
>JANDJT010000190.1:19230939-19243924 GCA_024331685.1 Stegophilus panzeri | reverse complement strand
TATATATTTGAAGAATAGAAGGATGTATAGCCTACAGGGGTGCTAAGAAATGAGCCATTCGTGTTTACCACCCTAATGAACAGAAGGGTGCAAGCTACAGACACCAAAGGGACCGAGAATTATATTAATAATGTCTGTGATTAGGTTGCAGATGCGACAGTGGATAGCGCGCCCTTAATGGGTTCTTTAAATGTTAATTGGGTATTTACATTAGTTGCGATTTTAGGCCTGTAAAAAACGCGTCGATTAATTGGTATGTCGGAGATTTGAGGTTTTGCAGTAGGGATTGTCAGAGGTGTCTAAAAAGCCTGGCTGACTGAGGGACAATAGCTGTGGCAGCTTGGATGCGAGCTGCACAATTCAGTGAATTGACGGGTGATAAGAAAAGGCCGACGGCCTGCTTTCAATGCGCCTGCATTCGACAGGCTGTGCATCGGATATGACCGAGCAGTGATACGGAGTGATACGATTTTTAATCGTCAGCGATTTAATGCGGCAGATTGCAGCTTTTTCCTGTCGACCCCGGGCTCCAGCTCTGCGTGTTCACGGCGGACCTTGATTTAATATCCGATACAATTAAGGCACGCGGTGAATGCCAAGAGAGGCTCCTCGAAAACTGCGGGATTCATCTGCGGGATGCTGGACAGGAATGAAAGAAGACGACGTGTAGAAATTTATAACGCGACGAATGTACATGTTTACGATAGCAGGTTTTTTTTTTGTTTGTTTGTTTGGTGCTGGTTGCCCAAGAGCGGTTTTGAGGCAGATGCATGATAGAAATAGCAGCTTTGATAGCTATATCCAGCTCCACCATTTGAAAGCTTTGCTCTTTAAAGTCTGCTCACATTACAGTAAAACGTGTCATAGAGCATCAGATGGCTAATGAGCATCAGATGTTTGAGCTTTAGCCCTATAGCTCTGTGTTAAATGGCCTGAGATTAGGTTTACAGTAAATGGCTGGATGGATAATGACGTGCGCGTCCATTAGAAGGCTAAAGAGACTACTGGCGTTCTGTCTGATTTTCTTACCGTATGCAGGAGAAGAGAATAAATATACGTATAGAGGCGAATAGATTCAATACTATAGGGTAATGCTACATCCCGAAAACGCATTGTAATTGCAGTAATAATAATAATAATAATACATTCATGAATAGTCAACGCAGTTTGTCCAGTGATGAAATATTTGGCTTTGGCCTTCATTTTGCTTCTGTACCTTTCCAGAAATTTAAGTGAATATGACTAAAGATTGCTGAATGTGTTTCTTATCTTTCCGGCACACCAATGTCATACTATCAAGGTCTTCTTCTTCTAAATAAAATATTTCACTGAATATCCTTCCAGCACACCACTGTCACATAATATTAATGTCTTTTTTCTGTCATGTTCTTTTTTTTTTTTTTGTAAATAAAATATCGTAAATGATTGTCTACCCTCTCTAATTCCCGGTTACTTTCCTTTGTCTTTTGGATGCACTTGTCTCATTGGAAAGCCTGTGACCTTCTTGTTGGTCGTAACATGATAGAGGTCGTACAGAAATTGTGAAATAAATGAAATACCTCACAAATATCGAGTTGATTTTCACTTTCATTTTTTTTGTATAGAGAATGTATACAATTACTCAATGTAACTGATGTCTGCTACAGAAACGCTTACAAGGTCAGTGTTTTGATGATGGCAATCCGCAGTATTAGCTTAGGCTGTGTGATCGACTGCTTCATCCCCCCCCCCATCAGCTCTCTGGGTTTTTTAAAAATTGGTTTAGCACCCCCAGAGCACCCACAGATTCAACGGTGCGCAAAGAGGTGGAGAATAAGAGACAATATGGAATATTTAATTAAAAAAAAATAATAATTACATAATTTCCAGGATAACATGCTCAGACAGGTTGCTGTGGCTTGAAAGAGGAACCTGCTAATATCTAGGAAGACAATAAATATGCAAACTGCACAACGTAATTGCATGACAATGGAGTGCAGGAAAAACAAGATTTCTGATTCATAAAATTTTGTTCAATTTGTGGAATACATCAATATATATATAAATATAAATATAAATTTGACCTGCACCCTGCTCCAGAATTATTGGCACCCATGGAAAAGAAAAAAGTTATTAAAAATGACTGTTTAATTAGCTTTATCTCTCCCTGAAATATCAGAGGAATCCAACCTTTAATCAAAGTAAATTTGCTCTGAATAAATAAATAAACACAAAGAAAAAAAACCCAAACGTTTCACTTTTATTAGCAACCCTATAAACTCTTATGAACAAAATAAATTGACACTTGTTTCCATTTAAATTGTACCGTTTAAGTTCACCTGAATGTTTAGGAACCCATAAGTGATCCACGACTTCCTGTTTCACTGGATATCCAGCTGGAACTTCAGATAATGGCTATAAAATTGCTACACGCTTGAACATACACCTATCTGCTGTGAGAAAAATAATTAAGAAGTTTAAAACAACCAAAGCTGTAATGATCCTTCCTGGAACAGGATGCAAGTGTATTTTGCCCTACATACAGTGAGAAGGATGTTAGTGGGCAAAGATTTCTCTATGGATTAAGGTTGGAGATTTTCAAGAGATGTCCAAAAAAAAAAATGTCCAAATCTACAATTTTATGCCACATCCATGGCGTCTGCTGGAACTTTGACGGGAAGCGGATTCTCAGGTCAGATGAGACAAACATAAATCTTTATGGCAACAAACACTCCAGGTCAGCTTGGTGTACAAAAAAGGAGAATTGGTTACACAAAACAAAAAGAGAATCAAATATGTCATAAGTACGGTGAAGAATCTGCAGAACGAGCTATTTTGGTCCAGAGGCACTTGGAACCTTGTCAGGATACATGACATCCTGGACTTCATGAAATACCAGATTTTAAATGAAAATCAAGCTGTCTCTGCCAAAAAGATACAACTAGGTTGTGGTTGGATCTTCCAGCAGGTAAAAGATTCAGAACATGCATCCAAATCCACAGAATTTTTTTTGATGGGCCACAGAAGCAATCTTTTGACATTACAGTCCAATTACCCGTGGGCTGAGCAGAAAAGAAGAGTCTAGGATCCTGGAGCCATATTTGGTCTGTATTCTCCAATCTCATCAATCATTATAGAAAACTTGGGTAGACAAATGGGGATTGTACAAAGTACTAAATGCAGAGGTGCCAATCATTTAGACACATGGTATTGTTTAAAATATATATGTACATAGATGTATATATTTTTGATAATGTAAATTTACTTCAGTTAAAGGTTAGACTTCTCATATTTTCAGTGTGAGGTTAAACAAATGAACAACAAAGATGATTTTTCATAACATTGTTTCACACATCTTTACCAAGGCTGCCTTTAATTCTGGAGCTGGCTGTATATTAAAAAGGGACAAACTGCTAATGTAGCTAAAAGTGAAAGGAAACTAATGCAGTCCTGTTAACATGACCTCATTTGCACAACACTGATTGATCACTATCACATTTCATGTTTTATTACCAACATTAAGGCTTATCTGATTAACTGTTAAGGCACGAATGAGGTACACAAATACTGTATTATTTCTGAATGGCTAATGGATGTATTTCCTCTTCCTTATGGGCCAGAGTAATGCTCTTCTGGTCTGTCCGATACTGCATTAAAGTTACCTTTATGTTACACTTAATGACTTCAGTGCTGCTTTGGGGAAAAAGCATTTCACATAGCATTGTAGAGATGCACACTGATTTAGATACTTCTACACATGATCACATCACACACCTGACAGTTTAGAATAAGAAAAAAGAGATGATGGGACTCCTACAAATGACAAATCAGTAAAAACAAGACCTTCAAACACAAGTTACAACATATAGTATTATTTTAATAATGACCATGATCAAATCTAAGAACGTGATAGATAGTGACCTTCCATACAATGCATATTCATTTCAGGGGTGACTAAAATGTTTGCCTTGTAATTTTTTTTAGTATTTCATATATTCTCATAAATCATTTGTAATATGATTATATAAATCTCAATTCCTCACATGATAGACTCCCTCTTTCACACACAAACACACGCACAACAGCAAGCAGGTCCTAAAAAAATCACGCACAGAAACCGTATACTCTTTTTTTGTTTCATTTTTTCTACTTTTAACAGTAAATCAGTAACATTAATTTTTCAGGTTACACATTTGAGGCGTTCTCAGTTATTATATGCTCCTACATTAAAGCTTAGCATTATACTCAGGATGAGGGGAAGAAAAGATCAATAAACTGAATTGTTAAGAAAGGATGAGAAACAAACCTACTGGAAGTGATGCACCTAAACTGATTTCAGTAAGCAGTGAATGCTACATTTCTCTTAAATTGGCTTGAGTAAAGAAACAACAGCCTCTGCTGGACATCAGTGGAACAGTACAGTTAGAATGCTGCTTTCGAACCATAAGCAGAGTAAAACAAATCATAGCACTTGGCTCAGAACCATAACTCAGACAATATTTTTCCTCTTTACTTCAGCCAGTGATGATGTTGACTTCCCTTGGGTTGAGGGTGCACGGGACGTCTTTTCCCTGATTATGCTGTTGAGGTATAGTACAGCAATTATTTAACGGTTTTGATGACAAAATAGCTTTAAAATGTTAAGGCTCCGAGCATGAAAAGTAAATGAAAAGCAACATCGTCTGACCAATATGACTTATCACAAAGAAAAGTTATAAGCTGAGTGTTACATAATTCAAAAATATAGTTTTCTTTTACAGCAACATCATTGTGTATCAAGACACATTTCTCTGTCCCTTATATGCAGTGGCACATATACTCCTCAGTCAACGCCTTTCAAATCCCTACAACCAACAACAAAGATGCACATCTTGATTGTACAAAATTCAACTGGCCAAGTACAGTGACTGATGCTGGGGAGGAGTCTACGGTGCTTCCAAATTAGTCTTTTCCTCACCTTACCAACCACCATGTCAACATATACCTACAAACACGCATCATGGGTTTTCAACAGTCACTGACTCACTTTGACGCTCACAGCCAGTAGCAGGTATGGTTTAAAAAAAAAAGAAAAAAGAAAAGAAAAAAAAAAAAAAAAGTGCAGATAACTGTTGGCCAAAGTCAGTTAAGTAAGGAAGGAGGGAGGTATGTAGAAACCAAACCAAATGACCAAAGAGACAAAAATGATCATGGTGCCATTATTTGATAGGCGCTAATTGATTTCATCTCCAACGGAGCTGGAACCAGATCCAGTAGGGCAGAACCTTGAGTTTGATGCTGGCCCAAGTCCCCATAATTAAATAGACAACTGTTTATTTTTCTTTTTTTTTAAAATTTCTTCTTGTGTCCTGTTTTTAAATTTCATTTTCAAATGGTCAGTCCTAAAACAGTTGATCAAGCTATTGGGATGAGGTGCAGTCTTCTATTGTTTACTTCGATTTTGGCGTTCCTGGAAGAAGGAAAAAAAGATGGAAGGTGTTCAAAGGTGATGGCTGCCATACACGGTTCATTAGATCATGGCCCTTGTACTGCATGACCAATACAAGATATCCGTATTTCACCAACGAAGGTCCACACTCCCCCTACAACCCCCAATTTAAACTGTTTACCTGATCCAGACGTGATCTATTCTGGGAGGAAGTGGGTTCATAGTTCTGTCAACAGAAATGAAGAAAGTGTGAATAGCATTACTGACACAATGTGTCCCAGAAAAGAGGAAAAAACATTTCATCTTATGTAAGTAACTCAACTTAATGGGGCAGCAATTATAACAAACAATTTTTTTTTTTTTAAGATACATATAAAAAAATGAAATAAAATAAATGCTTAAAAACATACAAAACACTCTTCATTTGCATAGGGTTCTTTTAGAACCTTTCACTTAATACAAAAGCGAACATGTACGCACATGAATACTACGTGATCGGCATTGTTCAAATACACATCAGCATACTATTTGTGCATCAGGAAGATGAAATGGGGGCAGGTCAGGGCCAAAACAACCCTGGTGGGCAGGTTTCATGTCAACTGTTAGAGATTTCACAAACTATTTTGGGATGCAAATTAATCTCTTTCTGTCATTGCTCTGATTGAGCTACAACTCATAACATACACTCAGTATTTACAGATCTAGAAAATCCAAGTGATTACCTGGTGGGATGTATTTCGAACACTGTTTTATAAGAAATCATGCTAAAAAATAAAGAAAGTACTTAAAAAGTCGGCATTCTGAGACACAGCTCTAGATTGTTCTGTCTGCTTGCTATCCCTTTGTCTACATTAGTATTGCATTGGGATGCACCAATATATCGGCCAAAACAAAACAAAATTTGTTTTCAACTACCAGCCATTCGTTTAGTTGACAGAAATTTTCAATACCAACTTTTAGCTAGAATGCAATATACTACTGAAATCACTGCAGGGACAGAGGCTCTTCTGTTGTAACTTAGCATAATATAGTTTAATGTAGTTTTGCATTTTTTCCCTAATACATCCTTTTGGTCAAATTCTAAATGTAAACAAATAAGTAACTGAAATTCCAATTAACAAGGACATGAAGAATAATTTGCTTTTAGTAGCAGTTAAGTTTGCTTTGTGTGGAGTTCACGTTTAATGTGAATTCAAACCAATAGAAAACAAATTGCAAGGACCCTACGCTATATTTTCTGCAAATAATAACAAAAACAAACCTGCCAACCATGACAAATAACGCGTAATTCTGGCAGGGGTGAAGAACTGGTTGTTTTTTTTGTTTTGTTTTTTTAATACAGTCCTTTTACAAATCACTTGCATAAGGTAAGAACCTATCTACACTTTATGACCAAAATATGTGGACACCTCTCCTAATTATTGTTATAGTTCAGGTGTCTCAGCCATACCCAGTGCTAACAGATGCATAAAATCAAGCATATAGCCATACAATCTTCATAGACAAACACTGGAAATAGGATACCAGGAGAACACTACCTAGTGCAATGCATGTGCCAAAAGTAAAGTTTGGTGGTGGAGGGATAAAGGTCTGGGGCGGTTGTTCAGGGTTTGTGCTCAGACCCTTAGTTCCAGTGAAGGGTAACGTTAAGGCTACTGTTTACAAAGACATTTTAGACAACTGTATGCTTCCAACTTTGTAGTAACAGTTTGGGGAAGGCCATCCTGTTCCAGCATGACTGTGCCCCAAGGTCCATAAAGACATGGTTTGATGAGTTCGGTGTGGAGGAATGCCTGTGGCCTGCACAGAGCCCTGACCTCAACACCACTGAACACCTTTGAGATGAACTGGAACGTGGTGATCTAGGTCTTTTCGTCCAACATCAGTGCCTGACCTCACAAATTACCTTTTAACTGAATGGGCACAAATGCGCACAAACACGCTCCAAAATCTTGTAGAAAGCTTTCCGAGAAGAGTGGAGGCTGTTATAGTTGTAAAACGAGGCCAACCATTAATTAATGCCCATGGTTTCAGAATGAGACAGGCTCATATATACACTCACTGCCCACTTTAATAGGAACACCTGTAGATTCATGTAGTTATCTAATCAGCCAATCATGTGGCAGTAGCACAAACTCATGCAGATACAAGTCAAAAGCTTCAGTTAATGTTCACATCAAACATCAAAATGGGGAAAAGGTGTGATCTCTGTGACTGTGACATGACTGTTTGTGCCAGATGGGCTGCTTTGAGTACTTCAGAAACTGGTGATCTCCCAGGACTTCCACACACAACAGTCTCTAGAGTTTACACAGAATGGTGCTGAAAAAAACCAAAAACAAAAACCATCCTATGTACAAAGGGTCTGTAGGCTGAAACAACTTGTTGATTAAAGAGATTAGAGGAGAATGACCAAACTGTTTTGAGCTGACAGGGTCTATAGTAACTCAAATAAGCACCCTTTATAATCATGGTGAGCAGAAAAGCATCTCAGAATGCAAAACACATCAAACCTTGAGGTGGATGATCTACAACAGCTGAAGACCACATCAGGTTCCACTCCTGTCAGCCAAGAACAAGAATACACGGCTATCATGGGCACAGACTCACCCAAACTGAACAGCTGGAGACGGGAAAAAGAGAAGGTGGTTTTTTTTTTTTGGTTTTTTTTAATCTTCAACAGTCATGTTTGGGTGAGTCTCTGCGCATGATCGCCTCAGATTTCTGTTCTTGGCTGGCAGGAGTGGAACCTAGCGTGGTCTTCTGCTGTTGTAGCTCATCCACCTCAAGGTCTGATGTTTTGTGCATGCTGGGATACTTTTCTGCTCACCGTGGTTGTAAAGAGTGATTATATGAGTTACTATATCCTTCCTGTCAGCTCGAACCAATCTGGCCATTTTCCTCTGACCTCTCTTCTGAACAAAACGTTTCCACCCACAGAATTGTCACTAGGGTATGAAATTAGCACCCGCCAAATGCAGGTGAATTGTCGGCAGTCGCGTGTAAAATTGTCTGGTCATCCGCCACGTTGGTGGGTGCATTTCACGCACAAGTGGGGCTTAGAAAAATAGATTTCTAAATTTGCGTAATTTAGTTGTATCCAGTCTTCCCTCAGTGTTTGTGACCTGGCTGTACAAACACTGGCTGAACAAACATTAAACATCACTTTGAAAGTGGAAGCGAAGAAAAAGCAAAAACTAACTGTCTGTTGCGTTCATAACGGCTTGTGGAAACAGTCATTAGCATGTAAAAGGAACGGATTGATGTGTTATGTACGACTGAATATTTGTAGGAGTGTTTTACACTTATTTAAATTTAATGAATGTGTGTGTGCGCAGATGAGTGTAACACTTCCCAGGTTCAGGTAGGGAATGAGAAAGCCGGAAGCAGGCTGGGAAAAACTCAAAAGGCGCTTTATTCTTTATCTTTTACTTTCCACCGGTTTTAATTTCTACACACACATGCGCACGCACACACAGCTCTGTGCTGGCTGTCAGTCTGTCGGCTACGGGAGGCAACTGAAAGCACAAAGAGACACAAACAAAATCAACTTTCACTAATTACATGCAGGTGAGAATCATCACGCATTACCTGCCGGTTCGACCTGCCTCGCCTCCTCTCCTTCCACAACTGACACTCAACCACGCTCCGGCTGCCACAATGACTTTTAATGATTACTTTAAAACTTAAAAATATTAAGATTACTTTAAAATAACTTTTTTGTTTATACCAATTATACAATTTAAAACAACGTCGTTAGTTTCTGTTTTTGTGAGGTGGCTGGTAGAAATTCTGAGTGGCCGGTAAAAAAAATAAAAAAAATAATTACCAGCCACTGTGGCAGGTGGAGGAAAAAAGTTTCAGACCCTGACTGTCACTTTCTCAATGTTTTTTTGCTTTTTCGCACCATTGTGAGTGTAGGTGTGCTGGACATGTGTCTGCATTGGTTTGCCTACACAGTGTATGCAGGTTTACGGTAACCACTAGGGAAAATGAGCTACTGCTTGCCTGATGGTAACTGTAAAACTCTGTAAACACACACTTACACGCGCTTGGCCATGCTGTTTGAACATGGGTACACGGACCGGTGCATGAGAGCAAGCAGTTTTCAATTACTTTCTAATTATCACTACCAATTACCATATTCATTAAAATTATTTGTAGCATGTTAGATTTTATACTTCATTATATGCCTATTTCATTCTTTATCGCTTTCCGAATAGAAAGTGCTGATTTTGACTATTTATCACCAAACTGTTTTAGCCAAGTCGAACATTCACTGGTAAATTTACACTTACAGAAAGTTAGGGCATTGCATCAGTGCATCTTTCATGCAGGAAAACAGAGAGGAGAGATTACTAAATGTGAGATGAGGGGAATGGTGTTTGTTAATGTCGGAGAGTTCAAAACACCTGAGCAACCATCAGTCATTCAATTCACATGCTGATTTGCTTATCTGCCATTTTAGTTGGCAAAAAAGAGAAGTAATTTTTTGGATCTTTAAGTGATAACTCATAGCAACATACTTCAATGTTAAAATGCAGAGTTCCTACACAAAATACTTAAAGGTTGGCAGGTTTGCAGAAAATGATCAAATGATAGTGGTCATGCTGGCTTCAAGACTGCCCTCATGAGAATAAAACAGTACCCCCCCCAACCTATACAGTTAAATGTAGATTGATATTTAACTGTCCTGCTCATGAGAAGGAATTTAAATGCAAATTTAGACAATGATAAATAAAACCAAGTATTTTTTTTTATAAATTTTACCCTTGCATGATGCACATATAAAAACACAACAAATAAGAAAAACAATAACAATGCATTACCTTTCTCACCACCTCTTCCTCCTCCTGTCGTTTCTCATAGTGTGAGAAATCATCGAAGATGGATGTGGTGTGCTTGTAGGTGGCAATGATCTTCAGCACCTGCTTGGCCTTCTCCAGTGGTACCTCCTGGGTGTCACGTGAGTTGGTCACAGGTTTGTTGTCATTGTTCTCCAGGCGGATATGGCGCAGCTGGCTGTTGGGCACATCCTTGACAAAGAGCCAGTCAACGTCAAATTTGCCCTTCCACTTGTCCTGAGCCCAGACACCGGCACTAGTGCCGTAGTCCACTGGTGAGCGCATCTCGGCCACGCCACAGAAGTGCCCACTGCCATTTACACTAAACAGCAGGTAGACAGGGCCCCGGCCATTGAGGGCACGGAATGCTGCGTCCAGCCTCTTATTGCCGTGCTCTGTGCTGCACCAGATGGAGTACTTGATTGAACGGTGGATGTCATCTTCTGAGTAGCTCTTGATGATGAAGACACGGCCATGCTTCAGGTTCCAGTCAAAGTCCTTCGGGTTGTAGCTATGCGATGCACGCAGCTTCTCCAGCAATGGGTGTGGGTCTCCTGAGCCCATGCTGGAGCTAGAGCTAGGGCCCATCACTCCTCCTCCTCCACCGTTGCCCAATCCGCCACCACTGGAAGGGCCAGTGTTATCCATGCTGCCCCCTCCACCATAACCTGGGTTCCGGTTACGTGGTGCTATCCATCGTGTCTGAGGAGGCGGAACCGGTGTATGATTCTGGTAGGGCTGTGGAGGAGCAGGAGGAGGTGGAGCCTGCAGAGCCATATGCTGTGCCAGTGACTGGGCTGAGGGCATGGGTGGCTGAGGGTGAGGGGGCAAGTGACCATGTGAGAGCGAAGGCGGCTGCGGTTGCTGCTGGGGAGGCAAAGGTGATGCCACTTTGCTCCCCTTGTTGTCCCAGGTGCCAATGTCCATGTTGTGTTTGATGGGTGGTGGTGGAGGCGCACCTCCTGCCACAGGCATCCCAGCTTTGCTTTTGACCTTCAACTGCTGCGCTTTGGCTGGCTTACTTGCGATGGCTGCCCACGACGTCGGTTTGGGGGCTGGCATGCCTACTGGGGTTCCACCATTGCCAGTGGCTACTGCACCACTGCCACCGATGACCGAACCCACAGTCTTGACAGCCGAGCCAGTGCCGGTGACAACGTCACCTCCGATCTTCAGCCCCAGCATGCCCTGCTCCAGACTGTTCATACCTGGTGCCTTGTTCAAGGTGTCACTGTGGAAGCCTGTCTGCCCGTCAGGCACAAGCGTGCCGCCCAGAGAGCTGGGTGGGTAGCTGTAGCTGCCACCATAGGCTGAGCTTTGAGTCTGCTGGCCCTGAGAGCCGCTGGTGCCCCAAGCTGAGAAGGCAGGATTCTCTGGGAAAAAGTTAAAACGGTGGGGGTAGATGCTGCTACCCAATCCCCCTGGCTGTCCAAACACAGTGTCATGCATGAAATGGTGGTCTCCATTGCTAAGTGGGGCATAGGGGGCAAGATAAGGGATTGGAGGGTCACCGCCAGTTGACCAGGGAGCCTCACTAAGGGGGTAGGGGAACCCAATGGATGGCGCATAGTAGCTTGATAAGTAGGGGTCAGTCATGGATTGGTAGCTGTTGTTCTGGAATGCAGAAAGGATGTAGTTTGAACTTTGTAATAATAATGATAATCAGCATTATCCTTGCAACACCAACAAAAAAAAGCAATTTAGTAATATATAAGATGATTAGATGAGATATCAACTTCTCAACCAATAACTAAAGCTGCTTCTCGGCAGTCGTTGGTAAAGATGATAAATCATAGTCAACGTTTACTGTTGAACATCATAAGAGTTCTAGAAACAGAAATTCATAATGTAAGCTTATGTGAAATGATTTAGCTGCCTCACACATGCTGAAAAAACTAAGAAAGGTTTTGATCTAGGGCAAGTTAGGGACCAAGGACAACTCAAGGAATTGTCATCAAGATCTGTGGGTAATATAGCATAATGACTGCCCTATATAAAATAATTTCCCTCTCTTTCACACAATTTTTGGTACATACAGAAAGCAAGCATACACCCACACACAATTTTCCTCACCGGATTAGACTGGCTAGTGAGGTATGGTTCAAAGTCGTTGTCATGGACCGTTTCCTTTTGGTGGAGTGAGCCATTTTGCACTGAAAAAATTAAGCCAAAAACAAAGACAAAAAGGGTGTCACAAGCAAATAGTTACTTACTATTTATTACTGCTAGTTTGCATTTATTGAGCACATAGCGTGTCTTAATCCCAACTCCGCATAAACAGCTTTAATGTCACGCAACATATTTTTAAGTTGCGGAATGATAGATGAAGGCAATTCAAATCAACATTAACTATTGTTGTCAATGATATGCAGCACCACTTTGAATGTCCTTTCAGCCCCTTTAAATTGCTTATAAATTTATTTATTTTTTTTTTTTTAAAAGTCTACACACATCTGTTAAAATGGCAGGTTTTTGTGACCAAGATAAATCATGTCATAACTTTTTTTTTTCTTCTTTTCCCACCCTCAATTACAAATTACAACTAGGGCTGCAACTAACGATTATTTTCATAAATCGATTAGTTGGCTGATTATTTTTTCGATTAATTGATTAATTGGATGGGACCGGGGCAGACTTTCAGTGCCTTTTTTTTATTATTATTTATTTAAAATAAAATCCACAAACTGAGTGTTACAAATATAAACTTCAGACTAAAACTTTACACAACTGTTTG
>JANDJT010000190.1:19191832-19229727 GCA_024331685.1 Stegophilus panzeri | reverse complement strand
GAGGACTGAGGTCATGTTGGGAATAAAAGATAATGCTGACAGAAACAGTAAACTGAAGAAAGTCAGTGTCGGTGACTGAGGCTGAAGCTAGCGGTGTCGCATTACATGCGAGTGACATCAAGCGCCGTCGACTAGGAAGTGGCTTATACTTCCGGTTAGTAAAAACCCACCTGTGTTCCATTTGAGATGATATTACCTTTCTAAAATTCACACACTAGATGGTAGAGTAGTCCGTGCACAGTGTAAGTGTATAATACGTTATATGGGACACAACTTTAGTATTTACTCTCCGAGGTGTGTTTTCGGAACAGAAGTAACGTAATGAGTAAATGTACCCCGTGCCGCACGCAGACCCACTAATCGATAATGAGATTCGTTGACAACGATTAAAATCGATAATAATCGATTATGAAATCGATTAGTTGTTGCAGCTCTAATTACAACATATACAAATTAAATGAAAAACAACCAGAAACATTTTAGGGAAAAATATGAAGGAACAATTTTCTCTATGTGTTGATGATGGCTTTTACAGTGTTGCATGGTACATCTAATATTTTGGAAATTCTTTTATACCCCTCTCCTGATCAATACCTTTCAACAAGTGAGATCCCGTACATGCTTTACAAGCTCTTTGCGAACCATGGCTTTAGCATTCAGATGGAACCAAGAAGACGTGAAAAAAAAAAAAAAAAATCCTACAGAAACAGCTGAGCTTCATTTGAGGTTAATCAGAATAATTTAATTGGACCTCATTGATAAATTATGATGTTATCAATAAAAGTAAGTCTAAGGAATTTAATAACATTAATCCTAGGTCCTGCTGCAAGTCATTTTAGGTATTTGAGTATCTCAAAAAAAAGATTTGTTTTAGTAGTAAGTCCTCTAGTAGCAAGTCTTGATTAAGGTTTCAACAAACATTGCAGCAGGAATGAAGAAACTATGTGCCTATAAAGTTACTCTATATGGATGGCTGATGTCCTGGAAAATACGGATGTCAGGCCCTTCTCCGATTCCCTGACTATAGCTTAGAACTGTCATTGGACAGAGATTTCAGACATTTCAGTGTGGCACAAGTGTTTCATATTGATGAAAGTGAAATGCAATGCAACAGGGAATTCTATTCACTTTTAACATGAAGTCAGCCTTTAAATATTAAACAAAGACAAGCCTGTGCTGATTGATATCTGAAAGGAAAAAAAAAAAAAAATCAGCATAACGGCAATGCAATGAAGGATTTGTGTTTCTGTGTCGCATGTCCTCATGCCACAAATGAAAAGCCACACCATTTGTGTAATGGGTTTCTGCACAATGTTGATTTGGATTAGACATTTTACCCTGGTTATTTCTACAGGTAGGTAAAAGAGTTTAATCTTTATATATTTGAATGTGGAGTGCAAAAAAATGAATAAATAATTAACAAATAATTCTGATTGCACTATAATCCCAGAGATACATCAGTAATAATCACAATACAACACCTCCCCATTTAAAACTAGTCCATCCCAAACAGAGCTTTAGTCTGTTAAGAAAAAATTTAATAAAACCGAACCTGTAAAAATAAACAAACAAACAAATGGAATAAATAAACCATATTACAACAACATGACCCCTAGAAGTCTAGTAGGTCTACCACTGTACATCAGCCAGAACCAAGTCTTCCAAACATGCAGCATTAAAGCATGAACTAATTCTACATTTGATTAAAACTCATAACTCAGAATTTCAGACTTTGAAAAACCAAAGAAAACGTCCTCTCAACTTGGAATGCCTACTCATCAACTTGGGACGGTCTCCTCAACCACCGAGCAAGTGATGTCAAATCAACATGGCTGCTCACAGCATCAGCATTAAACAAAGTAGCAGTTTAAAGGGGTCATATGATGCTTTTAAAAGTTCATTATTTTGTTTAATGGGTGTAATAGAATAGGTTAACATGCTTTAATGTTCAAAAAAACATTATTGTAATACTTCTATTCCCAATCTTATTCGCAGTCCATCATTTAAGGAATGGGTCAAAGGCACCTTTCTACTCTTATTAACATGTGGTATAACTTCCAACCACCAAATACAGAATCATTTCTGCATTACCAATCTGTACTTTTGAAAACCCTCACCTACACCCTATTATATACCTCCACACCTTTGCACAAAGCTGGCTCAATTAAAAGGTTAAATGCCAAGGAAGTAACTATTCACCCGAGTATGAATCATCTGATGTAATAAGCAGTGCATAGTTGCTGTGATTACAAGTCTTTCCCACAGTTCATCTTAGTGACTCTGTGACTGCTAGACTTGATGAATAAGTGTATTGCCAGCTGGTGAATGCGTATGAGTAACATGCACTAAACATGAGTTCTGACGTAAAAAAAAAAAATAACATGTATATTTAGGTTTACTCATTTAAATTGCAAAACCTGCAATATGGATGATGATCTGACTGAAAATAACTTCCCACATAATCTGATATACTAGCTAGACTGATCAGAATGGTGTACTTAGATTTATACTCAAGGACTTTAAGCCCATCTTTTACTATGTACACGATCAGATTTTCACTATTTAAGTCATGTCCAGCAAAGGAAAGTGAGCACCAGAAAGCCACAACTGACCACAGATGCTAGCCACTGTATCTGGTACTTCTACCTTGTTAGTCCACATTGTAGGTGTACATTTAAGCCACTTTTCCACTGCACCGTACGGCTCGACTCACTTTACTTTTCTGAGCTTGCTTTTCCACTGCAGTTTAGTGCCGCCTCAACACGGGTGCCATCTTCCACTCGCCTTCACGCAGGAATAATGTTGTATTATCGAAGCTCTGTACAAATGCACGGCCAGGCCGTATTCCAACTGCCTTTCCAGTTCACTGAACATGGACCCTATTAAGGATGTAAAATAACAGCGTTCTAGACCCTATGTAGTGCTTGATACGACTAAATTAGATACAGCCGCGACAGGAGTGACTTCGATAAATGCCTGTTTGGAAATCGGAAACGAGTGAGACAGAAACCTTTGTTGTAATTTTATCTATAATGAGATAAAGGATACATTATTTCCAATTAATAGAACATTACCATACGCAAAGTATGAATTAAATGACACATTTACTCAGGCACAATACAGAACCACGCGTTAAGGAGAATCCCTACTCGCTCAGCACGTGGCTCGCATTTAGTATCGGCTCGGCTCGCTTGGAACCTTGACCGAAGTGGTACTTAAAAAAAAAAAAAAAAAAAAAAAGTACCAGGTAGCAGGTACTATATACAGTGGAAACCTGCCAAAAAGCAAGCAGACGCGAGTCGAGTCATACCATGTGGTGGAAAAGTACCATTAGAGACCTGGTATGAAAGAATACGTTATAATCTGGATTAAATCATCATCGAGTTTTATCATGGGATAGCTTTAAAGTTTTAGGGTAGCACATCTGTATTGTGGTACAGTAAATTTGTTTGGATTTTAACACCACAACATTGAGTTGGGAAAACACTTGCAGCAATTTAACACATGCCGATGTGCCACTACTGTGTCCGTGTTCCTGCTGCTACATCCAGTAACAGTATACCTAAAAAGTGCACTTATGTAGTAGGTTTACCTGACAAAATGCTCAATGCTGTGTAAATACCAGTAAGGTGGCGAAGTAGATTTGTGCATGCTTGCTTCAATCATCCTAACCAGCGTTATAAGGGGTTATGACTACACTCATGAGGCATTCATATTGAAGAGAATGCACACCTCGACTTGTTGGTGTTGTAGTATACAGGATCTGAAAGACCATAACAGTATAAGCAGCAATGGTGTCCAGCCACATTTGCTTCAAATACCGCTTGCTTTTGCCACAAAGGCATTTCACAGAGATTTCGCCACTATTATCATGAAAGAAACACAAGGAATTTTAAAGCGTCTTGTTTCACAAACGGCGACGGTGCTGTTCGGCCTCGTTTACCTTCGCTACACTGACTGCTCAGTATTTGACAGCTAATATGAACGCTGGTCGTGTTAACTTACCTTTAGCATCTTGTCCTTTTGATGTCTTGGGGGTCCGTCGGCGCAGACAACATGGGAGAGGTGCAGGGAAACAAAACATACATTAAGTTAAATCAAATAAACAAAACCCAGAACCATGCAACAGAGCTAAATAGTTAGGAGCTAATGACGTGCAGTGCTAACTAGCCAGACAGCAATTTCAAATGAGTCAAATCCAGAACACTAACTAGCTGATGTACTTAACTAAAGAGCAGTGCTAGTCAGCTAGTTCACTGCAAATTAACTTCAGTTTTGTGTGATTCACTTATGAGCCTTGTACTGGCAGCTTCTTAAGAAATGGATGGAAACGATGCTACGTTGCAGCAAACTTGGCATTTCCCCATCTCGCTAAACCGGGGTCAGGTTCATAAGACCAAGAAGCAAGCAAGCTATGTAGCTAATTAGCGAGCTGCACATCCGCAATAGCCATCAGCTAACGCTATGGCTGGAAAGAAGCACATTCCCGGTTTCTGATCCGAGGTCCAAGCCAAGGCCTTAGCTTACCTGCTCTCAGAGCTAGCAATTATGGACATTACCAGATATTCCTCAGGCAAATGCACCTAATAGTAAGGCCTACCTGAGGATCAATACTGGTGGTAGACATAATTCATCAACCGAGCCTCTATAATCACTAAGAGTCTTGCAAACTTGGGGGGTTTCAGCGTTATTCCGAGTCAGTGTTTCCTTCTTGGGCTGCTGGCGCTGTTAGTAGCTGCTGCTGCTGCTGCTGTAACGTTATTTTTCACGGCACAAATCCTCAGCAAGTTCCACCGCCAGATTCTCACAAACACCTGAATGTACAATACTCCAGAACGGATGGTGTCTGAGGTTATTATAAAGTCCACGTTTTAATTTTTAATCCAATTCCGTTTCGCGGCGTGTTCTTTTAAGATTTTTTCCCCCTACACTTTCCAGCCTTGAGTTATTGTGCAGTCCTGTTCACTTCCCCCAGCTCCATCCGGGACCTGCTCAAAGCGGAATGACGTAACACACATTCAGGGAGCTTTACTTCTTTTAAAATTCTCTTTGTTTGTATGTTTTTCTTTTTTTCTTTTTTTTTTCTTATTAAACATAATCCATATATGTGATAATTTATATACATATACATATATAAAAAGATTTTTATTTGCTTCCTGAAATACTCAGAAAAATGAGAAAATCTATTTCCTATAACGGTAGGAAGTGACACAGCTTCCAGTAGGTTGATGACATAAATATCAGTAATGCATTTCGATCACTCATTCAAAAGAAACTGCATTTTAGGTTTTCTTTCACCACATATTCCGTGGTGACGACCAGCAAATTGAGGACATTGGGATACAATATAAGGACTTGTACTAACAGAGAGAAACAGTCCCCAGAGTTAAAATAACTCAGTGTTTATATGGACACAGCTGGGAACGATTGAACACTTAAAAGAAGAGTGTTTTTTTGTGTTTGTTTCAACAGTGAGGATTTTGTTGACCATATATACACCCATACAGTTTGAGGCGAGAGAAACATTTATTTTTGAAGACATGAGAGATGATTATAGCCCAGATTGCTTTGATTTTATGTGAGATACCAAGCCATGACAGAGTGTATACTGTACCCTACAAAGGCAGGGCTTTGGAAACCTGCAGAATTTTGTACCACTTTACCAATTTACAGTCACATCCATCTTTCTTGATGAATTTCTGTTGTTTAATTTCTCTAGTCAAAGTGTTTAGATAAGTTAAATAGAACTGGGGAAAAAGAAAACTCTAGAGTGAAATCAGCAATGAGACAGCAGAACCTGAACCCAACTTTGTAATGCTTGGAAAAAAAATTAATTACTGTTGAAATTTATATATATTGGTTCTAAATTAAACTATCTGAAATTCAAATGGAGATTAGATTAGCTTGGATTAGATTTTCAGTGTAAATCTTAAGATATTTAAATATATTGGTTCTTAGTTAAACTATCTGAAATTCAAAACTAGATTAGTTTGGGATTAGGTTTTCAGTGTAAATCTTAAGATATTTGAATATATTGGTTTTTAAGTAAACTATCTAAAATTCAGATCTTTTTGCTTGAATTTGTTAAAAAAATTCAAGCAGGGAGACAAATATTCAGAGAAGACATCTAGGATACTTATGGTGTGTCTCAATCAGCTCCCTAGTTCAGCACTGATCAGGGAGTTGGCCATTTTAAGGGCTGTCTCAATTGCAAAATCCTTCCAGTGCATTGGAAGGTTCGCTTCCTAAAAATCTCACAATGCCCCACAAAAACCAGGGAGCATCAATGCTCACTATATTCCCTTACTGGAAATGATGTCATGTTTTCTGAAGCCTTTCAGCTCAAAAAAAAATCAGGGACGAGGCCAACTTCCAACTATAAATGTACTGTAAGTAGCTTGTAATTGTTGTTGTAGCTCTCAAATGATTACTTACATTAGCGATTTTTAACTTTATTTAATGTTCTATATACGGTTTGTTCAAGTCTAATGATTTTGTTTCATGCTTATGAAAAAAATCATGTTTAATGATTTTTTTAAAAAATCCATAGCTTGCCTATGATCCTGCTCGACATATTATGATAGAAATACGTGTGATTAAACTAACAAATTTATATGGCATATAAAACTTAAATATTTTTTATGTTTTTAATTTTTGGTGACATTTTATGATGCAAGTACTTAGTCATGTCGCTAGAAATTCAGTTATCAGTGTCCCAATGTGTAGTGAGCCAGGGTCCTTACCAGTGCCCAAACTCATGTACACCATATACTGATTCACTACCTACTCAAATAGGGACCCTTAGAAAGAGAAAATTAACTAGGTTGTAATTGAAGTCAATCTTGGCCAATCACATCACACCTCTGAGCTCAAGCAGGGGGACTTCATTTCTTAGTAACATTTTATGATGATGCATGGGGCCATGGGAGGTGTAACCCAGCGGGGTTTTCCCAGTTGTAAGTTGCTTGTCCTACCTTTCCTTAATACAAAATCAAATTTGATATCAGTATTACTTATTTAATTAGCTGTCATTATAAGAGCTAAACAGCTGCTTGATTTCCAGCAGACTTATTTTTCATCAGCAAATCCAGCTATTCTTTAGCATAAAACCATGGTCAAGCCAGCCACAGTATAACCCATAAGACTAGCTCCTTCCCCGCCCCCCAAATCTTGCCATTCAATTATGGTCCATAAGATGATTTTAATTTAGAACATAAATTTATATTTCATTTGGGGTAGAAGATTAGGACTTTTATCATGCTGGTCCCAGTCTGTGGGCCATATGTCGGACACCACTGCTCAACTGTTTAAGTGAACCAGAAGAGCATCAGCATTTCCGTGAAGTCTCTGTTGGTTACCCTAAAACCCTGTATATACACACATGCACATTTCTGCACTTAAAGCAAATGAATTTATAAAGCTGTAATTGCTCATAGACAGAATTATTTCAGTTTTTGTTTACTATGTCAGGTTTTCTATGGGTCAAAACATTTACGGTAGCCTTCCACAAGCTTCTTTTTTCCAATATTTTGCCAGAGTTTTTGCCTGATAGAAATGGTGTAACTCAGTCAGGTTTATGGACCTCCTTGGTCGGACATGCTTTTTTAGTTCAGTCTAAAACTTTTTTTAATTTTTGAATGAGATTCAGATCAGGCATTTGTGGTGGCCACTCCTACACTTTCACTTTGTTGACTTGCTTGTCTTTGAAATTTTAGAGGAATGCTTCGTATCATTGTGCTGCTAGAAGACCCAGTTGTGGCCAATTTTTTTACTTTCTGGCTGATGTCTTACTTCAGTATTTCTAGATAATTTTCCTTCCTCATGATGCCGTCTATTTTCTGAAGTGCACCAGTCCGTTTTCCAGCAAAACACCTGCAGAACACAATGCTGCCACCCCCATGCTTCACAGTTGGGGTGGTGTACTTTGAATTGAAAGCCTCATCTTTTTTTTCTCCATACATAACGCTGGTCATTATGGCCAGTTATGTTTTTACAGTTACATTTTTGTTTCATCTAACCAGAGAACACTGCTCCGAAAGGCTAGGTCTTCTTCCTGGTGATTACCTGCAAATTGTAGTCTGGCTTTTTTTAATGATGATTTTGAAGCAGGGGCCCCTTCTTTGCACGATTCCTTTCAGGTCATGGCAATGACTCTCTTAATGTGGATATTTATATTTTGTTATATTGTTATTTATACTACTTTTATTTATAGTACATTCATTTGGGTTCAATTGACCCCTTGCTTCCTGAATGATACAGTGTCTGAGAGGTCCCAAGTTTTTGATATTTGCATACATTTGTTTGTGCAGATGCTTGTGGTACCTTTAGTTGTTTGTAAATTGCTCCTAAGGAGGAACCAGACTTGGAGTTTCCCCTCACCATCCAAAACATGCATATAGGTGGACTGGGTACACTAAATTGCCCCTAGATGTGTGTGTGTGTGTGTGTGTGTGTGTGTATGTGTGTGTGCGCGCACACACATGCTAGGGGTGTAGCATAATGCCACTATCTACAGTGGTTCTTGAAAGTTTGTGAACCCTTTAGGATTTTCTATATATCTGCATAAATATGACTTAAAACACCTTCAGAATTTCACACAAGTACTAACAGTAGACAAAGAGAACCCAATTAAGCAAATGACACAAAAATATTTGACTTGGTAATTTATTTGTTAGGAAAATGATCCATATCTCCATACATCCATCCATCTTCTATACCGCTTTGTCCTTTATAGGGTCACAGGGAAACCTGGAGCCTATTGATCCATATCTGTGAATGGCAAAAGTATGTGAACCTCTAGGGTTAGCTAATTTGAAGGTGAAATTAGAGTCATGTGTTTTGAATCAATGGGATGACAATCAGGTGTGATTGAGCACCCTGTTTTATTTAAAGAACAGGGCTCGATTAAAGTCTGATCTTCACAACACATGTCTGTGGAAGTATCATGGCATGAACTAAGGAGATTTCTGAGGACCTCAAAACTAGAGTTGTTGATGCTCATCAGGCTGGAAACGGTTACAAAACCATCTCTAAAAAGTTTGGACTCCTCCAATCAACAGTAAGACAGATTGCATACAAATGGAGGAAATTTAAGACCATTGTTACCCTCCCCAGGAGTGGCTGACCAACAAAGATCACTCCAAGAGCAAGACGTGTAATAGTCCACGAGGTCACAAAGGAACCCAGGGTAACTTCTAAGCAACTAAAGGCCTCTCTCACATTGGCTAATGTTAAAGTCCATGAGTCCACCTTCAGGAGAACACTGAACAACAATGGTGTGCATGGCAGGGTTGCAAGTAGAAACTCACTGCTCTCCAAAAAGAACATTGCTGCCCATCTGCAGTTTGCTAAAGATCATGTGGGCAAGCCAGAAGTCTATTGGAAAAATGTTTTGTGGACGGATGAGACCAAAATAATAAAGAATAAAGTCGTGGAATGTCCGAGTCAAAGTCCTGACCTTAATTCACTAGAAATGTTGAGGAAGGACCTGAAGCAAGTCATTCACATGTGGAAGCCTACCAGCATCCCTCCAAGCCAATGTGCAGGACTGATCAACAGTTACTGAAAACGTTTAGTTGAAGTTATTGCTGCACAAGGGGGTCACACCAGATACTGAAAGTAAAGGTTCACATACTTTTGCCAATCACAGATATGTAATATTGGATCATTGTCCTAAATAAATAAATGATCAAGTATAACATTTTTGTCTCATTTTTAAATTGGGTTCTCTTTATCTACTTTTAGGACTTTTAGGACTGGGCAAAAGAGTGTATCTAACAAACTAATTATAGCTAAACTACTATTCCAACTTTTAACAAGATGTGTGGAGAAGCTTTATACTTATGTTCCAATGATTGGACTCCTTGGTTGGTCCTGATCTGAGAAGTTGCTTCATTTTGAGTCCTATGACTCAGATTTTTGCACATGTAGAACAAAGTATAAAATTATATTATCTTAGTCTGCTCTCCTATGACCCAGGATGGAAATAGGTGCAGCCAAAGGTTAAATGAGTGTCTGAAGTTCATTACTTAATATCTGACTCCAATATTCAATTAAAGATCCGACTCCAATATTTGATTCACTTAACAACCTTTTAGTTAAGATATTAAAAGGATAAAATCTCGGTGTTCAAATTAGATTTAATCTAAAGAGCTTCATACTAAGCTTTCACTACAATGTGATGTTCCTACGCCAGAGGCTTTTATATAGCCTATTTATTAAACAGTTATTTGGTTAGCTCAGATGTTTCTATCGATGTGAAAGCCCAGGCCTTTCCCATTTAATTCTCAGAGGTTTTTATTTAAACTTGCAAGTATTAGCCTTTATGTTAGCTTGTTAGAGGGCACTTTCAAATGTGTCTAACGTACTAAAACTTCAGCTAGAAAACTATTTCTAGTAACCATACAAATCATACAAATCACGCACTATTAATGCACCATACTTTTCTCCAAAAGAAGTACTGAGTATTTTAGAGGTAGCATAATTGCAAAGTTTGTTATAGACCGCATAATCCAAGAATTACATGCAATAAATAAAAGTGGAAACTTACAACAGGATTAATGGATGGACCTGTATGTCTAGCATAGGATGCAGATGGAATTGCATCGGAGAAAGATCAGGTGAGACCAGATTTGAAAGGTTTCTTCCCTCAAGCTCTTCCTCTCCTCCAAGATCTTCCTCCTCAATCTAAATCTCACACCCTACTTATACCCCCTGCACCTCTTGGAAGTGTATAATGACCAGAGTATCAAATTGGAGAGACAAAATGTACTTTATGGCAGGGTGGACCCCCACTCAGGTAGGCTCACCCCAAGGTGGTACATTCGAATGAGTTTGTGAAACAATGGCAAAAGGTCCCCTGTGTAGACCAGGTGGCTTCTGTATGTATATGTATGGGTGTAGGTGTACTTGTGTGAGAAGCACAAGCACACATTGCAAAATATAAAATGGTATACTGTAAATGCTATTTTGATAATTTAGTTAAACATAGTTTAGATACCAGATTTAGTTCACATGGTATCTCTGACCCACATTCCTGATCATTTTAATCTGACCAGTCTAGCATCATCTTGCTGACACAATCTCAAAACATCTGAACATCTAGCCATATTGTTGAGTCGGATTGTTTGGGGATCACAGACAAAGTGTAATGACTCTGTGCAGATAGATTTCAGTGGGAATCATGTAACCTGAATTGAATCAGCCTGTCCAGAGATTGTGGAGAAAGAATTATGACTCATTGTGTCCAATGCTGATGGCACAATTGCTAATAAAAAAGCAGGCTCAAATTGTGCCAGCATGAGAGAGATAGAAAACGATGGAGACACAGAGAATTATCTTTCCGTGTCAATTAATGAACACCAAAGTAAAAGTGCAAAAAGGCATTTTAAGACTTCTTGGATTCAAAAGTTTGCATGGCTCAGGTAGGCTATGATCATCTCACACAGAAAATGTTTTATGACTTTTGTTCCAAAGCAGGCAGAGCCCATGCAGTGTCTCGTGCATGTGAACTAGTCGACGAGACTGAATAGAAGGAGCTAAAATAAAATTCAGCACCGCCTATATGACTGCATGTGGAGAGCTGCCTTTCACCAAATTTATCTCTCAGATATTACTAATGAAGAAAAATTGAAAAATTTTTCAACGACACAGCATGTGCTTTGAGCAGAATGCATATAGTTGAGATATTGCTTGTCCTACCAATATTGGCTGCTCAGTGTGAACATGGCTTTTCAGCTCAAAACAGGATAAAATCAAAAGTACAGAATTCAACCTTGGAAGACTTGATCAGGATCAGCAGATAGGGCCCATCACTTGAACAGTTGAACCATATGTCAAACGCTGGCTTTCTGCTAAAAATAGGAGGAGGCCAAACTACACTCAATGGCCAAGTGATGCTGACATAATTGTGGTCAGTGACACTGGCTCAGACTCTGTGGAAAGAAAAATTCTTTGTGACTGTATGTAGTTCTGAATTTTGAAAAGATGTTCAGTTCCCATTTTAAGTGAACATGCATGAAAATGCTGACTCTGAAAAAGGAGGCCAGATGTACACACATGAAAGGATGACTGAAAGTAAGTGTTTAAAAAATGTTTTCAATGTAAGTTCATTCGTATGTGAGACTTAAAAAATTATTTGGCGACTGTTTTTCTTTTCTTATAGGAGCCAATGGCTCCTTAATAGATTTTTTTTGTCTGGACCCTGCTTTTGACATAACACAATATAGGCAGCTGCATGGTTATAGTTCTGGTTCTCTCTACCATCTTGGTGAATTAACATCATCTTCCAACAAAGTCATATAGTGATATTTGACAGTATTTGGAGTAAATACCCTAGAGTCTTCTGAATGACAAAGAATCCTGGGACTTATTAATAGAAACACAATTACATCCATCCATTTTCTATACTGCTTATCTAGTTGGGTCACGGGGAACCTGGAGCTTATCCCAGGGAGCATCGGGCACAAGGCGGGATACACCCTGGAAGGGGTGCCAATCCATTGCAGGGCACAATCACATTCATACACTACGGACACTTTGGACTTGCCAATCAGCCTACTATGCACATCTTTGGACTGCATTGTAAAACTGGATAAGTTAATTTAACTCAAAAAATTTGAGGAAATTAATTACCTCAAAATTTACAAGTTGATAAATCAATTTCTTTAAGCCAAATGCACTTAAATAGAGTTAATTGAGTTAACTTTTTGTTATATTTTAGTGTATTTGGCTTAAAGAAATTGATTTATTAACTTAAAAACTGAGGTAATAAATAAACTTTTGAGTTAAATGAACTATCCAGTTTTACATTGGGGGGAGGAAACCAGAGTACCCAGGGGAGAACATGCAAACTCCGTACTCACACACAGGAATCGAACCCCCAACCCTGGAGGTGTGAGGCAAACGTGTTTACCACTAAGCCACCATGAGCTCAACACAATTACATACAGCATTTAAATAGCAGTCTATTTCACCCTTCCTAACCATCAGCAGATGTGTGTAACACCTGGCTAATGTATATACCAACAACTGGACTCACTTTACAACTACTCTGAAAGGTGCTCAGTGTTGACAATATCAGTCACTTGACAATTCATCACTTGAACTGGTGATATTAAGGTTGTAGAAGCTGGAGAAAGTCCATGTTTTAGGGGCTCTTACATTGCGAAGTGTTGTCTGGTTTGCTAGCGCACAGTTCTCAGTTGGTGATTTAGACCAAAGGGTCAGACCCACAGACACAGGTCCTTTTGTTGTGGATGCCAAACCTTGCCATTCATGTAGAACATTAATTAAGTTAATTTCAGTTAATTTCAGGCACTCATGTTAATCAGAATAAAGGAAAAGGCAAGATACATGACTTCCATTAGAACAAGGTGCAATAATTTATTAAAAGTTTGAATAAAATAGATAACCACTAGACATAAGCAAGAGCACCAGAATGCACAGGAATGAATACAAAACACACAACAAAGAATAAACAAAAACAAACAAACAAGAAAAAAGAAAGAGGAACCCAACTGCAGGAAGTAAGGATGGAATGATTCATCATGACACAAGACATTGCAATCCAAAAATGTGATGATGTGTGTTGTGGAAATGTTGATTCACAGATAACGCTGGTCACAAGATAACATTCTTTGGTGGAGAGCATGTGGCATTACCTGGAATCATCTGCATTTATGAAGAGACCAGTTGCTCTGAATCATAACAACAGACACATATTAAAGGTTATATGGTTACACAGTCATATTATAAATAGTAAAATGAGCTTTTCAGTAGCTTTCAAAAGACACAAGCCTCCTGCCTCTGTGATCTACAGTGCAGAAAGAGGCCAAGGTAGTCAGTCATTTTAGCCGACTTTGGAGCTCTATTTCCAAAAAAAATGACAGTCCAGACGTTGCTGCAGAGCTAATTATGTTTCAGTCATTCATTTCCCCAGGTCAGAGACTATTTATTCAATCAAATTTGTGGGGTATGGTGAACCTGTAGTACATTTTGTTTATAGTATTAAACCTATGTTCATAGCCTTTTCAAATGTTTTGCATTGTTTATGATTTAAAAATAAAAATAAAAATTTTTTCAGTCATAATTTTTCTTCATTAAAATTTTGTTCAAAATATTTTGAGAATTGAATTGAATTGAATTGTGAAGCCAGTTTCATGAATCGAATTGAATCGTGACTGGTATGTGAGGCATAAATAACAGTTTTGGGATGTACTCCCAATCTCAAACCTCTACTCTAAGAAAAATCTGGCAACCTCCGAAGTGTAAAAACTCAGGTCATTTTGATAAACTCAGTGTGCTGTCAAGAAAATCAGCTTAAGCACCTGTGTAAGATGACTCAGAATATGGAGAACTTTACCCGTGTAAATACTGGCATATCTTTTGAACTTTAGTCACCATCTCAAATATCTGATTCTGAACATAGCCCTATGCTTGCAAATTTTGTTGAGGTGAAAGGTGGCTTTTCAGTTAATCTAGCTTCCCGCAGATGACTTGTGACCAGTGTGTGCCACATGCAAGGCAATAGCCTAAACTCTTACTAGAACAACTACCACACTTTCTATGCTAAATAGCTATCACAATAAAACAATCATTGATTGTTGTTTATAATATGTGGTTTGTTAATTGGTGTGTAATATGATTGAGCATAGTGACTTAATTTGGTGATTGAAAAGTAGGTGGTGTATTTTTATAATAAATTTTTTATACCGGTTTTAAAATTTTATAGTGAACATACATCAGAGTGAACATCTCAGTCAGAGCTTAATTTGAGCCAGATCCTGCCAGAACAGGATCTGGCACCTCCAAAATGTATCACACCTGTATTCTGGATCATTTTTTATGTAGATAATGTACATAAAAATTTATGTAGATCATTTATTTAGACCTCTGCAGCTGGATGTTTAAAATCTCATGCAGCAATATTATCAAAACAAATAGTTTTAGTTTTTAATTCACCAAAAGTAAAATAGAACAACAGAAAAACTTCAATAAAAATGCTAATCTTATATTACCAGTGCTCAAATATTGCTAATAGCCAATCAATAGCCACTTTCAGAAAGCGTAATCATTTCACCACTAAAGTTCACCTGAATTTGTTGTCACGAAGCGAAGCCTACAGTCACATAGCATGCGCTGTAGAGTGTGTCATGGTGAAAAGAAAGCAGTTATCATTATCAGCGTTTTTTAAGAACACAAACTATGACAATGAGAAAACGGAGCAAAATACTAAAGAGGCAAGAGTCCAAGGGAGGAGCTGCAGCAGGTCACTGATGAAGCAGTTTGGCGACCGGTTCCCAAGACTAGCAGTGATAACGTTAGCCTGATTGTGAAAGGTTTTTATAAGCACTTACAAGGAGGCTAAACATTGTCTTTGAATGTGAGATTAACTGCCAGGAATTAAATCGAGTTAACAGCCCATGTACAGTCATTCCTGCTTTCAGGCAGTACACAGACACCAAATATACAAAAAATTTCAGAAGGACTGAGGCAGTTGTTGGCTATTGTGAAGAATCATACCATATCATGAGTGGAGGACAAGCGGGGTTTCTCCAAAATGAATCTCATTTGTAGCTTGCAGCGTGAATCCCTTCTCATCCCCACCATCTCGTCTCTGATGTCCTTGAACATCATGGGCCTACCACTTACAAAGTTCAATCCTGAGCCATTTGTGCACTCATGGATATGTAAGGGGACACAGGACCACTACAACTTTGTTTTCAAAGTGCTTTGTAGCTAACTGAGGTGACAGCACAGTAGGCCTACGGTTCTGTTTTGATTAGCTGATAGAATGTGCAATCCATAAATGTTTCCCTTTGTACTGAGAATACCCACTGCTATAAGCTTGTTACGCCACTGTTCCAGTGTAATCAATTACATAGGCCTACCAATCAGCATTGAATATTGTTGGCTATGTGAGATTCTAGAAGCACTTTTATGTGACTGTAAGTTCAGGGACCGGGACCTTTCGCGTACCTCCCGACTTGCCCGATCACTACCCTAATAGTGTTCCAGCACTGCTCTTAGTCTAACAATAGCCCATGTTGAGAGCTACAGTCATGTAATCATTTTCACTGTAATTAATTTATTGTAATAAACTTATTTGTTTTGTATGTGATGCACTATGCCTCTTGTCATTAAGAAAAATCAACCAGCAGGTGGAGCACTCAAGGCTGTGGGATGTGCCTTAATATAATGTAGCAAAATGTAATGTAATGTGCCTAATGTATGGACGTTTTTGTTGGGCTTAATTTGTATAATTTGTAAAATACATATTTGTTGGAAACATCTTTTGATATCGCACATACAACGTAGTGCAGAAGATGCAAAAAGATGCACAAGTAGTAAGTTTAATGTAAAATAAGAATGCAAAATATAGCTTACAAGTATAGGAATGAGGAGGGGGACAGGGGGTACTGATTTTAAAGCCATTCACAAAACAATGTCTGGGGTATTTGAAATATTGTGAAAGGGGATTTCTGTACAATCTTGTTCAAACCAGTCCAGTTTTACCATGGACTGCTTATACGTTTACCTGTTCCTGTACTTATTTCATTTGAAACAGCCATTAGTAATATGATAGCAACTATTCACAGTGTGTGCAATTTATTTCTTAGCTTTGGAATAAATACACACACACCCACACAGAGAGAGAGAGAGAGAGAGATTCTTGCTGAGTCTCTTTCTTGCTGAGCTTAAGGTCTTTCACCTTGTTGGCACGATGCACGGTCACCATCATATTCACAGACACTACTCTGCCCCCCTGTGTACCATAACATGCCCTACAGGACTCACAACAAGGTACTGTTCTCCCAGCACAAATGAGCAGCAGTGAGTCAGCAAACTGGCAAGCTTTACGCGGCTCGATCATAAACACAGCGCGCGATGCAGTACAATAGGTAATGTCAAAAAACAATGATCGGTATCATTCTTGGATACATGGCATGGGTGTGGTTCTTTTGGCCTCTAACCTGTCCATGCAAGAAATGGCAGAATTTCTGCAGACATGTAGTTCGTGCATCATCTAAATAGGCAATTATGATCGCTGCAGACGTCTGTGGAATAGAGACAACAGGGCAACTTTGTTCCCAGATAAAATATATAGTTCATACTGTAAGCGGATTGTTTTTTGATTTATATATTTATTTAATTTTTTTAACAACACATCTGTCCATGTATAATCCCTGCCGTCCTTCTGTGTGCCACTAGGTGGCGGATTTAACGGAGCGTTCGAGCGCTGTCACACGCGCAGCAGAGAGACGGAGAGAGACGAGGCGGCTTTTAATCGTTCAGCCATCCAAAACTAAACTGCGAACAGGTTAAGCTTTCCCTTGCCTTAGGAGCTGAAGCCCGACGCCAGAGTAATGGCGGTGCGGAGAGAAGGCGGTGATGATGCGGATGTCGGTCGCCGCGGCACGCGCGAGCTCTCTGTAATAACGCGCGCGGAGCACTGATTATGCGCACGGGGCTGCGACCGCGAGTCCCAACAGTTCATTCGCATACTGAGAGAAAGACAGAGAGAAAGAGGCAACGCTGACCCCGGAACCCCTAACCTGAGTGAGTATTCAGGACTAAGCCGCTCTTTAATTAATGTAGCCTATGTCTGCATGTTTTGGATTATGCCTTCGTCTCGCGCTCATTGATCCTTGCACATCGAATGCTTTTGCGTTTATACATTTTTTGCGTGATAGCCTATAAATATAATAAAATGTGTAATATAATGATTAGAGTTGGTATATCTGTTCGAGTGTATTAAAATGGCATGCACAGGTTTTAGACGGAAAAGGCGACGCACACACGTGTGCATCCGCATCGGTCTTTGTGATGCTGCGACCAATTAACCGATTTTTACCGAGGCGACCTTTGATGTGAAAGCAAACGAGGTGGGGACGTTCTGCCATTCTCTGGAAACGTTTCAGCTGTGTGTTAGCCTCACCGGCGTGATCTGGTAACGCAAAAAGCGCCGTTCATGCAATTGCTTTCTTGTGTAGTCTATAAAGCGAAGGAAAGCCGCTTTCCGTTTTTCTGTGAAAGCTCCCGACGCGTCTGCACCGCGCGGACATTTTGACTTTGAGCTTATTTCCCGAGCGCATAGGGAGATACGACATATTTGGAGACGAAATTGTGTGGCCTGTGTGTCTGCAACAATGATTAATGCATGCTTTATGTTCAGTGGCGACCATATAGAGTAGCAAGGGTTTCAGCTCTGACCTGTTTGGTTGAGCTGAGTGAAGCACTGCAGTCCAATATAGAGCGACTGGAGGAGGATGAGACACGCTAGGGTCATGTGCAAGGCCAAGGATGGAGACAAGCAGATGTAAAATGTGGGCGTGGGTCTTGAAGTGCTCAAATCAGAGCCCGTTTTGCATATTTTAAGCGCACATAAGAGCTAAGAGCTAAGAGGACAGAATACTCTGAAGGAGCCAGAAAGCCCTGGAGCCGGGCTGCTCAATGAGATAAACTTCCAGGGGGCAATATTGGTGAGGAATGGAGGAAATTGGCTTTATTTTTTTATTTATTATTATTATTTTTTTTTTAACAAAGGTAAAATATATAGTAACGGAAATAGCCTGTTGATGAGCGAGATATCAGTGTGATATCATATGTCTATTTTGTGTACATTTCAGTATAAGGTCAACAGTCAGATGAGTAATGTTGCATCCTTAAAAAGAAGGCTCCCTTTGGTTGTTAAATTAATTCCAACTACTACTTTCGTTGTAAGAACACCTCTATGAGGTGTTTCACCTTCTCAAAGAAATCTCTCCTAGGATTAAGTCCTCATCAGTCTATGACAGTAAGGCAAAAGTCAGCATGCATGCTTCTTTATGTACAGAAGAAGGTTGACCAGCACAGAACATGTGCTAATTAATAAACATTAATTATACAAGTACACACAAACACCCCTAGAAAACATCAACATAAATTCCCAGAGGGGTCCAAGGCCCAGATGAGGACAACAGTTCTACATGTTAATTGTACAACCTGGAGAGAAGGTAAAACCATAGCTGGGATCTGATTAATCATTCTCATGCTTTGTTCTACTGCCTCCCAGTGGGAATCGGCACCTTTTTTCTGTCTGCTTATTTAGGGATACTCTGACATTCCTCAGACTTCAATTCGTGAATGGATTCCTGAACCATGCCCTTGAATTTACTGAAACACTATAATTACAGTCAGGAAGCTCTTAGGCCTGACAGACGTGACTAAAGCAACTGGCTATTTGAATGACATTTAGATTGCACATGTGAAAGCAGCCAAGCAGATACACATCCTAAGAGATTATCCGAAAGAATCATCAGATGCGAGGAAATGTGTTTAATCTTTAGACTTCCCTGGAAGCAAAATATGGCAGAAAAATATTACCCCCTTTCATTACAGTTTAAGTAATCTGCTAAATATCACTGCCACTGCCACTATATGCATACATATAAGCAGCTACATTTTTTCACTGGCGAGAGCTCATTTATTACCTATAGCTGAGTGATAAGCAGTGTGTTCAATCACCTAGTGAAACTGTGTGCTGATGGAACTTTCCATGAAGCCTTCTTTTGTTTAATTTGGAGCAGACAAGCAAACATGGTGTCTGACTGATGAATGGTACCCAGAAATAAGAAAAATGCAGTGTGAAATAAGAAAAATCCACTTGTATGTATATGCTTGCATATATTAAGACAACAATAATTATTTCACATCTTGCATCTTCCTTTCTAGGGATTTTTAAAGATGGTTTTGGAGCCATGGTTAAATGCTCGGTCCAGCTTGGCTGTTTGATGTGACATTCTATGTGAGTACTCTTTCATCTTGTTTTTGTTTTGGCTATTTTTTCTGGCACAAGGGTACTTTAATGGAGATTTTTTTTTAAATAAGAATTGGTTTTAAATATTATTTTGCAAACATTATTGTGTAAATGTATGTGTGGATCTGTTTCATAATACAGACACCCATTGCAGGGTTCTCAGTGCTTCCTGACTGCTATGGTTTGGGGTCAATGTTAAGGGCCAAGAAGAGGGGAATCACTTATGATTTTATAGTCCATCCAATAGAAGTAGGCTTCTAGTGTTGCTTAAACATGTCTTCAGCAGACATAGTGTGCATTGTACAGTAAATACATGGGTGGCGGCCTGGGAAACTCATTCCAGTGGTCAAATACTGACATTATCTACTACTGTATATGACGTTCTGAAAACTACAGGCTTTCATGAACTGAAATATGTCCACATCAGTATCTATCATATCACCTGAGGTAAAAGGTCACTTGTAGTATTTAAACTGTTCTGTGTTTGCTCTTACATCTGTACTAAAATGAATTTTGTGACTTCTGTTGCCTGTATTTCTCATATTTTTATTAGGTCATTTGTCCTCTGTCTTCTGTAGAAGTGTTTAAATGCTTTCTCGATTACAACGGGACAGCACAGGTGCACTGCGGACAATTTGACAGGTGGCATCTGATGAGGAACTAAATTGAATAGGCTTATGTCCAAAACTCTGATAATAGCCTTACATTCACAAAAGCACTCTTAGCTAGCAAGGTTTTAGATATCTTTAGGCAGGTTTTAACCACTGCGCTTGTTAAACTGGCTCTTTATCCAACATGATCTTTGCAGATATCATAGGCGAGGTTATAAATTAAATAAAAACATTTCCACATTGCTTTAGTGAAATATATTTATCCGTGTTTAAAGTAGAGGTGTCAAAGTATTTCGTAAGCAGAAAAACCCAATTTTTGCCTAAAACTGAGTTGTTGTCATTTTTGGCTGTTTACCAGAAGTTAGCTGACAGGTTTTCCCCAGTCTGCCACACATACACTATATTTTATGCAATGACATAGGTTTCTTTTAAATGAGACACACTGCTCATAACACCCTACTCATCTCATGTATAACGTTTTCTGCTAAATATTAACAGCACCATTTTTGGCAGTTAAATGCATTATTTGATCAAGTTATTTCGCTAAGGATACAACGTTGCATTAACAAGCAATAAGATGTGTAAAATATTTTTACTTTTTTACTTATAGAGTGAGGAATGGGATGGATAAATTACTGAGAAATGATACTTAAATGAAAGTATAGGTAATGGGTCAAAATCTTATTTATAAGTCGGAAATGGGTATTTCATATGAAATTACTTTATATTACTTTATTATAAGTTTACTAGTCATATGCATGATTAACACTTCACAGGTTGCCAACAAATTAATCAGAAATAGAATATAATTGGATAACCAGTATTTACCATTATCTAGAGTTTGACTTGCTCCCTAGCCATATAGTTTAGCTACTGGAATTGATTCTAACATAACCTGGCATTAGCAAAGAAAAGACTTAGTTAACAATAGGCAAATTACCCCTTAATGTTAGCAAATTAGTGAAACTAACCTCAATATGCTTTTTCGAATTAGATGTAGTTAATACCTTCTAGGGAGACCCCTCATTTTATATGAGTCTTTGCTTACTCCAGCATATTGAAACATTTTAATGAGGTAAGGCCTTTTAAGGCCTGAATACAATGTAAGGAGTAAACAGTAAGGATTAAAACAAAATTACTGAAGTATTTTCTACTTGTTAGTATTTCGATAAGGAAGGATATAAAAAAACTGAATAGGATGTAAAGGCACCAGAGTGTTTTTACAGGATAAAAGCAGATGAAAATACCAAATCATGTACAATAAAAATTAAATGTAAGTCTACACATCACTGTCAAAAGAAGGAAACTGATTCTGTTTACCTGTCCATGTAGACTATTTCCCTAATTTTTGCCTGCTATAATGTCGCATTACAGCACAATTTCAGAAGCAAAGAGTTTCATTAGTTAATATATTTGTTAATCCCAAACACTGCCTGTATGAACGTACCTAATGACAAATACTAGCAACTAGCTAGTTACTGCTAACAAACTATCTTTAATAATAATAATTCCTTAGATTTATATAGCACTTTTCTAGGCACTCAAAGCGCTTTACATTCTATTGGGGGGAATCTCCTCAACCACCACCAGTGTGTAGCATCCACCTGGATGATGTGACAGCAGCCATAGTGCACCAGAACACCCACCACACACCAGCTACTGGGGGAGAGGAGAGAGTGATGTATCAAATTCAGACATGGGGATTGTTAGGGGGACATGAAAGATAAGAACCAATGGGGGGATTTCGCCAGGATACCGGGGTTATACCCCTACTCTTTACAAGATGTGTTCTGGGATTTTTAATGACCACAGAGAGTCAGGACCTCCGTTTAAAGACTGTGCTATTTTTACAGTATAGTGTCCCCATCACTATACTGGGGCATTAGGCCCCACACAGACCACAGGTTGAGCACCCCCTACAGGCCTCACTAATGCCTGTGCCAGCAGCATCCTTAGTTTAAAACCTAAGGAATATCGTGTGTGAATATCGTGATTTGTACAACTCGCAGTAAATGCTGTCCACACACTCCCAGCATGAGTCTGACACAGGCGCAGCATGCAACATTGTTTTTTGAGCGTGAAAACGGACACTACAATTAAAAACTGAACGAGTCTGCTTAATTTAGCATGAATGAGTCAGAGTTGCAGCACAGATCAGCAGGAGTCATATTTCATTTAGCATGTGACAAAAGTGAGGCGAGCTGACCGACAGGAAGAGCGAGGCGAGTTGACCAACAGGAAGAGCGAGGCGAGCTGACTGATAAAGACGATGGCGGACGATTTGGTTTAATATAAGCGAGTTTGTCATTGTACTGTTTTGTTGTGTTTTTCATTAAGAATAATAATGAACCCACCATTCAAGCAATTTGAAAGCGGAAGTGAAATGCGCACGGCCGATATAAAAGCGATATAAAAGCAAGGGGAAAAAGAGGTAAAGGCACCAACAAAGTGCCAAAGCCCCCTTTCACAGCAACTTACTTCTGGCATTCTCTGCAAACAGGGTTACCATTTTCTATTAAGTTTCCCTCAGCTTACTCCTTTTCAGGGTCACGGGGAACCTGGAGCCTATCCCAGGGAGCATCGGGCAGGGTGCTAGTCCATCACAGGGCACACTCACATACACATTCACACACTACAGACACTTTAGACACGCCAATCAGCCTACCATGCATGTCTTTAGACTGGGGGAGGAAACCGGAGTACCCGGAGGAAACCTCTGCAGCACAGAGAGAACATGCAAACTCCACACACACGGCCCTGGCGGGACTCAAACCCTGGAGGTGTGAGGCGAACATGCTAACCACTAAGCCACCGTGCACCACTTCAGCATTTTTATAAAATCCCTAATATGACCACACTTCGGATTTGGTCCTCTTGGAAGGTTGTGAAATCTCCCAAGCGCCGTCACTGCCTACCGCCATGTTCTCAAACTGAACTAAATGATCACAGTAAGCCTAGTGACAACCGTCCATCACTTTATAGTCAAATATAAAACCTGTTTAAATGATTTCAGTGTATGTATCAGTACCTTTTGTACATTTTCAGCACATTTGAAAAATACCGTAATAATACTGATAACCGTGATAGTTTTATAAATTTTAATACCGTTACATCTCTAGCTGTTAGCTAGATGCTTGAGATAACAGCAACAAGTCTTACATGCTGAACGATCTGTCAAATCTGCTTGATGATTGTTCACTGTCACTGCAATTTGGCATGGTGTGATTCATAGATTTGAACAACTAGTAACAGTATGCTGCGGAGGCAGCACAAGCATGACAAGATTAGACATGGCTGACAATGACAAAGGCCAAGAACTCTGCTACAGTATGGTAGACTTGTTACTGTTGTCTCAGGCTTCTTCAAAAAAGTGCACCTTGGAACGAATATAAAGACGTTATAATTTAACCATTTCCCAATGGAAAGTAGCAGCCAAAATAAAGAATGTAGACGTTTTATCATCTCCTTTCACTCAGAAATTCTTTGGAAATTGTAACTGTAAAAATGTGTTGAGGGATGGGGTCTCTGCTGTCCCATTTTGCCTACTATTGCACTTCAGTTATTTATTTCGTTTTCCCCCCCACATGAAATTGGACTCCATAGAAAAAGGAGAAAAATAGAGGGAAGAGAGGAACAATGCAGCAATAGTCATGTCAGTCAAAAGTCTTGTCACTGGGCTTGGGGGACTAACATGCCAGTTTCATTCTTCCTCTAAAATCTAGGCCTTCACAGTAATTAAAACATGCCATTCCTCCATTGCTCTCTCTCTCTCTCTCTCTCTCTCTCTCTCTCTCTTTCTTGTTTTCTCTATTCTCTCTCTAGGGTAGTAATTGGCAGCAGAAATGGGAGCTCATATCTGACTCTGTGATGAAAGTTTGCCGTTGTTACGTGATCTGATTTCTGCTCTGGTACATTAACAATAAAGAAACTTGATTCATCTGCTAGTGACATTATTATTTCTGTTTGGATCTTTAATGGTTCTGGGTATTTTCTAGAGAGTGTAGTAATGGTGTGACAATATACCAGTATGACATTTTAAACAAATGTTCTTCCACAGTTTCTTTATACCGTGCCAGTATTGACAATATCACAAAAATGTTATATCTAGGTGCATGCATCCATTAAGTGATACGATTGTATCTTTAAAGTAGTGTTTCCAACTTGTGCTGTTGATGCAGATTGGCATTCATGTCATCATCTTTGAATATGCAGTATTTTAAGAAGAATGGCCTTCTTTCGATTGGATTCTTGTATTTTATTCTCTGAGTTGAAATTTGGTGGGAATTTAACTCATTCTCCAAAATATCCATGATTATTAATGTCAGCAAACATGATCTTAACTTAGCTACTTGCTGTTATTTTCATCACACTTAACAGTAGGCTAGTAGCAGCCTAAGATCCATATCCTACTCACAACTGAACAAAACAAAATTTTATGGACTCTTTTAGTAATTGAATAGAGATTTAGGCAAATAAATCATACTATGATAAGCCATAATTGGTCATGTTATGACAGAGAAAACTAAAGAGGCCAAATCTTTAATCTTATCGAATATAAGTGAAGCATGAAAGTAATTGAAGCTTAACAAAAGCTAATTTGATTGCAAATTATGCAAATTATTTACTACTTCAGTTTCTATGTTGGCTTTCTGTTATTCAATTAAGTCACAGAATTTAGGTTTCCAAAAACTGAATGTACAGTATTTTGCAAAGAAATGTTTTCTTTTTGTTGTTTATTATTCCATGACTCTGGGATTGAGTTAAAATTTTCTTAGTATAGAAAATTTAGGCAGGAAAACCAGTCAAGGAGGCAAAGCAATCATTTTACAATTGGCTTTGTCATTTAATATTCTTTTTTTTTTTTTACCCAGAAAAACAGTGTGTTTAAACAGGTAATGTAATCATTCATCATGAGTTTTCACAAGAAATTATAGCCATAATTATTTCCAAATATGGCCCATTCCTATTAGCTAGTTTAGCCAGTGATACTGTTGGCTTTGCTAGCTAGCTAACATATGCTTGAAGACTTTGTTTATTTCAAAATGCTTGACTAAAATTCTTGAAAAATTGTTAAACTTTTAATAAAATGGGTAAGAACATTAGGTACGAACTGAGGCCAAGTTAAAGAGAAGCTAAACAATATTAAACAATAATAAACAGTCAAATCTGGCCAGCCTGCCTTCACTTTTGCATAACATCCCTTGCTTTGAGGGGTCTGTGATTCTTATATCCAAATTCTACACAGTGTGCTGGAATTTGCACCAAAGTTGCCTCTCACCTTTATCCTGAATAGGCATGTATATATATATATATATATATGGCTATTACAAATGTATGTTTTAAATGAAAGTCACCCTTTTGCATAAGCTTTACTATAATTATTATTAAAGCAACTTGCTTCTTTTAACAACCTAGGGCTTCACATATTCAACGGTCTACAGGGCTACAGCTATATACTGCTGAATTCCTAATCAAAGCTAGATAACTTTAGACAAATCAATCTGTAGTTACATAGTTAGGGGCAAGTTGAGCTGGCTGAGTTTATTTATTTGTTTGTTTATTAATTTTGGGTGGTATGGTTATCATGTAGTAGGGGTGTCGCGGTTTGAAATTTTCACGGTATGATAATGTGATGATGAAGTACTCAGTACTGCTAGGAGTGGCAGCAGAGTCACAATGTAATATGTTTACAATAGTAGTGGATTACACAGCCAAAGGATTTTCAGTACAGTCCCCTGCAAAGAGAAATAAAGGTTGCTGTAGATATGATTTAGGGGGAGTCCAGAGGGAGGAAGTGCAAAGTTTTTAGGATGAGGTGGAAATACATTTTAATTGCTTTTTTGATAAAGTCAGTGGCGAGGTAACTGTCCGATCTTACACTGTGACTAATTGTGACGCTATAATATTGGAATAGCCCAATATTTTTTTGTATCATCCCACCATCCACCATCCCCCAACTGTCCCCCCCTCACCCCTGCCAACTTAAAGCTGATTATATTCATCACTTATACTTGCTGAGGTATTAGAGAGGAGACAAAGGGACAGACCTCACATTGGGGAAGCTGTGCAAAGTGTTCTTGTTAGCCCTTTTATTTCATATATTATATATGCTCCTTTCTAAAAAGCATGGAAGCTTTTTACTTTTCCTTTATGTAAATTTATCATTCTGATAATATATAAATATACTCTGTAATATATAATTACTACGTTATGATTTGCGATGTACGATATCACAGTCATAAGTGCAGAATTGCATGTATGCGTAATTCTAAAATTTTCTATTCTGTATTGTAATATTTCATTGGTATATGAATTTTTAATTCACAGAGCATTCTTTTACATAAAAGGCACTCAAGGTTCCTTACAGGATATGAATCAGCTGTTTTCAGTGCATGAATTAATATCGGTTGCTGTGTCATCACATGAATTAAAGATGAGTGGAACAGTTGATCTTGCTTAAATAATTGTTCATATTTTAAACATGTACTGTAAATGCTCGGTGTCACTTTAATGGATTAGACAATTCTTTTTCTGGACTGCAAATGAAACCTAAAAGTAGAGACAACGCAGAAGGCACATGATTCTAGATCATCCCTGACTGTGACTATGCAGTTAAGCTGTAGGGGGAATTGGATATTTGCTGGTTAATTTGGCCATCATGAAATACAATACAACTGTGAGTCGTTAGATATGTATAGTGGGAAAAAAAAGTCCCATCTGCCAGCTGAAGATAATATTGTGACTTGAGCCACCAAACTTATATTCATTTATATTCTTATTGTCTCCTTAGAGTCCATGCCAACCTATACTAAGGTCTGGTTAAGAGTGATGTCTTAAGGTATATTTGAATGCTGTACTGCTGTGTGAGGATGAGGATTAGAGCTTTATATGGGAGCACCCTAAGAGGCCCTGTTAGAGCAGATGTGTGTGTATATGTTTGTGTGTGTATCAGAGTTCTGTTGTGCACTGCCTGAGATTGGCAGGCCCTGAAAGACAAGATGATTACCCTGAATGTTGCACTGCACTGGCAAGATGCCACCCCTTTTAGGAAAAAAAGAGAGAGAAAGGAAGAGGTGGCAAGGGAGGAGGACAGGCAAAGGAAGAAGGAAAATTGTTTAAGGGGGATGAGAGGTGGAGTTTCACAATTCTTTCTGCCTGCGCAAAAGTGCTAGAGTGAGGGATTATAAGAATCAGTAGGGCTGTAGAGCATATGCCAGTTGGCTGATTGTCACCTCTGAGAGAACACATCTGTTTGAGGAAATTTTCAGCAACTACTGCATGCCCTGCACATTTTGAAGAGTGTACAGCAATACCTTTACCACTCCTGGAATAGGTCGCAGCAGAAAAAGTCCAAATTTCCATCTGCATGTTTCACCCTAGTAGCTCGTCAACATTACTGGATCAAGTACAATAGGTTGAGAATGTATCTCACAAAATTGAAAGTCTTCCTCTCTGAATTAGTGTGTATTTTTAAAGGCAGGAGAACTGTTTCGAATGCCTTGCCATACTTGCCACACATGCCCTACAACTCAGAGAACCTGGCCAATTGTCAGGCTTTGACACTATTAGTAGAGATGTCATTTCAGGTTGAAATGACAAAAATAACATTAGACATACACCCGAAGATCAGCAGACAAAATCTAAAAAAAAAAAAAAAAAGGCCAAAATAGCAACCAACTAAGCAGACATGGGCAAAACAGTGGAGCAACAAAAATGAGCAAATAATAACAGGATTCACACATGTGGATACAGACCAGATAGTAAATAATAAAGGCTTAGTGATGCTGGGCAGTGAAGCACAAATAAGAAAAGCAAAGTATGGAGGGAAAGTATATGTATATACACTTATAGGGTTTAATGTGTAACAATCCAATGATAGTGAGCTAGAGCGATTGTAGTTAGAGGAAGCCAGAGAATTGGGCATGGTGGTCGACTGTGGATTCTGGGATTTGGAATTCCCAGAGAGTTGGACGATAGTGACAGTAACAATACTAATCTATAGGTGGCATCATTAATTCTGCTGACTGCTTTAAACGGACCAGTGTAACATTTCAGTTTATCATTTCCCTTTTAAAACCTGCTTACTTGTCCCACTAGTTCCTGCAAAACATCTTGTAACCCAAAAGACACTTATGCCAGTTATCAATTAACATTATCACTCTAACATATTAGACTCACATTATTTCACTTATTGATGGAGTTGCCTGGTGATGGGGCACCTCATGGCTGGTCTTGAAATTGGATTCCCTTCTACAAAAATAAATAAATAAATAAATAAAAATAAATAAAAATAAATAAATCACAGAAGTGCTTGGCACACACATTAATGGTGTGTTCATAGCCAGTGTGGTTACTGCTGAAGCTTGTACCCTCTTGCAGATACATGCACAATTGTATGTGCACACACACAAGTATATGATAATGCTGATGATAAGATATGATAAGCTCTCTGGCACTAATTTGCAAATAGTATCTAGTACCAAAAATACAGCGTAATAGATGGTGGCACTGTAATTTTATGATAATAGATAACTAAGAATGGGTATTAGTATTTACCTAGTCTCAGCCTCAGATGCTCTAGTTATGGTTGCTTATACACTTATCTTACAGGTTACAGTCTGATTGGCTCTCCACAAATAGATTTTTTTCCAAATAAGAAATAGTTACTAGAATTAAGTCATGAAAAGTATCAGGTGCAAGACTAATTAAACCCAGGTTATTACTTTTTCTGCCTTTATTTTTTACTATTCTGCTCAATAGTAGTAATAGTAATACAGTAGTTTGTAAAGAATATTACGGGTCCTCCTAATAGGACCAATCAGGTCCCAATTTCACAATGTCTATTAATAATAATATCCATAATCTTTTTTATATCTTTATGTACTGTTTTATGTTAAGAATACCATTACTGCCTGTAATGTAAACTATAAAGAGAAGCTCAGTCTGTTTTTTGCAGTGCATTGCAGAAATGCAGATAAACAAATATTCTACACCGTCAAGGAGTTGCATAATTAAATGTAGGAGACCTGTATTCACCCTGTCTAACCCATTGAGTCAGTAAGAAAGATAAGTAGCTGTGGTAAAAGACTGTGATCGCTCTTTAGAACAGCTGCTTTCCCCATAGTGTTTAAATATAAGCAGAAAATTAAAGGAAGGGTTGAATGAGTAGAGCCAGTTTTTCATTTTGACAGAATGCAGAAAGGAGTTTTGTATTTGTGAGAGAAGACGTGTGGGTAATATTTACAGCAGCAGGCCCAGGATTGCTTAATTGTAATTTTAAGGTTTAATTAGGTGATATTTTACTGTGGAGCACTATCTGGATCCTTCTAAAACACATTCACATTGTCCATTTGGTTGAAGAAATGACACTGTTACCAGATTGCTGTTTTACAGTCAAGCATTTAAAGCTGTATCTGCCATTGGCCTATGCTGTATAGGTCTATAGGGTGTTGGGAAGATGGAAGACTGCTTAGAGGATAGAGATTGCTATAGTATACTGTTATCTCCCTGTAATCCCTGTGATCCTTTAGTGGATATAACAGGAAAACTAGTTTCTGAGGTTGGTTGTGCACTTGTTCTAGAATTTTTCATCCTATAATAAGATTCAAGAGATCTGCTGTGGATCACTTGTTAATGAAGTGATATGTTGTATCTTTTGGAGTTCAGGTGCAGAAGACATCTGCAGCTTTTGAGACTGAATGTCCTGTGTGTTTACTTGTCTGTGAAAAACCCATCAAACTAACAAGAGTTTCCTTCCCCCTGAGAACAAGGAGATACCAAAAAAAAAAAAAAAAAAAAAATCCCCAGCCATGTTTTTCAACATCTCTTCACAGCAAGAAAACCTGCCTATATATGAAAACATTTTTAGTCTTTGTCATGACTCATGGCTCACTTGGTTTCTAAGGAAAACGAGCCAGATGATTAAAACATGCTCATTTTGATTTCAGCATCTACACACTGCCAAATTAAACTGTGATGAATAAACAAACAAGCATTCATACACACAAAGCAAGCAACCCACCCCCATCCCTCCTACACACACACACACACACACACACACACACACACACACACTTCATGTTATTTTCAGTCAAGAGCTGTCGTGTGAAATTTGCCAACACTCATATTAATATTACTGGTACTTGGGTAATGTTAAGGCTCATAATCATGAATAAAACGCCTGTACGTGGAATTATGAGCCAAATGTCCCATTCAGAACTATAATCTTATTCAGGGATATTCATTGAGATGTCCAGCTGGCATGTAAAGGCACAGGAAGACACTATGGGCTAGAAGGAAAATAGGAGTACTATAAGAGAAGCTAGTTCACCACTCTGCGATGTCCTCTACTGAGAAGGTGGCTCTTGTGGCAGGACAGGATGGTATTGTGGTGTAGCATATAATGGTAGTGGGCTGATGAGACAAAGCATAGACTGAGTGATGAACTTATATTTCTGGGTCATGGATACCCAGGCATTGTAGTATATGCAATAGGGTAATTGGAGGAAGAGACCAATATGGGTGAAGAAGTTGATTACTTCATGTATTATCATGTATTACAATGTTGCATAAGTAACATAAATAACGAGATGATATATAATGATGGATGCATAAGTAACACCCAAGGTATGTTGCATGGTCCAAAAGAGTCTGCTATGAAGCAGTTTTTATTTCGGAATTTATCAGAAACTAATACAATGTTGCATTTTGTTGATTAAAATGGTTTTAATGCCATTTCATTTTCATTGAAATGTATGCTAACACAGTGCTAATTGTTTCATGTGGTAATAACACGACATTAATGTGACCCTCTATGTTTTAGTCATTATCACTATCAGGGGTTAAATTAGAGTGGAATGAACAGAAGTCAAGCTCAGACAAATTTGGATTAAGTGAACAGCAAGCAGAGCTGTCCTCTGGTACTATAATTCAATTCAGTTGTAACTCATATATTGTACAATCTTAATTAAATCCATTAAATTATTAGACGTAAAAAATTGTGCTGACACACAACCACTAGACAGCTGCTAAAGTTAGACTCCCATGACCCCTCCCCTTCCAACTTTTTTTGATTATTCAAGTTTATATTCACTGTGTTTATAGCTAGGAATCCTCTGATCTTGCTGATTTTTTTTTTTTTTTTTTTTTTTACAAATTCAGTCTCAGTCAGCGATTGTTAAGTACCATGTTAATACATTTGCTCATTAGAGAAAAGTGTGTTTATTTTCTTTATTTTATTTATTATAATAGAAAAGACTAAGATGGTATTTTGATGCCAACCTGACAGAGAATATTAAAAACTTAAGGTCTGGCTGTAAGATTGTATTCAAGTTAAATTAAGCCTTTAGGACAGAACCAGATTAAAAATGTGTTTTAATCACATTTTAGTATTAGTTTAATACATCTAAATTGAATGGTAATATTCCATACATGGTACTGTATATTGTTTACTGAATTAAAGATAACGTAGAGTAAAATAGTTAACGTAGGTGTTATTTTAAAGTAGATCTATAACACTGCTTTCAGCAAAAAAACAATGGATGATGTAATTTTGTATAATTCTAAAAGTAAAATACTAATATTAACAAATTACAACATATGGCAGTGGACTGTACGTTGCTGTTCCATGGCTTGAATGTTTCCAGTAGTGTAGGCACTGGAATTAGCATAGACAGGGTATAGCATAGGGTTCTTCATAAAGTTTGTTAAGGTCAGATTCTCCCTTGTGAAACTACGTTTTCCACCATCTTGCTTATGGATTGTACTAAATGCAGAGTCTCCATTATAATAGGCTTGCATCCTATTTCCAAGCAGGAAAAGCAGTCATACACATTGGCAGGTTTGGTGCCTAATGATTGAGAATCTGTCAACATGAAAAGATCAAAATCGCCCCCTGAACTGTGGAGCTGAGGATAATAGTGTCAGCCAAGGGCTGACTGACAGCCAATATGGAGAAAATGACAGTAAGTGTGAGACAAAAGAGTGATAGATGGAGCAGGGATTCCTCTCCTCTCTCACATGGTTCAGTGGAGGAGGATCCAAGGATTCAAATGTTGCTGTTTGATCTAAATGGAACAAATGTGCACAAATGAAGAGCTTACTCCTTGCCTTCCTCTCCTTTTTACCTCAGATCCTGTGACGTTTATACCCAGTTTTTGCCAGTGTGCGTGCCTGTGGCCAAGAGTGGGCGTGTACGAGCGAGCTTGTGTGAGCGCTCTCACATGGCCTCGATGCAGGACGGGGTGAACTTCACTGCTCCCCCCTACGGCAAAGTGTTGCTGCTCGGGGCCATCGCTGCTGCCTCGGCTTTCGTCGTCACCATCCTGATTGTCGTGCTATGTGTGGGCTGCCACAGGTGAGCGACAGATGGGAATAACTGTAACTTTGAACACACACACACACACACACACACACACACACACACATACACACATTCAGATATACAGTGGGTTTGGGAAGTATTCAGACCCCTTCTTTTTTTGCACACTTTTTTGTGTTATAGATTCAATTTTAAATGGATTAAATTGACTTTTTGGACCATCAATCTACACATAATAATCTAACTTTTTAGAAATTTTTGCAACTTTAATTAAAAACTCGTAAACTGTAGTGCCTAATTTAGATAAGTACTCAGACCCTTGTGGAAACCTTGGGCAGCAATTACAGCTTCACTTATTTTTGGGTAAGTCTCTGCAGTGTTTGTACACCTGAATTTGGGCAGTTTCTCCTATTTTTCCCACCAGATCCTCTCAAGAGCAATTACAATCTTTTAAATTAAATTTATAATACAATAATGTGCAAAAAGTGAACGGGTCTGAATACTTTCTAAACTCACTGTAAATATGAAGCACAGGCCATTTGCTATGTTTAAGCAGAGGCCATTTGGATATGGCACATCCAAATGGACTGTGATTGAATACAGCACTAAGCTACAGTCTATCTAATGAATTATAGATGTGTTTCCCTGCCTGCTTGACGAGGACTCTTTTCATGTCTAGTCTTTGGAATCTGACGCTTTAGCCATGATACCCAGAGTCTTATCTAATGCTAAAGTGAAATTTAGAGGGAAATCAGACATTTGAAAGTTGTTCTTCCAGTAAGAGTAAACAATATTTTATATTTCTGCTCAAAGATGCTTTGTGAAAAGAAAAAAAAAAGCGTTTGGGCAAGAAAGTAACGCTCCAGAGCTTTCACCAAGAGGCACTGGGTGTGTAGATAATATTAGCATCTGAGTGTAAAGGGAGCTTTGATGCTGTGTACTGTATGTACTATATAATAATCATGATAAATGATGTCTGTGTATAAGGCTTTATTGCAGCAGATTGTAATATGCTATGTGGTTTAGCTGAAGACGTCACTGTAAGAAAATGACTGGCAAATTTTTTACTAGCAAAGTAAAATACTGTATAATTTTACAATCAACAACTGTAAACATATTTAGAGTATATTACTGTAATGTCCTACATAGTGTAGAATAACACGTTATACTGTAATGTCCTACATAGTATAGAATAACATGTAATCCATCCAATTCAATTCAGTTCAATTTTATTTGTATAGCGCTTTTTACAATAGACATTGTCTCAAAGCAGCTTTACAGAAATATATAAACACGGTATACAGATGTTAAAAGTGCGAATTTATCCCAATTGAGCAAGCCGGTGGTGACGGTGGCAAGGGAAAAACTCCCTAAGATGTTAAGAGGAAGAAACCTTGAGAGGATCCAGACTCAGAAGGGAACCCATCCTCATCTGGGTAACAACAGATAGTGTGAAAAAGTTCATTATGGTTTTATATAATCCAGTGCATTTGCTCATTTGCCTGATGTTTTTTTTTTTTTTAAATAAGTGATGTACAATTGATACAGGTTACAGCTGATCTGAAGGTTAAGGGTCTTGCTCAAGAACCCAAGCATAGCAGTTTGGACGTGCTGGGATTTGAACGCAATACTTTCTGCTTTGTAACTCAAAGCCTTAAACGCTGAGCCAGCACAACCAGCCTGAGTAATTTCATTCAATGCAATCTTTTAGTGCAAGTTAATTCAGTAGTAGAAGTGATTGAATCAATGTAAACTAGTTCAGCATGTTGTGGTAGCTCAGGTATTAAGGCTTTGAGTTGCAGTTCAGAAGGCTGTGTGATCAAATCCCAGTACTTCCAAACTGCTATGGTTAGGACCTTGAGCATGACTCCTAACCTTCAGCTCAGTTGTTTCTTGCATCACTTGTAAGTTACTTTTTTTTTTTTTAACGAGTAAATATATTGAATTATGTGTTACAATATACTGTGCAAGATATTGCAATACTTTACTGTAAATATGCTTACAATTGTTTATTGTAAAAAATGTGTAAAGTACTTAATTGGCAAACCTGTTACCAGTAAATTACTGTAAAAATTGGCATGAAAGCTTTTCTTGTCTCGAGATTCAAGCACCGGTTATACTTGGTTGTTTTATCTTGAGTATTAGGATTGTAGTATATACACACAAAAAAACAAGACACGTTTAAAACAGATTTAAATCGCTCAAAATATTTCAGGTGACCTAAGGTTTATTTTAGCCAGATATTACAAAAGAAAATGCATCCATCTCTCCAAGCCAAACTTAACCAAAATCCCTTCCATTACTTATTTATTTTGCACTACATAACTTCAGATTGAATCGTAGGGGGCAAAGGGTTCTCATCCTAATCATGAACCAACCATCTATTATTGATAGAGACTGACAGATAATCAGTGTGTTTGTGCTCATTGTGTGTTTAACAGGAAGGGGAAGAGTCACAATGGTACTGGTGAAGAGAGAAAGCACAGACTCATGGACATGGTGACCATCTCTTTAATTTTCCCAGTTGCAATAAAGCTATTTCCTTGTTATGTCTGCCTTTAGACTGCATTGACAGGTGAGAAAATTGGGATCTGGACACTGATGGCTGCATTCAAACTTGGTGATATAAATAGGCATCTTATTTATAGATAATTTAGTATTCAGCTAGCTTGTGAATTTTGGGGTGAATTATTGCGTTATTGGAATGCAGTTCATGTCTCTGAGTTTGCCAGACTTTTCTTGTGTAGAGGTGATGGACAAGGAGCTCAACTGCATCTAGATCACTCCAACAAGCTCTTGTCTTAAAAAGATTGTTAAATAAGGACTGATTAAGGTCAGCAATTTCTTTGCTTGCAGTTGCAATATGATTTAGTGTCAAAGCAAATCTAATAGCAGTGTAATATATTAAAAAGATATTCATACTTATAGTAATAAATTGTCCTAGGGTTTGATCCTCGGCTCAGTTTACTGTCTGTGCGGAGTTTTGTATGGTCTGCCTGTGTCCATGTGGGTTTCCCCCAGGTTCTCCAGCTTCATCCTCCCAAATCATACTGATATGTGTATTGAATATGCTAAAATTGCCCCTGGGTGAGAATGAGAGTGTGAATATTTGTGTTCATGGTGCCCTGCGATGCACTGGAGTCCTTTCCAGGCTGTATTCCCACCTTACGCCCAGTGTTCCTTGAATAAGCCTCCAGATCAACCACAACTCACGAACATGATAAAGCGGTTATTGAAGAATTAATGCATAAACTAATTCATTCTTTAATATTTTATTTTTTAAATGCCATTCCACCATTTTTCTGTATATTTACATGTGGACTTGTTGTTATGGCACATAGTGGATAGCAGATAATGGACTCATAATGCACAATAATGTGATTTATTCTCATGGTCAGACTAGTACATAACTGAGACACGCAGCTGTTTTGGACAACCTCTACTCTTTGTGTCCAACTGTCTCGCAGTCCTGAAGTCCAGAGATAATTATGTCTGAAAACCAGTATGTGCAATTTCTATATTAATTTCTCAGCACACCCGTATAATTCAACTCACTTGAAGCATATTACTTTATTATTGACTTATTAGATTTTTTTTTAAGTGTTCTCACCTGTCAAATGCCACTTTTAAGCTCCACACACAAATTATATAATTTTTTTTTGCCAATATTTACAGTATAAATATATTATATTTATACAAGTATACTGTGGTCTTTATAGTAGAAGCCTTACCTTGATCTATTCTACTTTTTACTCTTCTTTTATAATGATAAACAATTCATACTATGATCTACAACTCATATTAGGCTATATGCTGATAACGATCTCTGTCTTTTTTTAGAACATATTGCGGCAGTCAAAGCTGCGCTCCATCAGTAAGTCAGACACCAAGCTCCATGAGATGAACAGACTCAACTGCAATGGCAAAAGTATGTACATTCGCTTCTCACACTGCTTGATAGCGTTACTGAGGCCGCAGAGCCGCCTCAAATTCGGAGGTAGAGTCGGAGCATGCGGGATGGTATAAGTTTCATTTCGGGATACAATTCTTTTCTCTGTTCTTCTGTAGTAGAGCCACCCGTAGATGTTTTTTCACTTTGTCAGGGTTGGCGCCGTCTGTGCCGCCTTTGCCTCTGCAGTTTAGCCCACAATGTTCTGTTCCTTTTTTTGATATAATACAAATTCCATACTCCATCTAACTAAAATCGATGTTAAATCTTCAGAATCCTCCAAGAAGAACCGTCCAGCCAGCATGGACCTGCTCCTGCTGCCAAGCCGTCGCTCCAACTCAGACCTGCGAACTTCACAAGGCCGCCAGGTGCCCCAGGTGCCCTCAGGAGAGGATGGAGAGCACACATACGCCGAGGTGGGCCGCCGCTCCTCCCCCACTCGCTGTCCTGAGGCCGCGCTCAGGGGGCGGGCTGGTGAGACGGACACCCCTGCCCCCCCAGCTGTTCCTGCCAATACCCCAGCACCACCTGATCCAGATGGGGATAGCCTGGATGGCGGGATTCCTGAGCCTGAGACCCTCCCTCAAGTAATGAACCCTCCCCCGCAGCCCCCGGAAACAGCTGAGTATGCGTGTATCAGGAAGGTTCGCAAGGTTGACAAAGCTGCCCAGAAGAGGGATAATGGCACTGAAACAGAGGAGGGGCTTGGGCAAGCACAGCGGCACAGTAGTGGAGAGATTCGGCATGCTCCGCCCAGTCATCCAGCTCCACCCCCACCACACCCACACAGTCAAAAGTTGCCACGCAAGAATGTGGAGGCGTTCAATCTTCCTTTCTTTCCAAAGGTAGGTGTGGAAACAGGTTATTGTCATTACACTGAGGGAGATAAACCACCTATAAGCATGTGAAAAACTAATTGCCCCCTTAAACTTTAAATCTAGTTTAGCAGCAATACCTTTATCAGCAATAACTGCAACCAAATGCTTCCGATAACTGGAGATCAGTCTTTCACTTCTAGGACTAGGATTTACTCCTATGCTTTGGATCATTGTCTTGCTGCATAATCCAGTTGGGCTTACAGACTGAAGACCGGATATTCTCCTTTAAGATTTTCTGATAGAGAGCAGAATTCATGTTTTTTTCAATTATTGCAAGTTGCCCAGGCCCTGAAGCAGCAAAGCATCCCCACACCATCACACTTCCACCACCATGCTTGAC